>OX422219.1:540928912-541528912 GCA_949130495.1 Sambucus nigra | reverse complement strand
ATAAATACAATTTATCCACCTTAAATCATACTCTAGCAAGTAAGAAAACTTGCCTCAAGTTTGTAGTCTCGAATTCTCTTCCTATAGCAATGATTTCCAACTCCAATCTTCAATTTCTCTCTCTTTCTCCCATTTTCTCCCAAGCTCTCTCTCTCTCTTCTCTCTACTCTCTCTAAGCTTAAAACATGAAATGAGAAAATAAAAGGGTTTGGGGGAGTTAACCAGGAAATTAACATTTGTTCCCATCTTTAGTTGTTGATACACCATTAAAATGACTCGTAACTACATAATTGAGTCATAACCTGTCAAAAATGTCCGAAACTCAAAAATACAATATGACACTTATTTTGACTATCTCGACTATTTCAAAACTAACCGCACCCTCTAAATTAGCATCTGAAGTATTGTATAATATTTTATGTTCCAACATCATTTTATTTCATTCATAACACTTATTTTTATGTGAATATAAGTCATAATCGTCGCTTAAAACACAACAACGTGATAAAAGTAAATATGCAAAACTTAGTAAACATTATCTCTTAAATCACTTAAAAATAATATTTACTTCACTTTCTTTATTTTATAACATTAACTCATTAGGAAATTTAATATAAAATAATTACTCAAAAGTTAGGGGTATTACATACTTCCCCCCTTACAAGGGAATTTTGCCCTCAAAATTCAAGCATACCCTATAACCAGATCAAGGGTATACTTCTCTAAAATATCGTTCTTTCTTCCCTAGAAAATTCCGCGACAGTGTGGTGTCCCCACTAGACTTGGTCTAAGGTTACCACGTTCGATCTTAGTCTATGCTCCTCGTGCTCTAAACTTGCATTTGGTTGTTCCTCATGAACTATTGATCCTACCTTTTCAACAACGGGAGAAAATTCCTACATAACTCGACACAAGTTGCCTTTCCTCCTGAATCACGTTATGCCCTTTCTCGGAAATACATGCACTAAAACTTGATCCCCTACCTCCAATACTATATAACTTTTATTTGTGTCAGCATAGACCTTCAAAGTATGCAGCTCAATGAACTCAAACATCAAAGAAGTATTCCTGGACCATTCAAAGTCCAAAAAAAAACTTTTTATCCTCTATTTCTACCCAACGAGGAGGCGAACTACATAGCCAATTACACAAGGCTACATGCGGTGCTATAACTATGGTGAAATGGTATGAAGTATTGTATGAAAATTCGACCCATAAAGCTATTGCCCCCATTTTTCCTTTAAGCTAAACACGCACATTCGAGGTATGCCTTCCGACATTTGGTTAACTTTCTCTATTCATTCATCCATTGACAAGAGGCGGATTGGGAGACAAACTAAAAAATGTCCCTTCCTTACTCTTCCACTACTCTCATCACGATAGCAGGTGTAATTGTTAACACTGACACAAATGTTCTCGCTACAGTATCATTTCAGTTAATCTCTTTCATCTTGGCTTTCCATGTCTTCGCCAGTTCCCCCACAGGTTTCCTGCTCAGCGTATTCGCTACCCCATTTTCCCTTCCTAGGTAATAATGAATATCGAATTGATAATATTTTATGAACTCCAACCACCGGCTCGATCACCCCCAATAATTTGTAACGACTTATGGTCATGAAAAGACTCAATTCCTTGCCCCGGAGGTAGTGCCTCCATATATTTAAGGCGAACACTACTATGGTGAACACTACTACGGAGAACTCTAAATCATACGTGAGATAATACTTCTCACGGGGATTAATCTTGTGAAATGCATACGCAATGGCCCCATGCTACAATATTAATACACGTCCCAATCTTGGTACAGACGCGTCCGTAAAGACCAAATAGTCCACTCTCGATTCTTGACAATGCGGGTGAAGGAGTAGGAGTCAACCTGTCCATCGGCTCATCGAAAACTAGGTCACTAACATGACACTCTTTCTCAAGATGGGTCTCACACTCCTCTTGGTCTAGTCCTCCGAGTTACTCAAGATTACATACTCCTTATTCTTGGGGACCCAATCCTTCTTAAAGTTAACCTAGCAACCTTCTCAGCGTTAACTCTCTACAACCTCTCTAAAATAGCGTCACATGCCTCGCTGACCTTACTTCATAATATTCCTAAGTTCGATGTGTTCATATACATGTCGAACGATTACTATAATAACTTTCCCTAGTGACCAAGACCTTTCTTAATTTCTGACATTAGCTCAGTTTCGTGCGTGGGACATCTCGCAAATAGAAATCCAAATAAGGAACCATCCCATTGCACTACTACCTCGCATCGTTGGTCATCAAGATATGACAATCTAAGGCATAATCAGGACCGTTAAAATCCTATCTTGAAATCCTACTAACGTGTTTCTACCTCTATATCCTTCCATTTTGGCGAAATAGAAAGTCTCACTAATCGGGGTGCCTACTTTACAAAGTGTTATGAACCTCCTACCCAAAATATATTTCCTTTACATTACCTTCTAATCAAGACCTGGCCATAACCCTCTAACTGACTCCCTTTTCCTTGTCTCGCCCATATATATTCGGTGAGAGAAACATTCTAGTTCTTTTCACTGCACATCTACCTTTTATTAGCCCTTAATCCGCTAATTCCATCAAAACTAACATCCTAATATAAATTAACATCTCTCCACTCCCCACGTCATTAAGGTTCATGCGTGGAGTGTTTATCAAGATAAATCCAAATAAGGAACCCCTCTGATACACTGTTACTTAACTTTGTTGGTAGTGGAGATAAGTCAACATAAAACATATATAAAAAAATAATAAAAATTCTTGCATATCTTAGATCATCTCTATAAAGTCTCAACCCGTATCCAGGTGAGATATTATAGAACAACTAGTTCCACTCTGGAACTGCAGATACGATAGTCTTGCAATCATTAGCTTGCTATCGCTCTGATCAATCACAATTATATATACTCGTATAACACATAAAAAACGAGTGATATAAACCATATATAATTTAAACTGTCAACACCATCTTTTATAGCCAATGAAGGAAAAAAATAAAGCATCGCTACCGCAAAAATATATAAATATACCCTCTATAATAATATCGATACTACCACAAGCCCAAATTACACACCTGAATCTAAGGTTAATAAAATACTGTGACTCAATCCTGCCACACAGAATACACCTCGCTCATCCGAGGTGAAACTCACAACAACATTCTTGCCAATAACTCTGGTTGTTCCAATTAGTTCCCAGATACAGTAATCTAGTCTTATCCTAACCAAAAACTAACTTAATCGATGACCCATCTAGGTATCCTATTCTTGTCCTTTAACTCCTACCAGACAAAACCAAAGTAGGGGGTTCTACGTTGCACATCACAATCATTCCCCATATCTGGACACCCTGACCACGTTAAGATTTTCAGCATCTTCGACTCTATGGCGTAGATCCTAACAATCAACCTCGTAGTTCCCTTAACTCTCCCAACAGAATAGAACATGCTACTGGCCTCGCCCACCTTATCTCTATGAATTCCCCGGGTGGAAGTCCACCAATGGGGTTTCACGAACGTTATTTCTCCATAAGTGTTAGCAACACTTTCTGGTGATCCTATCATTCCACTAAAGGATTATTTATTCCTTGTACCTACCTTACTTCGGTGCAAGGTTTCCTTACCCATATAACTCTTTATTCACTGTCGGTCTCTGACCGATCCTCATGTGAATACTTGAAAAGTTATATTCTCTTCATTTC
The DNA here is from genome assembly GCA_949130495.1 of Sambucus nigra. Taxonomy (NCBI): domain Eukaryota; kingdom Viridiplantae; phylum Streptophyta; class Magnoliopsida; order Dipsacales; family Adoxaceae; genus Sambucus; species Sambucus nigra. Next base: position 541,525,198 of record OX422219.1, on the reverse strand, counting down.
TGTAACCTCAGAGGAACTTGCTGTTAAAACCATCCACAAGGTTCCTCTATGAACAAAACTTCCTGCTCCACTAATTATGGTGATTACCATTCTCACCATTTCGACATTACTCCAACGGGTGAAAATTTTTCCTCAATTTTCACATCTGGGCATTTCTATACCCCGCTCTAGGACAAAGCTTCCAAGCCCTATACTTCCACCGAATGAAGCTACACTGCCTACGCATGACTTAACTTCATCATGTGGCCCATATCAAGGACCTTTCAAACTTCAAATTAACTTCACTGGGAAATCTGAACTTATTACCACTCTGTACTTGTAGAGATACTTGGGAAAACTATATCTACTATGCCTAGTAGTCGCAGTAGCAATCTAAGAAAATGCCATGAAGGGAGAGACCTCTAATGCGATCCTCATCCCCAACTTAAATTTATAGTTCGGACTAAGCAAGGTCTCCTGGTGCCCTCATAACGACCTTCCTCGGTCGCCCTTCATCATTCACCCTACGAATCTCGTACGAACGCGCAAAAGATTTACCGAATTCTTACATTATTACAGGAGAACTAAATCTCACAAAAGGAATCAACAATCCTAATCCTAAGGCTCTATTTCAAATTAAAAGCAATGTGGAAAATGTAGTACATCCGCACAGACTCCTAAGGATGCTAGAACCTGATGCTCTGATACCAACTGTGACACCCCGCTTATTCAAATAAGAGGTGGCCAACTTGATATCCAAATAAATGTAGGAATCATAGATGGTCCATCCTTAGCATCACTGTCGTGAAAATAATAATACGAGATAACCACCAATTATTTTTGAAAATGGATGTCAATTTAATTTGAGAGTTTAAATAAAACTATTTAGACAATCCAATTTAGAAAAGATGGTGTATAAAAAGAGGGCATACAATAGCATAATTACCGTGCAATAAAATAATAACCAAATAAGTCGTCGGTTAACAGACCACTACAACAGTTACACCAAGTATTACAAATAAATATCACAGTATATAAGAAATTACAAGACTTGGGCAACACACCTGAATGCTCAGTATGATCCTAACTAGAACATACAAAGGATAGATGCGTCTATAATAAAAATATTACAACATCTGCAAAAGTGATGTAGCTCCCTGACACTGAGAAGGAAGGTTCATTACGGGCGCCCTTGTGGCAGAGCACGTGAGCATCAGAGAAAACCACGCAAGAAACATAAATATAAACGGGTCAGGGACCGTTTTGATATGATATGCGTGCGAATAAAATGCATAACAAATATTAATGCTAAATAAAATAAACAGAAATGATTCGATGTGCAATAAGAATCATCCTCACCTCTCAACTACATACACATAGTAATGTCACACCTGATTTTTTATGAATTAAACTTCCTCATTAAATAAGGGAATTAGTTAAATTCCAGAATCATGCTTACTTACCCTATGGATACACATTAATGCAAGAGAATATAATTTAGTTTCAACTTATTAAGATTTTTCTTTTCAATTTTTACACAACTTAACTACACAGTTCCTTTTCTCTTTAGGAAACATGTTTAAATAAACTTATTTCACAAAATTCTTCACCGTTTCAGTTTTACACCTTTTAATTTTATAGTCCCCATTTTCTCTTCAGGGAACATTTTCAAAGCAGTTTATCTCTCCAAATGCTTTACCATCTATAAGATTTCCACTTTAATAAGAATAGTTATAATCACAACATATAACGATTCTAAGATCATCCTTCTGGGTTTCCCCATTGGATGCGCCCCTAAATAGCTATCATCTTCCAGGGCCTACCAAACAAGACAACCTGGGCACCTACATCGCGTGACGTCGGGAAGCGGCCATATACCTTCGATAGTGAGTCAAAACCACACCCGGAATTAACCCACTACTAACGATAATAACATAATATAATAATCGTTCCTATGGCCGAGGACTATATTCACCCTGCATTCACTAGCCATGGGACTTCACCTCATGCGCGTACCTTCCCCTATGATAACGATTTAGAGAGGTGTGTATATGCAAATTATCAATTACAAAATTATTTTCCCATTTGAATCTATTCACTTTTTACATTCTCAAAACCATTTATACTTAACCATTAAATAGTAATTTTAGAATATGCATTTCTTATTCACATAGTCATATTTTATTTGTGACCTAGGACACAAAGTGCAATTATCCTTACACTAGTCTCCAAGAGTCCAAAGAAATACCCTAAGCCATCAGAGGTAATTTCCCTCAATGGTAGTCTTCCAAAAGTCCCAAACATTACCATTCTGGTTTCCGTTAGTTCTAGTCTAACTTCCTATACCAAGCGAAACATTAACCTCTATGAACTAACCCTTAAGATAGGCCTAATTACCCCCACGGTAATCTAAAATATTAATCTCCCTAACACAAACCTCCAAGACCCTTTATTACTTCTAAAGAGAAGGTTCCTAAGACTTAAACCTAAAATAAAGGAACTAGGAACTAAGCTAGAAAGCCCCTATAACAGCAATAAGGTTTTCGAATCGATTTGCCCTAGACGAATCGATTCGGTCTTGAAAGCGAATCGATTTGGACTAGCTGAATCTATTCAGTCAACAAGAACCAACTTTTTTCATGTTTGCCGAATCGATTTAGACGGTCCGAATCGATTCCCTAAGCACAGACCTTGTAACCTTCCCCTTTAGCGAAACGATTCGCCCTGGTCGATTTGCCCAGAAATGGGGTACAGGTTGTATTAACGCTAAAATCCCCAAAGCCCAAATCTCCAATTTCCTTCAACATCAACCACTAATAATTTTACCAAATCATTCCTACACAATTAGTAACTAATATTCTCAACTCAACTCAAATTAAACTATAAGATTAAGGATTTAAATACCAAAAATTCCCAAATCCATAAATGGCTAAAATTCCAAAAACATAACAATAAATAAAATTTATCCACCTTAAATCATACTCTAGCATGTAAGAAAACTTTCCTCAAGTTTGTAGTCTCGAATTCTCTTTCCATAGCAATGATTTCCAGCTCCAATATTCAATTTCTCTCTCTTTCTCCCATTTTCTCCCAAGCTCTCTCTCTTCTCTCTACTCTCTCTAAGCTTAAAACATGAAATGAGAAAATAAAAGGGTTTGGGAGACTTAACCGGGCCATTAACATTTGTTCCCATCTTTAATTGTTGATACACCATTAAAATGACTCGTAACTACATAATTGAGTCATAACCTGTCAAAAGTGCTCGAAACTCAAAAATACAATATGGCACTTATTTTGACTATCACGACTATTTCAAAAATAAGCGCACCCTCTAAATTAGCATCCGGAGTATCGTATAATATTTTATATTCTAACATCATTTTATTTCATTCATAATACTCAAATTTGAATATAAGTCATAACCGTCACTTAAAGCACAACGACGTAATAAAACAAAACAAGAAGATATTTACCTTCTCTTCACGGTAAATATGCAAAACATAGTAAACATTATCTCTTAAATCACTTAAAAATAATATTTACTTCACTTTATTTATTTTATAACATCAATTCATCAGGCAATTTAATATAAAATAATTACTCCAAAGTAAGGGGTATTACAGAGGGACTATGAGTTCGGATAGTAGTTTGATCAAGTCATTCTTGTGCACCTAGGAAAACATAAAGAGTCCTCATAGAGTGATGTTAGCTTAGGTTTTCTTCAACTGATCGAGGATCTTGATCTGCTCAAGGGTCATTTTGGCATAGGAAGTTTCTCAACCCATTTCCCTTGATCGGTCGCTGATGACTTGGGTTTGGAACTTGGTAATGCTTCCCTGGTCTAATCACATGCTTTACAAAAAAGGGGAAAAATAGAAACCCCATTTCCTCACCTATCTCGGGTTGTTCAACCACCTTGTTGATTTCACCTAACACCTCCTTAAACGATATCATTCCACATATGCTGACTATTGGGCTAGTCTTTTCTGGGGTTTTCTCTTCATTTGAACTGATGGAGTGCGCTTGTGCTCAAATTAAGAAATTATTTAATTAAACTCAATTTACATAATTAAATCCTAAACATGCATCAAGGTGTGATTAAAATAAGATAAAATCTTACAAGAACATTCAAGCACACACATATGTGGAAAGATCCCCCAAAGGGGGAAAACCTTTTATTTTTCACTATAATTTATAATATACAGTTACACGGATTACAATGAAAAACTAGAGTGACACAGAAATACTCGCGGGAGTTAGTTTCGGTGTCGTCGATTGGAATCTCCCTCAGGAACTCCAGGTGATCAGCAATTAAGAAGGAATACAGAGTCTCCTGAATGGATAAACAAACACAAGGTGTGTTCTTGGGTTTCAAACGAATTCACAAAGGTTTGTCAAGGATGTGTGAATCAAAACATGAGTCTTGAGACTCAAAAATATGAAGACTAGAGTATTTAGAACTCTAAAAAATGTCTCTCCAAGTTTTGCTAAATAACTCCTCGATGTTGGTTTTTATATGGAAACCAAAAAGAGTTTCAAGATTTTAAAACACTTGCCAGCATCAGGTGCCCCAAACCGGTTCGGGTGTACCATGAACCAGTTCGCCCCTCGAACCGATTTGGCCCTCGGTTTTCAAAATATCGCTGGACTGGGGCTTCAAACACTTAGCATTTTTCCAAGTCTTTTTCTTAGAATTCTCTCCATTTTTAATGGGCCATAACTTCTTCCCCGTAGCTCGGATTGAGGTATCGTTTCTTCCAGTAACTTTGTTATGGCGAGCTCTTAAATTTTCCAGTTGACTGTACATTCGGACGGTGGTTATAAAATTAGTAAAATGCCCTTGAACTTCCATATCAAGCCTTCTTTCACTATTTGACTTCTCTTGTGTACCACTAGCATATAGTCCCTAAAATCGTGGAACGTGAAGTCATTGAGGCAGATATGGGACACATAATGGAGATGATGAATGCTTGATTCTCGAAATTCGGATTGAGGTCGTCGAATGAGATCGTGTAGAGACGTGCCTTTTGTATCGGCGTACGACATACATAAATGTAAGATAATGGACATGACAAACATGTCCTTACATGAACTATTAAATTCATCACCCCATCTGGTGGTCATGATATCATCCTTTCACCAAAAGTCAATACATTACACAACCTTAATGGCTTCTTTGTATAAATCCTCCCATTAGACATGGAGATGTAGAAGTAAAGGGACCAGGTTCCCTTATAGTTTCAAAGCATCAAGTAGCTTGGACATACTATAAATTTCATCGATTTGTTGAAATATGTTTGTCATGATCTAGAAGACAACATCTAAGCTAACTTTATCGGTAGGTACCACACAACTATCTGACTCTCGAGCCCATTTATAAGATTCCAAGAATAATGTACTGAATCTCTGGAAATTAATAGTCATTTTAGGGTAATTTCAGCCCGAACTCTAAAAGCTTGTTTAACACTACTCATAATTCCATGTCCTTTCTTCCAAAGCGGGTACTAAAATAATACATTCTCTTGTAAGGAGTGACAAAGCCTAATCAGCGAAATAGGTTGGATGCAGGAGAAAATATAGGTACACTAGGAGGGGTTTAGGGGCATATATGAGTATGATGGGTGATTTATTTAGGTAGATGGATCAAATTCTTGATCTTTTTTTAGGAAGAATGGATTTGCATAATTTGGGAGTTGATTGTGGGTATTGTTTGGTTTACGATTGGCTGGTGGGGCAATGATACCCCTATCAATCAGACCTTGGATTACATATCAGAGGTGGAAACGCTGATAAGTGGTATGGACAATAGTTTGTTAAAAGTCACATTGGGAATCTAGTTTGAAATTTATAGGAAGTGGGTATGGTAATGGACGAGGGTTTAATGGCTTGATAAGATTTTGACTGAAAAGTGCCTGATAAACTTTAAAGAGGGAGAATGAAGCTCGGTGTATTCTTTTTCAACTGGGATAGGGCGTCTTTCTGGTGCCCATGAAGTGACAGGCTGAGAGATGTTATTGATGGTTGAGACTGCGGTACTAGAAGGTTTCTCATTTTTTCTGGGAGTGAATTATTAGAATACTTTCTTCGGCTCAACTTTTATCTTGGTAAAAATCTCTTAGATCTCTACTCTTGATTCTTGGAGGGCGCCGAAATGGGGGTAGTACTATCCTCCCATCATTGCTCGGACATTGGGTAAGAAGTTTATCTACATAATACTGACTCACTTCTCTTTTTAAGGTCGATTGGTCATGGTGGCTTCTCTCCACCTTGCTATAAAGTTACTGACTGATTCCCCACGGTTTTGTTTAAGAAGTTTTAAATCACGATGGGTAACCTCTAACGTTTTTTTATAATTGTACTGCGACATGAATTCATGGGAAACATCCTCCCAAATGCAGATTCTGAACTCTCTGAGATATAAGAACCAACGAAGAGTGTTATCCTTCAAAGTCTGTTGGAACATTTGGGCCACTATTTACTCAGAGGAACCTAGGAGAGTTATGGCTCGATAGTAACTTTGGAGATGAACAATTGGGGGTTCACTACCCTCAGACCTCTCGATGTTGGGCATCTTGAAATTTTCTGGTAACCTTTCTTTAGGATGGGGATACATATGGGTGTAATCTATGTAATTATCAAAGATTTAGACTTGGTAAAACTTTTTAGCCAACATCTTCCGGTCTTCCTTGACCTTGTTCAACTCTTTTTACTTTTGATCAATGATCATGGGTAGGTTAGCACTTGGATGGGCAATATTTGGTATAGAGAACTGAGCTAGAGGCGACCCATTAGAAGGAATGAACGTGGAACGTGCTGATATTCCTCAGAGACCCAAATAGGCTCAGATGAGTGAGGATACATAACATGAAGGAAGAGAACCTCGGGCTCTTCGGGGGAAAGGGACCAAATTTAATTTCATCTCATGAAGCTCGATTTGAAGGTCGCCAATTTTAGCGGTGAGTTGGGCTAGGACCTTCATCAAATCTGGCTGCACATTTAGTACCTGGTCAACATTCTCGATGGAAAGTGGATGAGGGTGAATTCTGAACTCAGAGGAAGTAGCGAGGGAACTAAGGGAGCCTCGAAGCTGTTCGAAGGAAGTCTAAAGACAATAGAGAGCCATGCCAAGGGTCGGGTATGTGATATACCTGAGAAGGAAAAGGATTCGAAATTATTTTTGAAAAGGAGGGGGAAAACTATTATTAAAAGGGAGGAAAATATTTTTGATATTTTTCTAGAAAAGACGAGGACAAAATGTTTTTGGGAAAAAAGGAGGAAAACTATTTTTGGTATAAGGAAGGAAAAATGCTTTTGGTATTTTAGATAAAAGAAGGGGAAAATGTTTTTGACACATTTGGTAAAGAAAGAGGAAAATGGTAAAAGGGTCTTAGCATGATTATTGTAATGTTTATTACATTCGCACTCGTATTAGGTTTACCAAAATTCAAAAAGAAATGTTGGATGGGACTAGAGAGTGGAAAAATTGGGTTTGAAAATTATGTAAAAAGATGGTTGGACTTGTTGCCAAGCTCATGGACAGGGCCCCATTTAAAAAAAAGACAAAATTGCACGATAATTTAGGCGGCATGTCTGGCTGTTATTTTGGCAGAGTTTTGGGTAAAAATGGTAAACTAAATATGAATGTCCTAGGTTTGATACCTATATGAGGGTATCCAATTATTGGGTTAATTGGAAGGGTTCCCCCCTTTGGCATGACTTCCATGATATACGTCTTGATTTTGAGAGAAATCAGTACGTGTGGACAAGACATTTGATATACCTGAATGTACGTGAATTGCCTCATTATATACCTCATGGGGATAGTATGTGTGAAAAAGAACTCAATATACTCGACGTAGGTGAACGAGTTACCAACGATATTCCTTCCACCATGACTTCGATCAAGCGATACGATGCAGGGGAACCATTTGATATACGTCGAAGGTACTTGGCCAACGAAAGGTGAGAGTCATATCTCTTAGGCTAACTGTGACACATCGGACCAGTGCCCATCACAAAGTGACCTACCAACTACGGGACAAAATTTTGTCAATAGCCATGCCCTTTTATCATATAGTGTGAAAAATGAATGATTCTTGATTAATATATTATGGAGCGAGTATTTTTATTTGGCATGATGAGCATTATACTAAGCAGAAAGAATGTACAAGTATAAATATATCATAGATCATAGAGATTATACTGAGCATGGATATGTAAGAGTAAGTGATGTCTAATTATCTACAAGTGAATGTGTGGTAGTGAAACTAAGCAAGGATCAACTACAAGTGGTGTGTGACAAGTGTGAGTGATCATGGATATATACAAGTGTGATAAGTGGATGTGTCTCTTAGTGATGCCTAAGCATGGATATTCTAAATTGTCTGTGCAACATGTGGATATAAGTGACCCTACATGTAAGTAGTGTGAAGTATACATGCAGAAGTATCTACAAGTGTGGGAGTGAGTAGTGATATAAGAATGAGATATATATGTGCAATAAATAACAGAGGAGAAAAAAGGAACATACTAGTAGGTGCATACGCACACAAGCAGAAAATAAAAATACCCATGCAAACAGAGTCTAGCCATCTTAAGAAAATTTTCCCCAGCGGATTTCGCTATTGTGGACATTATGAATCTCCTCTCTCATTAAGGGAAGAGGGGCGAAGGTATCGCACCATCTTTGCTCTAGGAGCGCTTCGATCGTCATCGGTGGGGGGTAAAAATTAAGAGATGGAGTCGCCAGCCTATTTTGCACAAAACAAGCAAAAGAACATCTCACCGCTTTGAGATAGCAGCATCAAAGATAAACTCATACTAATGAAACACATAGTTCAAAGGTTTGGGGACAAGTTACGGAATGGAAAGGTATTAGGCACCCATATCTCCCTTTCGATCTCTCATGGGCTTGTGTTACTGTTTTCTTTTATCTAATTGGTATGCCTCAATAAAATGGTGTAGCAGAAAGAAGGAACATGGCTTTTTTGGATATGATTAGGTTTATGTTGAGTTATACAGATTTCCTAGATTCCTTTTGGGTATATGCTTTATAAATAACCATTTTTTTACTGAACTTGTTATCTTCAAAGGAGGTCTCTATTACACCCAAGGAATTATAGATTGGGCGCATGCCTAGTATGAAACATTTTTGGATTTGGGGTAGTCCATCACATGTGCTTAAGAGAGATCATAGTAAGTTGGAATCAAGATCATATGTTTGTTTATTAATAGGATATCCGAAGGAAACTAAGGGTTACTTATTCTATGATTATAAGGATCATAAGGTCATTGTTAGAACCAATGTTCGATTCTTGGAAGAGAATTATCTGATAGATCATAAAACCAGAAGTAAAGTCATTCTTAAAGAATTTCTAGGGAACCAATAATATTATTCAACACCACCAATACAATATCAAATAACACAATGCGTTAACACTAGTACACCAGCACAAGGACGACCTCATCGTAGTGGGTGGGTTGTAAATCAACCTGAAAAGTTTATGTTCTTGGGAGAGCTTCATGACAATGCCACTAATGAAATCGAAATCAATCCTTGTATCTTTAAAGAAGATATCCAAGATAAAGATGTATAACTTTTTCTTAGAGCTATGAATTATGAGATGGAATCTATGTCAGCCAATCAGGACTGGAGTCTTATAGATCCACCCAAAGGGATAAAACCCATAGGATATAAGTGGGTCTGTAAGAGGAAAAGAGGAGTGGATGGTAAGGTGGAGACCTTTAAGGCATAACTTATTGTGAAAGGATTTACTCAGAAAGAGGGCATCGATTATGAGGAAACCTTCTCGTTGGTAGCTATGATGAAGTCCATCCAAATTATCTTATCCATTGCGGCTCATTTCGACTATGAAATTTGGTAAATAGATGTCAAGACTGTATTTCTTAATAGGAATCTTGACGACTGCATCTATATGGTGCATCCAGATAGTTTTATTGACCAAGCAAAAGAGCATAAATTATGTAAGCTTAGGAAGTCCATTTATGGACTTAAGAAACCGTCAAATAAAATCTTTTGGTTTTGATCAATGTCCAGATGAGTCTTACGTAGGCTATATTATGCACTAGACCTGATATCTTCTTTATTATTGGCATAGTTTTTAGATATCACACTAAGCCTGGGTAAGAACGCTGGACTGTGATAAATTATATACTCAAGTACCTGAAAAGAACATGCGATTATATGTTAGTTTACTATGCAGAGAGTCTAGTACTTATTAGGTACATCGACTCAAATTTTCAGTCTAATAGAGATTCCATAAAGTCTACCTTTGGTTATGTGTTTACCCTAGGAGGTGGAGCCATTATTTGGAGGGGTATCAAACAGTCATGCATTGCTGATTCCACCATGGAAGATGAATATGTGGTGTCCTCTGAGGTAACCAAGGAAGCAGTATGGATTAGAAACTTCCTAACAGATCTACGAGTGGTACCTTTAGTCTAACCGACTATTACAATTTATTGTGCCAATAGCGGTGTGATTTTAAAAGAACCCAGGAGACATAAGAGAGTCAAACACATCGAGCATAAGTATCATATCATTTGAGAATTTGTGCAACAGGGTGATGTAACAGTTATGAAGATTGCATGAGAGAATAACCTGGAAGACACTTTTATGAAGAGCTTACCAGCCATGACTTTTGATAGTCACGTAGAGGGGATGAGTCTAAGAGGCATTGCAACATGACTTTAGGTCTAAGTGGGAGATTGTTAGAGACGTATGTGACACTTGCCTATGTAAATAGCATGGGATCAACCCTTCATAAAAATAAAATAGGAATCTCATTTGGTTTATTCTTAGCATCACTGTCGAAAACTTCTAAACTACTAACCACCTATGTTTTAAATGATATGGTGTCAAGTTTTATCTTTCATTAAACTAAAACATGTGTATATAAACACAATCACCAAACCATACACGTAATAATAATATAAATCTGTCACACGATAAATACTGAATAAAATAATACCGAATAAACCATTAGTTTCCAAGTCTACTATAAAGTCCAACTTAAAATAAAAACCTATGTACACAGTCTGAACTATAATAGAAGAATATATTTGAAGGGGAAACACGCCAAAATGAAATAACTAAAATGCATCATAATCTAGGAATGAAGTGACTGAAGCGTCTAATCCAAATCTTGTAAGCATCCATAAGTGTTACAGCACATCCCTAGAATAGATCATCAAGATAGGCGTCCCAGTGGCTGGACACCTAAAAGGTTTTGAAAATATTTTGCACACAGGTCAGATCCCAAGAAAACCTTTTGAAAATATTTTACAAGCATTTAAATCTGAATTTAAAAGCATTTACTGATTACACATGTTAGTTCAATTTACACTCCCTCTAGTTCCTCACCTCTCAACTAATGTGCACGCCTAAAGTCATCTACTCAGCTATACTACCCAGCCGTCTCATCAATAACTAACTAACCATAACAGTTTTAGCTCCACCGTACCACCTGATTAGGCATAAATTCTTCAGATTTATCCCCGTAATTCTGAGTCTTTTAACACTCTGTGAAGAGTAATTCGAGTTGATTTATATCATATCATTTCTACTGACATCTTTTAACAAGTACCCCGAGCTTTGTGTATTTCTTATCAGTTTTGTATGTATTTAGTGCTCGTAAAAAAAGAAAGAAATTGGAAGAAAGGAAGATAAGAAAAAGGAGAAAAGTTAGAGGCCAAAAGAGTAATCTTACATCTAGAATTTGGACAAGGTACCAAAATTAAAGTTGAAGACCTCGAGTATACAAGAATGTAAGAAGAAACATAGTCCAAATCTGAGTCCCACATCAAAAGTTATGAAGCATAAAAGTTGAGAGAAAATCACAAGAATAAAAGGAAGAAAAATATCACCGAACCGATCCGGTGTCGATAAAAAATGAATTGGTCCGGTGGAGGCCTAGTTTCGGTAAAGAGCGAACCAATCCGATGATGACCAAAAAAAACTGGTCTGGCATTTTAAAATTTTCTGCATAGAGTGGACCAATCCGATGAGAACCAAAAATGAATCGATCTCGTGTACCGAACCGAGCCGATGACCCCAGACTGGATCGGTTCAGTTGTCAATTTTTTGAATTATTCTATTTCAAAATTATATTTGTACTTAGCTCAAACTCATATAAATCCGTAGGGTATTTATTCTAAGTTATTACCAGACATTAAGGGGTTCACTTTTTGTATGTTTTAGAGAGCTTTTGAAGCAAAGAACCATGGGGGATTACTTTCTTCAAAAATTGTTCGAGTTTTAGGCATTAATTCAAGATTTTTCTTCATTCCAAGTAATATTTTCCTCATGATATCAATTTCTTTCATATTTGTGTTTGATGTTTCATAGAAATTAGGTTACAATTCTTCTTTACAAGTTTCATCCCATTTTTCATGCAATATAGATGTCTTATTCACGCATAGTTTAGTCATGTGTAGCTAGATTTTTAAAAGTTGGGGTGCATGAACCCAACCCGATGTAGTTGGCACGTATAAAAAATTAGTCTTTGAATTAAATCACGATTGAATCATGTTGTGTAGTGGTCACAATCGTTGTAGGTCTGTTAACCTCATTTCCTTAGGTAACCGGGGTGTTGAAGGATGCGATGCACATGTTTATTATTTCTACACTTCTTTATTCTTGCTCTTGATTATGGATGATGCGGGCTAGTTACCTCATATATGTAATGCTTGAAATTAAAAATGATCAGGTTTAATCAATTATCTAATTCAAAAGCTAGTTTATATCTGATAAACATACTAGGGTTTGGGGGATTATAGTCCAACCTACTTTTATCATTCATAGTTAATCACCTACAGTAGTTTAAATTTGGCGCATGTAGTATAGTTAGAAATTTTAATTTTAGTTTGCATTTAGATAGTAGAATTCAATTCCAAAATTAATCACCTTATCCCTTCTTTTCTCCAGTCAGTTTAGCATTAGTCATCTTGCCTACGTCGTTATGAGCGATCATCTTAATTCCCAATGGATTCGACCCTGTCTTATCGAGTTATTACTTGAGCGACTAGCTTGCACTTGAACCGTAATCAGTACGCACTAGAGACACATTTTTAGTTGTGTCAAGTTTAGACATAAATTATTTCGTTTTTTCCCCTTAATTTAGAGGCTTTAATCACCTTGTATGATGTAAACTAAGTTTATTTATCTCATATCTTTGATACTGACATTTTTTATATAGTGCATCGAATTTTATATATTCTTCTTGCATTTTGTATGTATTTTATACAAGTGAATAGAAGAGGTAACTCAAAACCGAGAAACCAAGAAAGAAAGAAAAGAAGGAAAGTCAAGGGGCAAACAAGTAATTTTACACATGAAATTCAGACGCGAAAGCCATAAGAAGTTGAAGTCTGTGAGCCAATGAAAGCATAAGAAGAAATGACATCCAAATTCATGTTTTGAGTGAAAAGTTATGAAGGTTCAAAGTTGAGAAGAAATCATGAAAAACACAAAGAAAAAAGTAAAAGACTTAGACAAATTTCAGCCTCAGTTTTTCACAGCAACACTTAAAAAGCGAATCAATTCGCCCCAGCCAAGAATAAAAATTTGAACCGGTTCAGCGTGATGCAGTCATAAATTTATTTACGTTAAAATTAAAGTTGTGTTGGAGTCCAACTCTGAATAAAACGGGAGACATAAATCTTAGGTTACCACTAGACATTAGTGGTAGTTATTTTTTAGAAATTTTTAGATCTTTTAGAAGGGAGAAGCTTAGTATTGATGATTCTTCCATAATTATTCAAGATTTTGACATCTAATTCAAGTTTTTCTTTAAGACTAGTAAGTTCAATATTGGTTCTATTGTTATTCTCTTTAGTGATTCATTATTGCTATAGAAGTAATTCATACATGCGTAGATATCATTTCATCATGAGTGTCTTTACATGCATCATATAATTCATCATTTTTATCATTTGCGTCATGCTCGACTAAGTTTTTAAAGGTCGGGATGTATGAACCCAACCCTAAATGGTTTGTATGGCAATGAAAATGCATTCTTGAATTAAATAATTAATTGGAACGGGTCAGATCGCTAATACAATCATCGTAGGACTTTTAACCTCATTTGCCCTAGGTAACCAGGGTGTTTAAGAATGCGACGTGCATATTGACAATCTTGGCATCTGTAACACTTTGTATTTGTTATGATTTAAATAATTATTTGATTAATTATTATTATGGGAATAAATATGTAATTAATTATTGTTGTTGGATTAATTAAATTAAAATGCGAGAAATAAATTTATTTTTAATCCGGATTAAAATAATTGTTAACTAGCATGCCAAGGGTTAATACTTATTGTTGAGAATTATTGAATATTACTATGTGATATGTAATATGGAATTATGAAATATGATAAATTGCCGATAGTGAAATATACATCAGTTTGGTAATTTAAGTCTGGCACGCGTATGAGTCATGTCAGGACTAATTATATGGAATATAAAGAGAAATTATTTTTATTAACTCGTACGGTCATTTCGAGTGCGCCGCTGAGTCCGGGAGGGTCGAGATAGTCAAAATAGTACACTCAGGTATTTAGTTTGGGTCCGGGGACAATTTTCGGCCTAACCGGCGTCCCGAGAGGGCATTATGGTAAATTATATTTTTGAGTTTAATTAATGGACGAAAATTGGGAGTTATTTTATCATCCAAGAAAAGCCCTTTAGGGTTGTGAGACGGAGAAAGGAAAGAACGGCCGTATAGGGTGTGAGGGAGAACCAAATTCCAAGAGGGAAGGCCAAATTATCCTCAACTTGCACAACCGTGACCACCAACGCGTAGATCGACAAGAGAGGAACGTGTCTATACCAACATCACCAAAGGATTCAGACCTTCGATTTAAGGCAAGTGTTTATTACTTTCTTTCTTTTAGCAATAACCATGCTCATGTTAGTGTAGGTGAAATTAGTCATAATTTGCATATGAATTGGGTGAAAATTGGAGATTTAAACTATGATTAAGGATTGGTTTAACTAGTAGTTTAAAGTCCTTCATGTATGTAGAGGATTAATCATAGAATTGAATTATATATTGATGAACGAATCTGGGTTGATTAGGTTCTTTAACTGAAAATTTGGAAACTAGGGTTATATGAATTAATTTGGGGAATTTATATAAATATGATGACTGATGACGAATTAATGATCATAGGATGTTAGGAATGATTTATAACATGTTCTATGATGATTAGGATTGATGAGGAGTTGTTGGCTGATGAACCTTAGAAGTTTTAGTGTCAAGAATGGTGAAAAACGATGAAATCTAGGCAAGAAGATGAACAATGGCATCTCGCGTGAGATACTCACGTGAAGTCGTTCGAACAACATGTGGAAGTCATTCTCGCAACATCTCATTCTCGTTCGAGCGAGATCTATTCCTGGTTCAAGCGACAACCCTTCTGGTTCGAGCGATAGGGTATTTTTTGGTGATTTTCTTAGAGCCCAGTTTTGAGTTTACCGATTTATTGGAGTGAGAGAAACTGCCAAATAATAAATTTAAATAAGACAGAATTTCGGGAAAGTATGTGAGAATAAATACTTTACATTTTTTGGTATGGAGAGAGTGCACCCTGGAGGTTACGAGAGAGATAGTAATCTAAATATGTATACTATACGTAATGTTGAGATTAAAATACGTATGAGAAGTATATATGTAGTTTGGGGAAATACCTATAAATCTTAATAGGACGTGTGTATGCCTGTTATATGATATTATTGTTTAGAGCACAAATGAGTGATAATTCGAGGGTGCAGAAACTCTATTGTTAAGTGTACTAATGGGTGATAACCCGGGGGTAAAAGGATGATTATTCTTAAGCGCACTAATGGATGATAACCCAGGGGTGCTGGATTATTATTGATAGGTGCTTTAATGGGTGTTAACCTGTGGATGCAGGATTTTCTTGTTAGGCGCACTAATGGGTGATAACCCGGGGGTGCTGGATTATTATTGATTGGTGCATTAATGGGTGTTAACCCGGGAATGCAGGATTCACTTGATAGACGCACTAATGGGTGATAACCCGGGGGTGCTGAATTATTATTGATAGGTTCATTAATGAGTGCTAACCCCGGGATGCAGGATTTTCTTTATAGGTGCACTAATGGGTCTTAACCCGGGGGTGCAGTATATATATATATATATATATATATATATATATATAAAGTTGCTAATAATAATAATCATTACATTGCACTAAGTGGTCTTAACCTACGGGTGCAGGATTAGTGTATATATATAGGAATGATGAGACTATATATATGTATGAGTGTACTTGGTAACTTTCTACTTCATGAGACTAGTAGATACAATGGAAATGAGAAATGAAATAATCTTTGTAGCTAAAAGATTAACCATTCAAATGGTCAATAATGAAATTTAGTACGTGAGATAAACTATTTGAGTATCATATTGTATGGACGATACGGGAATACTACTAGTGAGCATAGTTAGTATTGATACGGTTTCTGACTAGTTAGAGTGGGTGGTATAACTAGGGGGAGATTAGATGTACGTTAGGCGTGCATAATAGATGAGAGGTGAGAAACTCATATGAGAGTTCGATAACTAACATGCGTATAAGACTAGTTTTAAGAAGTAGTTTTAAATACTTGCTAAATCATTTTTACACCTCGGGCTCTGACCCGTTTCTTGTATTTCTTCTCTCTTTTGCTATATATATATACTAGTGTATGCCCGTGCCTGAAGGCACAACAAAAATTTTCAAAGTACGTAATCGGAAAATAACGAAAATTTTCAAAGTACGTAATTTCAAAAAGGAAAAAATGATCATAATTTCCAATGTCGTGATGGCAATTCTCCCGAATATGAATTGTGTGATCAAGTCATAAAATTTTGTATTATAGTATAATTTTTTTAAATATCAACCGTGGTTAATTTCTCGAAATAATGGATATTTTTTTTAAAATTATTTAATGTAGTGTAAGTAATAAAATTGATATACATTTCGAAAGTGTATGTTGTTGAATGGACCATTCGTCATTTAGTTCGCAACAGATAAACAATTTATGAAATAACCTATTGTACGAAGCCATTAGTTTTTAAAAATTGGAAAAATTTTGTAAGTTTTTTTTACATACAAACGCTATATTTATGTACATTCATACATACACACAACAAAACAAAAAGGAAAATAAATAAAAACTTATACAATGTCACAAAATATTGTATTATCAATTGCAAATTGAAATAAAAGTCTCGCTAAATAAATAAATGTTCATTAAGATACACGAGACATCTGAAATTCCAAATAAAATATTAAACATACAAAATAATTAAATGTGTTTCAGTCGATGTTAAATATCAATTTGTCACGGGTGTAAATTGGAGTGTATTGCTTATCAACTTTATTAATTGATTTGTAAAGTTTAAATATTAAATTTTGTTCTAACTTATTTATCTTAATTTTTATAGGTTTGATATGTTTTATGTTTGTAAAAAAAATTCACAGCCATATGTGAAGACCTTTATGTTGGGTTGATACAATAATTTTATAATTATTTTTTGATTTTGCAATGCATATTCACCACTCTTTACTTGGTGTAATACTTTCATCTTTTGAATCTTGATGTGTAATATTGTGGTTCCAAGAATGAATCACATTTAAAATATTAGAACTAAAAAAAAAGGAGTTAAAATATTACAACAATGAATCATATCTATAATATTGCAAAATTTCAAACATTGGAAAACAAATTATTTCGTTCTACACACCATATTAATTGTAAATGTTAAATCAAACTAAAACAATATTTTAATTCTGGTGTTTTACGCCAAATTTGCCATAGATAAAATTTTAGTAATATAAATCGTTTGCCTTCTAAAATATATAGATGAAGAATCACCATTCACACAAAGTCCAAATTACATTATCACAAAGAAAAATATATAATAAAAAAAATAAACCTAAAATATATAGATGAAGACGCACCTGTTGTCACTCATTTTTACTACGGTTCCTATCATTGCATTGTTCATCAACTGGCATATTGACAAAGAGGGCAATCAAGAGGTCTCGTTACCGAAGAAGGGTTGTTCTTCTTCTTTTTAATAAATTCTAGTTTTTTTTTTCTTAAAAGCAATCAAGAGGTCTCGTTAGTGCTCGCACCTAATTCTATGTAATATAGAGAATTATGTAAAAGAAGATGGAACAAATAAAAATGCGAGGAATACAGAGTTATATCGTATAACAGAAATTACAAAATGAAATATATAATTAAAAAAATAGAGAATTATGTGTTGGAAATTAATGTTAAGTGACGAAATTAATTATTTAATTTGAATTGTATTGTATTAAATTCTGAATTTCCCATTTATGTGGTTTTAATAAATGTCAGATAATTAATTAGGAATGTGATAAATAAAGATATTAAAAGATTTGGGTAAACCTTATCCGTTAGTCACATGATGGTTAGTGGCATTTGTGGGAGACTTGAAAGAGTCCCACCTTGACTAGGATTCCGGCCCTCTTCCCCTTATAAATAGAGACCTCTACACCATCTAGAGTCATCTCATAACACACTATTTCTGAGGTGGGAGAGAAACTCCAAGATTTCATTAGAGTGTAATTTTTACAAGAAGGGAGATTGATGGAGCAATTAATTAAGATTGATCTTTGATCAAGGTATGTCTTATTGTCTATATTTTAGACGTATTTATTGTGAAAACATGAAGATCTAAGATCCTTTTATTAAGAAAAATTGTATGTTAAACTTTAATCATATTAATGTGTTCATGATTAATATTAGGGTGTTCTTAAGAATGATTTTACATGTGGTATCAGAGCTAAAGTTTAAGATCTCATGTTTTTCCTTATTGATGTTCGTCTATAATGATATATGTGCCTGAGACTTTCCGCGACATTTTTATTTATGTCATTAAATTACTTTTGTGCTTGAGACCTTCTGCGACGTCTTATTTCTGTCATTAAATCTGCTCTTAAAGTGTGTCTGAGATTTTCTGTGACATTTTTCTTCTGTCGCCAATACTCATTGGTAAGAATGAAAGGTCAAAACTTCCTCGGAATTTTACGAAACTGACGTGGACGACTGGAAACGTCAAAATAACCAAAACCCATTGTTAACAATGGGCACCACCTTACTTTTACGTTTTGACGTCGCTAAGGCCCTCAAAACCCCGTTTTTGCCATTTTAGGAAATAATCTCGGGGCTTATAACTCTTTACAGAAAATTGATATTAACGTTCCGCAAAAAGTTTTGATTTTCTGGCATGTTTTACTTCAATTCCATGGTGAAAACTCATTTTTGCTATTTTTGGCAAAATTCATGTATTACGTGTTTTTATACCTGGGCAATTATGTTTTTGAGGCATTCGAGCTACTATTGGTATCTTTGTGATTACTGATAGATTAAATATTATAGTTAATATTAATGAATGATTAACTATATTTAAGTTGAGACATGTAAACAATTATTCATTTGTGTTAAGTCAAAGGCTAAACAAAGGCTGAGACTGCATGTACGAATAATATACTTACATTCATTAAAGACTTATTCTAATGTTAGTTATAAAATTGGATTGAGGCGCAACACATGCTAATATCTGAATTGAACAACATTAGAACCAGTTTTGTAAAAACAGAATAGTTGACATTAAGTCCATTAATCATGGTATTAAATGAATTAGGCAACAAACACAGATGCCAAAATTATGGGACCATGATAAATGAATTATAGGGTAATATATCTTTACAATCTGAATATTATGTGATGATTAACACAAATTCTATGATATTCGGAATGTAGATGAAATATACCAAAATTTTAGTCAACAATTCAATATTCGACCCTTGCAATTTTGTTGTGTGTGAAAATTTAAGTTTTCCCATATTTCATGTATGTTTTATCTAGAACTGTGATAAAACCTTGCTCTAATGATCCTTTTTTAGTTGAATATTCGTGCGAAACACATCCCAACATATTTCATATGGTAGGATATTAGACTTGTATTATTGTTAATATTCATATTTTGATGAATCTCGTGCCAAATACAGGCCAATGATTCATATTGTTGAATATTATGATATTCATGTTTTAATGAGTCTTGTGCCAAACATAGGCCAACGATTCATGTGGTTGAAAATCAGAATTATTGTTTATTTTAAGCCTAGTACTCCCATTAAGTTGAATTAAATGCCAAACACAGGCTACAATTCATATGTGAGGATACTAGATTTGTTCGTTGCATGCATGCATATTTGAATGCATGACTTGCAAATTTTGAGACTCATAAGTAGGTATTCATTTAGTTTAATCAAATGCCAAATACAGGCTAAGATTACATGTGAAGATACTATACTTGTAGTCATTTCAGATTATCCTAATGTTTGTTATAAGGTTAAATAGAAGCGCAACACATGTTGAAATTTGAATCAAATAAACATTGGAATTTTTGTAAATGTTAAATAATTGGCATCAATGTTAAAAAGTCATATTTACATATGTCACTAGTATGATAATTGTGATTATAACCATATTGTGCATTAGTATGACCATGAATCATTTGGGTCAATATTTCTGATTTGTTACTCATACATAACTGATGAAGCGAAAGTAAATGATTTATGTCTTCCATTTACGATTATTGTGTAATATCTCATGTAAACTCTTTGTCTATTTGATTTTCACATTATGTTTAATTTTTCGTGAATTTCAAGTTAAGGAATAGACAATAATATAATTATTCATGTATTACGGGTATTTTGCACATGTATGCGTATCTCTTATATTTATATAATATATGGTTTGGTGTTCATTAAAGTGCTCCATTCCAGAAGATATAAATATTGGACTAATGCATTAATATCATGCATATTTTGGTTGCCTACGGGTCCATGTATGATATTGAATGCTAGGATGATGATACTTTATGATGTTGCATACATATTATTGTTTATTCATTTATTGTGATTACAATAATTGAACAAAATGTTAGTGGTGATATATATTTTGGGAAGGTAATAATGGTCGTCAAACACAGATGCCATAATTTCTTTCACTATCATATCACCAATTAAGTTTACGAAAACCATAAACATGAATAATTTAGCTTATTGATCATGCGATATTTAATGAAAATAAGTGAAAAATTTATTGACTTGTGTATGTAAGTCTTTACGTAATGTAATATTCATATTATGAAGTGTTTGGTAGTCACCACAGTGACCCGACTAGAATTGCAATGAATATTAAATGTAAAGATGATGGTAGTAGTAACTCATGATGATTATAATTGTAAAGATATTAATGGGGTATATTGAGTTTATTTCTTCAAGCAAGGTTATTCCTTACAGGGAATCAATTTTGAGTGATTGAATGAACATCATAGATCACATACATTATTATAGTATGTGAAAATAAGTTGTGAACAAATGTCGTGTACAATATAATGAAATAACATTATACCCAATAAAGTAATCTACAAGCATCATATAATCGATATTTCATGGTTACTAGTGACAAAAACTCACGGTTATGCACTCAATTTATCATGTAATCGATGTGTGTGTTGTTAAATCAAATCATTAATGAAGTGAGAAATTTATCTCATTATCTTATCGCATATTATTGTATCCCATTTTATTTCTCTAAAAATTTCATATTTTATTTGGTTAAACAAATTAAGTTTGTTTACATGTTGCACACTCGGACTAATAATGATAAAGATAATATGTATCTTTTATGATTTGAAATGAGTTTTTCATCTCAGTAGAGTTTTCAAGTTATACATACTATGTTATAGAAAGTATTTACTTTTGATGCAAAGATTTCTTACAAAACAAACTAGAAATGCTAATAAGATTCTTTTCTTTTGTTCTTGGGGAATCAAATCGCCATTTGTTTTCATAAACCCTCAATTTCTTTTGGAAAATGTTTGTCTAGACTTTATCGTGAGGGATATGTTCTAAAGAATCTTTTGATGTATATTTTTTCAAGGGTTATGATTTTAGTTTTGATGTTTTGTACAAAATAAAGTTTGGACATACTTCTTTAAAGATTTGTTTGATCCTGCATCATAATCGTAGCGTTTTTTTTTTAAACTCTTTAAATCTTGTACCAAATTAAATCTAGACTCTTTTTCATAATTTTCGTGGAAAAGATTTTTGTAATGTCTCTTACAAATTTTGATAGTCGAGTTGTGCTCTTAAGGTATTACGATGTCTAATATAAGGATGACCTATGTGGCCCAAGTGGGAGATTATGAGAAACTTCCCTTAAAGTGGACCTACATTGATCATATAATTGTCATTGACACGTATTTATTGCATTAAAGTCAAATTCATTATGAAAGGTGACATTAGTGGTAGTAGAAAATCATGAAATATGGTTATAAAGGAAGGTAGGGTACTTATCCCATTATCGATAACCTTCTTGAGGTTATAAAGGAAGGTAGGGTACTTATCCCATTAACGATAACCTTCTTGAATCCTTGTTCTTTTAGTTGTTAAATTGTCTAAACAACGAAGAACAAATAAATGGGCAACCACTAAATGATAGTATTGTCACCGTGAGAGAAATGTAGATATAATCATAAGGAATAGTATTAAGAAGATCTTAAAAGGTCTACTATCCTCGATGATTATGTGGTGTATCTGCATGAACATGAATTTGGCGTAGGAATAAATAATGACATGGTTTTCTTTTCAAAAGTCATAAGAAGTGAAACTAATGGACTACAACTAAGGTTGAAATCTCGCTGAATTACATAATTGATGCACTAAAGTCGGGTATAAGGGGGTCATCAGGACCAAACGCTACACTAACGGTAGTTAAACGAGATAAAGCTAAATTGTAGTAAAATATTTCACTATTAATGAAGAAAAGGTTATAAATGAACCTTCTCAATTATATGTAAGGACATGGAATTCCTATGACATTAGTAGCTCATTATGATTGAGAGTTACATGAAGTGGATGTGAAAATTACCTTTTGAATTCTAACAAACCATGCGTATATGTTTAGGAGATCATTTTATAAACATAAGTTTCCCACATGACGCATTTTAAGAAATAATATCATTATTTTTAATCGTTTTATATTTGTATACACCTTAAGATCAGTGGGAGTAAGTTTATATATTTTCTCTATATACAAGCACGCATTTAGAAAGTAGAGAATCAAAATAATTTTATGGGTTTAAAAGTTGTGTATGAAGTAATGAGATACTTAAAGGACTATATGCTCACATTTATGATGTATGTGTTAATTTAAATATGAACAATTATTGTGACTCAGATTTACTGTTTGTACGGATGGTACGAAGTTCACTCTTGCTTAAGTATGTTTGTTTTGGTTTATCAACCAATATAATGAAGGAGTGCAACACAAACCATCCATTAAGTATTGTGAAAGCTGAGTTTGTAGTATGCTTGATGCTACAACTTATGTATTTTGGCAGCGTGACTTTATTTCGGGACTTGGAGTTGTCGACACTATTATCAAGTCGCTGAAATATTATGATAATGTCGCTGCAATCTTCTTTATGAAGAAATGTTAGGTATTCCTAAAGTAACTAAGCACGTTGAATGAAATACCTATCAGTTAAAGAAGAAATTCAGACACAAAGAGTGTCAATTGATCACATCAGTACGCGTGATAACATAGCAGATCCTCTTACGAAAGGACCATCTCCGAAGACCTTTATGGAACATGTCAAAGAGATGGGTCTCGATTAGTTAGACTATGATTGCTATTTTGGCTTAGTTGTTTGACACCATTACTTGAATTCAATAAAAGTGTTTCTGATTTCAATTATTTTTGTCTTTTGAGAAAGCATGCATAAAATTATGAATTATTGTTGACAGAAATAGTCCTTATTGAAAAGGACATTATGAGGCCATTATGATACCCAACATTAAAGGCTTAGTTGAATGAAACATTGGTGTTGTGGTACATGGAAGGAACCATGCTTTTGAATAGTATGGAACCGCCATGACTCGCATCCGTGAATCATTTGATTCGGCAAAATAAATTTATCAATGATTGTGCACCTTATGATACCTAATCTAATTATGCGAATTATTAAGGCCAAGTGGGAGACTGTTGGAAATTAATGTTAAGTGACGAAATTAATTATTTAATTTCAATTGTATTAAATTCCGAATTTCCCATTTATGTGGTTTTAATAAATGTCAGATAATTAATTAGGAATGTGATAAATAAAGATATTAAAAGATTTGGGTAAACCTTATCCGTTAGTCACATGATGGTTAGTGGCATTAGTGGGAGACTTGAAAGAGTCCCACCTTGACTAGGATTCCGGCCCTCTTCCCCTTATAAATAGAGACCTCTACACCATCTAGAGTCATCTCATAACACACTATTTCTGAGGTGGGAGAGAAACTCCGAGATTCCATTAGAGTGTAATTTTTCCAAGAAGGGAGATTGATGGAGCAATTAATCAAGATTGATCTTTGATCAAGGTATGTCTTATTTTCTATCTTTTAGACGTATTTATTGTGAAAACATGAAAATCTAAGATCCTTTTATTAAGAACAATTGTATGTTAAACTTTAATCATATTAATGTGTTCATGATTAATATTAGGGTGTTCTTAAGAATGATTTTACATTATGCTCCTTCTTATATTTATATTTTTAAGACAATACTTTTCAAATTTATAAATTTAATCCATGTGGTAAAATAACATTTATTTTTGTGGTCCACGCCTATTTTTTTCTTTTTTTCATGAAATTTTTAATACATGGACTAAATTTATAAAATTATATAGAGTTTCCTAATTTTATATAAAGATTTAGGGTGTTATTTGTAAACCATTGTATTAAAAAGTATTAACTAAAAGTAAGCGTTAAATCCTCAAATGTGTATCCGTAAATCTTATTCCAAATCTCTAAGAACAATAATTACCATTTAGAGCAAAACTTAAAGAAAGGAAACGATCTTCAACTTCCTTTATTCCCCATTAATACGAAATTATAAAACTGAATGCTAACACACTCATTTGGTTGCTTACTTTTGATTTACCATAACATGTTGTTCTACTGCACTTTTAAGTCTGACATTGGTATTGTTGTTTCATGAAGATCCTTTCAAAAATCTAATTAGAAGACATTGGTATTACATGTAGTTGTTAAATTATAAATAAATAATAAATTATTGATTTAAACCGTGTTTACAATCACACCGTGTACTAAATTAGGATGAATACAGTAAAAAGGCCCTTTTACAAGAGTTCTTGCATAAACTTAAACATAATACATACCGATCTGAGTTTTGAGTTTGGCGACTATACCTATTCAAATATAAGAAATTCTGAAATTTTAAAAAATAACATTAAAAAACAAAAGCAGAATGTAAAAAATACATTAAAACGAACATTATGACCGGATAAAAATAAATGATTTGAAGATCAGTACTTTTCTTCTTATTATTATTATGATTATGATTGTTATTGCAATTGTAAAAAAAAATGCGAAAACACCATTTACAAACCAAAAACAAACAGGCCTTAACAATTGAAAACCCACACCCACCATTTTATCTCACTGTTAAGTACCCATTTCTAAACCGTCTCAACAATACCTCCACGCTACCTTCATATTTCCAAAACCCTTTCTTCTTTACAATGAAATCATTTCAAGCAAAACTACATGTAATATAAATACCAAACCCACTTCAAAAGATAGAAACCTTTTTATTGTTGTGTGTGTGTATAACTATTGGTGTGAATGATATACTCACAATAAGATCTTGTAGCCTAGTGGTAACTTTTGTGTCCCCTTTAGGGGAGGTCATGAGTTCAAGTCCCACTAAGGGGATTTAAGAGAATTTGGGGTATTTATACCTAAATAGATATACAATTATTATATTATATATCAAGACTTGGGACTTGGGACTTTCCACAGAAATCAGTTACAAAACTAAAAATTGAAAAACGTGTGCAAATGTAGAACACACAATGAGATATGGAGGGTCGATCCATGAGAGTTTCGTACACAGCAGATTTCATCAATGGAATTTTCTTCATCGCACCCATCGATATTTTACCACCGTTGGATTTTATCACCGATCTAATTTCTTGAGCTAGTTCTGTTTGTAGTTTGACCCCGGCATGGCTGATCCATTTAAGCATGTTTGGGAAAAATATTTTCATGCCCCCAAATTAGTTGAAGCAAGTGGTAAAGAAAGTATTTTCATGCCCCCATCCTGTTTCGTCTAGGACAACGGTGGATGAGGTGTAGATCGTAAACGGAATACATGGATGGAATTCTGGAATGGAGGTGGACGGAATGAACTGATGAAAAAGGAGAGATTGGGTTAAGAGATATTTGAAAAAGGGATAGATAGGTGTCATAAAATACTCAAGAAGGGTTGGAAAGAGTGTAAAATTTTAAATTAAAGCAAAACATTACTTTTCATGTTTCTTGAGCCGTGCGTAGTCATTATAGCACCATTGGTAAGAGTTCAAAAATTCAAATTAAAGTAAAACATTAGGGTTTGTATTAGTAGATTCAACCGTGTTTTCTTGCCAAGTTGTGACGTCACAATATATAAATTGTGACGTGACACAATCTGACACCCTTAGATCACCCCCAAAAATTCGATCCCAATCATTAATTTGGTGGCACTATTCAAACACACCTCTCTCTCTTATATATATATATATATATATATATATGTGTGTGTGTGTGTGTGTGTGTGTGTGTGTATTAGTACAGGTGCCTAGCCATAGGGACACCGATTCTAGATACTTGGATGGTTTGCCGAGATGCAGCTGTTGTGGAAGTTACGGGTCATTGAGATTATACGATTATCTCATTTCATTCAGTTCGTAGTTCAGATATTTCAGTTCAGGAATGTGTCGCCCATCCTCATTAGCGGGATTGTACTCAGTTCCTTTGTAGGTCATTTCTATTGGATTGAGAATTTATTATGGTTTTGTTTGTGACTTTGAACTGGAAGGTTTTATCCAGTCTTAATTATTCAGTATTTAATTCAACCAACATTCATTTCTGGTGTGTGGTTTATAATTCAATATTCAGAAATTAATTGAATTAATTGGTTTCAAATTAAATTGGAAAATGTTTTGACACTAGCTTAATTAAATCTTAGGTAATTAATTGAATTTAATTTTTCGATAGTGATGCTATGAATGAACCAACTGAACATTTCGTTAAAATTTTATAAAGGAGTGATCACTCGATATTTAATTGGGTGGGGTGTCTTAGGTGGTATCAGGGCATCAGGTTCTAGTGTCCTTAGGATCTGTGCGGCTTATTACGTTTCAGCGCATTGTTCTTTTATGTAGAGCGTTATGATAGGATTGTTGTGTTCCCTTATGTGTGCGACTTACATTATCATGCTACGAATTATAATGGATGTGACTCATTATACAAAATTCTATGTGATTCGAACACCGAACATTTTAGGACGACCAACGAGGTCCGTAAGAAGAACTGCGGGATAAGAACCTCAACAGAAGACATAGAGTAATCGGGAAAGAGTGATCGTGATAAAAATAACCATGAGGATTACTTAAGTAAGAGATAGTAAAATCGTCACTCGGGAACTGTGGGTTCCCAAGACACAGTAGTAGATAGCGGTGGAGTGATTTTAGGACCACCTAGCATAGTCGATAAGGGGGAAATCAGAGGGACTCTTTTGAAAAGCCATTGGTGAAGATGCGGAGAAGAAAACGAGAAAGTGTAATAGACCAGCGGAGGTAGAAAATCCAAAGGTTGACTAGTTAGACTGGGTGGTATAACTAGGGGAGATTAGATGTACGTTAGGCGTGCACAATGTATGAGAGGTGAGAAACTCATGTGAGAGTTCGATAACTAACATATGTATAAGACTTGTTTTAATAACCAGTTTTAAATACTTGCTAAATCATTTTTACACCTCGAACTCTGACCCTTTCCTTTTATTGCTTCTCTCTTTTGATATATATATATATATATATATAGGTGCCTAGCCACGGGGTCATCGGTCCTAGATACTTGGATGGTTTGTCGAGCTGCAGCTGTTGTGGAAGTTGTGGGTCATTGAGATTAGATGCTTCTCTCATTTTATTCAGTTTCTAGTTAAGATATTTTAGTTCTGGCATGTGTCGCCCATCCTCATTAGAGGGATTGTACTCAGTTCCTTTGTAGGTCATTTCTGTTGGATTGAGTATTTATTATGGTTTTGTTTGTGACTTTGAACTGGAAGGTTTTATCCAGTCTCAATTATTCAGTATTTAATTCAATCAGCATTCATTTCTGGTGTGTGGTTTATAATTCAATGTTCAGAAATTAATTGAATTAATTGGTTTCAAAGTAAATCGGAAAATGTTTTGACACTAGCTTAATTAAATGTTAGGTAACTAATTGGATTTAAGTTTTCGAAAGTGAAGCTATGAATGAACCAACCAAACATTTTGTTATAAATTTTATAAAGGATTGATCACCCAATATTTAATTGGGAGGGGTGTCACAACATCTACTTTATTTGGATTCTTGATTACGTATGATGCGGGATTGTACCCTTATATATGTAATGCTTGAACGGAGTACAGTTTCTCTTTCATTAATTATTTAAATCTTGACTATTTTTGTATCCGGTGAATTCATACGGGGTTAGGGATTGTATTCCGACCTTACTTTTCTTTCATAGTTATTAATCAATAGTTTGTTAATCACTTCATGCGTAATTAATTTAGATATGATATTATTGCTTTCGTAGTAGTAGAGATAATCAGAAAAACAAAAATCATCTTTTCTTTCCTCTTTCATGAGTCAATCATTTAGGTTAATCATCGTTCCTTTTTTGTCATCACAATTCATCATCATATTCCATATGTTCGATACCAGGTTTATCGTGATATATCTTGAACGATCGTCTTACACTTGAATCATTATTAGCACACACTAGATACACATTCTAATTTGTGTCATGTTTTTGGCGTCGTTGCCGGGGAACTAGGTAGACTTTTAGGTTAGGTCGGTTAATCTTTAATTTGACTCTAATTCTTAAAAAGCCAAAAAAATTAAAAAACAATTTAGAAAATAAAAAAGGATAAAAAAAATTATCATCTCTCAAAAGCCCTTACATGCAAAATCCTGAACAAACTCCTCAAAATACTCCAATCCGAATTCACGACAATCTTATAGTTAAGTATAATCCTGATAGCCCTAGTGCCCAAGCGTGGGACACATCTGATCCTAGTGCCCAAAACCGGCCTTGACAAGCATCCACCACTCCTTCTGCGTCTGGTCTTTACCAATTGGATAAAAATACCTCGTTAGACCGTAGACTCGACCAATTAGAGAAGAGAATGAGATAAATACTCTAGGTATGGGTAAGAGAAGCAACCAACTCGATCCAAAACCCCATTCAAAAGGTGTATGCTATTTGTGAAGATGGACATTCAACAGAGGAATGCTCAATGATACACACTTTCAAGGTCATGCTTCAAGAGCAAGTGAATGCTATAGGATGATTTAAGGGTAATTTCGGTTCCTCGTATAGAAATTCTTACAACCCTTCATGGAAGAACTATCCTGCTTTTAGCTACGGGCAACAAGATGCTGCGTGGTATCCTAATTCACACGTCGCCCCACCTCTACCTCCGCATTTCCAGTAAGTTCCACATATGCAAGGACATATGCAAGCACCACCTCCCGGACCATATTTTACCCCACCCTGGATAAACCTCGAGGATACGATAAACTAATTCATCAATTACCAAAATGCAACCAATGCTAAGTATGATTGCATGTCCTCCGACATAAATGTGAATATCTCTAGGATGCAATCATCTTTAAATATCCAAGAGAAGGGTAAATTTAAGGCTCAAGGCCAAAGACCTCCTCAAGGTAAAACTAGTGTTATCTTTACATCCACGAAAATATCAAGATAAATGTCAAGACATCACCACTCTACGTAGCGGGAGAGTTGTTGATTTATCACCTCCCCCACAGGACACACCTAAAGACAAGGAGGTATCGCCCGACACGAAAGAGGCCGAAGATGCCCCTTTGAAGGAGAGTGAAACTGACGATACTAGTGAGCCTCAAGTTGTAGTGAAACCACCCACCGTCGTGCCTTTCCCTTAACGGTTGATTCCTCCCTAAAAAGGAAACCCCGCGATGTTGTGCTAGATGTATTCAGGCAAGTAAATCTTAATTTACCTTTCCTCGATGCCATAAATCAAATTCCCAATTATGCTAAAGTACTTAAGGACTTATTGACGATGAAAAGAAGGCTAAAGGTGAAAAAGAATGTGTTTCTATAACAAAATGCGAGCTCCGTTTTACTAAATGATCTCCCACCAAAGTTTAAAGATCCGGGTGCACCTACGATTTCATGCATAATAGGAGAGAATCAAATAGAAAATGCCTTACTCTTAGGGGCGAGTGCCAACATTCTGCCTTACTCCATTTATAAGCAACTTGATTTGGGGGACCTCAATCCCGCAATGATCACTCTCCAACTTGCGGATCATACTTTGAAGATACCACGAGGTATTGTCGGGTATGTGATAGTCCTAGATGACAATTTTTACTTCCCGATAGATTTTATCATTTAGGACATGGAGCCCTCCATCACCTCAAGTAATCATGTTCTTGTTATCCTTGGTCGCCCATTATTATCTATAGCTAATGCCTTGATTGATACTTGAAATGGGAAAATGAAACTCACTTGTGGGAACATGACCTTGGAAACTAATATCTTCAACACCGATCGTCAAGTGGGTGATGAGGACGAGTTTCATGTAGGGAATCTTATTAAGGAGATCATAGAGGAGCACGTAGAGGAAAATTTTAGTGGGGACACCTTAAGAGTGTGTCTTATATCGAGTGTTGAGAGTGAAGGGATGTACACCGACTTCGAGAGGGAGGTAGGGGAATTGAGAGATATTAGATGAGAGATTATCGGATGAGGAGGTGAGAGATGTAAACCGAGTTTCTTGATTCGAGAAAATACCATCGAAGGAGTCACGCAGGGTTCCCTCCGATGAAAAATTTCCCACGCTTTAATTAAAAAAACTACCCTCCAATGTAAAATACGATTATTTGGGAGAGGATGAGACATTTCCTGTTATTGCCTCCTCTAGCCTAGATAAAGAGCAAGAGGGTAAACTGTTTACAATTTTGAGGAAGCACCGAAGTGCTTTTGGTTGGTGCATAGGAATTTTAAAGGTATAATTCCTTTGATTTTTACCATTAAAATCCACCTCGAGGAAGATGTAAAGCCCTTGAGGGAAATGCAAAGGAGATTGAACCCCACTATAAAAGATATAGTGAGAGCGAAAATCATTAAGCTATTGGATTCGGGTATTATCTACCCAATCTCGGATAGCAAATGGGTAAGTCCTATACAAGTCATCCCAAAAAAGTCGAGCATGATTGTGGTCGAGAATGTCAACGGTGAGTTAATTCCCAAACGTACCACCACCAGGTGGCGCATTTGCATTGATTACTGAAAACTCAATGTGGGCACAAGGAAAGATCATTGCCCCTTACCATTCATCGACCAAATGATAGAAAGAGTAGCAGGACATGCATATTATTGCTTTCTTGATGGTTATATATAACCAAATCGAGATAGATGTCCTTGATTAAGAGAAGACGACTTTCACATGTCCTTTTGGCACATTTGCCTACAAACGTATGCCATTTGGATTACGTAATGCACCCGCGACCTTTTAAAGGTTCATGTTAAGTCTCTTTAGAGACATAGTTGATAGAGGCTTTGAGGTTTTTATCGATGATTTTAGTGTCTTCAGGCCCTCTTTTGATCGTTGCCTTATGAATCTTAAAAAAGTACTTTCCTAGTGTGTGGGAAGAACTTAGTGCTAAATTGGGAGAAGTTCCATTTTATGGTTACCGAAGGAATTGTGCTTGGCCACATCGTGTCATCTAAAGGAATTGAGGTTGATAGGGACAAAATATATGTCACAGTCGAGCTTCTCTCACCTAAATCACTAAAGGAGGTGCGTTCTTTCTTAGGCCACCCGGGTTTCTATAGAAGGTTTATTAAGGACTTTAGTGCCATTGCTAGGCGCTTGAGTAACCTTCTTATGAAGGATGCCCCCTTTGAGTGGAATGAAGCATGCCAAAATGCTTTTAATAAATTAAAAAGTATCCTTGTTTCGGCCTCCATTATGCAAGCTCTAGATTGGTCCCTTCCATTCGAGCTTATGTGTGATGTGAGTGATTTTTCAATAGGGGATGTTTTGGGCCAAAAAAAGACAAGAAAGCTCATGTCATCTATTACTCTAGCCAAACTTTAATCGGACCGCAACTTAATTACTCCACTATAGAGAAAAAATTACTAGCGACAGCTTTTTCCCTAAATAAATTCCGCTCGTACCTCATTGGTTTACCCATCACATGCTTTACTGACGACACGATGCTGAAATATCTCCATGATAAGAGCGATGTTAAGGCGCATCTCATAAGATGGATCCAACTCGTACAAGTGTTCAATCCGTCCATAAAAGCAAGAAAGGCGCAGAAAACTTCATTTTCGATCATTTTTTTTGGCTCCCATCTGACATGCCTAGTGATCCCATACCCATAGACGAGTATTTTTTGTATGAACAACTCTTTTCCACCTCTCCTCTTCCCTGGTTGGTGAACATAGTTAACTATCTTATCATGGGAGATGTCCCTCCTAATTGGACACCGCAAGAAAATAAGAGGTTCATTAATTGGTCGCGCATATTTTTCTATGATGATCGATTCCTATATAAATATTGTGTGGACCAAATCATCTGACATTGTGTACTGGATAATGAGGCTCATAGCGTTATCCATTTTTTTTGTACAGAAGCGTGTGGAGGCTAATTTTCCACAAATAAGATAGTCGCTAAGATCCTTTAAAGCGGTATTTATTGGACCAAGATCTTCCGGGATGTGGAAGCTTATTGTAAATCTTGCGATAGGTGTCAAAACATGGGCGTTATCACTCAACAAAACATGATGCCATTAACCCCGATTCTCGTCATCAAAATATTTTATTGTTGGGTAATTGACTTCATGGGACCTTTACCTCCGTTATTTGGCTTCTTATACATCCTCATTGCAGTAGACTATTTGTCTAAATGGGTAGAGGCCATAGCTACCAAAATGAATGATAGCAAAGTGGTGACCAAGTTCTTGTAAGAACACATATACTCTCTCTCTTAAGTTCTTCGAAGGCAATAATTAGTGATAACAGTAAGCATTTTTGCAATAGGCCGTTTGAAAAACTCATGATAAAGTATGGGGTTGTTCATAAGGTTGGAACGACCTATCACCCCCAAACTAATGGGCAAGACGAGTTCATGAATCGTGAAATCAAGAGCATTGTTAAAAATACCATCGATCCTAACCGAAAAGATCAGTCCCTTCGATTGAATGGTTCGCTATGGGCCTATCGTAATGCTTATAAGAATCCCATCGGGATGTCCCCTTTTCACTTTGTGTATGGAAATCCTTGCCTTCTCACCGTGGATTTAGAACACAAGCCATATTGGGCTATCAAGAGGTTAAATTACAATTTGGAGAAAGCCGATGAAGCTCGCATGCTTCAATTGAACGAGTTGGAAGAGATACGCAATGATGCAAACGAGAACGCTAAGATATCTAAGGAGAGGATGAAACTTGCGCATGATAATATTATCTCATGAAAGGAGTTGCATTTGGGGTAAAAAGTGCTTATCTACAACTCGCGTCTACACTTATTTCCTAGAAAATTGCGATCGAGATGGACTAGCTCATTCACTATGAGAAACGTATTGTTCCACGAAGCTGTGGAATTTGAAGATCCAAAGGGGGAAGATACATTCAAAGTTAACGGATAACGCCTAAAGCCATATCTAGAGGAGTGCGTAGAAGAAGATGACATTATTTGGTTGTCGGAGCCCGTTTACGGGGTGGAGTGAACTGTAATGACAAGGTGGTCTCACCCCCCGGTTGTGTATGGGGTGATTCATGTGTATATTAGTAGTGTGTACGTTAGGATCGTTGGGTAGAAGATCGTAGGGTACAAGTCCAGTCAGGATAGGAGCACAAATGCACATTTTGAGAGAGTTCTATGCGAGGAAAAGTGAGTTTTGGGGGTTTTACAAGCTAGGATGAGGGTAGGAGTGTTTTGGAAAATATTTGAAAAATTGGATTTTCGGAGTTCCAACACTTACTTTTTTTTTGAATTTCAAGTTGAGGAGCACACTGGAAATCCGAACCGGTTCGCTCCTTTTGTACTATCAGGGCCGAATTGGTTCGCCTGGTGTTCGAATAAAAAATAATATTTTCATCGAACTGGTTCGCCCATAGCAGGTGTTGACTTTGGCGAGTTCAAGGTGACTATTTCCCATACACCTCCTACTGTTTTCCCTCCAAATCCACCCCCCCACTTTCCCTCCAAATTCATCCCTCCAATTCCACCCATCCCCACCTATAAATACACACCAAAATTTGTCAATTACTCTTGACACCTCCCATAATTCTTTTCACTCTCCTTCCTCCCAAATCACACGTTCCTATGGCTAACGAAGAATTACCCTTCAAATATGACTCCAATAAAATACTCCACGACGGAGACCATGGATACCGCTCACTAGAAGAGAGAAAATGGGCCTAAGAATTCTTTTCAAGCTCCCGCACCGTGCACATCAAGCGGGAAATTAATTGGAATGTATTGCCCCAACCCATGTCCGTCATCTTGAGGCTCCAAAGGTGGCACCAATTCCTAGCCAATCCCAGCGACGATGTTTGGATGAATGAGGTTTGGATGGAAAACACATTTTCTACTCGAAAATCATCTGTTGCAATGGACCGCAAAGGCAAAATTGCTCTATCTTATGCTCGGTTCATAACATCGCTTCTTAGGACCGTTGGGATTCACCCACCCCTATCGCAACCCCATCTCCCCAAGACTATTGGAATGTAATCCATCACAAGGAGCGTGCGTCAAATGGAGGTATTGCACCCACCACCATCGGTGGTAGAAGATGTGTAAATGGGGGAAGATGAGCTAGAATACAACGAGGAGGAAGATTCCAACTACGAGCCGAACGGGGAGGGCCTAACTCGTCGAATTGCAAATTTGGAGGAATACTTCAATAGGTTCTTCACGAACGACAAAGCGAACCAAGAAGCCTACCGTCGTGATACGAGCATGATTGTCCACTTGTAAGCGAAAATGTATAAGTTGCAAGTGGGGTCCAATGTCACATTGTCAACATACTGTAACACCCCATATATTTCAGGACTTTGAATTTTATTAATTTTGGGTAAATTTAATCATTTTGGGTAAATTTAATCATTTTGGGAGAAATGGAACTTATTCATTTTTGGAGACAATAAAATTTATAATTTGGAGAAATTATTTAAATTGGTGGATTTATTTAAATTGGCAAATTGAAATTGAAATTATTCAGGTTTTTTTAGGACTTTGAATTTTATTAATTTTGGGTAAATTTTATCATTTGGGGAGAAATGTACTTATTCATTTTTGGAGACATTTAAATTTATAATTTATAGATATTATTTAAATTGGTGGATTTATTTAAATTGGCAAATTGAAATTGAAATTAATCAAGTTTTTTTTTGTGTCACATTTTTGAAGTAAAAAAATTTAAGAATATTATAAAGTAATTCGGATGGAAATTACGAGTGCACGGTTGACTCTGAATGGGTTAAAATAGTCGAAAAATATTTCATTTAAATTATGGTATTTCAATTCATATCATGATGGGTGTAAACCATATTCAATTTGGGAAGAGTTATTATAGAAAAATTCATTTTTGAGAGGGTATCACATGTTAAATTTGATTTTTAGGGATTTAAGCATTTAAGGTGAGATTGATGTTTAATTAATGGGAGAATATAACCATATGATGTTATAATATGATTTATAATCGAAAACCCAGTAGGTATCATTGTTGAATTTGAATAATTGAATCGAATTGAATTTGTGATTTAGGAAATTTTGAGAAAAACCCAATTCAGGAACCTTAGAAGTTTTAATGAGAATAAACGATGAATGATGATATATATTAGTGTTAGAACCTGTTTATTGATGTAATAAACATGGGGTATAAATTGGGTTGATGTTGGGGTTAAATCCATGGATGTTTAACGATATAAATGGAGAAAAAAGAGTTAGAGAAGAAGATCCGATTTACCTATTTTACACAAAAATTTTAGATCTGTTTGTCACGGTCGCGTGAGCGTTAACCTCGTATTTTTTTGATGTTTTTTCAATTTGTAAGGATTTTTCTACGAAAGAGTGTCTAAAACAGAAATCCTTTGTGCGAAATAAAATCTGGATTTTTAGGGATATCCGTAGATGAGTGTAGAACTCTGGAAAATATTAAGGAAGATAACTTTTCCCTTGAAATTGGATGGGAATGAACATAGTGGTATGGATTTAGAGTGTTTGGGATGAATAACCCTTAAAAATATATGAACGAATTCGAATGGAAATTTTGGATTGAAATTAGGATACGGACAAGATTGGATGTGCTTAGTATCTTGAAATAAAAATATGAATGTAATCTAAAAGATATGGAATTAAGAGTCGGGGTCACATCATGGATATTTTAGGCTAGTGTGACGGGAGTTAGGAACAGAGTAGCCGGTTTAATTTATTATAGAAGTATATAATAAATTATCGAATATTGAATTTAATAAAGGGTGTTTTACCAAATGGTGAAACTTGGTATTGATGCAAAAAACTGGACCGAATCCCATTTTTATGATCACAGATAAATAGATAAAAGCAATCCAATAAAGAACATGAGAGACAAAGATTTTTAAAGTGGTTCGGCTATAAGGAAAATTCTACATCCACTGTTATTTTATTCCCAGGGGTTTACAATAGCACAATGTGATGTAGAGAGAGAAAAAGGTGTGCATCTTGTGTATGGTCTTTTAGTTAGCAGTCCCTTTGGCTAAGGGAATACATGTATTTATAGTGATGGGAGATAAAGAGATACAATGTCTTTATACATTCAGACATTTATGTCTATATACAATGAATCTAACTATTGGTCTTCTAGGATGGTTAATCTTCCTTGAGTTTCTTAGTATGTTATGTGTTGGTTGGTATGACGACTAACTCTCCTCGGGTACCGACCATATCTCCTAGGGTGCCAACCAACTCTCCTCAGGTACCGAATAAGTATAAATATTGCCACGTAGGATGGCATGTGTCCTTTTCTAATTGGTCCTCGTAGATGGAGAATTTTTGCGTCAACAGAAGCCCCCAATGCTCCATGCTTGATGGTTCACTGAAAGGATGGAGTATTTATTCTGTAGTGTTTCTCGGTGCTCGTGATATTTATTCTTGATCTGTCTTCTTGATTTGTTCAACACAAAGTGCACTATCTCCTGGACGACATATGATGCAGGCTGATAGATGGTTGCTAATATTTCTTTTGAGGAACTCTGTTCGTGTGCTATGTATCACCCCTGGTAATTTGAATGCAGCCATGCCATAGTATGCAGCTTGTAGTGTGTCATAATCATCAAGTATGTTAATTGGTTTGCTAGCCGACCAACTGCCTCCTGTGCCGAGCAACTGAGTGCTAAACTCACGTGCTTGATTTTTCTAATTTATGCTCCTCTGAATACTTTGTCGAGTAACATACTAACTTTTGAACCCAACTCTTCAATGTTGTTAGTACCAAGCTAGTGGTGGACTTCGAAACATTTTCATACAACTTCTTCTTCATTATTGGTCGGGACAGTAGTAGTAAAGATATCAGTGATTTAGATGTTGAATCTGACTCTTGAATGTGCATAATAACTCCTGAACTTCAATATGTCTCTTGAACTTCAATATGCCTCCTGAAATTCGATATGCCTTCTAAACTTCAATATCAAAACTAATTCCCAAGCAAGAAAAAACAACTCCTGAATGATAATTGGTCAGGGCCCCGACCGTGTAAGTTTGTGGAGTTGAATTTGATGCTCGACTGCATGAAGTTATGAGAATGTTTCACCGAATGAATAACTAAATCTGTAATAGAAGCCCCCAAGTGTGGAATACGAACATTGAATGATTTCTTGGCCTTGAATTATGTTGGTCTTGCTAGAAAAATAAGGCCGAGGAAATGTTCCCTGAAATGACTCCCTGAGATCTTTGCATGTTTGCACTTTCATTTTCTTGGAAATACTTTGTAAGGTGATTTATTTGTTGTTTGTTGATGAATATATATATGTAGAATGACAAATTATCCTATTTTGCATAGATAATGAAACTTGCTCCACCTGCTATTTAATTATAGTGACTTATCACTCTTTGGGCCTAAGCAATGGAATGATTTTCATCCCATATTCCTGCTTAGTTGTAGTAATCCCGTTAAGATTACCTGGATGCCTAGCCTGTGGATGCCCCGGGAGGTCACCCATCTTCTTGCCTAGTTTGGTACTAACCAACCGGAGTTGGTAGTTAATGGGTTCCCGACCAACCGGAGGAGGTGGTAATTGAGTTCCCGACCAACCGTAGTTGGTGGTAATTGATAATAAATGCTAGAGACTTCCTCGGAGATGACCAACAGATTGTTGGGAATAAGATATAATAAATGCTGGAGACCTCCTCAATATATTGTTAGGAATAAGATAATATAAATGCGGGAGACCTCCTCAACAGATTGTTGGGAATATGATAATATAAATGCTGGAGACCTCCTTGGAGCTGAATATATGATTATAAATATTATGCCGAGATCCATGCTGAGATAAATATAAAATATGCATCAGAATACATACAAAGAATGATTCAGAATAATAATAAAGTGTCTCGCTTTTCTTTTGAGGTGAAATTTTATAATGTCGAACAAGAATAATATTTTCCAGAACATGAGAAAATGGCCGAGTACTTTGCCGGGCCTGAATATAAATAAGAATTACCCCGACCAACTATCCGTTGAGCGTGAAATATAAAAAATGTTGTAGATCTCGTCGGAAATGAATGTATATCTCGTCGAGCAGCATGATGAGATGAATATAGAATACGAATCCCAATGGATATATAGAATAATTTATGCTTGAGCATAGATCAGAGAAATAATAAAATGAATAGTTCCTCGCTGAGATAAAACTTCATAAGGCCGAGCAATAATATTATTTTCCAGAAGTTTAAGATTATTTCCGAGCATTCGTCGGCACTGAATCTTATAGCTGTAAAAATTAATAACTTGCTCTACAATATGTATAGGCTGAATTGATTAGTCATGAGAATAATTTACTCATCCAATAAATATATGATATGTATATGCTTGAAAAATAAAAATATTAATTTTAAAAATGAAATAATATATGTTGGCTGATATGTCGAGGAAAAATTGTCAGATGTCGAGCAATAATATTTTCCAGAGGTTTAAGATTGTGGCCGAGCTTTCGTCAGGATTGAATCTCGTCCTTATGAAATTTTAATAAGCTGCCCGAGCACCTGTCGAGACTAGATCAAATAATTATTGTCATGAGAATAAATATTCAGCCAAACAATATGTGATGTGTATCAGCATAAGGCAATAAAAAATTCAAAATATGAAATAATATGTTTTGTGCCAAATGTGTCTGAGATGGACAAATTTCCATAAATAAGACGTAGAGTTTTTTGTAAAGTTATTTAATCTCCAACAACTAATCAGGTATAAGTTGATGTTTGAAAATTATTTATCACTTGGTTTTAAAAATATTTTTTGGGGTGATCACAAGTTTTAAAAAAAACTTAATCCCCCTATTTACCTCCAAGCTGAACTCATGTTTAAAGAAATATCTGGGGTGCACCACATTTTTCAATACCCCAAGATTCTACTGTTGCAGACCAACGGCATGGGTGTTTCCAACCAACATTTGGGGATGTCTTAGGTCGTAGAATATATAGTGTTGACCAAGAAGAAAATTGTCCCCGACCAGCAGAGCGATTTCATCGATAAACAAAAATGGTGCATTGATATTGCAGACCAGCTATTGGATGGACAGCGAACAACATCAGATGTCGTCGACCAATAAGTGGATGGTTAGATAGTTGCCGACTAGTAAATTGAACCCTCCGAACAAGACTGAGATGTTGCCGATCAAGAAGTAGATGATAGTCGACCTGCAATTAGTTCCACCAAAGTACAATATAAGTCTCCGACCAACAACAAG
The DNA here is from genome assembly GCA_949130495.1 of Sambucus nigra. NCBI lineage: Eukaryota > Viridiplantae > Streptophyta > Magnoliopsida > Dipsacales > Adoxaceae > Sambucus > Sambucus nigra. Next base: position 541,485,046 of record OX422219.1, on the reverse strand, counting down.
ATACCTCGTAGTTGGATATAATTATTTCAACGTTGCTGATGGATCTTCACATCTTATCTCCAACAAACAAAAATGGTATGGTTAAGCTTCCCTTTAGTAAAAGATGGCCGGAGATGATGCCGACAAATAATATGTGTTGATGTAAAAAATTAGATCGCTCTAATTATTTAATCACATATAAATAAAATGAGACAAAGATTTTTAAAGTGGTTCAGCCTTGTAAAAATGGCCTACGTCCACTGTTATGTAATTGCTGAGTATTTTTGGGAATTCTCGATTACAAGTTCTCTCAAGAAATTTCGGTCCCTTTGAATGAGGGTGATACAATGTATTTATAGCCCTAAGGATCCCGTATGAAAGGGTGATACATTAAATGATATACACATGAAAGGGTAATACATTTAATGCAACGTGTGCGTCAAGATAATAAGCATTCAATGAATATTTGAACTGTTGATTATCTGGCAATCAATGCTGGGGCCGAGATGCAGCTCGGACCGCCTTAGTTGCTCGTTACTCCAGAGTTCCTCGGAGAGCTGGAGTTCCTCGGAGTGCTGGAGTTCCTCGATGTATCGTGAGTTGGTCGGGGAAATGAACTTCCTCGTTGCTATTGTGTCGTGTAGATGACACGTGTCTTCGTATTATTCGTCCATATCAGCATATTAATTTTGGTATCAACAGAAGCCCCCAATGTTTCATATTTCGAACTTTGAGGAATATGGAACATTCTTTCTCGGTATATGGCAATATTAAATGACTTTCCTGGGTTTTAGGAACTTTTTCTTTGTATTTAAATTTCCTTCCAAATGCGCAGAATCCGCCTTTTTGCCTTTTCATAAGCGCTTCGATTTTCGTGCACTTTTTTTCCTTTTAGCCGCCGGTATCACAATAGTTTCTTTTATGTAATCATTTCTTTCGCTGTTTCCCAAGGAAAAGTATTTAAACTTCTTAGGTAATGAGACTGTCTTCTACCTTTTCCAATTTTTTGCTTTCGAGTTTTCCATAGCCTTTCTTTCTCTTGTGCGTTCATCCTTGTTTTCGTTCGTTGTCAACAGATCTATCTTCTTTCCCTGTAAGCTCTTCTTCCTTCTTCTTTTATTCATCATGGTTTACATTATTGAATCTGTTGAGAAATTTCGTTCTGATTTCTCTATTCCATCTTGGGTGACTTTGGAGGTTCTTTCTGAGCCTTCAAATTACTTTCGTTTAGCTGAGGGACATTGGTTCCCCAGCCTCTTTATTGTTGAATGTGGATTTTATTTTCAACCAAACCTTTTATGCTTAGAGTTTTGTCACCACTTCGATGTTGTTCCTACAAAAATAGCCCCCAATATATGGAGAATAGTTAATGGGGTGCATAGGTTAAATCAAACTCATGGAACTCGTATAGGGATTCCTGAGATTATGTACTATTATAGATGGGCTATTTTAGATGATGTTAATTATTTAAAAACTAGATTTTTGAATACGGCTCTAGTAGTCAACCTCCCTGATTCTAACAGGGATTATTTTGAAAATGGGGTAGTTATAAAAAATTGGCAACATGCCCCTCTAGTTGGAGACGAAGTATATGAAGGTCCCAGATGCCCTCCATATGGCAATGGGATAGGTTATTTTCATTTTATTTTACTTATGAAATTGTGATTTCATCATGTTTGACAAAATGCGTGATTGACATTTCAATATGTTTTTGTTTGCAGTTGACAGCAAGAGAAAAACTCCCAAAGAATCAGAAGTTAATATAAAGCAATTGAAACATATCTGGAGTTTGCATCAAAGGGTTGCAGACGAGCACATCAGGTTTGCTTCATATTTGTTGCAGTACAAGAGCTATACATCGTCCTTTACTGATCGTCCTGTGGTCAATATCAGTGAACCTTTGCCAGCTTCAGAAGAATCTTCACCAGAATCTCACATTCCTTTGAGTCAGAAGATGGGCAAGAGAAGAGTTCCTGCTATCTTCGAGGAGACCTCCTCGGCTGGAGATGGAAAGAAAAGCAAGGCTGATGTCCCAAAGGGGACTAAGAAAGTGGATGCTGCCCCTTCTGCTGTTCCTCAGAAGGTTGTCAAGAAGCCCCCAGTGGCTCCTGTGCAGAAGGATGCACCTGTGGAAATAACCACCATTCCTCCAACCAAAAGTTCCTCTTTGGTTGACGCTATTGAGAAGACATCGAGGAGACTGAAGAAATCTTCCTCGGTTAGCTTTTCTGAAGCCATTCCCCAGCTCCCAGCTGGTGGAGATGGTGTTGCAAAATCCTTGACCATTCCCGAGGTACAAGGTAACGAAGACAACCTTACTCGGGATATGGTTACTTCTTTGGATGCTCATCATCTTGCTTCAGTAAGTATCTCTACTCTGATTTTTTCATATTTTCCTTTGCTATTTCCCATATTTATTTCTGATGTCGTTTCCCATCTCTGATTCCAGTTGACGAGCTGTTTCAATATAATCCTTAAAAAGGATGAAGCGATCAAAGCTTCTTGCTCCTCGTCCACTGTGGAGGGAGCACTAGAAGAGGCTACCAGATCTCTAAAGGATTCCCGTCAGAAGTATGATGAAGATAAGGTTGAATGGGAGAAGAAGTTGACTGCGTATGAGGTAGAAAAAGGGCAATTGGGAAAGAAAGTAAAGGATTTGGAGGGATAGAATAAAAAATATGCCGAGAAGCTCACAAAATTTGGGGAAGTTAAGAATAAGTTGAAATCAGCTGAGGAAGAGCTGACCCTCCTGCGAGAAGTAAATCGACAGAAAGAGGAGGTGGAGGCCAAGTTGAAGGCCACCGAGGATCTTCTGTCTGAGAATCTATCCTCGGAGAAAATGAAGAGAAAAACAGCTGTGAAGAAATCCTTTCGAACTGGTTGGGACAAAGGATGGGATAGGGGAGTAGCAGCAATGATGACCCAGGTGAAGTATGGAAGTTTGAAATACTTCCATGATGGTTGGGTTGCTTCCTTGCAAGAATTAAAGGTGAGTGAGGACTCAGAGCTATTTCAACAACATCTCCCTGGTCCTCCTCCAATTATTGAAGATGAGGATGAAGACGAAGCTACATCTGAAGAATCTTCAATGACAGTGGGTGATCAAGTCCTTGCTCCACAACCCAGCCAGACAGCCACCGAGGAGATTTCGTCCTTGACTACTCCTCCAGAACAAGTCCCAGTGTCTACCAATCAAATCATTGTTCCTACCGAGCAACCAAGCTCCTCGTCCCAGCCTCCCGAGAAAGTCTTGGGAGACAAGGAAAATGTGTGAAGTTGTTCGGTATTCTTCTAATGTTTTTTCTTTTTACTTGTACTTTGTACCCCAAATCTTTGTAACTTTTCCTCATGATCTAATAAAACTTGAGTTCTTTTCTCCCATATGATTGTTTCTTCTATATCTGCACTCTGTTTTAATGTTCTTTTTGATAATTACTTTTTTCTTTCTCTGTTAGTTTCTGGCCTGGATGGAACGGATATCTGCCAATGATACAAAGTTGATGTAGTAATGCCATGAATAATATAAAGCTGGTCATATAGACCTGAGTGTATCAAAAATTGCTGACATCCTTGGCCATGATGCTTCAGAGCAGGCAATTGAGGTTTATCGGTACCTGAAGGATTTACTTGACCGAGCTGTGGCCAATAATGTGGCATACTACGAATTGATCGAGGAGCTTTACTGTACCCGAGAAGATCTTCAGAATCAGCATAATGAATCAACTGCCCTGTTGCATGAGGGGTATGAGAATAGGTATCAACAGCTTTCCTCCGAGACAGGCCACAAAAAGATCCTTGCTGGGTACGATGTTAGGGAGAGAACCCTGAAGGGTGAAATTGAAGCGTGTAGACAGATTGCTGAGCTGTTGGAACAAGAAAACAATAATTTGCAGAAGGAGCTAGCACAATATAGGTCTGCAGCCTCCTCTTCAACAACTGTAATCCCAGTGACTGATGAGGGATTTTCCTTCCTGGAGGTTGAGAATGCCAAATTAAGGCAAGAGTTGGACATCTTAAAAAGGTCTGGTACCTCTACTGCTGCTCGTGGGCGAGGAAGAGGTTCTCGTGGGCGAGGAAGAGCTGTTCAAAATGTTGTCGAGGAGCAAAGTTATCCATCTTCTCGAAGTCGATCAAGAGTTCTCAGCTGTAATATTGAAGAAGCTCGTACTCAGTCAACTTTGGAAACACAAGCGTTCCAATTGAATGTAAAAGATCGTGCTTTGTCTGAAATGTCCAAGAAAATTCTATCTTTGGAGGATCAACTTATTGCAACAAAGTCTGCTTTAGAGAATAAGGACCTTTTTGTCAAAAACCTTCATGAGCAGGTGGATAGACTAACTTTCCAATTCCATAAACAGCCCCGGGAATTTTGGATGGCTGGATACAACGAGGCCCTTTGTCACTTGGATGCTCGCATTGAAAATGCCAACAGTGAAGGGTACAAGCAAGGTTGGGTGAATGCCTTATGCGTGCTGAAGCTCGAACAGGGACACTACTTATGGGACTATTATGATCCTGATGTACTTGACTTGCCTGTGACACCATTCAACTTGGACATGGAATGGATCCCATCTCGTGCTATTCCTCGGAACTTAATTTCTAAGTATCTCGGTGACTACAATTTGCATTCTCAGTTTGAAGTTTCTCGTCCCGAGCACCTTTTAGACCGTCCTTCTGTGATGAACGTTAGAATGCTGAAAGATTTGAATTTCATTAATTCTCCTCAGACTTTGAAAGATCCGCCTGCTGGCGAGGAACCTATATCGAAGGCTGAAGGGAAAAAACCAATAGAATAGGAATTTTCGCTATAACAGTTAGTACACATATGTAACTTGTAATTTATTTTGAGTTTTAATGAAAAGCTTTCATTTTTTTGTTTGCAAATATGTATTGCTATTGTCTTATGCTTGTCAAACATGTTATACTTTTGCGTATATATCTGTTAAAAAGATAGCAATATTGTGTTGTTCGTCGACCAACTTAGTAATAAAAATCAGTAATATTGCTCAATCACTTAATAATAAAGTAATGAGTATAAAAATGTTTAAACTTTTTCGAACCAATCAAGATTGTAAAATTTGTAAAATTGTGTTTGTCGACCAATTATAGTTAGTGAGATTTTATCCCCGACTAACCATACTTGGTAAATTTTTTGTCTTTTTCATAAAATGTGCCCGACCAACCAAGGTCGATAAATTCTCCTTGTCGACCAACTATAGTTAGTGGGTTTTTATCCCCGACCAACCATACTTGGTTCAGTTTGGAATATTTTTCTCTTCAAGGACCTTTGACCTTTCATAACAGTCTTACCTCCCGACCAACATAAGTTGGCATTTGAGAGTATCTTTTTCCAACCGAAGTTGATCACATTAGTGTTATCATGTCCACTAGTTATCTTATCAACCGTAGTTGATCACGCTAGTGTATGCCTCCTAACCAAAGGAGTATATTTTGCTCTCGCTATCTTACCAACCGAAGTTGATCACGCTCGAACTATCATGTTCACTAGTTATCTTATCAACCGTAGTTGATCACGCTAGTGTATGCCTCCTAACCAAAGGAGTATAGTTTGTTCTTGCTATCTTACCAACCGAAGTTGATCACGCTCGAACTATCATGTCCACTAGTTATCTTATCAATCGTAGTTGATCACGCTAGTGTATGCCTCCTAACCAAAGGAGTATATTTTGTTCTCGCTATCTTACCAACCGAAGTTGATCACGCTCGAACTATCATATCCACTAGTTATCTTATCAACCATAGTTGATCACTCTAGTGTATGCCTCCTAACCAAAGGAGTATATTTTGTTCTCGCTATCTTACCAACCGAAGTTGATCACGCTCGAACATCTTTATTGCTGAATAGCGTAGTGTAGTGTAGTATTTCACACTAGTATTCCCGAAAAACTTTCAATAAAAGAAAGAAGATGGTGAAACATGATCGTTTTATTCATATCAATGGAATTGCATTACATTTTACATTACTGATAATACTTGCGTAGGTGTTCAGCATTCCATGCATTCTTAAATTCCTCTCCTTCAAGAGTTGCAATGCGGTAAGTTCCTGGTCGAACAACTTCTACAACTTGGTAAGGTCCATGCCAGTTTGCTTCCAACTTGTTGTGCTTCTGAATAACCTTCTTTAGCACGTAATCTCCTTCTTTTAAATCGCATTTCTTCACCCTTTTGTTATAGAACAAAGCTGTCCGTTGTTGGTAAGTAGCATTCCTAATAGATGCCTCTTCTCTAACCTCCTCGAGCATATCTAAATCCAATCTTCTCATTAAGTCGCTGACTAGGGAATTGAAATTCAGCACTCTGTGTGTTGGAAGACCCAACTCGGCAGGTATCACAGCTTCACTTCCAAATGCCAGCATGTATGGTGATTCACCAGTGGCTGCTGGGGGGTTGTTCGGTATGCCCACAATACTGATTATAGATCATTAATCCAATTAGCCTTAGCTTCACTTAGCCTTTTCTTCAAACCATTTAATAATGTTCTGTTCGTCACTTCAGTCTGCCCATTGCTTTGGGGATGGCCTGGGGCTGAATGAACCTTCAAAATGTTTGCCTGATGACAATAGGCTGCAAACTCCTCGTTGTCAAATTGTGTTCCATGATCTGTTATGAAGGCATGGGGGAGACCATATCGACAGATGATGTTCTTCCAAACGAACTGATACACCTTCTTGTATGTCATATCAATAAGTGGCTCAGCTTACACCCACATAGTAAAATAATCTACTGCAACGACGAGGTACTTGAACCTTCCTCGGGTCGTCGGTAATGGTCCAACCAAATCAATTCCCCACATGGCAAATGGCCAAGGGGAAGTTATGGGTGTCAATAATGCTTGCGGAGTTCATCGGATGGAGGAAAAGCGTTGGCACTTGTCACACTTCTTGGCATAAGCTATACAATCAGCCCTCATCGTCGTCCAGTAATATCCCTGCATCATCACCCTTTGCAAAAGTGTCCGACCTGCTACATGAGCTCCGTAAGATCCTTCATGGATTTCTCCAATTAATTCCTTTACTTCGGAGGGATGTACACATCTCTGCAATCCTGCCATGATTCCTCGTCTATACAAAACACCATTAATTAGTACATACCGAGCAGCTTTATACTTTAATTTCTTGGCAACGATCTTATCCTCCGGTAATTCTCCTTCTTCAATGTATGCCCTAATGGGATCCATCCAAGATGGTCCTAAATTAAGGGTAATAACATTCACTGTCAGGTCTTCATCTATACTCTGGCTTTCTAATACTTCAATTGGTATCGTTCTTCGTAGCTCGGTACGAGTAGCTGATGCTAATCAGGCCAGTGCGTCTGCTATCGCATTCTCCATTTTTGGTATTCTCACCAATTGAATGGCATCAAATTCTGTCAATAACTCCATCACCTTTGCATGGTACTTCACCATTAATTCTCCTTTAACTGCATATGTTCCCATCATCTGATTCACAATTAATTTAGAATCACTGAATACAATCACTTGCCGTGCTTCCATAACTTTTGCTAAATTAAAACCTGCTATCATGGCCTCATACTCAGCCTCATTATTGGAGGCTTTGAATTGGAATCGCAAGGCATACTCCATGTCAATATCATCTGGGGTGTTTAAAACAATTCCTGCTCCACAACCCGTTGTGCAAGATGACCCATCTACATATAATCTCCATGTAGGTAACTCGTCTTCGAATTTCTTATCTGACAGAGTTCCTCGGTAAAATATATGCTATTTTCTTTCATCTTCCCCTGGTATTTTTCGCTCCTCGTCGACCATCTCTTCTCGCCCTTTTATCAATCGGAGTTGGTCTGGGTTTGAATATGATGATCTTTCTACATCCACAAGCCCTTTTACCAACCGGAGTTGGTCTGGACTTGCCTCTGTCGGTCTTGTAACATCCACAGGTTGGTCAGCGAGAAATTTTTGTTCCTCGGGGGTATCAGGATATGTAAACTCTGCTATAAAATCTGCTACAGCTTGCCCTTTTAATGATGATCTGGGTTCATACACAATATCATATTCTTCGAGCTCTATTGCCCAGTACATCAGTCTTCCTGATTTTTCTGGCTTGTGAAGGGCTTGCCTCAATGGCATGTCGGTATACACGATGATGGTATGGGCCTAGAAATATGGCCTCATTCTTCTACTTGCTTCAATTAATGGCAATGCCAATTTTTCCAGCTTTGGGTACCGGATTTCGGCACCTCGAAAGGCCTTACTTATGTAATAGATTGGTTTCTGGACTCCATTCTCCAATCTGATCAATGCCGAGCTGACTGCATTCTCTGATACTGCCAGGTACAAGTATAACTTTTCTCCCGCTATTGGCCTGGACAATAATAGAGGAGCTCCCAAATACTTCTTCAAGTCTTGAAAAGCCTTCTCACATTCATCAGTCCAATCAAAAGTTTTTTGAAGTGTTTTGAAGAATGGGAGGCATTTATCAGTTGCTCGGGACACAAATATGTTAAGCACCGCGACTCTTCCGGTAATACTATGTACTTCTTTCTTCGTCGTCGGAGATCACAACCGTAACAGAGCTTTGATTTTTTCTGGATTCGCCTCAATACCTCGCCGGTTGACGATGTATCCGAGGAACATTCCTTCTCGTACTCTAAAGGTGAACTTCGTCGGGTTGAGCTTCATTTGGTATTTATCCAGTTGATCAAAGGTTTGTCCTAAGTCAACTAGATGATCAGCAGCTCTCTTGCTCTTTGTTAGCATATCGTCGACATAGACTTCCATGTTGCAACTGATTTGTTCGGAAAAAACCTTGTTATCAGCCACTGATATGTTGCACCTGCATTTTTCAAACCAAAAGGCATAACATTATAATAATAAGTTCCCCTTGGGGTAATAAAAGAAGTACTTTCCCTGTCTTCAGGTTTCATTTTGATCTGGTTGTAGCCAGAATATGCATCCATGAAGCTGAGCAGCTCGTGTCCTGAGGTAGCATCCACTAGCTGGTCAATTCTGGGCAATGGAAAATGATCTTTTGGGCATGCCTTGTTGAGATCGGTGAAATCAACACACATTCTCCATTTATTGTTCTTCTTCTTTACCATCACCACATTTTCCAACCAGTCTGGATATTTCACATCCTCAATGAATTGGGCTTTCTGGAGCTTCTCAACCTCCTCTTGTATGGATTGATTCTTCTCGGGACTAAACACTCTTCTTCCTTGCTTCACAGGCTTGATTTCCTTATTCACATTGAGCTCGTGACATAAGAAGTTTGGATCTATTCCTGGCATGTCTTCATGACTCCACGCGAAAGTTTTCTTCCTGTTTCTCAAGAAAGTTATCAACTCCCGTTTTATTGAAACATCCAACGACGAACCTATTTGGGTTACTCGTTCAGGGTGCTCGTCGTCCAGAATAACATTTTCTGTAGATTCTACCACCTGTCCTTTTACGAGTTGGGATTCATCTCTGGGATTGAGAGTTTCAATTTCTGTATCTTCTTCCACCTGGTAGGTAGTAGTCTTTTTCCTTGACTCTTAAATCTCCTCTTGCTCGGCGGATGAATAATAGCATTCCAAAATTAGATCGCTCTAATTATTTAATCACAGATAAATAAAATGAGACAAAGATTTTTAAAGTGGTTTAGCCTTGTAAAAATGGCCTACGTCCACTGTTATGTTATTGCTGAGTATTTTTGGGAATTCTCGATTACAAGTTCTCTCCAGAAATTCCAGTCCCTTTGAATGAGGGTGATACAATGTATTTATAGCCCTGAGGATCCCGTATGAAAGGGTGATACATTAAATGATATACACATGAAAGGGTAATACATTTAATGCAACGTGTGCGTCAAGATAATAAGCATTCAATGAATATTTGAACTGTTGATTATCTGGCAATCAATGCTGGGGCCGAGATGCAGCTCGGACCACCTTAGTTGCTCGTTACTCCAGAGTTCCTCGGAGTGCTGGAGTTCATCGGTGTATCGTGAGTTGGTCGGGGAAATGAACTTCCTCGTTGCTATTTTGTCGTGTAGATTGACACGTGTCTTCGTATTATTCGTCCATATCAACATATTAATTTTGGTATCAACAGAAGCCCCCAATGTTTCATATTTCGAACTTTGAGGAATATGGAACATTCTTTCTCAATATATGGCAATATTAAATAACTTTCCTGGGTTTTAGGAACTTTTTCTTCGTATTTAAATTTCCTTCCATATTCCCACAGACGGCGCCAATCTGTTGAAGACAGAAAATGGCCACTGCCATTTTAGTGGCGTCAACAGCAGATAAATGATGAGGATGAGATTGAAGATGAAGATAAACATTCACATCAAACATATAAGAGACAAAGATTTTTAAAGTGGTTCGGCTATAAGGAAAAGCCTACGTCCACTGTTATTTTATTCCCAGGGGTTTACAATACCACCATAGGGTGTAAAGAGAGAAAAAGGTGTGTGGATCTTGTGTATGGTGTCTCTCGGTTCTCCCTTTTGGATCTCTTGGATCTCTCCCCTTTTGGTTAAGGGAATACATGTATTTATAGTGATGGGAGATAAAGAGATTCACTGTATGTAGACATTTATACATTATGTCTACATTCAACGAATCTAATTGCTTGGTATGCTATGTGTTGTCATCTACAGTATAAATGTACATTAATGCTCATTAAATTCATAGTCATCTTCATTAATGCACATTAAATGCATAGTTATCCCTTGATCTTCCTGGTTGGTATGCCGACCAACTCTCCTCGGGTACCGACTAACTCTCCTCGGGTGTCAACTAAATCTCCTCGGGTGCCGACTAAAACTCCTCGGGTGCCGACCAACTCTCCTCGGATGTTGAATATTACCACGTAGGATGACATGTGTCCTTTTCTGATTGGTCCTCGTAGATGGAGAATTTTTTCATTAACAGAAGCCCCCAATGCTCCATGCTTGATGGTTTACTTGAAAGGATAGAGTATTTATTCTGCAGTGTTGCTCGGTGCTCGTGAAATTGTTGATCTACCTTCTTGATTTGTTCAACGTAAAGTGCATTATCTCTTGGATGACATATGATGCAGGTTGATCGATGGTTGCTAATCTTTCTTTTGAGGAACTCCGTGTGTTATGTATCACCCCTGGGAATTTGGATGCAGCCATGCCATAGTATGCAGCTTGTAGCTTGTCATAATCTTCAAGTATGTTGATTGGTTTGCTAGCCGACCAACTGCTTACTGTATCGAGCAACTGAATGCTACTTTACGTGCTTGATTTTTTTTTATTTATGCTCCTCTGAATACTTTGTCGAGTAACATATTATCTTTTGAAACCAACTCTTCAATCTTGTTAGTACCAAGCTAGCAGTGGACTTCGAAACATTTTCATACAACTTCTTCTTCAGTATTGGTCGGGACAGTAGTAAAGATCTCAGTGCTTTAGATGCTGAATTTGACTCCTGAACTTAAATATGCCTCCGTGTAAGTTTGTGGAGTTGAATTTGATACTCGACTGCATGATGTTATTGGAATGTGCCACCGAATGAACAACCGAATTTGTAATAGAAGCCCCCAAGTGTGGAATATGAACTTTGAGTACTTTCTTGGCCTTGAAATATGTTGGTCTTGCTGGAAAAATAAGGCCGAGGAAATATTCCATGAAATGAATCCCTGAGATCTTTGCATGTTTGCATTTTCTGGCTTCTATTATTTAACTCAGTTCAAGTGTTTAAGAAGAATATATGTTGAAATTTCAATTATGAATTTCTACATTTCTTCCATCATATGACTCTTGTCAGCTTTTGAAGAATATGTTTGAATTCCAACTTGGGAATTTCTACATGTGTTATTTAGCTCAGTACGAGTGTTTGAGGAATAGATGTTTGAATTCTTAATGATAAAGGCCTACATGTATCTCTTCTCTTAACTCGATTAAGTCAAGTATGAAGCTCTATGCCCAGGATTATCAGTAATGTAAAATGTAATGCAATTCATTAAGAATGCATGAAGCTGAGCAGCTCATGTCCCGAGGTAGCATCCACTAGCTGTTCAATTCTGGGCAATGGAAAATGATCTTTTGGGCATGCCTTTTGAGATCGGTGAAATCAACACACATTCTCCATTTATTGTTCTTCTTCTTTACCATCACCACATTTGCCAACAAGTCTGGATATTTCACATCCTCAATGAATTGGGCTTTCTGGAGCTTCTCAACCTCCTCTTGTATGGCTTGATTCTTCTTGGGACTAAACACTCTTCTTCTCTGCTTGACAGGCTTGATTTCCTTATTCACATTGAGCTCATGACATAAGAAGTTTGGATATATTCCTGGCATGTCTTCATGACTCCACGCGAAAGTTTTCTTCCTGTTTCTCAAGAAAGTTATCAACTCCTGTTTTATTGAAACATCCAACGACGAACCTATCTGGGTTACTCGTTCAGGGTGCTCGTCGTCCAGAATAACATTTTCTGTAGATTCTACAACCTGTCCTTTTACGAGTTGGGATTCATCTCTGGGATCGAGAGTTTCAATTTCTGTATCTTCTTCCACCTGGTAGGTAGTAGTCTTTTTCCTTGACTCTTCAAGCTCCTCTTGCTCGGCGGATGAATAATAGCATTCCCGAGCTACTTTTTGATCACCTTTCACAACTCCTACTCTGAAGTTTGTTGGGAATTTTAAGCATTGATGTACTGTAGATGGAACTGCTTTGAATTTCTTCAAACCAACTCTTCCCATGATGATGTTGTAAGCTGACTGCACATTTTTATCCATCACAAAGAAGCGTATTCTTTCTGTTCGGCAAGCAGGCCAAGTTCCAATGAGTATATCCAACTTGATCGTCCTAAGTGGAAAAACTTTCTCGCCAGCAAAACCCAAAAGGGGTTTGTGATAAGGTTCCAATTGAGATAATTTTAAATTCAAGCTGTCAAAGCATGAATAGTACATGATGTCTGCCGAACTACCATTGTCTAGTAACACCCTTGAAGTCACTACTTCCTTCATCCTCATTTTGATCACCAAAGGGTCGTCAAGAGGGTAAAGAACACCTGCCAGGTCATGTTTTGAAAATCCAATGACTAGCTTCTCTTTGTTTACCTTCCTCGGACGATCATCCTCAGCAAGATTTATTCGTTGAATATATGAGCAAGCTTGAGCCTCTCCAAGGTAAGCCTTTCTTTCTGCAGTAAGATCTCCTCCTCCAGCATCTCCTCCTGTAATAACATTACAATCAAATGACCCAAAATGTATGGAAAATACCTCTCGTTACGGCTGCCTTGGCTTCTTTGGAAGATAGGGGTCTTCATCTGGATCATCTTCATGGTCTCTTTTCTTTTTATCTTCTGCTCGACGAGGAGATCTTGACCGCTCTCTAGTTCGATCATCGTTTTTTCTTTCACCTCTGCGATCAACATACTTTGATAGTTTTCCTCTTCGGAGGAGCGTTTCAATCTCGTTCTGAAGGGCTATGCAATTTTTGGTCATATGGCCGTGATCCTTATGAAACTCGCAGTATTTGTCCCTACTCCTCAGATCGGGGTCGGTCCTCAGCTTCTTTGGCCACTTTATTTCCTCGTTATTCTTGATTTCTTCCAAGACATGATTAATACCCATTTTCAAAGGAGTATAATTATCGTATTTCTTCAGGACTTCCCATGATGCCCTATTATTCTTGGAGTGCTTGTCACTGCCATTACCTTTCTGCTCTTTCTTCTTAGATTTGTCAACTTCCACCTTGGTTTCTTTATCCATATTCTTCTTCGCAGCCATAGCCTCCTCGGCATTCATGATTTTGACCGCTTTTGCCATCACCTCGGACATAGTTGTAGGTGGATCTTTGGCCAAAGTGTAATACAACTTGTTAGGAAACAATCCACTCATAAAAGCAGTGATTGTTGTCTTTTCTTCGTAATCTATGACTTCCAGCTTCTCATTATTAAAATGAGTTATGTAATCTCTAGTACTTTCACCAGATTTTTGTCTAACACTTAGCAAGTGTGCTACTCGTTTTACTGGCTTTGCTTCGAAACAGAAATTGCCAATAAACAATTCGGCTAACTGAATGAAAGTTGAGATCTTACCCCGAGGAAGATTGTTGTACCATATCTGGGCAGATCCAGTAAGAGTTCCCGATAATGCTCTGCATCTCATCTCTTCGGGGACTGCATATATGTCGGCAGCAGCTTGATATTTCTCTATGTGGAGAACAAGATCTGTCTTTCCATCATATTTAGGGGTCACCACAGGTGCTTTAAATTTTGACGGTGTAGGAAAATCCACAATGGCTTGGACAAAAGGTGTCCCTTGAACGAAAGTTTTTTGTAAAGGGTTCCTCGCCTTAGCCATTTCTCCCAATCTATCCTCCAACCGTTGAATGGAACCTTTCCATGCATCATTTCCTTCCTCAGGCCTCTTAGTCCGAGCAATTGATTGTTCTGACGTAGCTTCCTGAGATTTATCTCGACGAGTAACTGGTCGTGATTGTGCTGATCCTTCTCTTAAACCTGATGGTTGTCGAAAACTCCTCGACATGGTCCTAGGTGGACTTACATTCCTCCTAGGGCCTAACCGACTGAAAGGAGACACCCTGCTCAATCTTTCCAAGGCACTGGTCCTCTCCGAAGAGAGAGTAATACGTTGCTCAGTATCCGTATCCCGTATTGATGAAGTTCGCCCAGGTTGATAAGAGAAATCATCAGATTCCTCATTATGATATGACTCAGTACGTCTGGATAACGATTGCCTTTTACCACCTCTCTGCCCTGAGTGAGTAGGTGCACCGCCATGAAGGGTTTGAATGAGTTGCCTCATAGTTTCTTGCATGGCGGTTTGTCCTTAAGCCAGATTCGTCATGATTCCTGCCAGATCTGGAGGCGCAGAGGGATTTGGAGGATTTCCAGTATTTCCAGCATTTTGATTACTGGATTCTGGATTATCTGCCATTGATGATAAATGATTTTTGGTGAAAAATGATAAAAATAGTCGATTCCCACAGACGGCTCCAATCTGTTGATGTAAAAAATTAGATCGCTCTAATTATTTAATCACAGATAAATAAAATGAGACAAAGATTTTTAAAGTGGTTCAGCCTTGTAAAAATGGCCTACGTCCACTGTTATGTTATTGCTGAGTATTTTTGGGAATTCTCAATTACATGTTCTCTCAAGAAATTCCGGTCCCTTTGAATGAGGGTGATACAATGTATTTATAGCCCTGAGGATCCCGTATGAAAGGGTGATACATTAAGTGATATAAACATGAAAGGGTAATACATTTAATGAAACGTGTGCGTCAAGATAATAAGCATTCAATGAATATTTGAACTGTTGATTATCTGGCAATCAATGCTGGGGCCGAGATGCAGCTCGCACCGCCTTAGTTGCTCGTTACTCCAGAGTTCCTCGGAGAGCTGGAGTTCCTCAGAGTGCTGGAGTTCCTCGGTGTATCGTGAGTTGGTTGGGGAAATGAACTTCCTCGTTGCTATTGTGCCGTGTAGATTGATACGTGTCTTCGTATTATTCATCCATATCAGCATATTAATTTTAGTATCAACAATATGTATGGCTAACCATAAATAAGGGTTGTAAGTGGACGATTCCTAATAGCCATATGAGCCGCGGTGAAGAATTTTTCATGAGATTGCTATGTCCCAAAATATCTCGAACCAATAGATCAGAAAAATAACATTCGATGTAAAATCCAAGCATTAGATTGCTAATTAAATGATACATTCTCTAATCCACTAGATCGTGTGATTCCGACAAAGAAACCCTGTGATGTGGTGAACGAGGAGCCAACATCTCAAATTTGTGCCTAGTCTTGATATGGTCATTATTGTTTGTTTTTTTACAAAAGGTGGGTAATGGTTTTTCAGGTGAGAGAAAATTATTTTTTATTTTGGTCCCTTCCTATTCCCTATATGGAGAGATAAAAATATGCTGAATGATCGAAGTTATTATCGAATTTATAACAAAAATCAATCAATGAGACTTTATTGACATAGATGGAAGATGAACCAAATTAAGTATATAGTTCATAAATTGAATACAAAGAAACTCAAACTTGAAGAGAGAGAAAGTAAATCTGGGTCATGATTTCCATGAGAAAACTTTTTATTGTCTTTAACCTTTTCCCATTCTCTGATTAAAAATATAATGGGAATTTGAATAGTCATCAAAGATCTTTCAAAAATTAATTCAAAATCAACAATGAAAATTATCAAATCTTATCATCGTCGTATATATTGGTATATGTAATCATTTAAAATATTTATTCCATGATATAAAATTGAAACTTGAGAATCAAGAAAAAAGTTATGATTTATGAAATCCACTATTTTTCAGATTTCTAAATAAGAATGAATCTAACAGTTATGATTTAAAAATCACGAAATGCAACATTTTGCAGATAAAAATTGGACAGATAATTTATGTATATAAACATAAAAATCATGATTGAATCAAAATATGTATGCACGATATATAATTGATTATACATAGAGAAAATAAAAAAAACTTAGCTTTTGATGGAGAACAATGCTTGTAACACGTTCCCACAGATGGCGCCAATCTGTTGATGCAAAAAATTAGACCGAATCCAATTTTTATGATCACAGATAAATAGATAAAAGCAATCCAATCAAGCACATGAGAGACAAAGATTTTTAAAGTGGTTCGGCTATAAGGAAAAGCCTACGTCCACTGTTATTTTATTCCCAGGGGTTTAAAATAGCACAATGTGGTGTAGAGAGAGAAAAAGGTGTGCATCTTGTGTATGGTCTCTTAGTTGTCTGTCCCTTTGGCTAAGGGAATACATGTATTTATAGTGATGGGAGATAAAGAGATACAATGTCTTTATACATTCTGACATTTATGTCTATATACAATGAATCTAACTATTGGTCTTCTAGGATGGTTGATCTTCCTTGAGTTTCTTGGTATGTTATGTGTTGGTTGGTATGCCGACGAACTCTCCTCGGGTGCCGACTAACTCTCCTCGAATGCCGAATAAGTATAAATATTTCTACGTAGGATGACATGTGTCCTTTTCTGATTGGTCCTCATAGATGGAGAATTTTTGCGTCAACACTTGGGGTGATACATTCAAAATGGTGCAGATACGGATTGAATAAATGACTCGAGGTGTTGTAGTTGGGTGACACTACTTTAATAAATTAATTCATGTGAAATTTATTAGATTAATTAGGGTGATTTGAAATATAAGGAATTCGGGAGATGAGCAAACCTATAACTTAGATCAGTAGGATATGAGTGAATTTCCTACTACGATATTTAAAGGATAATTGGCACACTTCGAGTAGTGAGGGATACTCAAGAATATACGATAAGAAGTGTAATTGCAATTAAATAATATGTAGGATATTCGGGATTTATATATGCTACGTATGGGATATATGATATAGGTTGTGTGTATACCTATACTGATTTGTATGATTTATTATGTGTATGACATACCTACCATACTTGATATCACGGGAGGTCTTTTGAAGGTGACAGTCTTATCCTGATGAGCGTTTGGGGGGATTTTAGATTTGGTACCTCAGAGCATAGGGCCTAAGGAGGACTTATCGAAGAGTTGATGAGTTTGGGTGATATGGGTGCGTAGCCCATAAAGCCGTGGTCTATGTTCGCCTTCAATATGTGTGGTTTGTATTGATACGATTCTAGATTGATTTGGAATCTGTAATCCTTTACAGAGTGCGTGATGTACTGGGAGTTGATAGCAGAGTATGCATGCAGGGCAGGTCTCCCCCTCGGGGTGTTGTATTGTATATATATAATTAGTGTGATAAAAATATATTCTTGTGATTTATTCTACTACGCATTTTTGGTAGATGATGTAACAGTACAAGATAGCATAGTATACAAGCACCACATCTCAGCTTAGGGGTGCCGTATTAGTATATATATAATAGTGTGATATATGTATACTTGTGATTTTATTCTACTGGGTGAGTTTAGTAGAAGAGAAAGATAGTGACATTAAAAATAACTATATTATGGGGAGAAATAAACATATACGGAGAATTTTTTAATGGGCTAAAAGACATAGAAATTCGGTAATGTATTGTATCGGCAGTACGGGTAGGCATAATGAATTGTTTTATAGAAGGAGATTCGATATGGCTAGTTAGGTGGCGTAGCTTAACTAGGAAAGGTAGAAGGCGAGCGTTAAGTTTGCACATTAGATGAGGGGTGTGCTATGTCTCAAGAGAGTGCGATACTAGCTTAAATATGAAAAGTGTGCATGCATATTTAATAATTGCAATTTAACTACTTACTAAATATTTTCAAAACGTTTTACATGGGCTCTGAGCCGTGTGAAAATCTTTTTCAAAATATTTTAGATGTCCAGACACAGGGATGCCCAGTTTGAGAATTCTATCCAGGGATGCGCAGCTGCAGCTCATGTGGAAGTTGCAGGACCTTGTTATAGATGCTTCATTCATTTACTTCTAGTGTAGGAACTTTTCTCCAGTACTCATTTGGTCATGTAGCCCTCAAATTTTGTATTTAGTTTATTTATTGGACTTTATGTATCCAGGTTATTGCTTCAGGGACTATTGTATTATATTGTTGAACCGATAGTTTATTCAGCTATCTTTATTTATGGTTATTCATTTGTGTTGGATTCCATTATTAGTTATGTGGATGGTTTAAATGGGCATTGATTTCTGCATGTTGTTAATTAATGTAAGATAAAAAATTTCACTGGTCTAATTAAATTACTATGTGGTTAGTAACCTTAAAAAGTTTTCAACACTGATGCTGAGAATGAGCATATGAGACCAACGTGTCATTTTGATCACGGGATGGCCACCCGGTATTTTAATAGGCGGGGTGTCACACATACTTCTAAGATCCATATGACCCCAATGCTACTGGCCCATCCAACCCACACCCAAAGTATTCTAATGTTTATGTTGGGTGTTGATATTAATTGTATTATCAAGCCTTTCTTTCCTTTGTACTTGGTCCTTATTAAAGAAATGTTGCATTTTGTCATTTATCTATTTTTTACGCACTATTCTCTTATTGTTTGGATTTTAGTCCTTATTGCATGATGACATTGCAAAAGTCTAAGTTGGGGGGGGGGGGGGGGGGGGAACCATGCGTTTTAAAAAAATCACAAATTTCAAAATGAGCAAAAAAAAATTAGAAAAATTCCAAAATTCCCAAAAAAATTGAAATATTTGAAAAAGAAAAATATAGTTTTCTTCAAAATGAATATAAAATGTAATTTAAAAGCTAATAAAATATCACTAAAAATTGGTTAAATTCTTAAATTGTAAAAATTTCAAATACACTAAGCCAAAATTGACCAAAGATGGAAATTGTGCGAAAATTGATGACTTAACGAATAAGTGTGGAGATTAACCAACCCGGTGAGATTTCGAGACTATCACTTTTTGCGAGTTTTTAAATCAATCCGAGTTAATGGTTAAACCAACGATCATTTTGCCCTTGGGCCGAATCGATTCGAAAAGTATCAGTTCCCTTCTTCCTTAACTTTTTGCGATTTTTACACCATTCCATCTTTCTTGATTCTTCATGAAACTTAACAAAATTTCAAACCAACATTTCTCAACATCATATAAGTGTATAAGAATGATTTCTAACAAAAATATAACATTAAATCACCAGAAATCCAATTCAAGAACCAATTTTCTCTTTAAAATCCTTAAAACCCTAGTTTTCATTGTTCTTCATCTCTTTCAATCAAAACTCGGATTTCTCTCATTTTTATCATCACATATATATTGATTTCATATTACTCATGTAAATAGGTTCAATCTACATGCAATCCTACCCAAGATGATGGGTTTAAATCATCAATTTTCTAAGAACCTCATTCAGAATCATTAAATAATAACCCTACACTACACATGGGTATTATAACCTTTTAGAAACAAGAAATATAAACACTTGCCTTATAATATACAGGTCTGAATTCATTTCTAAGATGATGGAGTCGATCTCCCCTCGCTCCGATCACGATTCCAGTAACTTTAGTGGAGAGAACATGTGTTGCACTTCCAAGAACTCTCTTCTCCTTCTCCTTGGTGGCCTCCTTCTCCTTTAATTGTGTTAACTATAATACCCCGTATTATCATGGATTTTAATTATGGGATTTAAAAAATTAAATTTCTTGGAATTATGAGATTTATTAAATTAATTTGGGATAATTAATTGGAAATTAATTTGAATTTAAACGCTAGCGAGACGAGAGTTAGTATTTGATTACTGTAATATTGTTGAATATTACCTAGTTATTATGGTAATATGTGATTATTGTATTTATTAAAATTGTCCCGAGTTGAAAATACGACGGTTTTGGTAATTAAGTTAGGACGCGTGTGTCAGTCGTGTCAGGACCCAGTTTAAAGGATTTAAAAATATTTTATTTTTATATCATCCGTATGAGCATTTTGAGTGCACCAACGTGTACGGAAGGGTCGAGATAGTCATAAAACACTAGCTGGGGATTTAGTTTGGATCCCGGGGTATTTTTAGTCCTAATCGGCAACCCGGGAGGGTATTTTAGTGATTTTTATTTTTGGTGAATAGTGACCCACGAAAATGAGGAGATACTTATCAGCCAACACTTGAGTTCCTTAGGGTTTTCACAACCATAGATCATAACTGAACTTAGATAGGAAGAGAGGAGAATTCCAAGGGCTTCCATGGCCTAAACAACCACACACCACCACCATCGTCGGATTTATGACCGGAAAGAGAGGGGGAAACAACCAATAACGTCATCATCGGATCAGAATCTATATTTTTTCAGGTAAGTGATTTATCTTGAAAAATTTATGGCATAAGTTCTACATGATAAATTAGAGATGGATACAAATTATGAATAATTGTGATAATATGAAATTAGGGACTGTGGTGACAATTATTATGCAACACAAACAGATAAGAAAAAAGCATTCACCAAGTAGGAACAAGGAATGTAAAATGACAATCACAACAAAAGGATGTACGTGGTTCAGCCAATATTTGCCTACGTCCACGGTTGTGCAGTCGATGTTATTTCTATATACTCCGGAGGGTGGTTACAGAGAATACAACTTGTCCTTTTGCCCCAGACCTAGGGTTTAATATATACATGTACATTTAGGTGGGGGGGGGGGGGTGATGGGTTTCCCCACGTCTTCCATCTCTCCTATATTTTCCCTTCAGGGGAACGTGGGAAGAGACCGGATCAAAATAAGAGGTGGGGGGCCTGGATTTTGGGCTTCCAGAACTGGGCTACTCGTCCAGGCCCGTGATCTTAATTCTGGGTACCCACAATTGCCCCTAAGTTTGTTGGGCCATGTTCATGGGCTCAATAAATTTAAATGATTAGCCATAATGGCTTTTTTGCAATTCTTCAAAAACTGTGAAGTTGATTTTGGCGGCACCCACTTCGTTTCTTGTGCACTATGATTAGAAGAATTTGAAGGTTTGTTGGAATAGCCACTTTTCTACTATCACTTTAGTCTTTCCAACATTCTTCTATTTTCTGTGAGCTCTAGCACTTCGTTCGTTCTTCTCTCAATCTCCATTCTAATTGCCTCCTAGTTGTTTGTGCTCGTGCTTCTTCATCGCTTGAATCAATCTTTTATTTTGTAAGTTTCCTGTGCCCTTTCTTTGTAATTTCTCTTTGAGTTTGTAGATTTTCTAGGGTTTTCCAATGGAGAAGATTAGAAATAGGTCAATCTCTGAATTTAGGAAGTTTTATAACGTCCCTGATTGGGAGGATATTGAGTGTCGCGTTTCCCCTCCTAGAAATGTTAGAGAGATAGATGACGCCCACTGGATCCATGTTTTGTTGCTTTCTCAGGGGGGGACTCACCTTTCCTCCTAACGATTTGTTCTTGCATTTCTTTGGTTATTTCAATAGTGTTCCTGCACAATGCTCGCCCAATGTGTGGAAAATAGTTAATGGCATACATAGAATAAATCAGTTCTATGGCACTAGGTTAGGACTCGCCAAGGTCTATTTTTTCTATTCCTTTTCTCGAACTAGCTCTGGGGTCCTCTATCTCAAAGCTAGGAGTCCTTACAGGGTATTGGTAGTAAATCTACCTGATTCCCATTAGGACTATTGGCAAGAAGGCTTCCTTGCCAGAAACTAGCAGTTTTCTCCCTAATTTAAGGGGTTGAGATCTGAGAGGTTCACTGTTCCCTTTTATGGGGAAGAATACATAGGTAGACATTGCTCTTGTTGCTTTAATTTTTGTTGATTTGTGATCCTTCTAATTCTTCTCTGTTCTTCTTTTGCAGCGAGGTCAAAGAACTTGGAACCTGCTCTTAGCGAGGTTCGTCTTTCGGAATTAATAAAAGCTTAGAATATCAGGGAGCCCTTGGGTGACGACGTGCATCCCAGATCTGTTGCTTTTTTGTTCGAGTATAAGAATGTTGATTCCAACTTCATATCTAGGCCTGTGGACAGTATCCCGGAGTTTGACTTATTTAAAGAGACTGCTGCGGGTCCTATCCAATTGGATGAGGGAGACAGCAGCTCTCAGAGTGACATTCTAGGAGTTGTAAGTAATTTACGGGGAGAGAGCTCTAACAGTAGCAGTTCCTCTGATCGTAGGGAGGTTTCCGGAGCTCAAGAGTTGTCGAGCACGTCCAGTAGTTCGAGTGAAGAGATGGCTCCACCCCGGAAGAACTTTATTCGGGATGATGATGATGAAGACCATATTATTCTCACACAAAGGTCAAAGAAGCAAAAATCCAGCTCGGGGGCTGTGGCTACTGGTTCCCAGTCCTCTGCTTAGGAGCAGGAGAGGAAGAGGAGCAGGTGAGAGAGAGAGAGAGAGGAAAAAGGAAGAAGAGAGGAAGAAGATGGAAGAGAATAGGAGGGTAGAGGAGAGGAAGAAGAAGGAGAGTGAGAGGGAGGAGGAGAGAAGGAGGTCAGAAGCGAGGATGAAGGTCGGACATGCCTTAGTCCCGGTGTCCGTGCTACCCGAGGGGGCCTCTGTGCCAATTTCTCCCTAGTTGGCCCCAGCTCTGCTTGAGAGAGTTGTCCTCCCGGCTGATCGCCAAAGAGCGGTAGGTTCGGAGCAGTTGGCCCTTTAGGCTAGTCAAAGGCTTTCTCTGGTAAGGTTTTTCCCTTTTCTCTTATGTTGTTCTGAATTTCCTCATTTTCCTCTTCTAATGCCTTCTTTATTATGCAGTTTGTTACTGAATTCGCCGTGCTGTATCATTCATGCGATGAGCTGGTGAAGAGAAACAGCGAGATGGAGCAAGATAACTCTGCCCTGAAGCTGAAGGGTAAAGAGCTCGAGGCTAATTTTAAAGCCATTGATGCTGCTCGGATTTCATTCGACTTGGCTCTTTCCACTGCCAATAAGGAGAAGGATGCGGAAGTCGATGGTCTGAAGGAGCTGAGACAGGCCTACGACCTGGTTTTCTCAAGCAAACTTGCTCTCGTGGAGGAGAACAGGGTGCTCTCCGAAGAACTAAAAAAGAAGGAGTCTGAGGCTGCCACTGCCAAGGAGGACTCATACAATTCTGGTTGGGCTGTAGCATATGAGGATGCTGAAGTTCATATAGGCTATATTAGTCATCTGAACTTCAAGAAAGGCTAGAACAAGGCCCTTTTGGCTGCTGGCGTCGACATAGATACTCCCTTATTTGACGAGCATGACCCAGGTTCGAAGCCAACCGTGGATGAAGTTCCTGCCCCAGCTATCGAAGGCACTGATACAGTTCCTCAAGCGACCCCTGCTGACGTTTCTCTGGTTATGGGGACAGAGATTACCCCTGCTGAGGGCGGTGCTCCTACTGATGTTGACAAGGGGAAAGGGCCATCGACCTCTGGGCCACCTGAGGTTGTCAACTAGTTATCTACTAGGATTTCTCTGTACTTTTGGTTTTTTATGTCTATAAATATTTTCTTTACTGTTCGATGTAACTCCAATCCTTTATTAATGAAAAGGCTTCATTTTCTGCTCGCACTGATTTGTCTCTTTCTCTCCTTTATATTTCTCTCGCTTGTAGTTAGTTGATGTGGATGATTACATTCCTGCTACTTCCCAATTAGTCAGGACACTTGGTCCCAATGCGAGTCCCGAAGTTCGCCAGGCCTTCGTTAAGCTTTGCAAATCCCTTAGATCTAGGAACCAGAAGTATAAGGAGCAATCTGAACTTATGGCCAAGCTGAAGGACAGGCTCCAGGAGATGGAGGACATTGGTTCTTCAGTACAAGTGGAGGTCAATGCACTGAGAACAAAACTATTAGAGGCCTCCAAGAACAACCAAGTTGGGGAGGTTCTTCAGCAGGAGAATGAGGACCTGAGGAGAGAAGTTTTACGACTTAGGGAGAATGCGCCGAGCATTATTCCAGCAGTATTACAAGGTTCCTCATCATCGCGAACTAGATCTAGTCATAATGTTACTCCTGTGTCATGGGGTTCCACTCGCACACCCGTTCCGCGAGCTGGTAGGAGCAACAGGAGCAGAAATTCGGAAGCGGAAGAACTTCGAGATAGGGAAATGGAAGAACTCTACGGTGATGTTCAGCGAGCATATGTAATTGTTGCTGGGCTTCAAAGGGACGTTACTCGACTGCGAAACCTGCTCAAAAAAGGTCCACGACAAGTGTGGGCTCATGGCTACGAACAAGGTTGGTCAGATGCTCCAACGAGATTTTCGGAGTTCGAAGAGCTTTCCTTTGTCAGGGGGTGGCTGTGTGCTTTGAAGGAGCTGCAGGTCCCGAGGAATTCTATGCTCTGGTATCGCCATGAGATTTCTCCCTCTACCCTGATGCCTAACGCCTTCTGGAGGGATGATCGATGGATCCCCATCGATGCCATCCCTCGGCAGTAATTGGAGTCGGATGTGAATGAGGTTGAGGAAGAATTAGCTCTTTCTCCTGATGACGGACGAAGAGCTCGAGTGGCTAATTATCTCGCTCAGAGGCCTCAGCCCCATTGAAATTTTGCCAGTTGTTGTTTTTTGTATTTCTGATAATGTAAATGCTTTGGGCGAGCTCACCGAATAAACATGTATCACCATTGTTCTAAATACGATGAATTAATGAAAAGTTTGTGTTTTGGGAAATCTTGCCGACTAAACGTGTGCATCATATTCTTCATATTCTTACTTCTTTATAATCTTCTAAGTTTGTTTTGTCATGCAAGTGTCCTCCCAGTCCAGTATAATATCAAGATACCATTGTGCATCACTTTACCTTTTAGGTTGTGTCGTCACACTCCCTTAGGCCTAAGTGGGGCAATTAGCGAGGACACACCTGAGGTTGGATGTTCCATCCGATCAGGATTTTATTCAATCAAAGGAGTTTTGATGACCAGTATAAAACTTGGTCGTATTGCCTAAGGATCCCCTGTAGGGCTTCATATATTTCCAGGGGCAATGCTAAGAGGTTCTTCGTGTTTCATGACGATGACCTGAGGAGGGGTATTCCCCTACTATAGTATAGTGATCAATGTGCCTGTTACTTGGAAAAGATGTGCGATAAATGCAGCTGTTACTAATCAGAGTGTAACCTATTAAATAACTTTCATTAATAATAAGGGAAATGCACTTGTATAATAAAAGAATACAATAGAAAGATCTAAAAATAGAGTCTCTTGAGATTAGCTGCGTTCCATGCTCGTGGTATTTCTCTGCCTTCCATCGTTTCTAAGTGATAGGCGCCCTGCAGGTCGTCTCTGGTTACTTTAAAGGGTCCTTCCCAGTTGGGACCTAGCTTGCCGTCTGATGGTTTCACTATGCTGCCCAAGACTTTCCTTAGAACATAGTCCCCAATTCGAAATGCCCTCGGGTTAAGCCTTTTGTTGTAATGCCTCACGAGCTATTGTTAGTAGCTCGCTAGTTTCACTAGGGCTAGCTCCCGGCGCTCGTCGACTAGGTCGAGCTCAGCAAGTAATGCTACATCATTATGGCCTTGGTCGACAAGGTTGGACCTCATTGTCGGCAAACCTGCTTCGAGTGGGATGACTGCCTCCATGCCATATGTCAGCGAAAATGGGGTTTCTCCTGTTTCTTGCCGAGGAGTGGTCCAATATGCCCATAGCATGTGAGGTAGTTCATTTACCCATGCGCCTTTGGCTCACTCCAATCGCTTCTTCAATCCTTCGTTAATAGTTTTATTGGAAGCCTCAGCTTGGCTATTGCTCTGAGGGTAGGCCACCGAACTGAAGTGGTGTCTGATACCGTGTTCGTTATAGAAGTTCTGAAAGGAGCCACTTTTGAACTGTGTTCCATTATCGGTGATGATGGTTTTGAGGACTCCAAAACGAGTGATTATATTCCTCCATATGAACCTTATCATATCAGTGTCTCGAATGTTCGCCAAGGGTTCTGCCTCGATCCATTTGGTGAAGTAGTCAGTCAAAACCAACAGATATTTATGATTGATGACAGCGGTTGGCAGTGGTCCCATGATGTCCATTCCCCATTTGGCGAATGGCCATGGGCTGGACAGGGAATTTAGATCGCTGGTGGGTTGATGGACCATAGGAGCATGGAGTTGGCATTTCAGGCATTTGCGGACATACACTGTAGAGTCCTTTTGCATATATGGCCACCAATAGCCTTCCTTCATTGCTCGAAAGGCTAGATACCTTCCTCCGGTGTGGCTTCCACAGATTCCTTCTTGAAGCTCGTGTAGCACTTGCTCGACATCCCCTGGGTGGACGCATCGGAGGTAGGGATCGGGGAAGGATTTCTTATACAAGTTGCCTTCTGGGGATAAGTGAAAGCAAGCAGCTTTAACTCTTATCTGGTGGGCGGTCTTCTTGTCATCCGAGAGCGTGCCATCCTTTAAATATTCTCTTAAGGGGTCCATCCAGCTGGGGCTGACCCCACCTAGAGTACCTGTTTCACGCTTGGTGGATTGCTGTTGATGCTCGGGAAAGTGAGGAAATCGATGGGGATGACTCTTTTTAGGTCGGATTTAACTGTCGAACTCAGGGCTGCTAAGGCATCAGCATGACTATTTTGCCCCTGGAGAACTGCTGGACGTTGATCTCTTCAAAGCTTGACATCAGTTTTTTCACTAAGGCGAGGTAGGCTACCATTCTTTCATTCTTTGCCTTGTAATCTCCACTTATCTGATTGGAGACCAGTTGGGAATCGCCGAACACCTGTAAATGTTTTACTCCCAAAGTACGCACCTTTTGGAGGCCGGTTATTAGGGCTTCGTACTCTGCTTCGTTGTTGGAGGTTGCAAATCCAAGCCTGATTCTTTATTCAAAGATTGTGTTCTCTGGAGTAATGAGGACAATGCCGACCCCTGCCCCCTTGGAGTTGGAGGCTCCATCAACAAAAAGTTTCCAGGTTTCCTCTTTTGCTCGGTTCTCCTTTGGCCTTGTTGGTCGAGGTTGGTCGAAGGGTTCTTTTCCCCTGAATTCA
Source organism: Sambucus nigra (assembly GCA_949130495.1). NCBI lineage: Eukaryota > Viridiplantae > Streptophyta > Magnoliopsida > Dipsacales > Adoxaceae > Sambucus > Sambucus nigra. The sequence continues at coordinate 541,457,709 of OX422219.1, read as the reverse complement.
TCTATGAAATCAGCAAGGATTTGACCCTTGATAGCTGTCCTTGGTTGAAATTGGATGTCAAATCGACCGAGAACGACTGACCACTTGGACAGTCTGCCCGACAAATCCGTGTTCCTTAGGACTGCCTTAAGGGGATGCGATGTAAGGACGATGATATTATGAGCTTCGAAATAATGCTTCAGCTTCCTCGAGGCTATTAATATCGCAAAGGTGAGCTTCCACAACACCAAAACTGGCAATTGGTCACGGCCAAAATCCCTGACCAAAACTGTGGGTCGCGGACTTTGGCCGTGACCATTTCTGGCGTGACCATTTTCGTGGGTCGCGGCCCAAGTCCGTGACCAAAAAATGGTCACGGCCAAGAGAGGTCACGGCAAATGGTCGCGGACTTTTGCCGTGACCCATGCCGTGACGGGTCGCGGCTCTAATCCGTGACCCATAACCGTGACAAATTGGTCGCGGCCAAAGTCCGCGACCCATGTGCGTGACAAAAAAAAATTAAAAAAATTGGTCGCGGCCCTTGTCCATGACCCACAACCGTGACAAATTGGTCGCGGCCAAAGTCCGCGACCCATGTGCGTGACAAAAAAAAATTAAAAAAATTGGTAGCGGCCCTTGTCCATGACCCACAACCGTGACAAATTGGTCGCGGACTTTTGCCGCGACCCATGTGCGTGACTAAAAAAAATTGGTCGCGGCCCTAGTCCGCGACCCATTACCGTGACAAAAAATATAAAAAAATGGTCGCGGACTTTGGCCGCGACCATTTTTAAGCGCGACAAAAAAAAAAAAAAATGGTCATGGACAAAGTCCATGACCATATTTATCTGTAATTTAAAAAAAATGTATTTTTTTTTGTCCAATCCTAAAATTGGGGTTCCTGTGAGTGCATCATCGGTTGCTACGAGGTGTTACAAATATTTATTATAGGCAAAACAATAAAAAAAAATCACAAATTGCGAATCGAGAATGTTGTTAATAAACAAATATATATACAAACTTAAAAATATTACACGTCTTAATAATTCACAGACCAAAAAAAAATTGGGCAGAGTTTCCTCTATTTTCTTGACATTCCAAAACCTGTAAATGAAAAACCTGCTTATTATAAAGACCGCACGGCTATAAAATTCAACAATCAAATCATAAAAGCCCGCACGGCCATAAAACTAAACAATAAAAGCCTGCACGGCTATAACAATTAAAAAAATTATCCTGAATGTCCACAACATATAAATAATCATCATGTTGTAAACCATTGCCTCCTTCATTTGATCCACGTGCAAAAATCCTTCAAATGATAGGATACAAAAAACAAAAGTATCAGTAACCAAGTAGTTTTACAAAAAAATTAATCAAGCTGAAAAATTGCATATATGAGTTAAAATTATCAGTAACAGAGAAGAAATATAAAAATTAAGTGTAGAAATAAGCAAATTACCGTCGTACTCTCAAACCGGGAGACCCGCGGCTGCGGGGTCAGTTCCTACGAGTTACGCTGGTCCCGTTGGAGGTGTTGGTGCCACCCACGGGGCCGTTCGGGGGCTGTTTCGAGTTCTCACCCTCTAACGCCATGTTTTTAAGCCTAAGTGTGTAAATAAGCAAATTACTGTCGTACTCTCAAACCTAGAGGCCCGCGGCTGCGGGGTCAGTTCCTACGAGTTACGTTGGTCCCGTGGGAGGTGTTGGTGCCACCCACGGGGTCGTTCGGGGGCTGTTTCGAGTTTTCACCCTCTAACGCCATGTTTTTAAGCCTAAGTGTGAAAATAAGCACATTACCGTCGTACTCTCAAATCGGGAGACCCGCGGCAGCGGGGTCAGTTCCTGCGAGTTACGTTGGTCCCGTGGGAGGTGTTGGTGCCACCCACGGGGCCGTTCGGGGGCTGTTTCGAGTTCTCACCCTCTAACGCCATGTTTTTAAGCCTAACTGTGTAAAAAAGCAAATTACCGTCGTACTCTCAAACCGTGAGACCCGCGGCTGCGAGGTCAGTTCCTACGAGTTACGTTGGTCCCGTGGGAGGTGTTGGTGCCACCCACGGGGCCGTTCGGGGGCTGTTTCGAGTTCTCACCCTCTAACGCCATGTTTTTAAGCGTAAGTGTGGAAAAAAGCAAATTACCGCCGTACTCTCAAACCGGGAGACCCGCGGCTGCGGGGTCAGTTACGCTGGTCCCGTGGGAGGTGTTGGTGCCACCCACGGGGCCGTTCGGGGGCTGTTTCGAGTTCTCACCCTCTAACGCCATGTTTTTAAGCCTAAGTGTGTAAATAAGTAAATTACTGTCGTACTCTCAAACCTGGAGGCCCATGGCTGCGGGGTCAGTTCCTACGAGTTACGTTGGTCCCGTGGGAGGTGTTGGTGCCACCCACGGGGCCGTTCGGGGGATGTTTCGAGTTCTCACCCTCTAACGCCATGTTTTTAAGCCTAAGTGTGAAAATAAGCACATTACTGTCGTACTCTCAAACTGGGAGACCCGCGACTGCGGGGTCAGTTCTTACAAGTTACGTTGGTCCCGTGGGAGGTGTTGGTGCCACCCACGGGGACGTTCAGGGGCTGTTTCGAGTTCTCACCCTCTAACGCCATGTTTTTAAGCCTAAGTGTGGAAAAAAGCAATTTACCGCCGTACTCTCAAACCGGGAGACCCGCGACTGCGGGGTCAGTTCCTACGAGTTACGTTGGTCCCGTGGGAGGTGTTGGTGCCACCCACGGGGCCGTTCGGGGGCTGTTTCGAGTTCTCACCCTCTAACGCCATGTTTTTAAGCCTAAGTGTGTAAATAAGCAAATTACCGCCGTACTCTCAAACCGGGAGGCCCGCGGCTGCGGGGTCAGTTTCTACGAGTTACGTTGGTCCCGTGGTAGGCGTTGGTGCCAACCACGGGGCCGTTCGGGGGCTGTTTCGAGTTCTCACCCTCTAACGCCATGTTTTTAAGCGGAAGTGTGGAAAAAAGCAAATTACCGCTGTACTCTCAAACCGGGAGACCCGCGGCTGCGGGGTCAGTTCCTACGAGTTACGTTGGTCCCGTGGGAGGTTTTGGTGCCACACATGGGGACGTTCGGGGGCTGTTTCGAGTTCTCACCCTCTAACGCCATGTTTTTAAGCCTAAGTGTGTAAATAAGCAAATTATCGCCGTACTCTCAAACCGGGAGACCCGCGGCTGCGAGATCAGTTCCTACGAGTTACGTTGGTCCCGTGGGAGGCGTTGGTGCCTCCCACGTGGCCGTTCGGGGGCTGTTTCGAGTTCTCACCCTCTAACGCCATGTTTTTAAGCCTAAGTGTGGAAATAAGCAAATTACTGCCTAACTCTCAAACCGGGAGACTGCGGGGTCAGTTCCTACGAGTTACATTGGTCCCGTGGGAGGCGTTGGTGTCACCCACGGGGCCGTTCGGGGGCTGTTTCGAGTTTTCACCCTCTAACGCCATGTTTTTAAGCCTAAGTGTGGAGATAAGCAAATTACCGTCGTACTCTCAAACCGGGAGACCCGCGGCTGCGGGGTCAGTTCCTACGAGTTACGATGGTCCCGTGGGAGGTGTTGGTGCCACCCACGGGGCCGTTAGGGGGCTGTTTCGAGTTCTCACCCTCTAACGCCATGTTTTTAAGCCTAAGTGTGGAAATAAAAAATTTACCTCCGTACTCTCAAACCGGGAGACCCGCGGGTGCGGGGTTAGTTCCTACGAGTTACGTTGGTCCCGTGGGAGGTGTTGGTGCCACCCACGGGGCCGTTCGGGGGCTCTTTCGAGTTCTCACCCTCTAACGCCATGTTTTTAAGCCTAAGTGTGTAAATAAGCAAATTACCGCCGTACTCTCAAACCGGGAGACCCGCGGCTGCGAGGTCAGTTCCTACGAGTTACGTTGGTCCCGTGGGAGGTGTTGGTGCCACCCACGGGGCCGTTCGGGGGCTGTTTCGAGTTCTCACCCTCTAACGCCATGTTTTTAAGTGTAAGTGTGGAAAAAAGCAAATTACCGCCGTACTCTCAAACCGGGAGACCCGCGGCTACGGGGTCAGTTCCTACGAGTTACGTTGGTCCCGTGGGAGATGTTGGTGCCACCCATGGGGCCGTTCGGGGGCTGTTTCGAGTTCTCACCCTCTAATGCCATGTTTTTAAGCCTAAGTGTGTAAATAAGCAAATTACTGTCGTACTCTCAAACCTGGAGGCCCGCGGTTGCGGGGTCAGTTCCTACGAGTTACGTTGGTCCCGTGGGAGGTGTTGGTGCCACCCACGGGGCCGTTCGGGGGCTGTTTCGAGTTCTCACCCTCTAACACCATGTTTTTAAGCCTAAGTGTGAAAATAAGCACATTACCGTCGTACTCTCAAACCGGGAGACCCGCGGCTGCGGGGTCAGTTCCTACGAGTTACGTTGGTCCCGTGGGAGGTGTTGGTGCCACCCACGGGGACGTTCGGGGGCTCTTTCGAGTTCTCACCCTCTAACGCCATGTTTTTAAGCCTTAGTGTGGAAAAAAGAAAATTACCGCCGTACTCTCAAACCGGGAGATCCGCGACTGCGGGGTCAGTTCCTACGAGTTACGTTGGTCCCGTGGGAGGTGTTGGTGCCACCCACGGGGCCGTTCGGGGGCTGTTTCGAGTTCTCACCCTCTAACGCCAAGTTTTTCAGCCTAAGTGTGTAAATAAGCAAATTACCACCGTACTCTCAAACCGGGAGGCCCGCGGCTGCGGGGTCAGTTCCTACGAGTTACGTTGGTCCCGTGGGAGGCGTTGGTGCCAACCACGGGGCCGTTCGGGGGCTGTTTCGAGTTCTCACCCTCTAACACCATGTTTTTAAGCCTAAGTGTGTAAATAAGAAAATTACCGTCGTACTCTCAAACCAGGAGACCCGCGGCTGCGGGGTCAGTTCCTACGAGTTACGTTGGTCCCGTAGGAGGTGTTGGTGCCACCCACGGGGACGTTCGGGGGCTGTTTCGAGTTCTCACCCTCTAACGCCATGTTTTTAAGCCTAAGTGGGTAAATAAGCAAATTATCGCCGTACTCTCAAAACGGGAGACCCGCGGCTGCGAGATCAGTTCCTACGAGTTACGTTGGTCCCGTGGGAGGCGTTGGTGCCACCCACGGGGCCGTTCGGGGGCTGTTTCGAGTTCTCACCCTCTAACGCCATGTTTTTAAGCCTAAGTGTTGAAATAAGCAAATTACTGCCGTACTCTCAAACCGGGAGACCCGCGGCTGCGGGGTCAGTTCCTACGAGTTACGTTGGTCCCGTGGGAGGCGTTGGTGCCACCGACGGGGCCGTTCGGGGGCTGTTTCGAGTTTTCACCCTCTAACGCCATGTTTTTAAGCCTAAGTGTGGAAATAAGCAAATTACCATCGTACTGTCAAACCGGGAGACTCGCGGTTGCGGGGTCAGTTCCTACGAGTTACGCTGGTCCCGTGGGAGTTGTTGGTGCCACCCACGGGGCCGTTCGGGGGCTGTTTCGAGTTCTCACCCTCTAACGCCATGTTTTTAAGCCTAAGTGTGGAAATAAGCAAATTACCGCCGTACTCTCAAACCGGGAGACCCGCGGATGCGGGGTCAGTTCCTACGAGTTACGTTGGTCCCGTGGGAGGCGTTGGTGCCACCCACAGGGCCGTTCGGGGGCTGTTTTGAGTTCTCACCCTCTAACGCCATGTTTTTAAGCCTAAGTGTGGAAATAAGCAAATTACCGCCGTACTCTCAAACCGGGAGACCCGCGGCTGCGGGGTCAGTTCCTACGAGTTACGTTGGTCCCGTGGGAGGCGTTGGTGCCACCCACGGGGCCGTTCGGGGGCTGTTTCGAGTTCTCACCCTCTAACGCCATGTTTTTAAGCCTAAGTGTGGAAATAAGCAAATTACCGCCGTACTCTCAAACCGGGAGACCCGCGGATGCGGGGTCAGTTCCTACGAGTTACGTTGGTCCCGTGGGAGGCTATGGTGCCACCCACGGGGCCGTTCGGGGGCTGTTTTGAGTTCTCACCCTCTAACGCCATGTTTTTAAGCATAAGTGTGGAAATAAGAAAATTACCGTCGTTCTCTCAAACCGGGAGACCCGCGGTTGCGGGGTCTGTTCCTACGAGTTACGTTGGTCCCGTGGGAGGTGTTAGTGCCACCCACGGGGCCGTTCGGGGGCTATTTCGAGTTCTCACCCTCTAACGCCATGTTTTTAAGCCTAAGTGTGGAAAAAAGCAAATTACGGCCGTACTCTCAAACCGGGAGACCCGCGGCTGCGGGGTCAGTTCCTACGAGTTACGTTGGTCCCGTGGGAGGTGTTGGTGCCACCCACGGGGCCGTTCGGGGGCTGTTTCGAGTTCTCACCCTCTAACGCCATGTTTTTAAGCGTAAGTGTGTAAATAAGCAAATTACCGCCGTACTCTCAAACCGAGAGACCCGCGGCTGCGAGGTCAGTTCCTACGAGTTACGTTGGTCCCGTGGGAGGCGTTGGTGCCACCCACGGGGCCGTTCGGGGGCTGTTTCGAGTTCTCACCCTCTAACGCCATGTTTTTAAGCCTAAGTGTGAAAAAAAGCAAATTACCGCCGTACTCTCAAACCGGGAGACCCGCGGCTACGGGGTCAGTTCCTACGAGTTACGTTGGTCCCGTGGGAGGCGTTGGTGCCACCCACGGGGTCGTTCGGGGGCTGTTTCGAGTTTTCACCCTCTAACGCCATGTTTTTAAGCCTAAGTGTGAAAATAAGCAAATTACCGCCGTACTCTCAAACCGGGAGACCCGCGACTGCGGGGTCAGTTCCTACGAGTTACGTTGGTCCCGTGGGAGGCGTTGGTGCCACCCACGGGGCCGTTCGGGGGCTGTTTCGAGTTCTCACCCTCTAACGCCATGTTTTTAAGCCTAAGTGTGAAAAAAAGCAAATTACCGCCGTACCCTCAAACCGGGAGACCCGCGGCTACGGGGTCAGTTCCTACGAGTTACGTTGGTCCCGTGGGAGGCGTTGGTGCCACCCACGGGGCCGTTCGGGGGCTGTTTCGAGTTCTCACCCTCTAACGCCATGTTTTTAAGCCTAAGTGCGTAAATAAGCAAATTACCGCCGTACTCTCAAACCGGGAGACCCGCGGCTGTGGGGTCAGTTCCTACGAGTTGCGTTGGTCCCGTGGGAGGCGTTGGTGCCACCCACGGGGCCGTTCGGGGGCTGTTTCGAGTTCTCACCCTCTAACGCCATGTTTTTAAGCCTAAGTGTGGAAATAAGCAAATTACAGTCGTACTCTCAAACCGAAAGACCCGCGCCTGCGGGGTCAGTTCCTACGAGTTACGTTGGTCCCGTGGGAGGTGTTGGTGCCACCCACGGGGCCGTTCGGGGGCTGTTTCGAGTTTCACCCTCTAACGCCATGTTTTTAAGCTTGAGTGTGGAAATAAGCAAATTACCGTCGTACTCTCAAACCGGGAGACCCGCGGCTGCGGGGTTAGTTCCTACGAGTTACGCTGGTCCAGTGGGAGGCGTTGGTGCCATCCACGGGGCCGTTCGGGGGCTGTTTCGAGTTCTCACGCTCTAACGCCATGTTTTTAAGCCTAAGTGTGGAAATAAGAAAATTACCGCCGTACTCTCAAACCGGGAGACCCGCGGCTGCGGGGTCAGTTCCAACGAGTTACGTTGGTCCCGTGGGAGGCGTTGGTGCCACCGACGGGGCCGTTCGGGGGCTGTTTTGAGTTCTCACGCTCTAACGCCATGTTTTTAAGCATAAGTGTGGAAATAAGAAAATTACCGTCGTTCTCTCAAACCGGGAGACCCGCGGTTGCGGGGTCTGTTCCTACGAGTTACGTTGGTCCCGTGGGAGGTGTTAGTGCCACCCACGGGGCCGTTCGGGGGCTGTTTCGAGTTCTCACCCTCTAACGCCATGTTTTTAAGCCTAAGTGTGTAAATAAGCAAATTATCGCCGTACTCTCAAACCGGGAGACCCGCGGCTGCGAGATCAGTTCCTACGAGTTACGTTGGTCCCGTGGGAGGCGTTGGTGCCTCCCACGTGGCCGTTCGGGGGCTGTTTCGAGTTCTCACCCTCTAACGCCATGTTTTTAAGCCTAAGTGTGGAAATAAGCAAATTACTGCCTAACTCTCAAACCGGGAGACTGCGGGGTCAGTTCCTACGAGTTACGTTGGTCCCGTGGGAGGCGTTGGTGTCACCCACGGGGCCGTTCGGGGGCTGTTTCGAGTTTTCACCCTCTAACGCCATGTTTTTAAGCCTAAGTGTGGAGATAAGCAAATTACCGTCGTACTCTCAAATCGGGAGACCCGCGGCTGCGGGGTCAGTTCCTACGAGTTACGATGGTCCCGTGGGAGGTGTTGGTGCCACCCACGGGGCCGTTCGGGGGCTGTTTCGAGTTCTCACCCTCTAACGCCATGTTTTTAAGCCTAAGTGTGGAAATAAAAAATTTACCTCCGTACTCTCAAACCGGGAGACCCGCGGGTGCGGGGTTAGTTCCTACGAGTTACGTTGGTCCCGTGGGAGGTGTTGGTGCCACCCACGGGGCCGTTCGGGGGCTGTTTCGAGTTCTCACCCTCTAACGCCATGTTTTTAAGCCTAAGTGTGTAAATAAGCAAATTACCGCCGTACTCTCAAACCGGGAGACCCGCGGCTGCGAGGTCAGTTCCTACGAGTTACGTTGGTCCCGTGGGAGGTGTTGGGGCCACCCACGGGGCCGTTCGGGGGCTGTTTCGAGTTCTCACCCTCTAACGCCATGTTTTTAAGTGTAAGTGTGGAAAAAAGCAAATTACCGCCGTACTCTCAAACCGGGAGACCCGCGGCTACGGGGTCAGTTCCTACGAGTTACGTTGGTCCCGTGGGAGATGTTGGTGCCACCCATGTGGCCGTTCGGGGGCTGTTTCGAGTTCTCACCCTCTAACGCCATGTTTTTAAGCCTAAGTGTGTAAATAAGCAAATTACTGTCGTACTCTCAAACCTGGAGGCCCGCGGCTGCGGGGTCAGTTCCTACGAGTTACGTTGGTCCCGTGGGAGGTGTTGGTGCCACCCACGGGGCCGTTCGGGGGCTGTTTCGAGTTCTCACACTCTAACACCATGTTTTTAAGCCTAAGTGTGAAAATAAGCACATTACCGTCGTACTCTCAAACCGGGAGACCCGCGGCTGCGGGGTCAGTTCCTACGAGTTACGTTGGTCCCGTGGGAGGTGTTGGTGCCACCCACGGGGACGTTCGGGGGCTCTTTCGAGTTCTCACCCTCTAACGCCATGTTTTTAAGCCTTAGTGTGGAAAAAAGTAAATTACCGCCGTACTCTCAAACCGGGAGATCCGCGACTGCGGGGTCAGTTCCTACGAGTTACGTTGGTCCCGTGGGAGGTGTTGGTGCCACCCACGGGGCCGTTCGGGGGCTGTTTCGAGTTCTCACCCTCTAACGCCAAGTTTTTCAGCCTAAGTGTGTAAATAAGCAAATTACCACCGTACTCTCAAACTGGGAGGCCCGCGGCTGCGGGGTCAGTTCCTACGAGTTACGTTGGTCCCGTGGGAGGCGTTGGTGCCAACCACGGGGCCGTTCGGGGGCTGTTTCGAGTTCTCACCCTCTAACACCATGTTTTTAAGCCTAAGTGTGTAAATAAGCAAATTACCGTCGTACTCTCAAACCAGGAGACCCGCGGCTGCGGGGTCAGTTCCTACGAGTTACGTTGGTCCCGTAGGAGGTGTTGGTGCCACCCACGGGGACGTTCGGGGGCTGTTTCGAGTTCTCACCCTCTAACGCCATGTTTTTAAGCCTAAGTGGGTAAATAAGCAAATTATCGTCGTACTCTCAAACCGGGAGACCCGCGGCTGCGAGATCAGTTCCTACGAGTTACGTTGGTCCCGTGGGAGGCGTTGGTGCCACCCACGGGGCCGTTCGGGGGCTGTTTCGAGTTCTCACCCTCTAACGCCATGTTTTTAAGCCTAAGTGTTGAAATAAGCAAATTACTGCCGTACTCTCAAACCGGGAGACCCGCGGCTGCGGGGTCAGTTCCTACGAGTTACGTTGGTCCCGTGGGAGTCGTTGGTGCCACCGACGGGGCCGTTCGGGGGCTGTTTCGAGTTTTCACCCTCTAACGCCATGTTTTTAAGCCTAAGTGTGGAAATAAGCAAATTACCGTCGTACTGTCAAACCGGGAGACTCGCGGTTGCGGGGTCAGTTCCTACGAGTTACGCTGGTCCCGTGGGAGTTGTTGGTGCCACCCACGGGGCCGTTCGGGGGCTGTTTCGAGTTCTCACCCTCTAACGCCATGTTTTTAAGCCTAAGTGTGGAAATAAGCAAATTACCGCCGTACTCTCAAACCGGGAGACCCGCGGATGCGGGGTCAGTTCCTACGAGTTACGTTGGTCCCGTGGGAGGCGTTGGTGCCACCCACGGGGCCGTTCGGGGGCTGTTTTGAGTTCTCACCCTCTAACGCCATGTTTTTAAGCCTAAGTGTGGAAATAAGCAAATTACCGCCGTACTCTCAAACCGGGAGACCCGCGGCTGCGGGGTCAGTTCCTACGAGTTACGTTGGTCCCGTGGGAGGCGTTGGTGCCACCCACGGGGCCGTTCGGGGGCTGTTTCGAGTTCTCACCCTCTAACGCCATGTTTTTAAGCCTAAGTGTGGAAATAAGCAAATTACCGCCGTACTCTCAAACCGGGAGACCCGCGGATGCGGGGTCAGTTCCTACGAGTTACGTTGGTCCCGTGGGAGGCTATGGTGCCACCCACGGGGCCGTTCGGGGGATGTTTTGAGTTCTCACCCTCTAACGCCATGTTTTTAAGCATAAGTGTGGAAATAAGAAAATTACCGTCGTTCTCTCAAACCGGGAGACCCGCGGTTGCGGGGTCTGTTCCTACGAGTTACGTTGGTCCCGTGGGAGGTGTTAGTGCCACCCACGGGGCCGTTCGGGGGCTGTTTCGAGTTCTCACCCTCTAACGCCATGTTTTTAAGCCTAAGTGTGGAAAAAAGCAAATTACGGCCGTACTCTCAAACCGGGAGACCCGCGGCTGCGGGGTCAGTTCCTACGAGTTACGTTGGTCCCGTGGGAGGTGTTGGTGCCACCCACGGGGCCGTTCGGGGGCTGTTTCGAGTTCTCACCCTCTAACGCCATGTTTTTAAGCGTAAGTGTGTAAATAAGCAAATTACCGCCGTACTCTCAAACCGAGAGACCCGCGGCTGCGAGGTCAGTTACTACGAGTTACGTTGGTCCCGTGGGAGGCGTTGGTGCCACCCACGGGGCCGTTCGGGGGCTGTTTCGAGTTCTCACCCTCTAACGCCATGTTTTTAAGCCTAAGTGTGAAAAAAAGCAAATTACCGCCGTACTCTCAAACCGGGAGACCCGCGGCTACGGGGTCAGTTCCTACGAGTTACGTTGGTCCCGTGGGAGGCGTTGGTGCCACCCATGTGGCCGTTCGGGGGCTGTTTCGAGTTCTCACCCTCTAACGCCATGTTTTTAAGCCTAAGTGCGTAAATAAGCAAATTACCGCCGTACTCTCAAACCGGGAGACCCGCGGCTGTGGGGTCAGTTCCTACGAGTTGCGTTGGTCCCGTGGGAGGCGTTGGTGCCACCCACGGGGCCGTTCGGGGGCTGTTTCGAGTTCTCACCCTCTAACGCCATGTTTTTAAGCCTAAGTGTGGAAATAAGCAAATTACAGTCGTACTCTCAAACCGAAAGACCCGCGCCTGCGGGGTCAGTTACTACGAGTTACGTTGGTCCCGTGGGAGGTGTTGGTGCCACCCACGGGGCCGTTCGGGGGCTGTTTCGAGTTTTCACCCTCTAACGCCATGTTTTTAAGCTTGAGTGTGGAAATAAGCAAATTACCGTCGTACTCTCAAACCGGGAGACCCGCGGCTGCGGGGTTAGTTCCTACGAGTTACGCTGGTCCAGTGGGAGGCGTTGGTGCCATCCACGGGGCCGTTCGGGGGCTGTTTCGAGTTCTCACGCTCTAACGCTATGTTTTTAAGCCTAAGTGTGGAAATAAGAAAATTACCGCCGTACTCTCAAACCGGGAGACCCGCGGGTGCGGGGTCAGTTCCAACGAGTTACGTTGGTCCCGTGGGAGGCGTTGGTGCCACCGACGGGGCCGTTCGGGGGCTGTTTTGAGTTCTCACCCTCTAACGCCATGTTTTTAAGCATAAGTGTGGAAATAAGAAAATTACCGTCGTTCTCTCAAACCGGGAGACCCGCGGTTGCGGGGTCTGTTCCTACGAGTTACGTTGGTCCCGTGGGAGGTGTTGGTGCCACCCACGGGCCGTTCGGGGGCTGTTTCGAGTTCTCACCCTCTAACGCCATGTTTTTAAGCGTAAGTGTGTAAATAAGCAAATTACCGCCGTACTCTCAAACCGAGAGACCCGCGGCTGCGGGGTCAGTTCCTACGAGTTACGTTGGTCCCGTGGGAGGTGTTGGTGCCACCCACGGGGCCGTTCGGGGGCTGTTTCGAGTTCTCACCCTCTAACGCCATGTTTTTAAGCGTAAGTGTGTAAATAAGCAAATTACCGCCGTACTCTCAAACCGAGAGACCCGCGGCTGCGAGGTCAGTTCCTACGAGTTACGTTGGTCCCGTGGGAGGCGTTGGTGCCAACCACGGGGCCGTTCGGGGGCTGTTTCGAGTTCTCACCCTCTAACGCCATGTTTTTAAGCCTAAGTGAGAAAAAAAGCAAATTACCGCCGTACTCTCAGACCGGGAGACCCGCGGCTACGGGGTCAGTTCCTACGAGTTACGTTGGTCCCGTGGGAGGCGTTGGTGCCACCCACGGGGCCGTTCGGGGGCTGTTTCGAGTTCTCACCCTCTAACGCCATGTTTTTAAGCCTAAGTGCGTAAATAAGCAAATTACCGTCGTACTCTCAAACCGGGAGACCCGCGGCTGTGGGGTCAGTTCCTACGAGTTGCGTTGGTCCCGTGGGAGGCGTTGGTGCCACCCACGGGGCCGTTCGGGGGCTGTTTCGAGTTCTCACCCTCTAACGCCATGTTTTTAAGCCTAAGTGTGGAAATAAGCAAATTACAGTCGTACTCTCAAACCGAAAGACCCGCGCCTGCGGGGTCAGTTCCTACGAGTTACGTTGGTCCCGTGGGAGGTGTTGGTGCCACCCACGGGGCCGTTCGGGGGCTGTTTCGAGTTTTCACCCTCTAACGCCATGTTTTTAAGCTTGAGTGTGGAAATAAGCAAATTACCGTCGTACTCTCAAACCGGGAGACCCGCGGCTGCGGGGTTAGTTCCTACGAGTTACGCTGGTCCAGTGGGAGGCGTTGGTGCCATCCACGGGGCCGTTCGGGGGCTGTTTCGAGTTCTCACGCTCTAACGCCATGTTTTTAAGCCTAAGTGTGGAAATAAGAAACTTACCGCCGTACTCTCAAACCGGGAGACCCGCGGCTGCGGGGTCAGTTCCAACGAGTTACGTTGGTCCCGTGGGAGGTGTTGGTGCCACCCACGGGGCCGTTCGGGGCTGTTTCGAGTTCTCACCCTCTAATGCCATGTTTTTAAGCCTAAGTGTGGAAATAAAAAATTTACCTCCGTACTCTCAAACCGGGAGACCCGCGGGAGCGGGGTTAGTTCCTATGAGTTACGTTGGTCCCGTGGGAGGTGTTGGTGCCACCCACGGGGCCGTTCGGGGGCTGTTTCGAGTTCTCACCCTCTAACTCCATGTTTTTAAGACTAAGTGTGTATATAAGCAAATTACCGCCGTACTCTCAAATCGGGAGACCCGCGGCTGCAAGGTCAGTTCCTAAGAGTTACGTTGGTCCCGTGGGAGGTGTTGGTGCCACCCACGGGGCCGTTCGGGGGCTGTTTCGAGTTCTCACCCTCTAACGCCATGTTTTTAAGCGTAAGTGTGGAAAAAAGCAAATTACCGGCGTACTCTCAAACCGGGAGACCCGCGACTGCGGGGTCAGTTCCTACGAGTTACGCTGGTCCCTTGGGAGGTGTTGGTGCCACCCATGGGGCCGTTCGGGGGCTGTTTTGAGTTCTCACCCTCTAACGCCATGTTTTTAAGCCTAAGTGTGTAAATAAGCAAATTACTGTCGTACTCTCAAACCGAGAGGCCCGCGGCTGCGGGGTCAGTTCCTACGAGTTACGTTGGTACCGTGGGAGGTGTTGGTGCCACCCACAGTGCCGTTCGGGGGCTGTTTCGAGTTCTCACCCTCTAACGCCATGTTTTTAAGCCTAAGTGTGAAAATAAGCACATTACCGTCGTACTCTCAAACCGTGAGACCCGCGGCTGCGGGGTCAGTTCCTACGAGTTACGTTGGTCCCGTGGGAGGTGTTGGTGCCACCCACGGGGACGTTCGGGGGCTCTTTCGAGTTCTCACCCTCTAACGCCATGTTTTTAAGCCTTAGTGTGGAAAAAAGCAAATTACCGCCGTACTCTCAAACCGGGAGATCCGCGACTGCGGGGTCAGTTCCTACGAGTTACGTTGGTCCCGTGGGAGGTGTTGGTGCCACCCACGGGGCCGTTCGGGGGCTGTTTCGAGTTCTCACCCTCTAACGCCAAGTTTTTCACCCTAAGTGTGTAAATAAGCAAATTACCACCGTACTCTCAAACCGGGAGGCCCGCGGCTGCGGGGTCAGTTCCTACGAGTTACGTTGGTCCCGTGGGAGGCGTTGGTGCCAACCACGGGGCCGTTCGGGGGCTGTTTCGAGTTCTCACCCTCTAACACCATGTTTTTAAGCCTAAGTGTGTAAATAAGCAAATTACCGTCGTACTCTCAAACCAGGAGACCCGCGGCTGCGGGGTCAGTTCCTACGAGTTACGTTGGTCCCGTAGGAGGTGTTGGTGCCACCCACGGGGACGTTCGGGGGCTGTTTCGAGTTCTCACCCTCCAACGCCATGTTTTTAAGCCTAAGTGGGTAAATAAGAAAATTATCGCCGTACTCTCAAACCGGGAGACCCGCGGCTGCGAGATCCGTTCCTACGAGTTACGTTGGTCCCGTGGGAGGCGTTGGTGCCACCCACGGGGCCGTTCGGGGGCTGTTTCGAGTTCTCACCCTCTAACGCCATGTTTTTAAGCCTAAGTGTTGAAATAAGCAAATTACTTCCGTACTCTCAAACCGGGAGACCCGCGGCTGCGGGGTCAGTTCCTACGAGTTACGTTGGTCCCGTGGGAGGCGTTGGTGCCACCGACGGGGCCGTTCGGGGGCTGTTTCGACTTTTCACCCTCTAACGCCATGTTTTTAAGCCTAAGTGTGGAAATAAGCAAATTACCGTCGTACTCTCAAACCGGGAGACTCGCGGTTGCGGGGTCAGTTCCTACGAGTTACGCTGGTCCCGTGGGAGTTGTTGGTGCCACCCACGGGGCCGTTCGGGGGCTGTTTCGAGTTCTCACCCTCTAACGCCATGTTTTTAAGCCTAAGTGTGGAAATAAGCAAATTACCGCCGTACTCTCAAACCGGGAGACCCGCGGATGCGGGGTCAGTACCTACGAGTTACGTTGGTCCCGTGGGAGGCGTTGGTGCCACCCACGGGGCCGTTCGGGGGCTGTTTTGAGTTCTCACCCTCTAACGCCATGTTTTTAAGCCTAAGTGTGGAAATAAGCAAATTACCGCCGTACTCTCAAACCGGGAGACCCGCGGCTGCGGGGTCAGTTCCTACGAGTTACGTTGGTCCCGTGGGAGGCTATGGTGCCACCCACGGGGCCGTTCGGGGGCTGTTTTGAGTTCTCACCCTCTAACGCCATGTTTTTAAGCATAAGTGTGGAAATAAGAAAATTACCGTCGTTCTCTCAAACCGGGAGACCCGCGGTTGCGGGGTCTGTTCCTACGAGTTACGTTGGTCCCGTGGGAGGTGTTAGTGCCACCCACGGGGCCGTTCGGGGGCTGTTTCGAGTTCTCACCCTCTAACGCCATGTTTTTAAGCCTAAGTGTGGAAAAAAGCAAATTACGGCCGTACTCTCAAACCGGGAGACCCGCGGCTGTGGGGTCAGTTCCTACGAGTTACGTTGGTCCCGTGGGAGGTGTTGGTGCCACCCACGGGGCCGTTCGGGGGCTGTTTCGAGTTCTCACCCTCTAACGCCATGTTTTTAAGCGTAAGTGTGTAAATAAGCAAATTACCGCCGTACTCTCAAACCGAGAGACCCGCGGCTGCGAGGTCAGTTCCTACGAGTTACGTTGGTCCCGTGGGAGGCGTTGGTGCCACCCACGGGGCCATTCGGGGGCTGTTTCGAGTTCTCACCCTCTAACGCCATGTTTTTAAGCCTAAGTGTGAAAAAAAGCAAATTACCGCCGTACTCTCAAACCGGGAGACCCGCGGCTACGGGGTCAGTTCCTACGAGTTACGTTGGTCCCGTGGGAGGCGTTGGTGCCACCCACGGGGCCGTTCGGGGGCTGTTTCGAGTTCTCACCCTCTAACGCCATGTTTTTAAGCCTAAGTGCGTAAATAAGCAAATTACCGCCGTACTCTCAAACCGGGAGACCCGCGGCTGTGGGGTCAGTTCCTACGAGTTGCGTTGGTCCCGTGGGAGGCGTTGGTGCCACCCACGGGGCCGTTCGGGGGCTGTTTCGAGTTCTCACCCTCTAACGCCATGTTTTTAAGCCTAAGTGTGGAAATAAGCAAATTACAGTCGTACTCTCAAACCGAAAGACCCGCGCCTGCGGGGTCAGTTCCTACGAGTTACGTTGGTCCCGTGGGAGGTGTTGGTGCCACCCACGGGGCCGTTCGGGGGCTGTTTCGAGTTTTCACCCTCTAACGCCATGTTTTTAAGCTTGAGTGTGGAAATAAGCAAATTACCGTCATACTCTCAAACCGGGAGACCCGCGGCTGCGGGGTTAGTTCCTACGAGTTACGCTGTTCCAGTGGGAGGCGTTGGTGCCATCCACGGGGACGTTCGGGGGCTGTTTCGAGTTCTCACGCTCTAACGCCATGTTTTTAAGCCTAAGTGTGGAAATAAGAAAATTACCGCCGTACTCTCAAACCGGGAGACCCGCGGCTGCGGGGTCAGTTCCAACGAGTTACGTTGGTCCCGTGGGAGGTGTTGGTGCCACCCACGGAGCCGTTCGGGGGCTGTTTCGAGTTCTCACCCTCTAATGCCATGTTTTTAAGCCTAAGTGTGGAAATAAAAAATTTACCTCCGTACTCTCAAACCGGGAGACCCGCGGGAGCGGGGTTAGTTCCTATGAGTTACGTTGGTCCCGTGGGAGGTGTTGGTGCCACCCACGGGGCCGTTCGGGGGCTGTTTCGAGTTCTCACCCTCTAACTCCATGTTTTTAAGACTAAGTGTGTATATAAGCAAATTACCGCCGTACTCTCAAACCGGGAGACCCGCGGCTGCAAGGTCAGTTCCTAAGAGTTACGTTGGTCCCGTGGGAGGTGTTGGTGCCACCCACGGGGCCGTTCGGGGGCTGTTTCGAGTTCTCACCCTCTAACGCCATGTTTTTAAGCGTAAGTGTGGAAAAAAGCAAATTACCGCCGTACTCTCAAACCGGGAGACCCGCGACTGCGGGGTCAGTTCCTACGAGTTACGCTGGTCCCTTGGGAGGTGTTGGTGCCACCCATGGGGCCGTTCGGGGGCTGTTTTGAGTTCTCACCCTCTAACGCCATGTTTTTAAGCCTAAGTGTGTAAATAAGCAAATTACTGTCGTACTCTCAAACCTGGAGGCCCGCGGCTGCGGGGTCAGTTCCTACGAGTTACGTTGGTACCGTGGGAGGTGTTGGTGCCACCCACGGTGCCGTTCGGGGGCTGTTTCGAGTTCTCACCCTCTAACGCCATGTTTTTAAGCCTAAGTGTGAAAATAAGCACATTACCGTCGTACTCTCAAACCGTGAGACCCGCGGCTGCGGGGTCAGTTCCTACGAGTTACGTTGGTCCCGTGGGAGGTGTTGGTGCCACCCACGGGGACGTTCGGGGGATCTTTCGAGTTCTCACCCTCTAACGCCATGTTTTTAAGCCTTAGTGTGGAAAAAAGCAAATTACCGCCGTACTCTCAAACCGGGAGATCCGCGACTGCGGGGTCAGTTCCTACGAGTTACGTTGGTCCCGTGGGAGGTGTTGGTGCCACCCACGGGGCCGTTCGGGGGCTGTTTCGAGTTCTCACCCTCTAACGCCAAGTTTTTCAGCCTAAGTGTGTAAATAAGCAAATTACCACCGTACTCTCAAACCGGGAGGCCCGCGGCTGCGGGGTCAGTTCCTACGAGTTACGTTGGTCCCGTGGGAGGCGTTGGTGCCAACCACGGGGCCGTTCGGGGGCTGTTTCGAGTTCTCACCCTCTAACACCATGTTTTTAAGCCTAAGTGTGTAAATAAGCAAATTACCGTCGTACTCTCAAACCAGGAGACCCGCGGCTGCGGGGTCAGTTCCTACGAGTTACGTTGGTCCCGTAGGAGGTGTTGGTGCCACCCACGGGTACGTTCGGGGGCTGTTTCGAGTTCTCACCCTCTAACGCCATGTTTTTAAGCCTAAGTGGGTAAATAAGCAAATTATCGCCGTACTCTCAAACCGGGAGACCCGCGGCTGCGAGATCAGTTCTAGGAGTTACGTTGGTCCCGTGGGAGGCGTTGGTGCCACCCACGGGGCCGTTCGGGGGCTGTTTCGAGTTCTCACCCTCTAATGCCATGTTTTTAAGCCTAAGTGTTGAAATAAGCAAATTACTTCCGTACTCTCAAACCGGGAGACCCGCGGCTGCGGGGTCAGTTCCTACGAGTTACGTTGGTCCCGTGGGAGGCGTTGGTGCCACCGACGGGGCTGTTCGGGGGCTGTTTCGAGTTTTCACCCTCTAACGCCATGTTTTTAAGCCTAAGTGTGGAAATAAGCAAATTACCGTCGTACTCTCAAACCGGGAGACTCGCGGTTGCGGGGTCAGTTCCTACGAGTTACGCTGGTCCCGTGGGAGTTGTTGGTGCCACCCACGGGGCCGTTCGGGGGCTGTTTCGAGTTCTCACCCTCTAACGCCATGTTTTTAAGCCTAAGTGTGGAAATAAGCAAATTACCGCCGTACTCTCAAACCGGGAGACCCGCGGATGCGGGGTCAGTTCCTACGAGTTACGTTGGTCCCGTGGGAGGCGTTGGTGCCACCCACGGGGCCGTTCGGGGGCTGTTTTGAGTTCTCACCCTCTAACGCCATGTTTTTAAGCCTAAGTGTGGAAATAAGCAAATTACCGCCGTACTCTCAAACCGGGAGACCCGCGGCTGCGGGGTCAGTTCCTACGAGTTACGTTGGTCCCGTGGGAGGCGTTGGTGCCACCCACGGGGCCGTTCGGGGGCTGTTTCGAGTTCTCACCCTCTAACGCCATGTTTTTAAGCCTAAGTGTGGAAATAAGCAAATTACCGCCGTACTCTCAAACCGGGAGACCCGCGGATGCGGGGTCAGTTCCTACGAGTTACGTTGGTCCCGTGGGAGGCTATGGTGCCACCCACGGGGCCGTTCGGGGGCTGTTTTGAGTTCTCACCCTCTAACGCCATGTTTTTAAGCATAAGTGTGGAAATAAGAAAATTACCGTCATTCTCTCAAACCGGGAGACCCGCGGTTGCGGGGTCTGTTCCTACGAGTTACGTTGGTCCCGTGGGAGGTGTTAGTGCCACCCACGGGGCCGTTCGGGGGCTGTTTCGAGTTCTCACCCTCTAACGCCATGTTTTTAAGCCTAAGTGTGGAAAAAAGCAAATTACGGACGTACTCTCAAACCGGGAGACCCGCGGCTGCGGGGTCAGTTCCTACGAGTTACGTTGGTCCCGTGGGAGGTGTTGGTGCCACCCACGGGGCCGTTCGGGGGCTGTTTCGAGTTCTCACCCTCTAACGCCATGTTTTTAAGCGTAAGTGTGTAAATAAGCAAATTACCATCGTACTCTCAAACCGAGAGACCCGCGGCTGCGAGGTCAGTTCCTACGAGTTACGTTGGTCCCGTGGGAGGCGTTGGTGCCACCCACGGGGCCGTTCGGGGGCTGTTTTGAGTTCTCACCCTCTAACGCCATGTTTTTAAGCCTAAGTGTGAAAAAAAGCAAATTACCGCCGTACTCTCAAACCGGGAAACCCGCGGCTACGGGGTCAGTTCCTATGAGTTACGTTGGTCCCGTGGGAGGCGTTGGTGCCACCCACGGGGCCGTTCGGGGGCTGTTTCGAGTTCTCACCCTCTAACGCCATGTTTTTAAGCCTAAGTGCGTAAATAAGCAAATTACCGCCGTACTCTCAAACCGGGAGACCCGCGGCTGTGGGGTCAGTTCCTACGAGTTGCGTTGGTCCCGTGGGAGGCGTTGGTGCCACCCACGGGGCCGTTCGGGGGCTGTTTCGAGTTCTCACCCTCTAACGCCATGTTTTTAAGCCTAAGTGTGGAAATAAGCAAATTATAGTCGTACTCTCAAACCGAAAGACCCGCGCCTGCGGGGTCAGTTCCTACGAGTTACGTTGGTCCCGTGGGAGGTGTTGGTGCCACCCACGGGGCCGTTCGGGGGCTGTTTCGAGTTTTCACCCTCTAACGCCATGTTTTTAAGCTTGAGTGTGGAAATAAGCAAATTACCGTCGTACTCTCAAACCGGGAGACCCGCGGCTGCGGGGTTAGTTCCTACGAGTTACGCTGGTCCAGTGGGAGGCGTTGGTGCCATCCACGGGGCCGTTCGGGGGCTGTTTCGAGTTCTCACGCTCTAACGCCATGTTTTTAAGCCTAAGTGTGGAAATAAGAAAATTACCGCCGTACTCTCAAACCGGGAGACCCGCGGCTGCGGGGTCAGTTCCAACGAGTTACGTTGGTCCCGTGGGAGGTGTTGGTGCCACCCACGGGGCCGTTCGGGGGCTGTTTCGAGTTCTCACCCTCTAATGCCATGTTTTTAAGCCTAAGTGTGGAAATAAAAAATTTACCTCCGTACTCTCAAACCGGGAGACCCGCGGGAGCGGGGTTAGTTCCTATGAGTTACGTTGGTCCCGTGGGAGGTGTTGGTGCCACCCACGGGGCCGTTCGGGGGCTGTTTCGAGTTCTCACCCTCTAACTCCATGTTTTTAAGACTAAGTGTGTATATAAGCAAATTACCGCCGTACTCTCAAACCGGGAGACCCGCGGCTGCAAGGTCAGTTCCTAAGAGTTACGTTGGTCCCGTGGGAGGTGTTGGTGCCACCCACGGGGCCGTTCGGGGGCTGTTTCGAGTTCTCACCCTCTAACGCCATGTTTTTAAGCGTAAGTGTGGAAAAAAGCAAATTACCGCCGTACTCTCAAACCGGGAGACCCGCGACTGCGGGGTCAGTTCCTACGAGTTACGCTGGTCCCTTGGGAGGTGTTGGTGCCACCCATGGGGCCGTTCGGGGGCTGTTTTGAGTTCTCACCCTCTAACGCCATGTTTTTAAGCCTAAGTGTGTAAATAAGCAAATTACTGTCGTACTCTCAAACCTGGAGGCCCGCGGCTGCGGGGTCAGTTCCTACGAGTTACGTTGGTACCGTGGGAGGTGTTGGTGCCACCCACGGTGCCGTTCGGGGGCTGTTTCGAGTTCTCACCCTCTAACGCCATGTTTTTAAGCCTAAGTGTGAAAATAAGCACATTACCGTCGTACTCTCAAACCGTGAGACCCGCGGCTGCGGGGTCAGTTCCTACGAGTTACATTGGTCCCGTGGGAGGTGTTGGTGCCACCCACGGGGACGTTCGGGGGCTCTTTCGAGTTCTCACCCTCTAACGCCATGTTTTTAAGCCTTAGTGTGGAAAAAAGCAAATTACCGCCGTACTCTCAAACCGGGAGATCCGCGACTGCGGGGTCAGTTCCTACGAGTTACGTTGGTCCCGTCGGAGGTGTTGGTGCCACCCACGGGGCCGTTCGGGGGCTGTTTCGAGTTCTCATCCTCTAACGCCAAGTTTTTCAGCCTAAGTGTGTAAATAAGCAAATTGCCACCGTACTCTCAAACCGGGAGGCCCGCGGCTGCGGGGTCAGTTCCTACGAGTTACGTTGGTCCCGTGGGAGGCGTTGGTGCCAACCACGGGGCCGTTCGGGGGCTGTTTCGAGTTCTCACCCTCTAACACCATGTTTTTAAGCCTAAGTGTGTAAATAAGCAAATTACCGTCGTACTCTCAAACCAGGAGACCCGCGGCTGCGGGGTCAGTTCCTACGAGTTACGTTGGTCCCGTAGGAGGTGTTGGTGCCACCCACGGGGACGTTCGGGGGCTGTTTCGAGTTCTCACCCTCTAACGCCATGTTTTTAAGCCTAAGTGGGTAAATAAGCAAATTATCGCCGTACTCTCAAACCGGGAGACCCGCGGCTGCGAGATCAGTTCCTACGAGTTACGTTGGTCCCGTGGGAGGCGTTGGTGCCACCCACGGGGCCGTTCGGGGGCTATTTCGAGTTCTCATCCTCTAACGCCATGTTTTTAAGCCTAAGTGTTGAAATAAGCAAATTACTGCCGTACTCTCAAACCGGGAGACCCGCGGCTGCGGGGTCAGTTCCTACGAGTTACGTTGGTCCCGTGGGAGGCGTTGGTGCCACCGACGGGGCCGTTCGGGGGCTGTTTCGAGTTTTCACCCTCTAACGCCATGTTTTTAAGCCTAAGTGTGGAAATAAGCAAATTACCGTCGTACTCTCAAACCGGGAGACTCGCGGTTGCGGGGTCAGTTCCTACGAGTTACGCTGGTCCCGTGGGAGTTGTTGGTGCCACCCACGGGACCGTTCGGGGGCTGTTTCGAGTTCTCACCCTCTAACGCCATGTTTTTAAGCCTAAGTGTGGAAATAAGCAAATTACCGCCGTACTCTCAAACCGGGAGACCCGCGGATGCGGGGTCAGTTCCTACGAGTTACGTTGGTCCCGTGGGAGGCGTTGGTGCCACCCACGGGGCCGTTCGGGGGCTGTTTTGAGTTCTCACCCTCTAACGCCATGTTTTTAAGCCTAAGTGTGGAAATAAGCAAATTACCGCCGTACTCTCAAACCGGGAGACCCGCGGCTGCGGGGTCAGTTCCTACGAGTTACGTTGGTCCCGTGGGAGGCGTTGGTGCCACCCACGGGGCCGTTCGGGGGCTGTTTCGAGTTCTCACCCTCTAACGCCATGTTTTTAAGCCTAAGTGTGGAAATAAGCAAATTACCGCCGTACTCTCAAACCGGGAGACCCGCGGATGCGGGGTCAGTTCCTACGAGTTACGTTGGTCCCGTGGGAGGCTATGGTGCCACCCACGGGGCCGTTCGGGGGCTGTTTTGAGTTCTCACCCTCTAACGCCATGTTTTTAAGCATAAGTGTGGAAATAAGAAAATTACCGTCGTTCTCTCAAACCGGGAGACCCGCGGTTGCGGGGTCTGTTCCTACGAGTTACGTTGGTCCCGTGGGAGGTGTTAGTGCCACCCACGGGGCCGTTCGGGGGCTGTTTCGAGTTCTCACCCTCTAACGCCATGTTTTTAAGCCTAAGTGTGGAAAAAAGCAAATTACGGCCGTACTCTCAAACCGGGAGACCCGCGGCTGCGGGGTCAGTTCAAACGAGTTACGTTGGTCCCGTGGGAGGTGTTGGTGCCACCCACGGGGCCGTTCGGGGGCTGTTTCGAGTTCTCATGCTCTAACGCCATGTTTTTAAGCCTAAGTGTGGAAATAAGAAAATTACCGCCGTACTCTCAAATCGGGAGACCCGCGGCTGCGGGGTCAGTTCCAACGAGTTACGTTGGTCCCGTGGGAGGCGTTGGTGCCACCGACGGGGCCGTTCGGGGGCTGTTTTGAGTTCTCACCCTCTAACGCCATGTTTTTAAGCATAAGTGTGGAAATAAGAAAATTACCGTCGTTCTCTCAAACCGGGAGACCCGCGGTTGCGGGGTCTGTTCCTACGAGTTACGTTGGTCCCGTGGGAGGTGTTAGTGCCACCCACGGGGCCGTTCGGGGGCTGTTTCGAGTTCTCACCCTCTAACGCCATATTTTTAAGCCTAAGTGTGGAAAAAAGCAAATTACGGACGTACTCTCAAACCGGGAGACCCGCGGCTGCGGGGTCAGTTGCTACGAGTTACGTTGGTCCCGTGGGAGGTGTTGGTGCCACCCACGGGGCCGTTCGGGGGCTGTTTCGAGTTCTCACCCTCTAACGCCATGTTTTTAAGCGTAAGTGTGTAAATAAGCAAATTACCGCCGTACTCTTAAACCGAGAGACCCGCGGCTGCGAGGTCAGTTCCTACGAGTTACGTTGGTCCCGTGGGAGGCGTTGGTGCCACCCACGGGGCCGTTCGGGGGCTGTTTCGAGTTCTCACCCTCTAACGCCATGTTTTTAAGCCTAAGTGTGAAAAAAAGCAAATTACCGCCGTACTCTCAAACCGGGAGACCCGCGGCTACGGGGTCAGTTCCTACGAGTTACGTTGGTCCCGTGGGAGGCGTTGGTGCCACCCACGGGGCCGTTCGGGGGCTGTTTCGAGTTCTCACCCTCTAACGCCATGTTTTTAAGCCTAAGTGCGTAAATAAGCAAATTACCGCCGTACTCTCAAACCGGGAGACCCGCGGCTGTGGGGTCAGTTCCTACGAGTTGCGTTGGTCCCGTGGGAGGCGTTGGTGCCACCCACGGGGCCGTTCGGGGGCTGTTTCGAGTTCTCACCCTCTAACGCCATGTTTTTAAGCCTAAGTGTGGAAATAAGCAAATTACAGTCGTACTCTCAAACCGAAAGACCCGCGCCTGCGGGGTCAGTTCCTACGAGTTACGTTGGTCCCGTGGGAGGTGTTGGTGCCACCCACGGGGCCGTTCGGGGGCTGTTTCGAGTTTTCACCCTCTAACGCCATGTTTTTAAGCTTGAGTGTGGAAATAAGCAAATTACCGTCGTACTCTCAAACCGGGAGACCCGCGGCTGCGGGGTTAGTTCCTACGAGTTACGCTGGTCCAGTGGGAGGCGTTGGTGCCATCCACGGGGCCGTTCGGGTGCTGTTTCGAGTTCTCACGCTCTAACGCCATGTTTTTAAGCCTAAGTGTGGAAATAAGAAAATTACCGCCGTACTCTCAAACCGGGAGACCCGCGGCTGCGGGGTCAGTTCCAACGAGTTACGTTGGTCCCGTGGGAGGTGTTGGTGCCACCCACGGGGCCGTTCGGGGGCTGTTTCGAGTTCTCACCCTCTAATGCCATGTTTTTAAGCCTAAGTGTGGAAATAAAAAATTTACCTCCGTACTCTCAAACCGGGAGACCCGCGGGAGCGGGGTTAGTTCCTATGAGTTACGTTGGTCCCGTGGGAGGTGTTGGTGCCACCCACGGGGCCGTTCGGGGGCTGTTTCGAGTTCTCACCCTCTAACTCCATGTTTTTAAGACTAAGTGTGTATATAAGCAAATTACCGCCGTACTCTCAAACCGGGAGACCCGCGGCTGCGAGGTCAGTTCCTAAGAGTTACGTTGGTCCCGTGGGAGGTGTTGGTGCCACCCACGGGGCCGTTCGGGGGCTGTTTCGAGTTCTCACCCTCTAACGCCATGTTTTTAAGCGTAAGTGTGGAAAAAAGCAAATTACCGCCGTACTCTCAAACCGGGAGACCCGCGACTGCGGGGTCAGTTCCTACGAGTTACGCAGGTCCCTTGGGAGGTGTTGGTGCCACCCATGGGGCCGTTCGGGGGCTGTTTTGAGTTCTCACCCTCTAACGCCATGTTTTTAAGCCTAAGTGTGTAAATAAGTAAATTACTGTCGTACTCTCAAACCTGGAGGCCCGCGGCTGCGGGGTCAGTTCCTACGAGTTACGTTGGTACCGTGGGAGGTGTTGGTGCCACCCACGGTGCCGTTCGGGGGCTGTTTCGAGTTCTCACCCTCTAACGCCATGTTTTTAAGCCTAAGTGTGAAAATAAGCACATTACCGTCGTACTCTCAAACCGTGAGACCCGCGGCTGCGGGGTCAGTTCCTACGAGTTACGTTGGTCCCGTGGGAGGTGTTGGTGCCACCCACGGGGACGTTCGGGGGCTGTTTCGAGTTCTCACCCTCTAACGTCATGTTTTTAAGCCTAAGTGTGGAAATAAAAAAATTACCTCCGTACTCTCAAACCGGGAGACCCGCGGGTGCGGGGTTAGTTCCTACGAGTTACGTTGGTCCCGTGGGAGGTGTTGGTGCCACCCACGGGGCCGTTCGGGAGCTGTTTCGAGTTCTCACCCTCTAACGCCATGTTTTTAAGCCTAAGTGTGTAAATAAGCAAATTATCGCCGTACTCTCAAATCGGGAGACCCGCGGCTGCGGGGTCAGTTCCTACGAGTTACGTTGGTCCCGTGGGAGGCGTTGGTGCCACCCACGGGGCCGTTCGGGGGCTGTTTCGAGTTCTCACCCTCTAACGCCATGTTTTTAAGCCTATGTGTGGAAAAAAGAAAATTACCGCCGTACTCTCAAACCGGGAGACCCGCGACTGCGGGGTCAGTTCCTACGAGTTACGTTGGTCCCGTGGGAGGTGTTGGTGCCACCCACGGGGCCGTTCGGGGGCTGTTTCGAGTTCTCACCCTCTAACACCATGTTTTTAAGCGTAAGTGTGGAAAAAAGAAAATTACCGCCGTACTCTCAAACTAGGAGACCCGCGGCTGCGGGGTCAGTTCCTACGAGTTACGTTGGTCCCGTGGGAGGCATTGGTGCCACCCACGGTGCCGTTCGGGGCCTGTTTCGAGTTCTCACCCTCTAACGCCATGTTTTTAAGCCTAAGTGTGTAAATAAGCAAATTACCGTCGTACTCTCAAACCGGGAGACCCGCGGCTGCGGGGTCAGTTCCTACGAGTTACGTTGGTCCCGTGGGAGGTGTTGGTGCCACCCACGGGGCCGTTCGGGGGCTGTTTCGAGTTCTCACCCTCTAACGCCATGTTTTTAAGCCTAAGTGTGGAAATAAGCAAATTACCGTCGTACTCTCAAACCGAAAGACCAGCGCCTGCGGGGTCAGTTCCTACGAGTTACGTTGGTCCCGTGGGAGGTGTTGGTGCCACCCACAGGGCCGTTCGGGGGCTGTTTCGAGTTTTCACCCTCTAACGCCATGTTTTTAAGCCTCAGTATGGAAATAAGCAAATTACCGTCGTACTCTCAAACTGGGAGACCCGCGGCTGCGGGGTCAGTTCCTACGAGTTACGCTGGTCCTGTGGGAGGCGTTGGTGACATCCACGGGGCCGTTCGGGGGCTGTTTCGAGTTCTCACGCTCTAACGCCATGTTTTTAAGCCTAAGTGTGGAAATAAGCAAATTACCCCCATACTCTCAAACCGGGAGACCCGCGGCTGCGGGGTCAGTTCCTACGAGTTACGTTGGTCCCGTGGGAGGTGTTGGTGCCACCCACGGGGCCGTTCGGGGGCTGTTTCGAGTTCTCACCCTCTAACGCATTGTTTTTAAGCCTAAGTGTGGAAATAAAAAATTTACCTCCGTACTCTCAAACCGGGAGACCCGCGGGTGCGGGGTTAGTTCCTACGAGTTACGTTGGTCCCGTGGGAGGTGTTGGTGCCACCCACGGGGCCGTTCGGGGGCTGTTTCGAGTTCTCACCCTCTAACTCCATGTTTTTAAGCCTAGGTGTGTAAATAAGCAAATTACCGCTGTACTCTCAAACCGGGAGACCCGCGGCTGCGAGGTCAGTTCCTACGAGTTACGTTGGTCCCGTGGGAGGTGTTGGTGCCACCCACGGGGCCGTTCGGGGGCTGTTTCGAGTTCTCACCCTCTAACGCCATGTTTTTAAGCGTAAGTGTGGAAAAAAGCAAATTACCGCCGTACTCTCAAACCGGGAGACCCGCGGCTGCGGGGTCAGTTCCTACGAGTTACGTTGGTCCCGTGGGAGGCATTGGTGCCACCCACGGGGCCGTTCGGGGCCTGTTTCGAGTTCTCACCCTCTAACGCCATGTTTTTAAGCCTAAGTGTGTAAATAATCAAATTACCGTCGTACTCTCAAACCGAGAGACCCGCGGCTGCGGGGTCAGTTCCTACGAGTTACGTTGGTCCCATGGGAGGTGTTGGTGCCACCCACGGGGACGTTCGGGGGCTGTTTTGAGTTCTCACCCTCTAACGCCATGTTTTTAAGCCTAAGTGTGTAAATAAGCAAATTATCGCCGTACTCTCAAACCGGGAGACCCGCGGCTGCGAGATCAGTTCCTACGAGTTACGTTGGTCCCGTCTGCGGCGTTGGTGCCACCCACGGGGCCGTTCGGGGGTTGTTTCGAGTTCTCACCCTCTAACGCCATGTTTTTAAGCCTATGTGTGGAAATAAACAAATTACTGTCGTACTCTCAAACCGGGAGACCCGCGGCTGCGGGGTCAGTTCCTACGAGTTACGTTGGTCCCGTGGGAGGCGTTGGTGCCACCCACGGGGCCGTTCGGGGGCTGTTTCGAGTTTTCACCCTCTAACGCCATGTTTTTAAGCCTAAGTGTGGAAATAAGCAAATTACCGTGGTACTCACAAACCGGGAGACCCGCGGCTGCGGGGTCAGTTCCTACGAGTTACGCTGGTCCCGTGGGAGGTGTTGGTGCCACCCACGGGGCCGTTCGGGGGCTGTTTCGAGTTCTCACCCTCTAACGTCATGTTTTTAAGCCTAAGTGTGGAAATAAAAAAATTACCTCCGTACTCTCAAACCGGGAGACCCGCGGGTGCGGGGTTATTTCCTATGAGTTACGTTGGTCCCGTGGGAGGTGTTGGTGCCACCCACGGGGCCGTTCGGGGGCTGTTTCGAGTTCTCACCCTCTAACGCCATGTTTTTAAGCCTAAGTGTGTAAATAAGCAAATTATCGCCGTACTCTCAAACCGGGAGACCCGCGGCTACGGGGTCAGTTCCTACGAGTTACGTTGGTCCCGTGGGAGGCGTTGGTGCCACCCACGGGGCCGTTCGGGGGCTGTTTCGAGTTCTGACCCTCTAACGCCATATTTTTAAGCCTAAGTGTGGAAATAAGCAAATTACCGCCGTACTCTCAAACCGGGAGACCCGCGGCTACGGGGTCAGTTCCTACGAGTTACGTTGGTCCCGTGGGAGGCGTTGGTGCCACCCACGGGGCCGTTCGGGGGCTGTTTTGAGTTCTCACCCTCTAACGCCATGTTTTTAAGCCTAAGTGTGGAAATAAGAAAATTACCGTCGTACTCTCAAACTGGGAGACCCGCGGCTGCGGGGTCCGTTCCTACGAGTTACGTTGGTCCCGTGGGAGGTGTTAGTGCCACCCACGGGGACGTTCGGGGGCTGTTTCGAGTTCTCACCCTCTAATGCCATGTTTTTAAGCCTAAGTGTGGAAAAAAGCAAATTACGGCCGTACTCTCAAACCGGGAGACCCGCGGCTGCGGGGTCAGTTCCTACGAGTTACGTTGGTCCCGTGGGAGGTGTTGGTGCCACCCACGGGGCCGTTCGGGGGCTGTTTCGAGTTCTCACCCTCTAACGCCATGTTTTTAAGCCTAAGTGTGTAAATAAGCAAATTACCGTCATACTCACAAACCGAGAGACCCGCGGCTGCGAGGTCAGTTCCTACGAGTTACGTTGGTCCCGTGGGAGGCGTTGGTGCCACCCACGGGGCCGTTCGGGGGCTATTTCGAGTTCTCACCCTCTAACGTCATGTTTTTAAGCCTAAGTGTGAAAAATAGCAAATTACCGCCGTACTCTCAAACCGGGAGACCCGCGGCTGCGGGGTCACTTCCTACGAGTTACGTTGTTCCCGTGGGAGGCGGTGGTGCCACCCACGGGGCTGTTCGGGGGCTGTTTCAAGTTCTCACCCTCTAACGCCATGTTTTTAAGCCTAAGTACGTAAATAAGCAAATTACCGCCGTACTCTCAAACCGGGAGACCCGCGACTGTGGGGTCAGTTCCTACGAGTTACGTTGGTCCCGTGGGAGGCGTTGGTGCCACCCACGGGGCCGTTCGGGGGCTATTTTGAGTTCTCATCCTCTAACGCCATGTTTTTAAGCCTAAGTGTTGAAATAAGCAAATTACTGCCGTACTCTCAAACCGGGAGACCCGCGGCTGCGGGGTCAGTTCCTACGAGTTACGTTGGTCCCGTGGGAGGCGTTGGTGCCACCGACGGGGCCGTTCGGGGGCTGTTTCGAGTTTTCACCCTCTAACGCCATGTTTTTAAGCCTAAGTGTGGAAATAAGCAAATTACCGTCGTACTCTCAAACCGGGAGACTCGCGGTTGCGGGGTCAGTTCCTACGAGTTACGCTGGTCCCGTGGGAGTTGTTGGTGCCACCCACGGGACCGTTCGGGGGCTGTTTCGAGTTCTCACCCTCTAACGCCATGTTTTTAAGCCTAAGTGTGGAAATAAGCAAATTACCGCCGTACTCTCAAACCGGGAGACCCGCGGATGCGGGGTCAGTTCCTACGAGTTACGTTGGTCCCGTGGGAGGCGTTGGTGCCACCCACGGGGCCGTTCGGGGGCTGTTTTGAGTTCTCACCCTCTAACGCCATGTTTTTAAGCCTAAGTGTGGAAATAAGCAAATTACCGCCGTACTCTCAAACCGGGAGACCCGCGGCTGCGGGGTCAGTTCCTACGAGTTACGTTGGTCCCGTGGGAGGCGTTGGTGCCACCCACGGGGCCGTTCGGGGGCTGTTTCGAGTTCTCACCCTCTAACGCCATGTTTTTAAGCCTAAGTGTGGAAATAAGCAAATTACCGCCGTACTCTCAAACCGGGAGACCCGCGGATGCGGGGTCAGTTCCTACGAGTTACGTTGGTCCCGTGGGAGGCTATGGTGCCACCCACGGGGCCGTTCGGGGGCTGTTTTGAGTTCTCACCCTCTAACGCCATGTTTTTAAGCATAAGTGTGGAAATAAGAAAATTACCGTCGTTCTCTCAAACCGGGAGACCCGCGGTTGCGGGGTCTGTTCCTACGAGTTACGTTGGTCCCGTGGGAGGTGTTAGTGCCACCCACGGGGCCGTTCGGGGGCTGTTTCGAGTTCTCACCCTCTAACGCCATGTTTTTAAGCCTAAGTGTGGAAAAAAGCAAATTACGGCCGTACTCTCAAACCGGGAGACCCGCGGCTGCGGGGTCAGTTCCTACGAGTTACGTTGGTCCCGTGGGAGGTGTTGGTGCCACCCACGGGGCCGTTCGGGGGCTGTTTCGAGTTCTCATGCTCTAACGCCATGTTTTTAAGCCTAAGTGTGGAAATAAGAAAATTACCGCCGTACTCTCAAACCGGGAGACCCGCGGCTGCGGGGTCAGTTCCAACGAGTTACGTTGGTCCCGTGGGAGGCGTTGGTGCCACCGACGGGGCCGTTCGGGGGCTGTTTTGAGTTCTCACCCTCTAACGCCATGTTTTTAAGCATAAGTGTGGAAATAAGAAAATTACCGTCGTTCTCTCAAACCGGGAGACCCGCGGTTGCGGGGTCTGTTCCTACGAGTTACGTTGGTCCCGTGGGAGGTGTTAGTGCCACCCACGGGGCCGTTCGGGGGCTGTTTCGAGTTCTCACCCTCTAACGCCATATTTTTAAGCCTAAGTGTGGAAAAAAGCAAATTACGGACGTACTCTCAAACCGGGAGACCCGCGGCTGCGGGGTCAGTTCCTACGAGTTACGTTGGTCCCGTGGGAGGTGTTGGTGCCACCCACGGGGCCGTTCGGGGGCTGTTTCGAGTTCTCACCCTCTAACGCCATGTTTTTAAGCGTAAGTGTGTAAATAAGCAAATTACCGCCGTACTCTTAAACCGAGAGACCCGCGGCTGCGAGGTCAGTTCCTACGAGTTACGTTGGTCCCGTGGGAGGCGTTGGTGCCACCCACGGGGCCGTTCGGGGGCTGTTTCGAGTTCTCACCCTCTAACGCCATGTTTTTAAGCCTAAGTGTGAAAAAAATCAAATTACCGCCGTACTCTCAAACCGGGAGACCCGCGGCTACGGGGTCAGTTCCTACGAGTTACGTTGGTCCCGTGGGAGGCGTTGGTGCCACCCACGGGGCCGTTCGGGGGCTGTTTCGAGTTCTCACCCTCTAACGCCATGTTTTTAAGCCTAAGTGCGTAAATAAGCAAATTACCGCCGTACTCTCAAACCGGGAGACCCGCGGCTGTGGGGTCAGTTCCTACGAGTTGCGTTGGTCCCGTGGGAGGCGTTGGTGCCACCCACGGGGCCGTTCGGGGGCTGTTTCGAGTTCTCACCCTCTAACGCCATGTTTTTAAGCCTAAGTGTGGAAATAAGCAAATTACAGTCGTACTCTCAAACCGAAAGACCCGCGCCTGCGGGGTCAGTTCCTACGAGTTACGTTGGTCCCGTGGGAGGTGTTGGTGCCACCCACGGGGCCGTTCGGGGGCTGTTTCGAGTTTTCACCCTCTAACGCCATGTTTTTAAGCTTGAGTGTGGAAATAAGCAAATTACCGTCGTACTCTCAAACCGGGAGACCCGCGGCTGCGGGGTTAGTTCCTACGAGTTACGCTGGTCCAGTGGGAGGCGTTGGTGCCATCCACGGGGCCGTTCGGGTGCTGTTTCGAGTTCTCACGCTCTAACGCCATGTTTTTAAGCCTAAGTGTGGAAATAAGAAAATTACCGCCGTACTCTCAAACCGGGAGACCCGCGGCTGCGGGGTCAGTTCCAACGAGTTACGTTGGTCCCGTGGGAGGTGTTGGTGCCACCCACGGGGCCGTTCGGGGGCTGTTTCGAGTTCTCACCCTCTAATGCCATGTTTTTAAGCCTAAGTGTGGAAATAAAAAATTTACCTCCGTACTCTCAAACCGGGAGACCCGCGGGAGCGGGGTTAGTTCCTATGAGTTACGTTGGTCCCGTGGGAGGTGTTGGTGCCACCCACGGGGCCGTTCGGGGGCTGTTTCGAGTTCTCACCCTCTAACTCCATGTTTTTAAGACTAAGTGTGTATATAAGCAAATTACCGCCGTACTCTCAAACCGGGAGACCCGCGGCTGCGAGGTCAGTTCCTAAGAGTTACGTTGGTCCCGTGGGAGGTGTTGGTGCCACCCACGGGGCCGTTCGGGGGCTGTTTCGAGTTCTCACCCTCTAACGCCATGTTTTTAAGCGTAAGTGTGGAAAAAAGCAAATTACCGCCGTACTCTCAAACCGGGAGACCCGCGACTGCGGGGTCAGTTCCTACGAGTTACGCAGGTCCCTTGGGAGGTGTTGGTGCCACCCATGGGGCCGTTCGGGGGCTGTTTTGAGTTCTCACCCTCTAACGCCATGTTTTTAAGCCTAAGTGTGTAAATAAGTAAATTACTGTCGTACTCTCAAACCTGGAGGCCCGCGGCTGCGGGGTCAGTTCCTACGAGTTACGTTGGTACCGTGGGAGGTGTTGGTGCCACCCACGGTGCCGTTCGGGGGCTGTTTCGAGTTCTCACCCTCTAACGCCATGTTTTTAAGCCTAAGTGTGAAAATAAGCACATTACCGTCGTACTCTCAAACCGTGAGACCCGCGGCTGCGGGGTCAGTTCCTACGAGTTACGTTGGTCCCGTGGGAGGTGTTGGTGCCACCCACGGGGACGTTCGGGGGCTGTTTCGAGTTCTCACCCTCTAACGTCATGTTTTTAAGCCTAAGTGTGGAAATAAAAAAATTACCTCCGTACTCTCAAACCGGGAGACCCGCGGGTGCGGGGTTAGTTCCTACGAGTTACGTTGGTCCCGTGGGAGGTGTTGGTGCCACCCACGGGGCCGTTCGGGAGCTGTTTCGAGTTCTCACCCTCTAACGCCATGTTTTTAAGCCTAAGTGTGTAAATAAGCAAATTATCGCCGTACTCTCAAATCGGGAGACCCGCGGCTGCGGGGTCAGTTCCTACGAGTTACGTTGGTCCCGTGGGAGGCGTTGGTGCCACCCACGGGGCCGTTCGGGGGCTGTTTCGAGTTCTCACCCTCTAACGCCATGTTTTTAAGCCTAAGTGTGGAAAAAAGAAAATTACCGCCGTACTCTCAAACCGGGAGACCCGCGACTGCGGGGTCAGTTCCTACGAGTTACGTTGGTCCCGTGGGAGGTGTTGGTGCCACCCACGGGGCCGTTCGGGGGCTGTTTCGAGTTCTCACCCTCTAACACCATGTTTTTAAGCGTAAGTGTGGAAAAAAGAAAATTACCGCCGTACTCTCAAACTAGGAGACCCGCGGCTGCGGGGTCAGTTCCTACGAGTTACGTTGGTCCCGTGGGAGGCATTGGTGCCACCCACGGTGCCGTTCGGGGCCTGTTTCGAGTTCTCACCCTCTAACGCCATGTTTTTAAGCCTAAGTGTGTAAATAAGCAAATTACCGTCGTACTCTCAAACCGGGAGACCCGCGGCTGCGGGGTCAGTTCCTACGAGTTACGTTGGTCCCGTGGGAGGTGTTGGTGCCACCCACGGGGCCGTTCGGGGGCTGTTTCGAGTTCTCACCCTCTAACGCCATGTTTTTAAGCCTAAGTGTGGAAATAAGCAAATTACCGTCGTACTCTCAAACCGAAAGACCAGCGCCTGCGGGGTCAGTTCCTACGAGTTACGTTGGTCCCGTGGGAGGTGTTGGTGCCACCCACAGGGCCGTTCGGGGGCTGTTTCGAGTTTTCACCCTCTAACGCCATGTTTTTAAGCCTCAGTATGGAAATAAGCAAATTACCGTCGTACTCTCAAACTGGGAGACCCGCGGCTGCGGGGTCAGTTCCTACGAGTTACGCTGGTCCTGTGGGAGGCGTTGGTGACATCCACGGGGCCGTTCGGGGGCTGTTTCGAGTTCTCACGCTCTAACGCCATGTTTTTAAGCCTAAGTGTGGAAATAAGCAAATTACCCCCATACTCTCAAACCGGGAGACCCGCGGCTGCGGGGTCAGTTCCTACGAGTTACGTTGGTCCCGTGGGAGGTGTTGGTGCCACCCACGGGGCCGTTCGGGGGCTGTTTCGAGTTCTCACCCTCTAACGCATTGTTTTTAAGCCTAAGTGTGGAAATAAAAAATTTACCTCCGTACTCTCAAACCGGGAGACCCGCGGGTGCGGGGTTAGTTCCTACGAGTTACGTTGGTCCCGTGGGAGGTGTTGGTGCCACCCACGGGGCCGTTCGGGGGCTGTTTCGAGTTCTCACCCTCTAACTCCATGTTTTTAAGCCTAAGTGTGTAAATAAGCAAATTACCGCTGTACTCTCAAACCGGGAGACCCGCGGCTGCGAGGTCGGTTCCTACGAGTTACGTTGGTCCCGTGGGAGGTGTTGGTGCCACCCACGGGCCGTTCGGGGGCTGTTTCGAGTTCTCACCCTCTAACGCCATGTTTTTAAGCGTAAGTGTGGAAAAAAGCAAATTACCGCCGTACTCTCAAACCGGGAGACCCGCGGCTGCGGGGTCAGTTCCTACGAGTTACGTTGGTCCCGTGGGAGGCATTGGTGCCACCCACGGGGCCGTTCGGGGCCTGTTTCGAGTTCTCACCCTCTAACGCCATGTTTTTAAGCCTAAGTGTGTAAATAATCAA
Organism: Sambucus nigra; assembly: GCA_949130495.1. Lineage (NCBI taxonomy): Eukaryota > Viridiplantae > Streptophyta > Magnoliopsida > Dipsacales > Adoxaceae > Sambucus > Sambucus nigra. The sequence goes on along the minus strand of OX422219.1, from coordinate 541,422,671 downwards.
ATTACCGTCGTACTCTCAAACCGAGAGACCCGCGGCTGCGGGGTCAGTTCCTACGAGTTACGTTGGTCCCATGGGAGGTGTTGGTGCCACCCACGGGGACGTTCGGGGGCTGTTTTGAGTTCTCACCCTCTAACGCCATGTTTTTAAGCCTAAGTGTGTAAATAAGCAAATTATCGCCGTACTCTCAAACCGGGAGACCCGCGGCTGCGAGATCAGTTCCTACGAGTTACGTTGGTCCCGTCTGCGGCGTTGGTGCCACCCACGGGGCCGTTCGGGGGTTGTTTCGAGTTCTCACCCTCTAACGCCATGTTTTTAAGCCTATGTGTGGAAATAAACAAATTACTGTCGTACTCTCAAACCGGGAGACCCGCGGCTGCGGGGTCAGTTCCTACGAGTTACGTTGGTCCCGTGGGAGGCGTTGGTGCCACCCACGGGGCCGTTCGGGGGCTGTTTCGAGTTTTCACCCTCTAACGCCATGTTTTTAAGCCTAAGTGTGGAAATAAGCAAATTACCGTGGTACTCACAAACCGGGAGACCCGCGGCTGCGGGGTCAGTTCCTACGAGTTACGCTGGTCCCGTGGGAGGTGTTGGTGCCACCCACGGGGCCGTTCGGGGGCTGTTTCGAGTTCTCACCCTCTAACGTCATGTTTTTAAGCCTAAGTGTGGAAATAAAAAAATTACCTCCGTACTCTCAAACCGGGAGACCCGCGGGTGCGGGGTTATTTCCTATGAGTTACGTTGGTCCCGTGGGAGGTGTTGGTGCAACCCACGGGGCCGTTCGGGGGCTGTTTCGAGTTCTCACCCTCTAACGCCATGTTTTTAAGCCTAAGTGTGTAAATAAGCAAATTATCGCCGTACTCTCAAACCGGGAGACCCGCGGCTACGGGGTCAGTTCCTACGAGTTACGTTGGTCCCGTGGGAGGCGTTGGTGCCACCCACGGGGCCGTTCGGGGGCTGTTTCGAGTTCTGACCCTCTAACGCCATATTTTTAAGCCTAAGTGTGGAAATAAGCAAATTACCGCCGTACTCTCAAACCGGGAGACCCGCGGCTACGGGGTCAGTTCCTACGAGTTACGTTGGTCCCGTGGGAGGCGTTGGTGCCACCCACGGGGCCGTTCGGGGGCTGTTTTGAGTTCTCACCCTCTAACGCCATGTTTTTAAGCCTAAGTGTGGAAATAAGAAAATTACCGTCGTACTCTCAAACTGGGAGACCCGCGGCTGCGGGGTCCGTTCCTACGAGTTACGTTGGTCCCGTGGGAGGTGTTAGTGCCACCCACGGGGACGTTCGGGGGCTGTTTCGAGTTCTCACCCTCTAATGCCATGTTTTTAAGCCTAAGTGTGGAAAAAAGCAAATTACGGCCGTACTCTCAAACCGGGAGACCCGCGGCTGCGGGGTCAGTTCCTACGAGTTACGTTGGTCCCGTGGGAGGTGTTGGTGCCACCCACGGGGCCGTTCGGGGGCTGTTTCGAGTTCTCACCCTCTAACGCCATGTTTTTAAGCCTAAGTGTGTAAATAAGCAAATTACCGTCATACTCACAAACCGAGAGACCCGCGGCTGCGAGGTCAGTTCCTACGAGTTACGTTGGTCCCGTGGGAGGCGTTGGTGCCACCCACGGGGCCGTTCGGGGGCTATTTCGAGTTCTCACCCTCTAACGTCATGTTTTTAAGCCTAAGTGTGAAAAATAGCAAATTACCGCCGTACTCTCAAACCGGGAGACCCGCGGCTGCGGGGTCACTTCCTACGAGTTACGTTGTTCCGGTGGGAGGCGGTGGTGCCACCCACGGGGCTGTTCGGGGGCTGTTTCAAGTTCTCACCCTCTAACGCCATGTTTTTAAGCCTAAGTACGTAAATAAGCAAATTACCGCCGTACTCTCAAACCGGGAGACCCGCGACTGTGGGGTCATTTCCTACGAGTTACGTTGGTCCCGTGGGAGGCGTTGGTGCCACCCACGGGGCCGTTCGGGGGCTGTTTTGAGTTCTCACCCTCTAACGCCATGTTTTTAAGCCTAAGTGTGGAAATAAGCAAATTACCGCCGTACTCTCAAACCGAAAGACCCGCGGCTGCGGGGTCAGTTCCTACGAGTTACGATGGTCCCGTGGGAGGCGTTGGTGCCACCCACGGGGCCGTTCGGGGGCTGTTTCGAGTTCTCACCCTCTAACGCCATGTTTTTAAGCCTAAGTGTGGAAATAAGCAAATTACTGTCGTACTCTCAAACCGGGAGACCCGCGGCTGCGGGGTCAGTTCCTACGAGTTACGTTGGTCCCGTGGGAGGTGTTGGTGCCACCCACGAGGACGTTCGGGGACTGTTTCGAGTTCTCACCCTCTAACGCCATGTTTTTAAGCTTAAGTGTGGAAATAAGCAAATTACCGTCGTACTCTCAAATCGGGAGACCCGCGGCTGCGGGATCAGTTCCTACGAGTTACGTTGGTCCCGTGGGAGGTGTTGGTGCCACCCACGGGGCCGTTCGGGGGCTGTTTCGAGTTCTCACCCTCTAACGCCATGTTTTTAAGCCTAAGTGTGGAAATAAGCAAATTCCCGTCGTACTATCAAACCGGGAGACCCGCGGCTGAGGGGTCAGTTCCTACGAGTTACGTTGGTCCCGTGGGAAGCGTTGGTGCCACCCACGGGGACGTTCGGGGGCTGTTTCGAGTTCTCACCCTCTAACGCCATGTTTTTAAGCCTAAGTGTGTAAATAAGCAAATTACCGCCGTACTCTCAAACCGGGAGACCCGCGGCTGTGGGGTCAGTTCCTACGAGTTACGTTGGTCTCGTGGGAGGCGTTGGTGCCACCCACGGGGCCGTTCGGGGGCTGTTTTGAGTTTTCACCCTCTAACGCCATATTTTTAAGCATAAGTGTGTAAATAAACAAATTACCGTCGTACTCTCAAATCGGGAGACCCGCGGCTGCGAGATCAGTTCCTACGAGTTACGTTGGTCCCGTGGGAGGCGTTGGTGCCACCCACGGGGCCGTTCGGGGGCTGTTTCGAGTTCTCACCCTCTAACGCCATGTTTTTAAGCCTAAGTGTGGAAATAAGCAAATTACTGCCGTACTCTCAAACCGGGAGACCCGCGGCTGCGGGGTCAGTTCCTACGAGTTACGTTGGTCCCGTGGGAGGCGTTGGTGCCACCCACGGGGCCGTTCGGGGGCTGTTTCGAGTTTTCACCCTCTAACGCCATGTTTTTAAGCATAAGTGTGTAAATAAACAAATTACCGTCGTACTCTCAAACCGGGAGACCCGCGGCTGCGGGGTCAGTTCCTACGAGTTACGCTGGTCCCGTGGGAGGTGTTGGTGCCACCCACGGGGCCGTTCGGGGGCTGTTTCGAGTTCTCACCCTCTAACGCCATGTTTTTAAGCCTAAGTGTGGAAATAAAAAAATTACCTCCGTACTCTCAAACCGAGAGACCCGCGGGTGCGGGGTTAGTTCCTTCGAGTTACGTTGGTCCCGTGGGAGGTGTTGGTGCCACCCACGGGGCCGTTCGGGGGCTGTTTCGAGTTCTCACCCTCTAACGCCATGTTTTTAAGCCTAAGTGTGGAAATAAGCAAATTACTGTCGTACTCTCAAACCGGGAGACCCGCGGCTGCGGGGTCAGTTCCTACGAGTTACGTTGGTCCCGTGGGAGGTGTTGGTGCCACCCACGGGGACGTTCGGGGACTGTTTCGAGTTCTCACCCTCTAACGCCATGTTTTTAAGCCTAAGTGTGGAAATAAGCAAATTACTGTCGTACTCTCAAACCGGGAGACCCGCGGCTGCGGGGTCAGTTCCTACGAGTTACGTTGGTCCCGTGGGAAGTGTTGGTGCCACCCACGGGGCCGTTCGGGGGCTGTTTTGAGTTCTCACCCTCTAACGCCATGTTTTTAAGCCTAAGTGTGGAAATAAGCAAATTACCGTCGTACTCTCAAACCGGGAGACCTGCGGCTGCGGGGTCAGTTCCTACGAGTTACGTTGGTCCCGTGGGAGGTGTTGGTGCCACCCACGGGGACGTTCGGGGGCTGTTTCGAGTTCTCACCCTCTAACGCCATGTTTTTAAGCCTAAGTCTAGAAATATGCAAATTACCGTCGTATTCTTAAACCGGGAGTCCCGCGACTGCGGGGTCAGTTCCTACGAGTTACATTGGTCCCGTGGGAGGTGTTGGTGCCACCCACGGGGACGTTTCGTGGATGTTTCGAGTTCTCACCCTCTAACGCCATGTTTTTAAGCCTAAGTCTTGAAATATGCAAATTATCATCGTATTCTCAAACCGGGAGTCCCGCGACTGCAAGGTCAGTTCCCATTATCGTATTCTAAAACCGGGAGTTTAAAATATTTTCAACATATTATCCAATAGTGAAACCAATAATTATCATGTACTCCTTCTAATTATCCCATACTCCTAAAATACTATCAACAACATTCCAACAACCAATAATTATGCAACAGCCAAACCAAACAAAACCAATAACTATCCCGTACTCCTTCTATCATCTAAAAGATTTAGTAGATAATGCATATCAATTATATAACTACTTTAGTTAATGTACAGAGTACCTGGTGTGTAATGAAGAACTGGTATGTAATGAAGAACTAGTATCCAATTGGTTAGATCTGCAATACGTAAACAATGTGTTATGAAGAACGGGTATGTAAAATTAAATAAAGTACCGCACAAAACCACTGAATTGTTTTTTAAAATTAAAGAAAGTACTGTACCATACAGGTACTGCTACAAAAAAATATAGGGCATGCTACAAAACTGCCTTCAAACAAAACAAGGGTTGGGGAACGTTTTTGCGTAGGTAGAGGAATGTTTGAGTTGGATTATTTGGTTTTCTTGGGACGCGGTACAACCCTTCTTTGCTGCCAATTCATTAACCCTTTCATAAACGTGTTTATTGTGATCCAAATTCTCAGATTGAAAGTGTGGTATAGACTACAATAGTAATACACAAGAAGAGATACAAATTTCATCAATCAAGCTCACGAGATGTTAATATTAGTATTCATTACAAAACCAAAAAACACATGCAATTAAACACAGTAAAAGTAAAACTTGATTAAAAAGGCAGGATTTTCAATGAAAAAGAATGTAACACCAATCAACCACACCCAAGTGTTTGAGTCCTTTGTCTTCCAGAAATTGCAGTCAGTGACAAATCTTGTCTCGTGACAAATGAATATAGACTTAATATTTGAATAAGATTCTACTAATAACATTGAAGCAATATATGCACAATCCAACCTTCTTCATGATCTTCTGTAAACATCGTTGATTCATTATGAATGGGGAAATCAAAGATTATGAGATATCAAAAGATTGCACTGATAGCCCCAAAGTTGGTAGAAATCAAACAACAAAAGAAAAGGAACAGAAAATAAGGTTGACACGAAAATATGAAATAAGAGTGATGGTTTGAGTTCCTAAAGGGTTCCTTTTTACCTGAGAATAAATATTATGTTCCCCAAGAGCAACCATAAGTGTTACAAGTTGAGCTTCTCTAGCTGCAACAGACTGATGAAGACGTGCCTTGGTATTAGCAGCCTCATCAACCTTACAAATGGTGATAATAAAGGCTTATTGTCAACAATCATGTTAATGAAAAATCAGAACAAATAATTTAAGAGTAATAGAAATCCGGAAGAGGGAATTCGGATAACACTTTAAAATCTCAGACACAGATACAAATATTAAGGTATCCGTCGCGAATAATCTGCATATCACTTCTGAAATTCCATAATATTATCTATTATTAATGTTCAGTTTTTCCATCAGTTTTCTTATAAGTAAATGTTATCCATATAAATCATCTGTGAAAGTAAAATTTCTTAAATATAAAGCAGTGACAGTAAAACTCATTCACACAATGATTAGCATTTCCTTAACATGTATAAAAACGTAGGATCACACGCAATCGATCAATAAAAGGCAAAATTGATATCGATATGAATAATAGTGACAGATAAATGAAAGTTGTGGACTTTACCCCAAAATTCATGAAAAAAACGAGTGCTCCGGGAACTTGACTCTAGTAGAGATCAGTGTCTCAGAAACACGATATGTAAACAATTTGGACCATCAAACGGTAAAATTCAACATGTAACAGCAAAGCATGAAATTTTAGAGGTTTAATAGGAGAAGAGAGATATTTGTTCACTCTCCTCCATCTGTGAGGAAGCCGAATCCCCCCAAATACGATATGTTTCTATATATATTAGAGTTGGAAGGGAGGGAGATCGAAGTGAAGCGAGGGAGAGTGTTGAGATCAGAGCCAGATGAGAGCCGAGCGAAGAGAGAGAAAATGGAATTGAGAGATGAGCGGGGAAATGAAAATTTTGAGTCGCTTTGTTTTGTTTTAGGTTTAACAGTGGTCACGGCCCATAGCCGTGACCCTCAATCTGTGATGCGCGACCCTTTTTATCAACACTATTGCTTGAATGAGGGATGGTCACGGCCCATAGCCATGACCCATACCCAGAAATGGTCACGGCCCTAAACCGTGACGCTCAATGTGTGTAATTTCTTCTTTGTCATGCCATGGGTCACGGACGTGGGCCGTGACCCATCCGCGACCAAGCTTGGAGGGAATTTTGGCGCGAGTTTGGCGCCAAGATGGTCACGACCTGGTCACGGCCCAAGTCCGCGACCACTGTGGTCGCGGACTTGGGCCGTGACCACTTCCAGAACATAGATAATTTAGTGTGATAATAAATATGGTCACGCCAAATATTGAGTGGGTCACGGCCCAAGTCCGCGACCAGATGATCGCGGACTTAGGCCGTGACCCACTAAGCGTGAACATTCGCAGGATTTGGTGTAGTGTTCTCCAATGGTAGGTACCTTTTCTCGGTGTCTAGTGAGCTCTTACTCACGTAATAAACGGGGTGCTGGATTCCAGTAACCTCGTATACTAGCGCAGAGTTGACAGTGTGATTGGATACGGAGAGGTACAGGTATAAAGAATTTGTTTGATGTGGTATGACAAGCAGTGGTGTAGAGCTTAGGTAGGACTTGATCTCAACCAATGCTCGCGAGCAATCTGGGCTCCACTCTATCATTTTACTCCCCTTTAGAAGCTGGAAAAAAGGCTTCCACTTCTCGGAGGATTTGGAGATGAAGCGATTTAAGCCAGCAAGCATACCAGTGAGCTTCTGTACATCCTGGATTATACGAGGGGGTTGCACCCTGTTGATCGCATCGATCTGGTCTGGGTTAGCATCTATGCCTCTCTTACTGAACAAGTATCCAAGAAATTTTCCTGACTGGACACCGAAAGAACACTTGCTCGCGTTAAGCTTCATTCGGTACTTCCTGAGGACTTCAAAGGTGTTAGACAGGTCGGAGAGGTGATTTTCCTTATTCTTACTCTTAACGAGCATGTCGTCGATGTATACCTCCATGGTGTCTCCCATCTGACCTTTGAACATTTTGGTGACTAGCCGTTGATAGGTTTCCCCTGCATTCTTGAGCCCGAGGGGCATGACCTTGTAGCAGTATAATCCAACTGTTGTGATGAACATCGTTTTGTCCGGGTCGGGGGCATATAGGGGGATCTGGTGATACCCTGAGTATGCGTCCAGGAAACTCATTCGCTCGTGAGCTGCAGTGGCATCCACTAGTTGGTCTATTTTCGGGAGGGGGAAACTATATTTAGGGCATGCTTTGTTGAGGTCAGTGAAGTCGATGCAAACTCTCCACTACCCATTGTTCTTCGAAACTACTACTGGGTTGGATAACCACTTGGGGAATTGTACTTCCCATGTGGATCTTGTATCCAGCAGTTTTTCAACTTCTTTTTTGACCGCTTTAGCCTTCTCGGGTGCAGTTTACCGTGCCTTCTGCGTGATCAGTTTGAAGGTGGAATCGACGTGCAGCTGATGACAGACCATACAAGGATCAATTCTGGGCATCTCGTATGGTTCCCACGCGAAAACGTCTATGTTTCATATCAATAGGGTTGTCAATTCCTTTTGTTCTTGATCGGTGAGAGACGCTCCAATCAAGAAGACTCTGTTACTGTCACCATCTCCAGCCGTAACTCCTACCAGGTCCACGAGGACCCGCTCGAAGGGGAGGAACCTGGTCTCCTCTACTCCAGGTCTCCCATACTTTAATTGTTATTTGGAAGGTGTCACACCTTCTTCAACTTTCTCGCCGGTTGATCAGCCTTCTTCTCTGGCTTTGGTCGGATGGCTTCTATGAAGCACCTCATTGCCATCGCTTGGTCACCATGGATCTCCATTACTCCTCACTCGGTTACATACTTGAGCTTCTGATGGTAGGTAGAGGATACTTCCTTCATCGCATGAAGCCATCCCCACCGAGGATGGCCTGGTATGGAGAATCGATGTCGACTACCAAAAATTAGATCATCTTGGAGATGTTTCCCAGGGGCATAGTTATTTTCCCAGCGAAGCCAACTAAAGGGACAGTAGCTTCCTTTAGGTCGGTAACGCTTAGCTTCAACTTTCTGAATAGGTCGAGATACATTACTTCGAACGAGCTTCCCTGATCGACGAGCAAATTGTCGACGTCAAAGTTATCTATCCTGAGCATAATGATCAGAGCATCATGATGTGGGGTCCTCACTCCCACCAGATCTTCATCTGTGAAGACAATATGCTTGTTATAGTCGACGTCATTTGCTCGTCGATGTTTTCCTGACTGTGACTTTGCTGGATCGATCTGAAAAGCCTGCATTACCTCTGTGAGTTTTTTAATTTCCATTCGAGCTGAGTTTCCTTGTATCTGGTTGGCGTCAGATGCCCCGTGGATTACCGCGAACTCATATCCAGCGTCATCTTCCAGCACGTTGTCAAGTCTCGCCTCTCTGTTTGCATCCGCTTTCTCTGCCTTCTTCTCCACAAACTCGTTCAAATGCCCAGACTGCGTTAACTCGTCAAGGTGAGACTTAAGAGCTTTGATGTTCTCGGTCTTATGTCCTCCCTCTTTGTGAAAAGAGCATCTTAACGCATTGTTCCTCTTCGAGGGATCTCCTCCCATCTTCATGGGCCACTTGATGAACGACTTATCTTTGATCTTCGTGAGAATTTTATAAATTGGTTCCTTGAAGACGGTGTTGACCGCCTAAAATGCTTTCGATGCATCATGGTTCCCTCCATTTTTGGAGCCATTTTTGCCCCCGTTCTTTCCTCCTTTCTTCTGGTTCTCAGTTTTCTCACTTCCCTTGGTAGTGAGTTTAGCTCGAACGTTTTCTCCTATGCTGAGGCGGGTGACGTCCTCAACCTTAGCGTACTTCTCGATGCGAGCCATTAGGTCATCAATAGTTACAACTTCCTTCTTTGTCAAGGACTGTTATAGAAAGGAGGAGCTGAGTAGGCCAATTTTGAAAGAGGCCACTGCCACTTGTTCTGAGCAATCTTCGACCTCGTTGAATAACTCCCAGTACCTCTTCGCGTAGTCTCGGAGTGTCACTTGAGGCATTTTCTTCATTGTCAGTAAAGCATCCATATTTTTCGGATGGGAGCTGCTAGTGATGAACCGGGCCGTAAAGTGCTCGGCCAGGGATTTGAAACTTCTGATGGACCGGTGGCCGAGTCTTTCGAACCATTTATATCCCACATCATGCAGGCTCGAGGGGAAAATACGGCACATCAGTGCATCCCGATGATTCCAGAGGGTCATGGCCTGTCGGTATTGCCTAACGTGATCGATGGGATCAGTCTTACCGTCATAAATCTTGAACCTTGGAATGGAAAATTTCTTGGGGTCTTCTTATTCTTCTTCTTCGATTTACCTCGTAAAGGGTGACTTCATCTGGGTTTTGAGAGCTCGCCTTACGAGTTCTCTGGTTGATCTGGTACCGTGGTGGGTAGGATGTTGGTCCATTTCCCTGCAGACCAGATTTCGTATGTTCTCGTCGCTGCGAGCAGGGCTCTGGTAACGGTGAGCTCTTCACATCTGCTCGTTGAGGTCGTCGTCTGATTCGTCTCCCTCGACCTTTTGAGATCCTCGCCTAGGGATCCTTCCTCGAATGCGAGACTTGCTCGCCTGAGGGCTACGAGTGCGGTATGGACGTCTCCTGTTATGAGGACAAAGCTCCCTCTCCAGTCTTCTTTTCATGCAATCTTTCTCAGCCTCCTACCTGCGAGAAGACTCCCTCTGCTCGTGGAGCCTTGCCTCGTATGCATCAACCAATTTGGATATCTGTGTGGATCTCGCTGGTCCTTGGCTTTCTTCTGAGGATGTCCTTTCCAAGCGAGCCCTATGATCTGAACGTCGAACTTCAGACCTGATCCTGCAAGGAGCAGGTGGTTCGTGAATATCCCCTGTCTGAGGAGCATTACTACTGTGACCAGACATTTTAAACTCCTTTCTTGGTGTGAGCTCTTCTCAGGGAAAGATGAATGATTCCCATAGACGACGCCAATTATCGTGACAATTATTATGCAACATAAATAGATAAGAAAAAATCATTCACCAAGTAGGAACAAGGAATGTAAAATGACAGTCACAACAAAAGAATGTACGTGGTTCAGCCAATATTTGCCTACGTCCACGGTGGTGCAGCCGATGTTATTTCTATATACTCCGGAGAGTGGTTACAGAGAATATAACTTGTCCTTTTGCCCCAAACCTAGGGTTTAATAAATACATGTACATTTAGGTAAGTGGGGGTGATGGGTTACCCCACGTCTTCCATCTCTCCTATATCTTCCCTTTAGGGGAACGTGGGAAGAGACCGGATCAAAATAAGAGTTGGGGGGACCTGGATTTTGGGCTTCCAGAACTGGGCTACTCGTCCAGGCCCGTGGTCTTAATTCTGGGTACCCGCGTGGACTAATCATGAATTTGGGTAGGCTTGCATGTAGTGGACCTTATGGAATCATTAAGGGAATGAATTAAAAACTAAGAGTTAGGAAAATTAGAAACTACATTGAGGTTTTAATGATTTGAAGAGATGAGGAAAAACTAGGGTTATTGTATTTTAATGACTTTTAATCCAAGAAATCGATAATCTATGATGTTTTAATGAATCTTGAGCGTTAAGACTGATGCAGTAATGTTGGTTCATGAATTATTATACTCATTTAGGGAGTTTGGGACGTTATAATATGATTTGGAGGTGTAAAAATGGAGAATTCCATAACTGGTATGAAATTATGGGTGAATACCTGTTTGCTCGATCGATCGACTCAAGAATTTCGATCGATGGAACCCTTCTGATTTTTGGCAATTGTTTCCCGTTAAGGTTTAATGAAGATCTGAAAGCCGATCTTGATTCTTAGGGTGATTAATATAATATTGTGGGACTTATATAAGGTTAGTAGGGTTTTAGTTATTGTCAAAAAATGTTAAAACTTATGGGATCGAGCGTTAAAATTACAAGCAGTTACCAAATAGACGTTGTGAGATCCTTCAATTTTTGGACTGAAAATGGAATGAAAGATAATTTAAGGGATTTTATATATTTCCTGAAATAACCTTAGGAACAAATGGGAGACCTAGTATTCACTTGGGATAGGTATAGGTACCGAATCCGTATGACGAGACTTGTTATGCTAAATAAATATTACATAGAATATCCGGAACATAAATATTGTGGGTGAGACTTAATATATAGGGGAGGAATATACCTATATTGAAATTGTATATATATATACTGGTTGTGTGAATGCCTGGTGTGTGGATTTCTTATGTGTATGACACACCTACCATACTTGCTATCACGGGAGGTTAGTTTTCGAAAAAAGGCCATCTTATCTTTGTGTTCCTTCGGGGGGATTTATATTGGTACCTTAAGGACATGGGATTGAGAATGGCTTATTTGTGAGTTTATAAGTCAGCTGACCATGGGAGCGTAGGTATGTCCGTGACCCATGGTTATGTGAACTATGTTCGCATCCAATATGTGTGATTTGTATTTAGACGGTTACTGAGTGATTCGAAACACGTTATCCTTACGTACGTGATGTACATGGATTTGACAGCAGAGTATGCGTGCACCGCAGCATAGCTTAGGGGTGCCATATATGTATTTACGTACTGAGTGTGATATACTTACGCACTTGTGACTGGTTCATTGTTGCTTAGTAGATGTGAAGAAGCTAAGATATTTGAATGGGTTAAGAATGAGAATTTAATTAACACTTGAGAATATAACTTGTTGGAATATAACTGGTTCATTGTTGCTTAGTCATTTAATGAATGCGAATATGGGTTGTGAATATAACTTGTTGGGATATTAAGAGTATGCATCCTATGGTAGAATGCGAAAGCAGAAGTGGTACAGACTAGCTAGTTAGCGTCATAACTAGGATGAATTAAGGGTACACATTAAGCGTGCACATTAGTTGAGAGGTGAGAAACTCATCTGAGAGTACGTGACTAACATGTTTAACATATGTGTTGTTTAATATTGTAATTTAAACACTTGCAGTTTAAAAAATATTTTCACCTCGGACTCTGTCCCGTTTTCTACCAAATCTATTTTTTTTTGTAAAAACATTTTAGGTGACCAGCCTTAGGGATGCCAAGCATAGGAGTTCCATTTCGATGACGTGCTGTAGTTGTTGTAGAAATTACATGATCTTGGTATTAAACGCCTTCATATTCATCCTTAGTTCCTTTAGAGTCATTTGTATCAGTTAGGGCATGTCGCCCATTCTTATTTAGAGGTTGTAGTTACAGACTTTCATTATTTCAGTTATTGGTTTATTTATTCAGACTCTTGTATTGGGACTTTATTTACTCTAGAATTTTTATTATTGGAGTGTTTACTCCAGACTCAGTTGATTTCATTTCGTTGGTTATTTTTATGATATTGTTTATGCAATCGATGGTTAATGATTTAATTCTTGGTCATTTGTTAACTTAATTAATAAAATTTGACATCTCTCTTTTTAAATATTAGGTGATTAGTAATTAATTAAATGTTTTTCGACAGTGATGCTAAGACTGAACCAACTTGATATTCTGTATTAATTTCATAAAGGAGTAGATACCCGGTATTTAATTAGATGCGGTGTCACAGGTGTTATCAGAGCATTAGGTTCTAGCGTCCTTTAGGATTTGTGTTGCTTGTTATGCTTTCAGTGTAGATTTCTTTCATATAGAGCCCTATATTTTGGATTTTTCATTTCTTTGGTGAGATTTCGTTCTCCTGCTATGATATATGTGATAATGAATCTTATTTGCATTTGGGTGTGTTCATGTGTCGAACAATGCAGTACGTTAGGTGAAGACAGCAGGACAGACCACATTAGGGAAAAGATCACTTGAGGTTATTTAAGTTACTAAAGAAGGATGACCGTAGTTGAAGTCACCCATATTATGGCATGGAAGTCCAGGAAGACACAGATGGCTAAGGCGCGACTTGTGACTTCCAGGCACAACAATAGTAGAAAGTGGGGTCAAATGAGACTCACCCATCAAGGTTGGAATGGGAGATAAAGAGTTAGGCAAAACATTTAAAAGAACCAGCAGCGAAAATACTAGAAATGCTGAGATAGCGTGTACTAACCAACTCACATAATATATCCCAAGGCTTAAAGATATGATGGGGTATGGTTAATCGGGAAATGATAGGGTATGGCTAATCGGGAATGAAAATTTGGGATAAATTTTTTTTAACTCATAAAAGCGGGGTTTCAATGGTGAGAGGCGACCACCACACTTAGAAGTGGGATGTTTGACCATAAGTTCCTTCATTAGATGTTCAGAGTGAGATACGAATGTTGTTCTGAACTCACATAAGAGGGTTAGACCGAGGTCACCGTATAAGAAAAAATTCAATTAGTTAGCGAACCTTACACCGGATGAAGTACGTGAAATGGAGAATAGGACATTAAAAGGAGGAATTTGCATACAAGAAGAATTGTTAGCACTTCTGGGGAATTTTACTTGGACGGCCAATGCTTATGGTAATTATGTCGCGTTTTGTTAATATGGAAGTAAGCACTTCCTTGTGAGTGGAGCTACAAGAATCAAAGAAGTTAGATAGAGTAAGACTGGGGAAAATGGTGTTGAAGAAGCACCACAAGGGGGAGACCCATCTGGGAACCCATTACAATGATTCAAATAGCAGAATTGTTACCAATTGATGGTAATTTCAGTAAACGATGTTGAAATCGATGGCGAGTTCCTTAGAGGCATCAAAGCTAAGGGAACAACAAAGATAGTCGTCAGAGTCGAGTCTACCAACGACTGAGGGTAAGATAACCCTAACAAGGTCAATGTGACCGGAGATAAGTGGATTATATGAAGTGGTATTTTGTGGGGAGTGAGACACGTGCATTATATATGTTTCCCGAAGAAAGTATAGGAATAAGGGTATGGTGCCTGGCAAGGGCAATAGTTATTAAAAATTTTGGTTTGGTATGGACATGTGTGTAAGTCTAGGAACCTTTTGAGCAGCCAAGGAGATTCACGAGATAGAAGTATGAGTTATATCCTCAGATGGTGTTACGTGTTGTATGTGTCAGTAATGAGTTACTACTTTTTCTATTTTATTTCTATATTCTCTTGAGAGTCGAGTTTAGTGAGTATCTCGGTAATGTTATTATTTATGTGGATATTTTTCCTTGTATATGGGGTTACCTTAGTGTTATCCGCGGAGGATGAATGCGAATATTGATAGTGGTATATACCTTATTTAAATTACCCATTTTAGTGATGTGTTATACGAGTATGATATTATCCTGATTGTGGTTTTATAATAATGGTTAGATCGATAGTGTGTAGTTGTTGTAAGTCTATCGGGGTTACTACTTTGGTGTAGCATGTTTTGTTCTGGTGAGACCCCATCTGCGAAAGGGTCAGGCTCGAGTTTATATATCTATATATATGTATATATATCATTAAAATTTCAAAAGGTATAAAGATATCGAATAATTGATCCCAGTATGTGTAGGGATTTAATTAATATGATATAGGATATATTTAGTTTACTGTTCAGCGGAAAGATTTAGCTGGTTATTATAATTAACGCTCAGGATGTAGTAATAGGAAGAGTGCATTGGTATATCACCGTTTAGAGGCGTGGGAGTTAATACTCATAGTTGTATGTCTGGGGATGAGATTTTGAAAACCCCGATTATAATTGCATGATGTTTAGGGAAGGTGATTTCCATCAATGTTAAGAGACAGTGTCTTTCGAAAGGAGTTCCTTGTTTAAGCGTAATTGCGAAAGGAGATGTAACTTGATTGTCAAGAAACAAGAATATATAGGTACATGTTATGGACCGAGGTCCTAACAGATTTTGGTAATCGACAATGCTAGGAAGTAGCATATCGGGGGGGTTCCTTGTTTGGATTTCGTTTTGCGAGACACCCCACGCATGAAACTTAGCGTAAGGTTGGTAGTAAGGAGATGTGCGGTAGTTTGTTCATGATTTGGATACCTCGATCGTTAGAAAAGTATGTTGTTATAACTGGAAGTTAAAGGGTAAATTACTATATAAGGCCAGTAGAGCCAGTGGTGTGATGAGGAAGACCTAATAATTTTGTTTTACTCTGGCGGATTGAAGGATGCAATGGGGTTAAGGAGGTTTAGGATTTCAAAATTCGAGGGTGATTAAAAATGCCCAAGTGGTAAAGTCACGTTGCAAATGCCGGGGCAATATACAGCTTGGAGTACGTATGACGCGTATATGATGCTTAAACCCGTATGCATGGGTTATAAGGGGTGTAGACACCCTGGTTTGCTATGTGTTAATCACCGAAAGAAGGGACATAGATGGATGAAATTTTTACTTATGAGACTAATATGATGAAATGGAAGTGGTAGAGTGGATTAAGCATCGTGAGAAGGACGCCAATCTTTAATTTTTTTTGCAATCGGAATAACACGTCCAAAATTGGTTGAAACGCTGTGGGAAGCCATTTAAAAAGGGAGTGTCTCTTGAGAAGGCAAATATTTAACGATTATGGAAAATTTGGAGCGGAGTTCCACCCAATCGAATGTTGAGAGTGGCTACTCATAAATAACATGAGGATGTTGATAAGGTATAAGATTCCAGAAACGCGCATCGTGGCGAAAAATGCGGGGGTCAGAACTTTTTGTATACGCTGAGAGAAGAAATTTTTTATTAGATTTTACTTAACGAGAATAATTATACGTGAAAGTCAGCATTTAAAGGGGTATAGTAAGTAGTAGATTTATTAGGGTAAGATGGTCAACTAGGCAATTTTGTATCGAGCCGACGATTATAGTGATGGAAGAGTCAAGTTGGTAAATTTCTTGAGGGGTTGCCAACTTATAGATAAGTAACGAGTTCCTTCGAATCTTTGGGACGGGTTATCCAGAAGGAGATAAATGGATATATCCATGGGTGATTTACACTATTAGATAGTGACCACGCCAGTACGTTGTCTTACGTAGTATTATTCTGAACTAGGATGAGATACCTGAAACCCTCCTTCAAGATAGGGTATAAGAAAGTAGTGGGAATAGTTTTATTTTGAGAAAGTTATATCATTTATAGCATGAAGAATAGACGTAAGGTGATTGACGACTGCTGGTACTGTGTGAAAGAAATTTTGGATTCATTGCGATCATTTCATTTCCAAAATGGGTATAGCTAGTAAGTGAGGTATATAGTGGTAATGGGGAGAAGAATTTACCTAATGGTAGGGTTGGGTGAAAGAACCCGTATCTATTCATTGTGGACAAGGTTCTTACTGAGGTTTTGTGTGGATAAACCTTATCATTATTTCTCCGAATGTTTAGAGGTGATCATATTATCAGAGTTTTGGATCAATAAGGAGTTAGAATTCGATGACTAAAATGGGATAACCACCAATAGTCATGAGTGGGTTTACCTTGTGTAAAAGTCACAAAGCCGGGAACAGAGATTCAAAGAATAGACAAGAGTAGTCAGATGTTCCATGGTTTCTCTCAGGATGGTAGTTTTGTGTCTAGATAAACGCGGGAGTTAAAATGTAGTAAGGTGAAAACTTGTAATAATATTGAGATAATGCGGCCAATGATGTATAGGCTAGTTTTTTTCGAGTGTCGTTTAGTAAGAGAACAATGTGAGGTCCGTTCATTGAGGTATAACCCTTTAACTGATAAAGCGTCAAGGGTGTTCAACAAGCTTGTTGTGAAGCTAGGACTGCAGTGATTGAGCGTTACTTTGAATATTGTTTTAAGTGCTGGAGGATACCTAATTTTTCCAGGTATGCCTTAATTTTTCGAATTTTGGGATGAAATTCTATTATTAAGGGGAAGTATGCAATACCCCGTATTTTATAGCTTTTAATAATGGGATTTAATAAATTAAATTGTTTGGAAATATGAGATTTATTAAATTAATTTGGGATAATTAATTGGAAATTAATACGGATTTAAATACTACCGACACGAGAGTTAGTATTTGATTACTGTAATGTTGTTGAATATTACCGAGTGATTATGGTCATATGTGATTATTTTATTTATTAAAATTGTTGCCAGTTAAAAATATGGCAGTTTTGGTAATTAAGTTGGGACGCGTGTGTCAGTCGTGTCAGGACCCAATTTAAAGGATTTAAAAGTATTTTATTTTTATATCACCTGTATGAGCATTTTGAGTGCTCCAACATGTCCGGAAGGGTCGAGATAGTCAAAAAACACTAGCCGGGTGGGTTTAGTTTGGGTCTCGGGGCATTTTTAGGCCTAACCGGCAACCCGGGAGGGTATTTTTGTCATTTTTATTTTTGGTGAATAGTGACCCACTAAAATGAGGAGATACCTATCAGCCAACACTTGAGTTCCTTAGGGTTTTCACAACCATAGATCATAATGGCAGTTAGAGAGGAAGAGAGGAGAAGTCCAGGGGCTTCCATGGCCTAAACCACCACACACCACCACCATCGTCGGAGTTTTGACTGAAAAGAGAGGGGGAAACAACCAATAACGTCATCATCGGATCAGAATCTATGTTTTTTCATGAAAGTGATTTATCTTGAAAAATTTATGGCATATGTTCTACATGATAAATTAGAGATGGAGATAAATTATGAATAATTGTGATAATATGAAATTGGGGGACTAATCATGAATTTGGGTAGGCTTGCATGTAGTGGACCTTCTGGAATCATTAAGGGAATGAATTAAAACCTAAGAGCTAGGTAAATTAAAAATTACAATGAGGTTTTAATGATTTTTTAAGAGGTGAGGAAAAACTAGGGTTATGGTATTTTAATGACTTTTAATCCAAGAAATCGATAATCTATGATGATTTGATGAATCTTGAACGTTAAGACTGATGCAGTAATGTTGGTTCATGAATTATTATACTCATTTGGGGAGTTTGGGACGTTATAATATGATTTGGGGGTGTAAAAATGGAGAATTTCGTAACTGTTAAGAAATTCTGGGCGAATACCTGCTTGATCGATCGATCGACTCAAGAATGTCGATCGATCGTCGATCGATCGATCTACCCCTTCTGATTTTTGGCAATTGTTTCCCTTTAAGGTCTAATGAAGATCCCAAAGCTGATGTTGATTTTTAGGGTGATTAATATAATATTGTGGGACTTAGATAAGGTCAGTAGGGTTTTAGTTATTGTCAAAAAATGTTATAACTTATGGGATTGAGCGTTAAAATTACAAGCGGTTACCGAATGGACGATGTGAGATCCTTCGATTTTGGGACTGAAAGTGGACTAGAAGATAATTTAAGGGGTTTTATATATTTTCTGAAATAATCTTAGGAACAAATGGGAGACCTAGTCTTCACTTAGGATAGGTATAGGTACTGAATCCGTATGACGAGACTTATCGCGTTAAATAAATATTACGTACAATATCTGGAACGTAAATATTATGGGTGAGACTTAATATATAGGGGATGAGTATACCTATATTGAAACTGTATATATATATATACTGGTTATGTGAATGCCTAGTGTATGGATTTCTTATTTGTATGACGTACCTACCATACTTGCTATCACGAGAAGTTAGTTTTTGAAAAAAGGGCCATATTATCTTTGTGTGCGTTTGGGGGGATTTAGATTGGTAGCTTAAGGACATAGGACTATGAATGACTTATTTGTGAGTTAAAAAGTCAACTGACCATGGGAGCATAGGTATGTGCATGACCCATGGGTATGTGAACTATGTTCGCCTCCATATGTGTGATTTGTATTTAGACGGTTCCTGAGTGATTCGGAGCACGTGATCCATACGTACATGATATACATGGATTTGAAAGCAGAGTATGCATGCACCACAACTTAGCCTAGGGGTGCCATATATGTATTTATGTATCGAGTGTGATATAATTATGCACTTGTGATTGGTTCATTATTGCTTAGTGGATGTGAAGAAGCTAAGATATTTGAATGGGTTAAGAATGAGAACTTAATTAACACTTGAGATAAGTAATTTAATGAATGCGAATATGGGTTGTGAATATAGATTGTTGGAATATTAAGAGTAGACATCCTATGGTAGAATACGGAAGCGAAAGTGGTACAGACTAGTTAGTTAGCGGTATAACTAGGATGGATTAAGGGTACACATTAAGCGTGCACATTAGTTGAGAGGTGAGAAACTCATGTGAGACTTGACGACTAACATGTTTAACATATGTGTTATTTAATATTGTAATTTTAAACACTTGCAGTTTTAAAAATATTTTCACCTCGGGCTCTGTCCCGTTTTCTTCCAAATCTATTTTGTTTTGTAAAAATATTTTAGGTGACCAGCCACAAGGACACCAAGCATAAGAGTTCCATTCTGATGATATGTTGTAGCTGCTGTGGAAGATATAGGATCTTGGTATTAGACACCTTCATACTCCTCTTTAGTTCATTTAGAGTGATTTGTATCTGTTAGGGCATGTCGCCCATCCTAATTTATAGGTTTTAGTTACAGAATTTCATTAATTCAGTTATTGGTTTATTTATTCCGACTCTTGTATTTGAACATTATTTACTCTAGCATTTTTATTATTGGAGTGTTTACTTCAGACTCAGTTGATTTCATTTCGTTGGTTATTTTTATGAGATTGTTTATACGACCGATGGCTAATGATTTAATTCTTTGTTATTTGTTAACTTAATTAAAAAAAATTGACATCTCTCTTTTTAAATATTAGGTGGATAGTAATTAATTAAATGTTTTTCGACAGTGATGCTAAGACTGAACTAACTTGATATTCTGTTTTAATTTAATAAAGGAGTAGTTACCCGGTATTTAATTAGACGGGGTGTCATAGGTGCTATCAGAGCATCAGGTTCTATTGTCCTTTAAGATTTGTGCGGCTTATTATGCTTCTAGCGTAGATTTCTTTGATATAAAGCCCTATGTTTAGGATTGTTGATTTCTTTGGTGAGATTTCGTTCTCCTGTTATGATATATGTGAGTGTGAATCTTATTGCATTCGGGTGTATTTGTGTGCCGAACAATGCAGTACGTCATGCGAAGACAGCTGGGCGAATAGGAGGAGGCAAAGATCAGTTGAGGTTATTTAAGTTACTATAGAAGGACCGTTGTTGAAGTCACCCATATTATGGCACGGAAGTCCAGGACGGCACATACCGGTAAGGAGCGACTTGTGACTTCTAGGCACAACATTAGTAGAAAGTGGGGTCAAATGAGACTCACCAAGTAAGGTTGGAATGGGAGATAAAGAGTTAGGAAAAACATTTAAAAGAACCAGCAGCGAAAATACTAGAAATGCGAAGATGGCATGTACTAACCAACTCACGTAATATATCCTAAGGGTTAAAGATATGATGGGGTATGGCTAATCGAGAAATGATGGGGTATGGTTAATCGGGAATGAAAATTTGGGATAAATTTTTCCTTAACTCATAAAAGCGGAGTTTCAATGGTGTGAGGCAACCATCACACTTAGAAGTGGAATGTTTTGTCAAAAAAGGCGCATACGTATAGTTTGACCATAAGTTCCTTCATTAGATGTTCAGAGTGAGATACGAACGTTGTTCTGAACTCACACAAAAGGGTTGCACAGAGGTCACTTTATGAGAAAAAATTCAATTAGTTAGCGAACCTTATGCCGGATGAAGTACGTGAAATGGAGAATAGGACATTAAAAGGGAGAATTTACATACAAGAAGAATTTAGCACTTGTGGGGAATTTTTCTTGGACGGGAAATGCAGATGGTAATTATGTCGTGTTTTGTTAATATGGAAGTTACCGCTTCCTTGTGAGGGGAGCTACAAGAATCGAAGAAGTTAGATAGAGTAAGATTGGGGGAAAAGGGTTTTGAAGAAGCACCACAAGGGGGAGACCCATCAGGGAACCCATTAAAATGATTCGGATAACTGAATTGTTACAAAGAGATGGTAATTTTAGTAAAAGATTTTGAAATCAGTAGCGAGTTCCTTAGGGCCATCAAAGTTAAGGGAACAACAAAGATAGTCATCAGAGTCGAGACTACCAACGATCGAGGGTAAGATAACCCTAACATGGTCAATGTGACTAGAGATAAGTGGCGTATATGTAGTGGTATTTTGTGTGGAGCGAGACACGTGCGTTATATTTGCTTCTCGAATCAAGTATAGAGATAAGGGTATGGTGCCTAGCAAGGGCAATAGTTATTAAAAATTTTGGTTTGGTATGGAGTGGTGTGTAAGTCCAGGAACCTTTTGAGAAGCCAGGGCGATTGACGAGATAGAAGTATGAGTTATATCCTCAGATGGTGTTGCGTGTTGTATGTGTTAGGAACGAGTTACTACTTTTTCTATTTTTATTGCTATATTCGCTTGAGAGTCGAGTTTAGTGAGTATCTCAGCAATGTTATTATATATGTTGATATTTTTCCTTGTATAATGGGGTTACCTTAGTGTTATTCGCGGAGGATGAATGCGAATACAGATAGTGGTATATACCTTATTTAAATTACTCGTTTTAGTGATGTGTTACACGAGTATGATATTATCCTGATTGTGGTTTTATAATAATGGTTATATCCATAGTGTGCGGTTATTGCAACTCTATCGGGGTTACCACCCTGGTGTAACATGTTTTTTTTTTGTGAGACCCCATCTGCGAGAGGGTCGGGCTCGTGTTTATATATATATATGTATATATATCATCGAAATTTCAAAAGGTATAAAGATATCGAATAATTAATCCCAGTATTTGTAGGGATTGAATTAATATTATACGGGGTATATTTAGTTTACTGATCAACGGAAAGATTTAGCTGATTATTATAATTAATGCTCAGGATGTAGTAATATGAAGAGTTCATTGGTATATCAAGATTTAGAGGCGTGGGAGTTAATACTCATAGTTGTATGTCTGGGGACGAGATTTGGAAAACCCCGATTGAAATTGTATGATGTTTAGGGAATGTGATTTCCATCAATGTTAAGAGACAGTATCTTTCGGAAGGAGTTCCTTATTTAAGAGTAATTGCAGAAGGACATGTAAATTGATTGTCAAGAAATGATAATATAGGGGTACATGTTATGGACCGAATAATAGATTCCGATGACCGATAATGCAAGGAAGTAGTGTATCGGGGGATTCCTTATTTGGATTTCGCTTTGTGAGACACCCCATGCATGAAACTTAGCGTAAGGTTGGTAGTAAGGATACGTGTGGCCATATATTCATGATTTGGATACCTCGATCGTTGGGAAAGTATGTAGTTATAACTGGAAGTTAAAGGGTAAAATATTATATAAGGCTAATAGAGCCAAAGGTGTGATGAGGAAGTACTGGTAATTTTTTTTTTACTCTGGAAGATTAAAGGATGCAATAAGTTAAGGAGGTTTTGGATTTCAAAATTCGGGGGTGATTTAAAAAGCCCAAGTTGTAAAGCCACATTGTAAATGCAAGGGGCAATGAATAATTTGGAGTACGTATGAAGCATATATGATGTTTTAAACCCGTATGCATGGGTTACAAGGGGTGTAGACACCCTGGTTTGCTATGTGTTAATCATAGAAAGAAGGGGCATAGATGGATCAAATTTTTTCTTGTGAAACTAATATGACGAAATGGAAGTGGTACAGTGGATTAAGCATCGTAAGAAGGACGGCAATCTTTGATTTTTGTGCAATCAGAATAACACGTCCAAAATTTGTTGAAAGACAGTAGGAATCCATTTAAAAAGGGAGTGTTTATTGAGAAGGCAAATATGTAACTATTATGGCCAATTTGGACCGGAGTGTGACACCCCGACTAATTAAATACTGGGTAGCTACTCCTTTATTAAATCAATTCAAAATGCCAAGTTGGTTCAGTTAATAGCATCACTGTCGAAAACATTTTAATAATTACTAACCACCTAGTATTTAAAAAGTAAGTTGCCAAATTTTAATTAAAGTATGATTAACATGAAACAAGTGTAATGAAGAATAATAACACCATTCACCATACCGAAGTAAATAGAATCACCATCACAATATGTAAATAAAGTCTGGAGGAAAACGCCTCACTACAAATCCCACAACTGAAATAATTAAACTGAATACTGAATCAATACATGCCAAAGTCTGAAAACTGTAATGGAAATGTAACTCTAATGGAACTGGGAAACATGCCCTAAAACTGAAGAATATTGAATACGAAATCCAAATGATAGAAGCGTCTAAAAGAAAATCCCTGTAGCTTCCACAAACAGCTACAGCTCGTCACCTTAATGAGTATCCTATGCATGGTGTCCTTGTGGCTGGGCACCTAAAATGGTTTTACAAAAAAAAGATTTGAAAGCAAACGGGTCAGAGCCCGAATGTGGAGATATTTTTAAAAACCTGCAAGTGCTTTAAAAACATTTAAAACATTAAATGTAAAGTACATGTTAGGACGTGCACTCACATGATATTCTCACCTCTCTTCTAACTGTGCACTCCTAACGTAAGTACCCATCTAAAACGACACAAACCACTAGCTAAGTGACATAATATCTAGCTAGACTGTCATAGGTCCTACCCTTATTACTCGGTTCCATTAACAGTATAACAATCTCAATTAAATAGGGCTTAACGTAAATTCAGGTTCTCATACAGAAGTAATACAACCCGTTATAGATTATCCCTCTATGTTATTCCATAGTTATACACACAATACTATATGAAGGTTCCCAGTTTATTAAGCGTATATTTTCCACAACATAAATATACAATATAAGCACCCCGAGCCTAAGCTGCGGTGCACACATACTCTGCTACCCATCCCGGTACATCACGTACATAAGGATCACATATTCCGAATCTCTCAGGAATAGTTCACAGATAACAACATCACAAATAATGGAGGCGAACAGAGTCACATCACATGGGTCACGCACATACCTACGCTCCCACGATCAGCGGACTTATTAATATCCCAATAAGTCTTTCTCTGACCTATGTTCATCGAGGTAACCAGTCTAAATCCGAGCAACACAAGGATTAGAGGGCCCTAAGCGAACGCAAACCTCCCGTGATAGCAAGTATGGTAGGTATGTCATACACACAATTCATATAGCAATACTAAGTAAGCACACATCTTAGTAATCCCGTAGTTAAATTGTAGTACTTATCGCATTCTCGTACTATCTTAATATATATATAACTTATATAATCCCGGTCCATATTTATGCATGCCATAAATTATTCTCACGTCGTAGTAGACACTCACGTCTCAATCCATGATGTTCTTTTGATTCGTTCCCCAATTATATAATTTACTCCTCGATATATCCCAAATGTCCCAAGTATACCAATATAACATCAAAGGAAAGTCATCTCGATCCTCGAACAAGTTTACGGGACTCCTAAAATCAAAACAGGCCAAAAAGTCCTAAACTGTCATCTCGTTAGAAGTCTCGTTCGAACGAGGCTGTTCGAACGAAACTGTCAACTCGTTCGAAGTCTCGTTCGAACGAGGCTGTTCGAACGAGATTCAATTCGTTCGAACGAACTGTGACTTCTAACGACATGTCGTTCGAATGAAGGTATCGAACGAAATCTCCCCTCGTTAGAAGCGATTGGTGAACTCGTTAGAAGCTCGTTCGAACAACCTGGGGAGGTCTTCTAATGAACGACCAGTTTCGAGCCCAGAATTCCTACTTTCGTTTTTCATCAATTTTTACTCCTCAAATCTCCTCTAAAATTCGTCCCAACACTGTTTTAAAGTCCCTAATCAATCATAAACATGTCAAGGTTATAAACTAACGTATTTTACGGAGTTAATTCATCCCAATCGTCATTAAATCATCAAGTCTCATCACTTTCCCCCAATTTTTCAAGAACACAAACCCTAAAATTTTAAATCATGAATTAACCCAATATAAATCCGTTTTAATTTCTTCCAATCACAAATATCATCAGTATAATCATCTACCTACCATTCCACATGCAATTCTCCTCAAAATTTCAAGTTCTAAGTTCCAAGCTACATGGGTTTTCATATTTCACTAAGAACAAATCAATTTTTATTAAATTCCTACACATGGAAAGAGCATTCTCTAAAATTAAATGATAATAAACCACTTGCCTCGAGTGTCTCTGAATTTGGTGTTGGTTTGATGAAGCTTTTCTACAGAATTCCTTCTCTCTCCAAGCTTTCTTCTCCAATGGCTATGGTGGCTAGGGTTTGCTTTGGGAAGATATTAGAAAACCTAATTCTAATAACCTACGTAGCCTTCTAGGTTAATATGGGTTGTTAATGGGTTAAGTGGCTCAATTCCACATCATATATAAACTCTTAATTTTCTTCATTTTTAATTCCTCAAAATATAAAATTACCAAAATACCCTTTATGATGCCGGTATGGCCTAAAATACCCCGGGACCCAAACTAAACCCCCGGCTAGTGTTTTCTGACTATCTCGACCCTTTCGGACGCGTTGGCGCACTCAAAACGACCATAAGGATAATAGAAATAAAAATCACTTTTATAATTAAAATAATACACCATGACGCGGCGATCACACGCGTCTCAACAAAATTTCCAAATTGCTGTATATAAATCTCACGACAAATTTCATACTTCAACATTCATATAAAAACATGTATGCACATAATCAAATACCAACTCACATCTCATTAGTATTTTTAACCCGGATTAATTTCCAATTAATACGCATTTAATTAATTAATCCTAAAAATAAATATAGCCAAAAATACGGGGTATTACATACTTCCCCCCTAATAACTGAATTTCGTCCCGAAATTCGAAACTAGAATGTACCTGCTAAAAACAACTCTGGATAACGTTCGCGCATCTCATCCTCGCGCTCCCATGTGGACTCCTCGACATTTTGATGTCGCCACTGAACACGCACTAACGGAACTATCTTTGACCGCAGCTTCCTCTCACTTCGGTCCAAAATAGCAATCGGCCCCTCCTCGTAGGAGCTATCCGGCTGGAGATCGATGTCCTCCACAGCAATGTGAGAATGAGCTAAATTATCTCTAAGGTATTTCCTTAGCGAGGAAATATGAAACACATCGTGAATCCGATGCAAATGCTCCGGTAACCCAAGTCTATACGCAACTGGTCCGATCCGCTCAATAATAGGAAACGGCCCCACATACCTTGGTGCCAACTTCCCCTTCTTCCCGAAACGCATAATCCCCTTCATAGGAGATACTCTGAGAAAAACCTGGTCCCCCACTTGGAACTCTCTGAAAAATCTCTTCGCATCAGCATAACTCTTTTGCCTGTCTTGAGCTACCCGAATGCGACTCCGAATCAACTCAATCCTTGCCGAAGTATCCTGAATCACTTCCGGCCCAAGTAGTTTGTTGTCCCCCACCTCTAACCAACATGCTGGGGAACGACAAGGTCTACCATACAATGCCTCAAACGGAGCCATGCCGATAGTGAACTGATAGGAGTTGTTGTAAGCAAACTCCACCAGTGGAAGGCACTGCTCCCATCCACCCCCAAAGTCAATAATGCACATGCGCAGCATGTCCTCCAACATCTGATTTGTGCGCTCTATCTGCCCATCGGTCTGCGGATGATAAGCCGTACTCAACCTTAATTCCGTGCCCATGGCCTCCTGGAAACTCTCCCAAAACCTCGAAACAAATATCTTGTCTCTGTCAGACACGATATTTAGGGGCACCCCGTGAAGTCTCACAACCTCGGAAATGAAGAGCTGGGCATACGTTCCCGTAGTGTAGTCAGTCCTTACAGGTAAAAAGTGAGCGACTTTGGACAACCTGTACACAATTACCCAAACGGAGTCGTGACCCCTCTGCAACGTAGGCAACCCCGTGATAAAGTCCATGGATATGCTCTCCCACATCCACATCGGGACCTCCAACGGCTGTAGAAGTCCTGCCGGTTTCTGATGATCCAATTTTACAAGTTGACAAGTGGTGCATTTCCAAACAAACTCAGCGATATCTCTCTTCATACCACTCCACCAATACTGGCGTCTCATGCCTTGGTACATTTTGTCCCCTCCGGGATGTACCGCGAATCGTGAGCCGTGCGACTCTGCCATCACATCGTGTCGCAATTTCTCCCCTTCCGGAATCACCAATCTCCCATTGAAGCGTAATCCCCCGTCTGAGCTAACGGTATAGGACTCGGCTCCCTCTGCTAGTAATCGAACTATCTGTTCCTGACAGAACGAGTCATTAGCCTGTGCCCGTACTACCTTCATGACAATCTGCGGTGTAACAGTCATCACAGACATGAAAGATCGGGCCACTGCATCCTGGTGTCCCAACTCCTTCCACTTTGCCTTCCACACCTCTGCCACCTCATCTGCTGGCCTACGGCTCAACGCTTCTGCCACCACGTTAGCTTTACCTGGGTGATATTGGATATCGAACTGGTAGTCTTTCACAAACTCAAGCCACCTACGCTGCCGCATATTCAACTCTTTCTACGTGAACAGGTATTGTAGGGATTTGTGGTCCGTGAACAGTTGGAACTTTTCCCCCAAAAGATAGTGCCTCCAAATCCGTAGGGTAAATAACACTGCCTCCAACTCCAAATCATGCGTGGGGTAATTCCTCTCGTGAGTTTTAAGCTTACGGGAAGCATAAGCTATGGCCTGTCTCTCCTGCTGTAATACACCCCCAAGCCCTTGCAAAGACGCATCGGTGTAAACCAAAGACTCAACTCCCGGTCTCAGCAATGCTAACACAGGCGCTGAGGTCAATTTGTCCTTTAACTCATCAAATGCCAACTGACAGGCATCACTCCAGATGAATGGCACACCTTTACGAGTCAGATGTGTCAAAGGACCCGCTATCTTCGAAAATCCCCGAATGAACCTCCTGTAGTATCCTGCTAGGCCCAAGAAACTATGAATCTCGGTCGGTGTCGTGGGCTGTCCCCACTCCCTCACCGTGGATACCTTCCCCGGATCAACAGATATTCCCCAGTCGGAAATAATGTGTCCCAAAAACTGGACCTCCTTCACCCAAAACCCGTATTTCTCATATTTTGCATACAACTCGTTCTGACGAAGTGTCTGCAAAACTTTCCTCAAATGCTCGGCGTGATCCTCCTCTGTCTGGGAGTAGACCAGAATATCATCAATGAAGACAATGACAAACTGATCTAGGAAATCCCTGAACACTCTGTTCATCAAGTCCATAAACACTGCTGGAGCGTTGGTCAAACCAAAAGGCATAACCCGAAACTCGTAAGAACCATATCTCGACAAGAACGCAGTCTTCGAGACATCCTCTTCCCTGATACGCAACTGATGGTATCCCGATCTCAAATCAATCTTTGAGAAGAACGAAGCTCCTCTCAATTGGTCGAATAAGTCATCGATTCGAGGCAACGGATACTTATTCCGTATCGTGACCTTATTCATCTCTCGGTAGTCCACACACAATCTTAGTGAACCGTCCCTCTTCTTCACAAACAAAACTGGAACGCCCCAAGGTGAGGTACTCCTGCGAATAAAGCGCTGACCTAACAGCTGATCTATCTGATCTCGTAGCTCTCGCATCTCCGTCGGAGCCATACGGTACGGTGCACGTGCTATAGGCCTCGTATCTGGAAATAGGTCTATAACAAAGTCTATCTCTCGACTGGGGGGTAGGCCTGGTATCTCCTGAAACACATCTGAATACTCCCTGACAACTGGGATAGAATCTAAAGGAATCACAACCTCCTTAGAGGTATCCTCCTCTATGTAATACATATGAGCGGTCGATCCTCCCTCTGGGCGAGGCATCGCCACTACGAACATCTCTTGCCCCGAAATGGCAAAAACAATGCTTCCGCTGAAGCAATCAATCATGACTCTATAATCAGCGAGCCAATCCATACCGATAATCACATCGTGAACATGCATATCTAATACCAACATGTCTGCAGGTAATACCAAACCACCGATCTCTACCCCCACTCCCCGACATATAAAGAAAATATGTGACCCACTCCCCAATGGTGAGTCGACACACGTCACTGTGCTCTCCGCTGTGGCTAACAACCCTAAAGCCTTCGCGAAATGTGTAGCCCCCGTATCAAATAATACCCGACCCATAGTGCCATGGATAGGAAACGTACCCTCAATCGCGGGCGGTGCCTGTGGAGCTGCTGCCTGGTGGACGTTGTAGACACGTCCATACTGTAGCTGCCCCTGCTGAACTGGGACTGCTGAAATGGGTGGCAATGCTGCCATCTGTGGTGGTGCGGGGAGAGCGGCGGGAAACATAGGCCTCTGCGGCTCCTGGCGAGCACCCTGCTGCTGCTGCTGTGGGGCCCTGCCCCTATCAGGACAATCCTGTCGTTTATGGCCAGTCTTTCCACAAATAAAACATTTCCCTGGGATGTTCCCTTCTCTCTACCCCTGCGGTCCCCGACCCTGGTGGCCGTTACCATTCCTCCCTTGGCCCTGTTGGCCCTGGTGAAACTGCTGCCCATTCTGCCCCTGTTGGCCCTGATGGCCGTTCGGACCCTAATGGCCCTGAAGGAAACCTCCCTGTCCCTGTCTGTAGTTCCCTGATCAAAACCTCTTCTGATCCCCCTGCTGAGAACCCTGCTCACCCTGTCTCTGCCCTTGAACGGTTATGCCCCACCGGCACTATGTCCTCCAGTCCTGCCCTGATGGCTAGACTCTCCCGACCTCTTGCCCTCAGCCATATATAAGCGGTGGTCCTGGCAGTGTAACAAAGCAGCGTTAACCACATCAGAATATGTGGCCAACGAAAGGTTCCCTAACAGATGCTGACGGATCCTCCATGTCAACCCGTCGGTGAATTTCTCAATCTTCTTCTTCTCTGTTGGTATCTCATCCGGAACGATATTCAACAGATTTGTGAACTCGGCCTCATACTCGGCCACAGTCTTACCCTCTTGCCTCGGACTCATCAATCTCCTCCTCATTTCCGTATGAACAGCGGACGAAAAGTACTTGCGGTCAAACCGCACCCAGAAGTCCTGAATAGTGAGAGTATCCCTCTCCTCCATGGTGGTAATAGACTCCCACCACTGCAGTGCAGATTCAACTAGCTTGAAAGTAGCTAGCACCTGCTTCTGAACGTCCGTGCACTCATACATCCTTAAGTGCCTCTGCATATCCTTCCTCCACTGGCTCGAGACTACCACATCTGAGCTTCCTGCAAACTCTGGCGGATGCGCTTTCTGAAAAGCATCACGTACACGTTCCCAAGCAGACGGGAATGCACTTGCCTGAACTGACGCAGCGACCGGCGCCTGAGGTGGTGCCTGCTGGACTACGGCAATTGCGGCATTTACCGCTTGGGCTACTATAGCTGCAACCTCAGCGGCGTTCATCAGGCCCTGAACTGGAGCGGGCTGGGGTTCGGGCGTTACATCCCTGGGAACTCGTCGTGCACGTCGTGGAGGCATCTGAAATAAGAACAAAGTTTATAAGTTCGCTGTTTATAAACTTAAAATAGCTGAAGAACGAAGCATACACAAAATGAGTACAACAGTCCTAAAATATAGGGCTCTATATCAAAGAAACTTAGCGGAAACATAATAGCCGTACAGATCCTAAAGGACACTAGAACCCGAGGCTCTGATACCACCTGTGACACCCCGACTAATTAAATACCGGGTAGCTACTCCTTTATTAAATCAATTCAAAATGCCAAGTTGGTTCAGTTAATAGCATCACTGTCGAAAACATTTTAATAATTACTAACCACCTAGTATTTAAAAAGTAAGTTGCCAAATTTTAATTAAAGTATGATTAACATGCAACAAGTGTAATGAATAATAATAACACCATTCACTATACCGAAGTAAATAGAATCACCATCACAATATGTAAATAAAGTCTGGAGGAAAACGCCTCACTACAAATCCCACAACTGAAATAATTAAACTGAATACTGAATTAATACATGCCAAAGTCTGAAAACTTTAATGGAAAAGTAACTCTAATGGAACTGGGCAACATGCCCTAAAACTGAAGAATACTGAATACGGAATCCAAATGATAGAAGCGTCTAAAAGCAAATCCCTGTAGCTTCCACAAACAGCTACAGCTCGTCACCTTAATGAGTATCCTATGCATGGTGTCCTTGTGGCTGGGCACCTAAAATGGTTTTACAAAAAAAAGATTTGAAAGCAAACGGGTCAGAGACCGAATGTGGAGATATTTTTAAAAACCTGCAAGTGCTTTAAAAACATTTAAAACATTAAATGTAAAGTACATGTTAGGACGTGCACTCACATGATATTCTCACCTCTCTTCTAACTGTGCACTCCTAACGTAAGTACCCATCTAAAACGACACAAACCACTAGCTAAGTGACATAATATCTAGCTAGACTGTCATAGGTCCTACCCTTATTACTCGGTTCCATTAACAGTATAACAATCTCAATTAAATAGGGCTTAACGTAAATTCAGGTTCTCATACAGAAGTAATACAACCCGTTATAGATTATCCCTCTATGTTATTCCATAGTTATACACACAATACTATATGAAGGTTCCCAGTTTATTAAGCGTATATTTTCCACAACATAAATATACAATATAAGCACCCCGAGCCTAAGCTGCGGTGCACACATGCTCTGCTACCCATCCCGGTACATCACGTACATAAGGATCACATATTCCGAATCTCTCATGAATAGTTCACAGATAACAACATCACAAATAATGGAGGCGAACACAGTCACATCACATGGGTCACGCACATACCTACGCTCCCACGATCAGCGGACTTATTAATATCCCAATAAGTCTTTGTCTGACCTATGTTCATCGAGGTAACCAGTCTAAATCCGGGCATCACAAGGATTAGAGGGCACTAAGAGAACGCAAACCTCCCGTGATAGAAAGTATGGTAGGTATGTCATACACACAATTCATATACCAATACTAAGTAAGCACACATCTTAGTAATCCCGTAGTTAAATTGTAGTACTTATCGCATTCTCGTACTATCTTAATATATATATAACTTATATAATCCCGGTCCATATTTATGCGCGCCATAAATTATTCTCACGTCGTAGTAGACACTCACGTCTCAATCCATGATGTTCATTTGATTCGTTCCCCAATTATATAATTTACTCCTCGATAAATCCCAAATGTCCCAAGTATACCAATATAACATCAAAGGAAAGTCATCTCGATCCTCGAACAAGTTTACAGGACTCCCAAAATCAAAACAGGCCAGAAAGTCCTAAACTGTCAGCTCGTTAGAAGTCTCGTTCGAACGAGGCTGTTCGAACGAAACTGTCAACTCGTTCGAAGTCTCGTTCGAACGAGGCTGTTCGAACGAGATTCAGTTCGTTCGAATGAACTGTGCCTTATAACGACATCTCGTTCGAACGAAGGTATCGAACGAAATCTCCCCCCATTAAAAGCGACTGGTCAAGTCGTTAGAAGCTCGTTCGAACGAGCTCGTTCGAACGACCTAGGGAGGTCTTCTAATGAACGACCAGTTTCGAGCCCAGAATTCCTACTTTCGTTTTTCATCAATTTTTACTCCTCAAATCTCCTCTAAAATTCGTCCCAACACTGTTTTAAGGTCTCTAATCAATCCTAAACATGTCAAGGTTATAAACTAACGTATTTTACGGAGGTAATTCATCCCAATCGTCATTAAATCATCAAGTCTCATCACTTTCCCCCAATTTTTCAAGAACACAAACCCTAAAATTTTAAATCATGAATTAACCCAATATAAATCCATTTTAATTTCTTCCAATCACAAATATCATCAGTATAATCATCTACCTACCATTCTACATGCAATTCTCCTCAAGATTTGAAGTTCTAAGTTCCAAGCTACATGGGTTTTCATATTTCACCAAGAACAAATCAATTTTTATTAAATTCCTACACATGGAAAGAGCATTCTCTGAAATTAAATGATAATAAACCACTTGCCTCGAGTGTCTCTGAATTTGGTGTTGGGTTGATGAAGCTTTTCTGCAGAATTCCTTCTCTCTCCAAGCTTTCTTCTCCAATGGCTATGGTGGCTAGGGTTTGCTTTGGGAAGATATTAGAAAACCTAATTCTAATAACCTACGTAGCCTTCTAGGTTAATATGGGTTGTTAATGGGTTAAGTGGGTCAATTCCACATCAGATATAAACTCTTAATTTTCGTCATTTTTCATTCCTCAAAATATAAAATTACCAAAATACCCTTTATGATGCCGGTATGGCCTAAAATACCCCGGGACCCAAACTAAACCCCCGGATAGTGTTTTCTGACTATCTCGACCCTTCCGGATGCATTGGCGCACTCAAAACGACCATACGGATAATAGAAATAAAAATCACTTTTATAATTAAAATAATACACCATGACGCGGCGGTCACACGCGTCTCAACAAAATTCCCAAATTGCCGTATATAAATCTCATGACAAATTTAATAATTCAACATTCATATAAAAACATGTATGCACATAATCAAATACCAACTCGCATCTCGTTAGTATTTTTAACCCGGATTAATTTACAATTAATACGCATTTAATTAATTAATCCCAAAAATAAATATAGCCAAAAATGCGGGTTATTACACGGAGTTCCACCCAATCGAATGTTGAGACTAGCTACGCGTAAATATTATGAGGATGTTGATAAGGTATAAGATTCCAGAAACTCGCAGCGTGGCAAAAAGTGTGGGGGTCGGAACTTTTGGTATACGCCGAGAGATGAAAAGTTGTATTAGATTTTACTTAACGGGAAGAATTATACGTGAAAGTCGGCATTGAAAGGGGTATAGTAAGAAGTATGTCGATTGGGGTAAGATGGTCAACCAGATAATTTTGTATCGAGCCGAAGATTCCAGCGATGGAAGTGTCAAGTTGGTAAATGTCTTGAGGGGTTGCCAACTTATAGATAAGTAATGAGTTCCTTCGAATCTGTGGGATGTGTTATCCAGAAGGAGATAAATTCTTATATCCATGGGTGATTTACACTATTAGATAGAGATCACGCCGGTACGTGGCCCTATGTAGTATTATTCTGAACTAGGACGAGATACCCGAAACCCACCTTCAATATGGGGTATAAGGAAGTAGTGGGAATAGTTTTTTTTTGAGAAAGTTATATCACTTATAGCACGAAGAATATATGCAAGGTGATTGACGACCGGTGGAACTGTCTGAAAGCAATTTTTCATTCATTGCGATCATTTTATTTCCAAAACATATATAGCTAGTAAGTGAGGTATATGGTGGTAATGGGGAGAAGAATTTACCTAATGGTAGGGTTGGGTGAAAGCACACATATCTATTCATAGTGGGCAAGGTGCTTACTGAGGTTTTGTGTGGATAAACCTTATCATTCTTTCTCCAGATGTTTAGAGGTGAGCGGATTATCAGAGTTTTTGATCAATAAGGAGTTAGAATCAGATGACTAAAATGGGATAACCACTAATAGTCGTGAGTGGTTTTCCCTTATGTGAAAGTCACAAAGCCGGGAACATAGATTCAAAGAACGGACAAGAATAGTCAGATGTTAAATGGTTTCTCCCAGGATGGGAGTTTTTTGTCTAGATAAACGCAGGAGTTGATATGTAATAAGGTGTGAACTCACAATAATATTGAGATAATGCGGCCAACGATGTGTAGGCTATTCTTATTAGAATGTTGTTTAGTAAGAGCACAATTTGAGGTGCGTTTATTGAGGTATAACCCTATAACTGATAAATCGTCAAGGGTGTTCAACAAGCTTGTTGTGAATCGAGGGCTGTAGTGATTGAGCGTTACTTTAAATTTTGTTTTAAGTGCTGGAGGATACCTAATTTTTCTAGGTATGCCTTACTTTTTCGAATTTCAGGATGAAATTCCGTTATTAGGGGGGAAGTATGTAATACCCCGTATTTTCATGGCTTTTACTTATGGGGTTTAATAAATTAAATTTCATGGAATTATGAGATTTATTAAATTAATTTGGGATAATTAATCCGGATTTAAATGCTAGCGAGATGAGAGTTAGTATTTGATTACTATAATGTTGTTGAATATTACCAAGTGATTGTGGTAATATGTGATTATTGTATTTATTAAAATTGTCGCGAGTTGAAAATATGGCAGTTTTGGTAATTAAGTTAGGACGCGCGTGTCAGTCGTGTCAGGACCCAATTTAAAGGATTTAAAACTATTTCATTTTTATATTATTTTTATGAGAATTTTGAGTGCGCCAACGTGTCTGGAAGGGTCGAGATAGTCAGAAAACACTAGTCGGGGGTTTAGTATGGGTCCCGGTGCATTTTTAGGCCTAACCGACAACCCGGGAGGGTATTTTAGTCATTTTTATTTTTGGTCAATAGTGACCCACGAAAATGAGGAGATACTTATAAGACAACACTTGAGTGCCTTAGGGTTTTCACAACCATAGATCATAACGGCAGTTAGAGGGGAAGAGAGGAGAAGTCCAAGGGCTTCCATGCCCTAAACCACCACACACCGCCACCATCGCCGGATTTATGATCGGAAAGAGAGGGGGAAACAACCAATAACACCATCATCGGATCAAAATCAATAGTTTTACAGGCAAGTGATTTATCTTACAAAATTTATGGCATATTTTGTACATGATAAATTAGAGTTGGAGACAAATTATGAATAATTGTGATAATATGAAATTGGGGACTGATCCTGAATTTGGGTAGGCTTCCATGTAATGGACCTTCTGGAGTCATTAAGGAAATGAATTAAAAACTAAGAGTTAGGAAAATTCGAAATTACATTGAGGTTTTAATGATTTTTGAATAGATGAGGAAAGACTAGGGTTATGGTATTTTAATGACTTTTAATCCAAGAAATCGATAATCTATGATGTTTTGATGAATCTTGAACGTTAAGACTGATGTAGTAATGTTGGTTCATGAATTATTATACTCATTTGGGGAGTTTGGGACGTTATAATATGATTTGGGGTTGTAAAAATGGAGAATTCCATAACTGTTAAGAAATTATGGTTGAATACCTGCTTGATCGATCGATCGACTCAAGAATGTCGATCGATCGACCTATTTTCTTCGATCGATCGACCCCTTCTGATTTTTGGCAATTTTTTCCCTTTAAGGTTTAATGAAGATCCCAAATCCGATGTTGATTTTTAGGGTGATTAATATAATATTATGGGACTTAGATAAGGTCAGTAAGGTTTTAGTTATTGTCGAAAAATGGTAAAACTTATGGGATCCAGCGTTAAAATTACAAGCGATTACCGAATAGATGTTGTGAGATCCTTTAATTTCTGGACTGAAAATGGAATGAAAGATAATTTAAGGGATTTTATATATTTACTGAAATAACCTTAGGAACAAATGGGAGACCTAGTATTCACTTGGGATAGGTATAGGTACCGAATCCGTATGACGAGACTTGTCATGCTAAATAAAGAATGGATTCCCCCCGAATCCGTATTCACTGTGGATTTCTTATGTGTATGACATACCTACCATACCTGCTATCACGAGAGGTTAGTTTTTGGAAAAGGGCCATCTTATCTTTGTGTGCCTTTGGGGGATTTTGATTGGTAGCTTAAGGATATAGGACTGTGAATGACTTATTTGTGAGTTGATAAGTCAGCTGACCATGGGAGCATAGGTATGTGCGTAACCCATGGGTATGTGAACTATGTTTGCCTCCAATATGTGTGATTTGTATTTAGACAGTTCTTGAGTGATTCGGAACCTGTGGTCCTTACGTATGTGAAGTACATGGATTTGATAGCAGACTATGCGTGAACCGCAGCTTAGCCTAGGGGTGCTATGTATGTATTTATGTACTGAGTGTAATATACTTATGCACTTGTGACTGGTTCATTATTGCTTTTAGATGTGAAGAAGATAAGATATTTGAATGGGTTAAGAATGAGATTTTAATTAACACTTGAGATAAGTAATTTAATGAATGCGAATATGGGTTGTGAATATAACTTGTTGGGATATTAAGAGTAGACATCCTATGGTAGAACGCGAAAGCGGAAGTGGTACAGACTAGCTAGTTAGCGGCATAACTAGGATGGGTTAAGGGTACACGTTAAGCATGCACATTAGTTGAGAGGTGAGAAACTCAAGTGAGAATACGTGACTAACATGTTTAACATATGTGTTGTTTAATAATGTAATTTAAACACTTGTTGTTTTAAAAATATTTTAACCTCGGGCTCTGACCCGTTTTCTTCCAAATCTATATTGTTTTGTAAAAACAATTTAGGTGCCCAGCCACAGGGACGCCAACCATAGGAGTTCCATTTTGTTGACGTGTTGTAGCTGCTGTGAAAGCTATAGGATCTTGGTATTAGACGCCTTCATATTCCTCCTTAGTTCCTTTTGAGTCATTTGTATCAGTTAGGGCATATCGCCCATCCTTATTTAGAGGTTATAGTTACAGACTTTCATTATATCACTTATTAATTTATTTATTCCGACTCTTGTATTGGGACTTTATTTACTCTAGCATTTTTATTATTGGAGTGTTTACTCCAGACCCAGTTGATTTCATTTCATTAGTTATTTTTGTGAGATTGTTTATGCTATCGATGGTTAATGATTTAATTCTTTGTTATTTGTTAACTTAATTAATAAAATTTGACATCTCTCTTTTTAAATATTAGGTGGCTAGTAATTAATTAAATGTTTTTCGACAGTGATGCTAAGACTGAACCAACTTGATATTCTGTATTAATTTAATAAAGGAGTAGCTGCCCGATATTTAATTAGACAGGGTGTCACAATAACCCTTGCCTCTAACTCTAAGGGGCTGAAATACTCTTTTAATTTTCGGATTTCTCTAAACCACAAACTCCCGAATGATCGAAACGCGCTTAAACAGTGTCGGGTTGGTCTAAAATCGCCTTGGTACCCAAACTATAGAGCTGGGTATACTCTTCTGACTATTTCAACCCTTTCGAAATCAACCGTGACCCCTAAATCACCATCAGAGTCACTCTATAATAATATCTTATCTCGACCTCCAAATAGTTTACACGCGACCCACTGTTGAGTTCTAACGCAGTCCCATCGATATTACTCGCTAGGACGTATAATAATTTTCACACAAATTAATCCATCAATAATAAATCCTTTTCTCTCAAAAATATTTAATTTCATGAATTTATGACACGTGTAATTTAAAAAATCTGAATTTATTACCAAATTAATTAAATTCTAAATATGTAGAAATACAGGGTATTACACACTTCTACCCTTACAAAGGAATTTCGTCCTCGAAATTAGGAAAAGCCTAGTACTCAAAAGTTCTAGATATATTCTCGCGCAACATTCGTCCTTTCCAAACACTCTAAATCATTTTGTTGTTCCTGTTATATCTCTACTAACAGTATACCTCTAGTCCCACAGTCTCCACTTACCATTCATTCTAGTGACTAATTCGCTTTATCCATCGCATACTAAAATACTTCATCATTTAATCTACCAATTCACCTTGGCGCCAACACGACACTTTGAAATTTTTTCCTCTTTTTGGTCACTGCTATGAGCATATCTGTTCACAGCTAAAGTATTTCCTCTAATGGAAAATTTTCAATATACCCATGTGTCAACTCATTTATTCATTCACTCTTATTATGCATACAGTTCCACATCTTCCGACTGTGGATGATACTAAAAATCCAATTAGCTAGGGCGCCTATACACCCTATATCCAGTAGATTGCTGCCAAAATCAACTGAACGTAATATACTTGGTTTAAGTTAATCCTCGCATACTGGGTATGACCGTAGAGTAAGGTTATACTCAACCACCATGCTAATTGCAAATTAATTATTCTTTAGGTTCCCCAACTGATCGACCTCGTGGTTTAAACGTTCTACTCTGGTTTTCATATCAGGATTATACTACTCTACTGACATTAAATCATAATATAATTATGAACTCTCGGTTATAATCATGTATACATATAATAACTAAGGTACTAAACCCATATCATAAAGACCAAACTTCTCTTAACTTCCAACATTCGCTAACTTTCATGCGTGGGCTATCTCACAAAGCGAAATCCAAACAGGGACCACCCCAATACACTACTATCTAACATTATCGGACGTCAAGATCTGTTAGGCCCTAAGCCATAACATGTACCCCCAAATTCCTGTCTGCTGACATAAAAAGTCTAATCATCCACTCTCATGTAACTAAAGACGTCATACAAAATGGCGCTCTCATTATCACAAGTTCTCAGTGCTATATATATATATATAGGCCCAACCCTCTTTCAGGTGATGCTTCGCAAAACAATATAACTAACACTGGAATAACAAACACAATAGTCGTATCATACAGTCTACTACAGCTCAAAACCCTTGGCATCCAATCACTACACGAGATCATAATAAACTCTACTTTCCTGACTCTCAAAAGTAGCAAATCATAATATAAAAAATTTCTTAGTGCCCACACACTCTCCCCTACAGGTGACACCAAAAAGTCTCGCTACCCCTAGCGAGGAGAAGAAAAATGAGAAAAATAGACGGAAAGAGAGAGACAAAAACGAGGAGAAAGAAACACTTCGATGATGGTTCCGACAGACTGTTCTGCTGAGTCTTCGATGGGATTGGGTGGTGGTGAGTGTAATATCCCGTGACTTTAGGACTGAGAAATAAAAATTTTGGGAGAAATAAAATTTATTTAAATTGGAGAATTTTAAAATTGGAAATTGAAGTCCAAAAATTGAGGACGTTATAAAGCATGTCGGATGATGATTTTAAGTACGCCATTGATTCCAGATCGGTCGAGATAGTCAAAATGACAATTCATGGGATTTATTTCGATATCAAAATATGTTTAAGTTAGTTTGACTCGAATTGGAGAAAACGAGTCATTTAAAGTGAGTATTATAATTTAAGTTGGGCGTTTTGGGAAATTAAACTTATAAATCCTTTGTGAGATTAAAATCTCATTCTTGAGATTAAGAGAGAGAGAGAGAGAGAAAGAGAGAAAAGCCCTAGATAAAGAGAAAGGAAGAGAGAAAGAAGAAGAAAGGAAGAAAGAGAGAGGAAAAAGCTTGGAGACTCCGGCCAACATGCGATCTCGAGGACAATTAAACCACTACGATTTTGAGGCAAGTGTTTGAACTTGCTAAATATTTCATATGTGTATTTCATTTCATAATTTGGGGATAAAAGAATTGGATTTTTGGGTTATATGTTAAAACCTAGATTTTTGGGCCTAAAACTTGAATTTGAAGTTTTTACATGGGATTGATGACATATAAATTGATAGGATGATATGTAGGTTGGGGTTTGATGTGACGAATATGATTGAGTGAAAGAGTGAGGGTTAGATGGTAAAATTTTGAGTATTTGAAGAGTTTGGTTTAGTTCAAAAATGGAAAAAGGGCAAGATATCTGGTATGGAGGGTCAACCGAGACCAAGGGGTTGGTCGATCGCGCCCTAAGGGAAAATGCTACTCCATTCTTCGTAGGGAAAAATTAGGAACCGCGGTTGATCGGGGCTCTGGGACCGGTTGACCGGTCCTCTGTTTTTAGCCCAAGAATGGGATTTTATTTTACCCCCTTTTATTTTGGGTTTTATTCTCAGGGGCTTTCTTAATGGACTTATTATGTAGGGTTATGATATAATATTAAGGGATTTGTGCCTTAGGATGAATAGGGGCTTTCGAACTTATGTTGGGGTTGGATTATGAGGGTAGGACGCCTCTTTGAGTAATGAAATGATTGTGGGACTGCATGATAGGTGTATTATATTAATATGATGGTGGTGGGTCATCATGAAATAGTTCTAAATTGTAGAGATAGTCCCTTTCTATTTATGTGCGTTTGAAGTCAAGAGGTATTGCGGTATATGCTTTAGATTATTAGCGAATAGAATAGTTATGTGTATTTCTATCCGAGTTAGTTATTACATAATTATGCGCAATTAACAATAGATATTCCAAGGTATGATGGGGTTGTAAGAATGAATTTAGGATTCAACATGAGGTTTGCAGAGTACTAGTTATATGTATACCTATAGTCGGGATTATGATTGGATATACCAATGTGCATTCGGATATAGACAGAATGTGTAGTGATGGTTACATACATTAAACTTTGAGTTGTCACCTCAATGTTGTATATATTGGAAGACTATTCATATCACAGGGGCAATAGACGATTATGCTTCAAGTGAGGGATCGTAATTATATAACAAATTAACTTAATACATTGGGACGATGGCTAATATATAGAGGATTATGTACACTTATAGCCAAGTTTATAAATTTCATGCATACGGATGAAAGATAGTACGTATAGATATAAATATATAGGTGTGTGGATGTTTCTATATGTGTGTATATATGGCGTGAATATATATACAGTGTATGTGAAAGTTTGATTATATGATGTGATCATATGGATGTATATATATAGTGTGAATGATATATATACTTATTGTGTGAAGCATACTCGACACATGCTATCATGAGAAGTTGCGCGATGAGGGTGATCCCCTGATTTGAGGAACAAGGTGTGGATAGTCCCCAAGTCATAGTCATCCATTTTTATTTGTGTGATTTTATTTTGGGGGTGAGAAGTCTTCGGTATGAGTCGTTCTCACTTTTCGGTTATGAACTATGACCGCTCCCCATATGTTATGATTGATTTTGTCGTAATGGCGGTGAGATAATAGTCCGATAGGTGGTGACCCCAGGAGAATGTGAGTAATTCCTGGAAGATGATAGCATGGTGAAGTATTTTGGTATCCTATAACCGTTTATGTTATGTGTGTTGCAAAGTGTACATTATGTGTGTTACGTATATGTGGTTATAGGAATAAATGATTGCTTATATATATATATATATATATATATATATATATATATATATATAGAGAGAGAGAGAGAGAGTATATATATATATTTATATATCCTATATGTGAAGAGGATATGGAGTTTCTATGAGGTACCTCTTGTGTGATTTCGGAGTACTAATTTATCAGGGTCGAAGGATCGTACTTAGAGATTATTGCGGTTATACCGACCCAAGGATTTAAATAGATATTTATTTGGGTATTTAGAGATGGTATTCACTAATTAGGTAGTTGCAGTAATAGGATTTGTGTGGACATAATGGATCCCTACGATCAACATTGTCAAGGAGTAGTGTATCGGGGGGTTCCTTGTTAGGATTTCGCTTTGCGAGACGCCCCACGAACAAAACGTAGTGCAGTGTTGGGAGTGGAGAGAAGTTATGCCTTTAGTACTAGAATGTATGTTGTTTAGAGAATAAACTTTTATATTGAAGCCTAATGTTAATGTGTGATGTATTAAGACTTATAACTAGTTTAAGTTAATAATTGGAACCACTATAGCGTAGAGGGCATGTATGTATATATATATATATATATATATATATATATATATATATATATATATATATATATATATAGGTGCGATTAGAATGGAAAGGATTCTTGGGTTATATTAGGATGGCAAGTCATGCAGGTATGGGTCATGCGTATGGTAAGGTAGGTTGTCCTTATATGGGTGGGGTAGCTTAATTAAGGTTCCAGGACACGATTATGTGAACGCACTAAATGAGAGGTGAGTTTGGGGGTTTCACGAGAGTGCGACTCCACTTTAATTATGAAATAATCAATTTAGATTTATTATGCACGTTTAACACACTTGCTAAACATTTTTATACCTCGGGCTCTGACCCATTTATATTTCTATTTTGCTATATATATTTATATTGTTTACCACATGTGTCCTATTGCATGGATACCGGATACTTTTCTATCCAGAGTCTTGGGAGCCGTAGCAGTTGTGGACTGCGACGGGATTTAGATTGTAGTCGCTTCATACTTCTTTGTAAATCTAGATAGGATTCATTTGTATATCGAGTTTACACCCAAGGGTTATATGTAGATGTTTATATTTCTTCTTTATGGTTATTGTACTGTCTTTGACCGGACAGCTTATTTAGGTATAGTTCCTTTTGTGTACTCATTTCATTTTCATTCTAGCACTTTCTTTTATCATGGTACTTGTGTGCATTTTACCTTTTCTAGTGGTTCTATAGTGTTGGCTTGTTATCCATTGTATGTTTATTATTTATTTTTTTAGCATCCGCTTTTATAGTTTTGGGTAGTTAGCCTATTCTATTTTAGTATAGTCTGTTGATGCTGAGAATGAGCCATATGAGATTATTGATTAATTGTAGTATAGGGCTGGTCACCCGTTAT
Organism: Sambucus nigra; assembly: GCA_949130495.1. Lineage (NCBI taxonomy): Eukaryota > Viridiplantae > Streptophyta > Magnoliopsida > Dipsacales > Adoxaceae > Sambucus > Sambucus nigra. The sequence goes on along the minus strand of OX422219.1, from coordinate 541,379,185 downwards.
TATTTTAAGCGGAGTGTCATAGATGGTATCAGAGCATCAGGTTTTAGTGTCCTTAGGATCTGTGCGGGTTTTCTGCGTTCCTCCGTAAGCGTTCTTGATATAGAGCCCTACTCTTAAGACTGTTGTGTTCCTTACTTCCATTTCCTTCTGTGAGGTGTACTCACTTGAACGATGTTCTAGCGCAGTTATTTTCATCTCAGTGGTGGCCAAGAATAATTCGTCCAGGAAGGGGAAAGATGAGAGATGCAACAACCATAACAGATTTGGGGTACGCTTTGATTGGAGGTATTTTCTTTCTGTGGCTCAGGCGGAGATAAGGAGAAGATTTCTAGCGGTGATTCAAGGTGATTTGACGGTGGTCGAGTGAGAAGGAGAATTTACTAGAATGGAAAATTATGTTATCGATAAGGTAAGTAATGAGGATAAGCGAATAGTGAAGCCCGTGGGAGGTTTAGAATGAGAAACACATCGACGTTTTTTAGGAAACTTGGTGTTGGTGACTTTTACCAGTGAAGGGTATGTGGCATTGTCCCCTTTTCAGGAGTATCTTCTTCATTTAAGAAGAGAGAGAAATTTGGAGACTCGGGTTCATTGAGTAGGACTGAAGGAGTTGATACTAGCGGAGTAGGACCATCACCGCGATAGGAATAGGCAGGATTGTCGGGAGAGGATGGTTAGGAAGGATTTTCGGGAGGATATTTCTTTAAGGAGAATTAGGCCTTAGGAAGTAGAGCTTGTCCTGGAAGGAGTAGAGGGACCCAGGGATGAAGTGAAATAGTTGGATTATGGAAGTATAAGGTAGAGTACCTTTCTTTGGGTTTAGGTCACGCTTTATGCGGTATTGGTAGCATTGCATGTAAAGTTTAACGAGTGGTTAGCCTCTATAACCATAGTGTGTACAGAAGGAAGGAGCAGGTGTGTCCTTTGTATGTCATCGTTGGGATAATAGACCGTCTCGTGATGAGCTACTAGAGAGTTGTGCTATTGAATTTCGGAAGTGCGGACTGTTAAGGTTTGTTGAGTAATAGCTATAAGGCTATTATTTTATCGATTGGCTAGGGCAGGTAATTATAGTATTCTAGTGAAGGAAGGACTTACTTTATGGCAATGCTGTAATGTAAAGGAATTGTATAACTGAGAGTTTCATAGTTTAGCAGACTCATTGTTGAGCGGGGAATTTAGCACATGGTTATGCTAGTTATGAGAACTAAGTATTGGTGAGAATATTGTATTTGTTGGGACCTTATGTCCTGAACATGAGGTGTTTGATTGGCGTGTCGAAAGACATGATATTATTTTATAGTATATTATTATATAAGCCTTCGGGAAATATTTATGATTCGAAAATCTTCTATAAAACCTTAATCCCGGTTCAACTGATCTCAATTCCCGACATATCTACACAGTAGTGCATTGGGAGGGTTCCTTGTTTGGATTTCTCTTGCGAGACCTCCCCCGCATGAATGTAGCGAATGTCAGGAATTGAGAAGAGTTCAACCATTGGAAATTTCATACTTTTATATTTTTAGTATGCTACTACAGATTGAGTTGTTGAGAGTTATATTATGATTTTGAGGCTAGTAGAGCCGGGTTATATTTCTATGAGTGGAGCTCGGTTACATGGTGTATGGGCGCCCTGGGTAGCTAGTTTGACTTTAAAGTTTATATGATTCGATGTGAGAAGTGGAAGAGATGGGTATAGTGATCTTGAGGCTAGATATAAGAACTAGATGAGGTTGGGAGTCCTAGGCATAACCTAAATTTCGAGGATGATATTTTTGTAAGGGGGGAAGTTTGTAATACCCCGTGACTTTGGGATTGAGAAATTAAATTTTTGGGAGAAATAAAATGTATTTAAATTAGAGAATTTTAAAATTGGAAATTGAGGTCCAAAAATTGAGGACATAATAAAGTATGTCGGATGATGATTTTGAGTGCGCCATTGATTCCATATGGGTCGAGATAGTTAAAATGACTGTCCTTGGGATTTATTTCGATTCCGAAATATTTTTAAGTTAGTTTGACTCGAATTGGAGTAAACGAGTCATTTAAAGTGTGTATTATAATTTAAGTTGGGTGTTTTGGGAAATTAGGTTTATAAAACCTTTGGGAGATTAAAATCTCATTCTTGAGATTAAGAGAGAGAGAGACAGAGAGAGAGAGAGAAAAGCCCTAGACAAACAGAAAGGAAGAGAGAAAGAAGAAGAAAGGAGGAAAGAGAGAGGAAAAAGCTTGGAGACTTCAGCCAACACACGATCTCGAGGACGATTCAACCACTACGATTTGGTGACAAGTGTTTGATCTTGCTAAATATTTCATTTGTGTATTTCATTTCATAATTTGGGGATACAAGAATTGGATTTTTGGGTTATATGTTAAAACCTATATTTTTAGGACTAAAACTTGAATTTGATGTTTATACATGGGATTGATGACATATAAATTGATGGGATGAGATGTAGGTTGGGTTTTGATGTGAGGAATATGATTGAGTTAAAGATTGAGGGTTGGATGGTAAAATTTTGAGTATTTGAAGAGTTTGGTTTTATTCAAAAATGGAAAAAGGCAAGATACCTGGTATGTCCGGTCGACTGCTGCCAAGGGGTCGGTGGACCACGCCCTAAGGGTAAAGCCTACTCCATTATTCGTAGGTCAAAATTTAGAACCGCAGTCGACCGGGGGTCTGGGACCGATCGACCGGTCCACTATTTTTAGCCCAAGAATGGGATTTTCTTTTACCCCCTTTTGTTTTGGGTTTTATTCCTAGGGGCTTTCTTAATGGACTTATTATGGAGGGTTATGATATAATATTAAGGGATTTGTGCCTTAGGATGAATAGGGGCTTCGAACATATGTTAGAGTTGGATTATAAGGGTAGGATGCCTCTTTGAGTAAGGAAATGATTGTGGGACTGAATGATAGGCGGATTTTATTAATATGATGGTGGTGGGTTATTATGAAATAGTTATAAATTATCAAGATAGTCCCTTTCTATTTATATGAGTTTGAAGTCAAGAGGTATTGCGGTAGATGCTTTAGATTATTACCGAATAGAATAGTTATGTGTATTTCTAGCCGAGTTAGTTATTACATAATCATGCGCACATAATAATAGATATTCTCAGGTATGATGGGGTTGTAAGAATCAATTTAGGATTGAGCTTGAGGTTTGAAGAGTACTAGTTATGTGTATACCTATAGTTGGGATTATGATTGGATATATCGATGTGCATTCGGATTTAGACAGAATGTGTAGTGTTGGTTACATACATTAAACTTTGAGTTGTCACGTTAATGTTGTATATTGGAAGACTATTCATATCATAGGGGAAATTGATGATTATGCTTCAAGTGAGGGATCGTACTTATATGACGAATTAAGTTAAAACACTTGGGGACGATGACTAATATATAGAGGATTATGTACACTTATAGCCGAGTTTATAAATTTCATGTATACGAACGAAAGATAGTATGTATAGATATAAATATATAGGTATGTGGATGTTTCTATATGTTTGTATATATGGCGTGAATATATATAGAGTGTATGTGAAAGTTTGATTATATGAGGTGATCATATGGATGTATATATATAGTGTGAATGATATATATACTTATTGTGTGAAGAATACCCGACACATGCTATCATGGAAAGTTGCGCGATGAGGGTGAGCCCCTAGCTTGAGGAGCAGGGTGTGGATAGTCCCCAGGTCATATTCGTCCATTTTTATTTGTGTGATTTTATTTTGGGGGTGAGAAGTCTTGGGTATGAGTCGTTCTCACTTTTCGACTAGGAACTATGATCGCTTCCCATATGTTATGATTGATTTTGTCACCATGGCGGGGAGATAATAGTCTAATAGGTGGTGACCCCGGGAGAATGTGAATAATTCCTGGAAGATGATAGCATGGTGCAGTATTTTGGTATCCTATAACCGTTTATGTTAAGTGTGTTGCAAAGTGTAGATTATGTGTGTTATGTATACGTGGTTATAAGAATGAATGATTGCTTATATATATATATATATATATATATAATAAGGAGTAAAAATTTGGTTACTATTCTATAAGTTGATAACTTAATCAGAGGTCAGGATTAAACCAACAATGCAACGATCCAATGGTGTTTGATGAGATGAGATACATTTTACTCTTTTGCCCTACAATTATTTGGTTCCCCCTCTTTTGTTTCACTAATTTTCATTTTTCTTGATGAACTTTAATTCAAAAACATGGGTATTATGGGAACTCTCTCTACAAACCCAAAAAGACCAACTAGAACCTCCATTTGGGGACACGCAACCCCAAATCCTCTTTCTCTCTTCACGTCAAAAATGAAAGCCACCAATGCGATCTCCACCCTCAATCTTCAAGGAGATGCGCCTACCCTCCTCACTCCAGATCCGTTTGCAACCATCTGGCCTCTCGCATCAATCAACGGATCAAACTTTAACCTGATTTTTTTTTAAAATGCTACTCTCCTCTGTGCTTGGCCCGAAATCTAATAAGGAAGGCTCTTTCAAGTTGTTGAAGGCAGATGTGTCTACTCAGACGTTTGTGAAAATAGGTTTTTGACTCTAACTTGGTTTATACTGTGGCTTACTTACAATGTTGACTCTAACTTGGTTTATATATTTTTTGGTTGTAATATCAGGTTTTTGATTTCTATTTTTTATTTCTAAATCCATATTTTTTGAAGGTATGGATCTATATTCTCTCTCTCTCTCTCTCTTCCATCTTTTTATGTGTGCAATTTTTTTATCCATTTCTTTGTCTACAATTAAAGATCCATCCGTTATTAGGTATTTTTAAGATCTGTTTTTTTATCCATATCTTTGTTTATTCTATTTTTGTATCGCATATAATCACAAATTTATTCAGTTTTCTATTTTTGCATTAAGTTTGTATCTTCTATTTTATATTGCATTTCAATGACATGAACCGTTGCTGATGGTGCAGCACTGATACCAGTTTTTTGCCCAGCTGAAATATAATATTGACGTTGTATGTGAATATATTGTGAAAAGAATCCCCATTCCGGAGAGGAACTTCATTTCACCACCAAATATGATTTCATCCTGTCCTTTGATGTAAACAAGCCTGGGTTTGAAGTTGATGAAATTAGGGGTAGTGTTGCTGGTGGAAGTATCCTCAAGGATGTTTTGAAGGTAAATCAATTCATTGAAGTCTGTCCAGGGATTGTTGTTAAAGATGAAAGTGGCAACATCAAATGCACACTGATATACTCTAGAATAGTTTCGTTATATGCAGAGTAAAATGAATTAGAGGTGAAATAGTTATGTTGAACTAGAGGTGAACTTTTTGCTGCGACGCCTTTTGGGTGTGAGGACCAAGGGCTCATAGAGGCAGGGAAAGGTCTCAAAGCTTTCTAAGGGAGAGGTCCTTATGTTAAACATAGGGTCTATGTCAACAGGAGCACGAGTTGTTGATGTGAGGAACGATTGGGCGAAACTGCAGCTCACATCACCCGTGTGCACCAACAAAGAAGAGAAAATTGCACTCATTCGTCGAGTTGAGAAGCATTGGCGTATTATCGATTGGGCCAAATTCAAGTTGGTCGTACTCTTGAAGTCCCCCCGTGCCCAATTTGAGTGAACATTACCAAGAAGAAAGAGAGATGCTTCTAAAACTATGAGCAAAAAAAGTAGGAATAGATGTGGGAGGGCAGGCAACTGCTTGGAACAATTTTTGTCAGATGGAGAAGAAAACACAAGCTAGATTCTTAATTGTTTGAGATGTTGGCATTGGAAGGCATGTGGCTAATTTTGATGCTTAGGAATAAGAATGTGGTTGTTTACTTATATTAGCTAAAACAAATTCCGTCTTAACCAACTAGATAATATTATTAGGTAGCTGAATATTTTAGGAATTTAAGTGTTGTGCTAAAATGATGTATATTTTGTTTTGAGCACCATAATTTTGTTATTTAGCCTTTACCATATCATTGTTTCTTTATTAGTCTGGGAAAATCAAACGCGGTCGAGAAAAACTTAAGTGGTTTAGCATTTTTAGTGCATTCCACCTTCAGAGAGAAGAAGTAAGGCATGGACAACACTTTGTTTTTCTTTCTTTTCTATTTTTATTTCCCACTCATTCTATATGTTTATTTTTCGGGAAAACAAGAGTGTTTGTTGTCTCTTTAGTTTTATATATACTGTTTACTTTCTATTTTTATATGTGTTGCCAACTTACCCTTACTTAATATTTATGTAGTTGATTTCGGGGTTTTAAGAATCTGTCTACATAATCGTTACACTCTCCATCTATAAGTTTGTTTGACAATTTACTAATTTGTGGTATTTTTTTTTCCTGTTGCAGCTACTCACTGTTCTAGCTCACCTCTGTTTTTTTGTAGGTCTGAGTTATCAAAGATATGGATTGTTTGATGTTCAATCCCAGGTTCTTCACTTTGTCAAACACGTGTAGGTTTCATAAGTTACTTTTGTGGAATATTTGGTTGGTGAGAAAATTGTTGTTTATACACTTTCTTAGTTACCAAATGGAGTAATTCTCTTTTTGTATCCTTATTGATGATATGATGGTGTACATTGTATGGTTGATTGTTTTTATTATTTTTTATGGTCTATTTTTTATATTTTGTTTAGTATCTTTAAATTTTGTACGTTTGATAGGGCAATGCCGAAATATTTAGTTTTTTTTAACTTTTCAAGATTGACAGTAATCTGACTAGGGACCTTTTCTAGATGAGCCTAAATTATCTCCTTGAACCCCTGGTCTCTAATGCTTTTAATTTATTCAAGTTTCACAAAGGTAACAAGCTTAACATTTCTTACTCTTTAAGCCCATCAAGCCTATGTAGCTCATAACAGTGAGACACATTCACTCTCTGATGTTGTAAATGTGGAGAAGTTAAGAACCTTAACCCTTCGCAATGTGAGCGATCCAGATGTTCTAAATTTGATTGTAATTGTTTTACAAACTTTTGTGTTATTCATGAAATTTTAGTTTAGGTATCATTCTAAAATAATTCGTGAAATTGTGAATTTTTTATTTAGGTACATATTCGTGAAACTTTAATTGGAGTAATTCTTCAATATATTTCTTATATTTTATCATGATTAATTTTGTAGGTTCTCATCTTGCAAAAGATATTGAAAGTTGATACAGGTTAAAAAATGGTTGAATGTGGTGATATCTTACCACAATTTACAGATGCCTTACCAAAATCTCAGATATCTTACCAATTACCCTAAATACCTTACCGACATTTACATATATTTTACCAAAATAGCATATACTTATGTTGAAGGTATCTGGAGCACTCACATTCTTTAAATTAATTGTATCTGGACCGTATATTTGTTTTTACTCTTGAGATCTAAATAGTGTAAGACCCTTAAAATATTCAGCTATAAGTGTATACTCGAATGGGCTTGAAATTAAGACTGAAACCCATATGTAAAGCAGTTTCTTCCAAAAATAATTTAGTATGTTGAGAAGTAGTCTTTGTTAAAGAATAACGAAAAAGTGGTTTTTGAAATGTTACCTTTTTGCTTCTTTTTGTACTCCTCCCATGTAATTGTATGCGAAGTTTTGAGGTTGGCCAAACGAGCAGCATGTTGTGACTCAAATGGTATACGTCTATTTTTTGTCAATATGCCAAAATAATCATAAACGTATACAGATAGATAAACAAGCTTCCATTTCTTTGTTTTTGGATTGGTATGTGGCTTGGAGTTTATGTTATACTAATTTTTTCTGTCCTTAATTGCAGAGTTCCTAATTTGTCCTCTATTTCAAATCTGGCCAATGAAATCCCCATTTTGGAAAGACTACAACATTATATGTATGAATCTTTTGTGTTAACTAATTTTTGCTACAATGTGATTTTTTATATATAGTTACATATAGTGGTATTAAACATTTTGGTGAAATAAATCATGTTTGTCCTGGAAGCTTACTATTCTAAAATTATTTATTGTGTTTTAAATGTTTTAAACCCTTATATTTACTGCTTGCATGCAGACAAGCCTATGGTTAAATCTAAGTTTAATATCTTAGCATAAAAGTCCATAAAAACATTTGTGTCTAAAGAATATCTTAGCATAAGGTAATTTGGACACCATCAGAGGAGAGGATTACATGAGTTGAGGTTGAAGACAACTGAAGAGAGATCAACCTGTGATGGGCAGTGGTGGGTTATTTTCTGAACAGAGTGTAATTCTTGATTTTAATTTCTAAAATGGAAGTTAAATACCATGTCTACTCATAGTGGAATTGTTTTGTAAGAATCAAGTTGTTTTGTAGCGTGATTCCAAACATCCAACCGACAGCTTCGCATCATCCTCAGCAGGCAACCCAAATGATACATTTAGTCAATCCAACTAGCACATTTATGTGGACTCCTTAGGGGTAAAATTCACATGCATATGTTTTTTTTTATTGGAGTTGTTTAATTGCTATTCACTTTTGTTTGTTTGTTGTTTTAATTACATATATTATTTGGGGTTTTGATTTTCTGCAATATTAGGAGTACCCTATTAGACATAACCATATCAAATATTGCTTCCATACAATGGCATTACAGTATTACAGCTATATCAGGTATTTCTGCCATATAATGACATTCCATTAGTAATTGGTGCAATGAATTCTTAAATGATGCCTCCGATTCCTTAATTTCTTAGTTTTAGTGTTACGGTCAATTTGTACAAAAATTTGATTTTATCCAGAATTTTGGCCAGTTTCAGCAAGTGTTATACTGCCGGTTCTTCATAAGGGGAAAAAGGTACAACTAAGTTTATTATTTTATTAGTTTTTATTTTCAATCAATCTTGACATCTTTAGTTGTAGTATTTTGACAGTGTGTCTTATATTAAGCAGTATGCATATTATATTGGACACTATTAACAGTGCGTCTATAATGAATTATATTAAATTGAGTTGATGTGTTTTTATTCAAATTTTACCTTTAATTTGGTTGCTTAGTGTAAATTATTAAGATAATTTTTTTGTTTGGTTTAATGTGTGCACTCACTTGAAAGGGATCTTCATCTTCTCCTCTTCATCCGTGTTTGTTGTTTGTAGTGTAGGTGGTTGGTTGGGCAGAGGTGGTGTTAAAAAGGAATTTGGTGCTGTGGAGAGAGGTATCATGGTTTTGTTAGATTCATGAATTTTACACAAGACCTTTCATTTTTTTAATATTAAATTCTTTTGTACTTAGTCTTAAGTGTCAGACCCACCCATTTCTCTTTATAATCCCATGTCATTTTTATAATGTATAATTAATTTTTTAAAATAAAGTACCATATACCATGTTAAAGATCTTTACCTTGCTTTTGAATAGAATGACATGGTTTTCTTGGGCCATTACTATCTCTTGCAACTGTAAATTTGCAAGTCGGATTAATTTTTTTCTTTTCTTTTTTTATGTTTGTCATTTGAAATTATTATACATTTCAAAAAGGAGAATGGAGGTTACACACCAAATTAACTCGATATTACAGACTATTAGTATTAGTATTAGTATTGTTATTTATTATTGGAGTATTTATTTTTGAAACATGGTGGATAGTTGTCCTGGACGTATTATTGTTGTCGGAGCATTTTTTTAAGAGGGTGGATAGTTCTATAAACAAAAGAAATTGTCAAAATTTTCTAAATTGTTTCAACGTGTTGCAAAAAAGATTTTGACTTAAATTATTAAGGATTTTATTACTTTGGGAAATTTTCTCTCTGCCTTCAGGCACGGGCATTCCGCTAGTATATATATATATATATATATATATATATATATATATATATATATATATATATATATATATATATATATATATATATAGATAGATAGATAGATAGATAGATAGATAGATAGATAGATAAAGAGAGAGAGAGAGAGAGAGAGAGAGAGAGAGAGAGTAAATATATATTTATATATCTTATATGTGAAGAGGATATGGAGTTTCTATGAGGTACATCTTGTGTGATTTCGATGTACTAATTTATCTGGGTTGAATGATCGTACTTAGAGACTATTGCAGTTATATCAACCCTAAGGATTTAAATAGAGATTTATTTGGGTATTTAGAGATGGTATTCAATAATTAGGTATTTGCAGTAATAGGATTTGTGTGGACATAATGGATCCCTACGATCAACATTGTCAAGGAGTAGTGTATCGGGGGGTTCCTTGTTTGGATTTCGCTTTGCGAGACGCCCCACGCACGAAACATAGTGTAATGTTGGGAGTGGAGAGAAGTTATGTCTTTAGTACTAGAATGTATGTTGTTTATAGAATAAACTTTTATATTGAAGCCTAATGCTAATGTGTGGCGTATTAAGACTTATAACTGTTTTAAGTTAATAATTGGAACCATTGTAGCATAGAGAGAATATATTTGTATATATATTTAGTGCGATTAGAATGGAAAGGATTCTTGGGTTTTATTAGGATGGCAGGTCATGCGGGTATGGGCCGTGGGTATGGTAAGGTAGGTTGTCCATCTATGGGTGGGGTAACTTAATTAAGGTTCAATGACACGATTAGGTGCACGCAGTAGATGAGAGGTGAGTTTGGGGGTTTTACGAGAGTGCGACTCCACTTTAAATATGAAATAGTGCATTTAGATTTATTATGCATGGTATATATATATATATATATTTCTTATCAAAGGTGTCCTACCACATGGATACCGGATGCTGTTCTATCTAGAGTCTTGGGAGCCGTAGCAGTTGCGGACTGCGGCGGGATTTAGATTGTAGTCGCTTCCTACTTTTTTATAAATCTAGATAGGATTCATTTGTATATCGAGTTTACACCCAAAGGTTATATAGAGATGTTTATATTTCTTCTTTATGGTTATTGTACTGTCTGTGACCCGACAACTTATTCGGGTATAGTTTCTTTTGTGTACTCATTTGATTTTCATTCTAGCACTTTTTTTATCATGGTAATTATGTGTATTTTACCTTTTCTAGTAGTTCTATAGTATTGGTTTGTTATCCATTGTATGTTTTATTATTATTTTTTTTGGCATCCGCTTTTATAGTTTCGAGTAGTTAGCCTTATATATTTTAGTATAGTCTGTTGATGCTGAGAATGAGCCATCTGAGATTCCTTATTAAATGTTGTATAGGGCTAGCCACCCGTTATTATTTTAAGAGGGTGTCACAGTAAGGCAACTAGAGAGAGAGAGATTGGGGTTATGTGTTTGTTTTTAGAGAGATGGTAAGTGGTTTTAAAATGTGTATGAGTGACGGGTACATTTGTCTAAATATATGTGCTCCATAATGAAAAATTATTTGTGCATTAAAGAAAAGTCAATGGAATTTTTATCCATCTTTGATCCAATTAATGGAAGTAGCCCATAATAATGCCAACATTTAAATAAAAAAAATGTTATTTTAACTTGAGTCATGATAACATGTGCCCTAAGAGCACACTAAGAACCCAAAAATAGTAGGGACAAAGTTTTGACATACATTTAGAAGGCAAAAAATACTCATGTAGAGCATTCATACTTACTATTTTGAGATTCGAAACATGTGTCCTAAGGGCACATGTTATTATTTTCCTTTGAACTTAAGCCTAAAATATTAATGATTAATTTCACCGAGTCCCTTTTTTTCATATTTATTTGACTTTCTCCCTAGCACCAGGGGTTAAGTCTGATTTTGCATTATAAATAAGGGATAAAATTAAATAAATTCTTAAACTTAAGCCTCAATTTTAATTTAATATTTTGAAGTAACCTTCTTATAGAGGGATATGTCAAATAGATTAAAAAAGTGATGATTAAATCATTTTTTTTATTAAAAAGTGAAAGTTAAATCAAGAAATAAGTAAAATAAAAAATAAAAAGAAAAGAACAACATAGGTCTACAATACATAGGCACACCCCTCCCTTACTTTTCTTTATGAGTACCACTATACAGACCCATTTTGGTACCTAATTTGATACCCGCTTAATAAGACAATACTGGTAAAGAGTTGTACCTTATATTTTGGTGAGACCCACAATAATAAGGCATAACATTTTTATGCACCGGATATGAAAAAAAGGGTACAAAGGTGGGTCTTTATATTTTTATCATTTCTTTATTTTGCTTCCAATAAATTAAATTAAGCAAAGCTCTTGGACATGTCAAAGTGCTCTGCTCGCTACAATTCTTTTGACCAGCTACAGCCTTCCAATTGGGTTCCTATAGGTTCTTCTTATACGATCTCTTCTGTCGTGATCTTTCTGATTCAGAATCCATAACACAACAACATCAGCATACTTGTAGTACCATTTTCTCCATCTTTTACAAAACAAAAGTGGACCGATGACACATCCTAAGCTCACAACATATCCTAACGCAGCAGCAATTAGGTATTCCCTCTCAATATCAGTTTCATGATGTGACTGCCTATCCTCTAGTAGAAAACTTTCATGACTGCAATTTTTGTTCAGAGGGTACCCGCATAATCCCATGTTTCCTTCGAAGGAAGTTTCTGTAAACGTTTGTAACTGGCTGCCTCCCGGGATCTTTCCAGCCAATTGATTATTTGACAAGTTTAAGAATGAAAGGAACGTAAGCCTTGAAAGCTCTGGTGGAATGGGTCCACTCAGGTTGTTCACCGAGAGGTCTAATGATCCAAGCTATCTCAAATTTCCAATTGATGGTGGGATTGAGCCGGTAAATGCATTTTGTGATAAGTTGAGTACATAAAGAGCTTTGAGTTCTCCAATCGTTGTTGGTATTTCCCCTTCAAATCTGTTGTTTGAGAAATCAATGGAGGTGAAAATAGTCGAAATTTTCACCAGCTCCATCTGTAGCCCTTTGTTGGTTACTGTCACTGTATCCTGATAGTAGAAGTTGTTAAGTTGTAGGAACTTAAAACGCAGGTGATTATTCTCTGATTTTGCACCATCCTCAACATTCACCATGGCCTTCCAATTTAAGAAGGTTCTTGGTATCAATTTACCACTAAAGTTGTTGGAAGAAATGTCAATGATTTGAAGATTCGGCCAGCTATTATTTGCCCCCCTACAGTGGATGCCTCCGTGGAACATGTTGGATCTCAATACTAGGACATGCAAATTGGAAGAATTCTTCAAAAAGCACGGGAAAATATCATTTATTCGGTTGTTGCCAATGTTTAACAACTCTAACCCTCTACAAGTGGCCAGAGATTCTGGTACCTTCCCTTCTAAAAGATTCCCATGCAGATCGAGAGTTTTTAAACCACAATCTCTCGGAAATGATCCGGGAATATTTCCCTTGAGAGTGTTGTTCCCCAGATTAAGTACCCCAAGAGTCCCACTCAATTCAATTAAACACGGGGGAATCATGCCACTCAAACCATTGTTGGAAAAATCAAGAACTTGAAGGTAGATAGCATTGCAAATGGATTTAGGAATGGTTCCAGTGAGGTTATTGTTTGAAACAGAAAAGAAATAAGCGAAGGCGAGGTGATTACCAATATAAGTAGGGATTGAAAAGCGGAAAAAATTGCTAGAGTAATCCACGTATGTAGCCATTGGTGGAATCGGCAATTTCCCACTGAGGCTGTTGGAGTGTAGGTCGAGAACGCTGAAAGTAGGAGGAAGAACATAAGTTTCTTGGAGATTCTGTAACAGGTTGTGAGAAAGATTCAAATACACTAGACCCTTTTCATTGTGGAGTTTCCAGATCCAGTTTGGTATATCTCCACCAATTTGGTTGTGTGAAAGGTCTAAGTAGAACAATGTCGATTGGCCTTTTAGGTTTGGAAAATTTCGCAGATTGCAAGAAGCCAGTTTCAACGTGGTGAGCCCGGGAAAGAGCGTCAAGGTACAATTATAGGCACATGTTTTGATGGACAAGTTGTTGTATGAAAGATCAAGACTGAGGAGATTACTGAATGAGTGAAAAGTTTCTAGCTCTATTGTGCCGTTGAGTTTGTTAAATGACAGCGAAATTTCGATAAGCCGTTTGAGTTGAAAGAAAGACATGGAAATATTTCCTTCCAACCTGTTACTGCTTAAATCAAGTGTATTTAATTGAGATAAGGATACGTTCGAAAATTCTGGTAGTGGGCCATCAAATTGGTTATTAGAAAGATGGATATTCTGCAATGATGGAAGCATAAACAGAGATGATGGAATTTTTCCGTTAAATGAATTGAACTGCAAAGCAATATATGCAAGACTGGAAAGGCCTTCAAAGTGAGTGGTAGGGATTGGACCCAATAAATTGTTATGGGAAAGGTCTACGCGGATGAGATTTCTTGACTTCTGAAAGGACGGGATTGGACCAGTAAACATGTTGGATGACATGTCCAAATAAATAAGCCGAGTAAGGTTGGCCACTGAATTCGGAATTTTTCCATTGAAATTGCACCCGTGTAGCTCCATCCTGGACAACATCCTAAGATTGCCAATAGAATTCGGTAATGCTCCTGAAAAATTTGTGTAGCTAAGCACCAAGTTCTGGAGGGATCCATTATGGGGAAATTCTGGCAATGAACCATATAACATTTCATTGTTTGATAAATCCAGAATCTTCAGAGTTGGTATCTGCAAGATCTTTTCTGGAAATACTCCACTCAAACTACAAGAACTCAGGCGCAAGGTTGTTAAATTTGTAAAATTCCCAAAAAATTGTGGAATTGGAGCGCTCAGATTGTTATTATCCAAACGGATCACTGAAACAAATTGAAGCTTCAAAAGAGAAGAATCAATGGGGCCTGAAATATAACTAGTGGGCAAGCTCAACACTCTCAAATTAGGCGCCGATGACGATATAGCTTGGCACCAATTATATCTATTAGCTGATATATTTACACCATCCAGATAAAGTTGAGTAAGCTCAGTGAGATTTTGGACAAGCATGCCTAGGTTCGGATTCTCAAGTTTTAGAGACAGAACACCAGGGAAGTAAAGGGTGGAGAGATCAAGAGTCACCAACCTTGTCATCCGTGAGAACTCAATAGGAATTTGTCCAGCAAAATCAGAGCTTGACAAATTCAAATATGTCAAACTAGTAAGGTTTGCCAACCCAGATGGAATTGGTATATATTTGAATCTGTTGAAAGCCAAATTCAGATTCTGAAGAAACTGAAGGCTGAAAAGACTACTTGAACTGTTGATTCCACCAGATATTGATTCGTTGTTCAAGTCCAGACCAGTGACGTGGCCATCTTGACTGCAAGTGACACCTCCCCAACTGGAGCAGCAATCTGTGTTTTGATCCCAAGACACCAAATTGGTTGATAAAGAAGAATCGAACTGAAGGTTGTTCTTCAACTGGAGCAACAAACTTTTCTGATCCTCCATGCATTGATTGTGCACTGCAACTACACTAGCACACACAATGAGGAACGTGGTGATGAAGAAAAGCCTTGGAAAGTGTAAAATTCTCATTTTTTGAGATAATTGTGAGTGTTCACCAGTTGATGCACAGTTGTTAGCGAGTGGTGGATTTAAGATGAAGCTGTGGGGCATGAGTTTGAACGACTGAGTTGACTCCATAGGTGCAGCCTTCAATTTTTATTAATTTTAGGCGACATTCTAAATCGACACATTTTAAGTGACACACTAAGGTGTCGCACTCGTATTGGCTCGTTTCCGGACCCAACAATAATGGAGCCGTACACGAGCCAATACATGTTAGACACTTCAGATATGGCACCAAATGTGTCCCATTTGAGTCCATTTGAGAGTGGGCATATAATTATTGTTTGGTTAAAAGTCAACATTCATCCAGGCAAAGCACTACAATTCATAATTATATTTCTATTTTTCTGACCCCCCCTTAATGAACAAAGTAAGATTGTTCCAACTATTTTTCTACATGATTTAATAACAAATGCCAATGCATCCAACGTTACGATCAGAAGTCAAGATGGTATAAAAGGAAATTGAAACGAAGAATCCCAAAAAAAAGAATAGAGATAATTCAACAAAGACTAATGAAAAGAGACTGATATGATAGGTAGACGTGAAATTTGGGATGCATTATATCATAGTAAAGGGGGATAGTCTGGACAGAGACCCTTCAACAATTTATTGGTGCCTCAGTGAAGCCCACCTTTTTGTGCACTTTTAGAATTATTTTAATTAAATAATTCATGATTAAATTAAACAATAAGTTCGATTGGTTAAATAAAAGGTCAACCAAGTAACCCAAAGATTAATTTTGTTTTTTGGTTAATTATATTAGGGGCTTATACCAAAAAGTCCCTGAAATATTTTTAATACACATTTAGTTCAAGCATTTTACTTTGTTCCAAAAAGTCCCTCATCATATAAAAACATTCAAGAAAAGGAGCTCCGGTGAGGGTCGCCGGAGCTCTGGCAGTGGGGGGTGAATGTTGCTAGCACGGACCTTTAAAAATGAGAAAATATTAGTTAAATAGGTGTTTTGTGAGGGGTGAATGTTGCTAGCACGGACCTTTAAAAATGAGAAAATATTAGTTAAATAGGTGTTTGAGAGACTTTTTGGGAACAAAGTAAAAGGTTTGGATTAAATGTGTATTAAAAAACGTTTGAGGAACTTTTTGCTATTTGATCCATTATATTAACCAATTATTAATTAAAAATAAAATTAAAGTAAACTCTTGATGTAACCATAATGGACAGTCCATATCGCATGATGTTTTAAAAATACGTGAGTTTTAAAAATTTTCCCTAAAAACTGCTTACTGCTTAAACTGAATTTTTGATATTTCTAGCAATAAAATTTTCTTGATGTCACCAATAAGCACTTGTAGAAATCACAAAAATAGAATGAAGTTTGGTCTCGAAATGAGATGAAATTTTGCAGAAAGTTGGGAAACAACCCAACAATCAAAATTAACCATCTTAAGTTGTGACATACATCATCTTTCGGGCATTCAGGACCGTTTAGGCTCAAAACGTAAAATTTGTTATTTTTGGTAATAAAGTTTACCTTTATATCTCTCTCACGAAAATTATTTTTTCGATTCCGCGAATTAGAGAGTGATTCTTATGCAATTCTAAACATATTTATGGGGCTAACTCAATTTTTCCATTTTTGGATTTTTTTGACATTTTCTAAATTTTATAATTTTTTCCACTACATAAGTAATGCTAATATTGTTTGGATGTCCTTATATTTTTTATTGTTTACATGTTAGGTCATTCCTAATCATTTTATGACATTTCTCATGTTTCTATTAGAAATGTAATAATTTCATATATTAATATTCTCATAAAGATAGGATAGATGTTCACCAAAGAGCCCTGCCCCGTGTTAGCGAATATTAGAATATAGTGGATAAATATTTGGTTGCTCAAAGGTCCAAATATTATTATAATGTCTCGCCCATCAATATTTATTATGATGTTTTATTTAATCACTCTAAATTAGTTGCCCAAAGGTCTAATTTTCATGATTAAATAAATATTAAGTGGTGTTGTAATATTTGAATAAAGAAAACATTTGCCATCCAAAGATACATGTTTTCTTTAAAATATTTTGCCCAATAAAAGTTCTCAAAATAAAAATAAAATATGAACATTCGAGAATCTCCCTTAAAAATAATGTTTAAATTTGTTGTTAGAATCAAGTAATTTGTGAGTATAATTTATCCAATGCAATACGTTTTTCCAATGGTCTAAATCCCAAAGCGTCTAATGTTCGTCCATTTAATGGAACAAGCCTAAAATAATGAGGTGCATATAGGTTTACAGTTCGTGACATTTTTTGAAGCATGGAATAGGGCCAACAAACTTAGTCTCACCTTCATCATGTTAACTATAGTCCCTAACATTAACAACTCCTTAGCCAAAACTGATACTGCTAAACAATGTTTACCAATCTAAAAGAACGATTCCAAGAAGCTTATAAATCTCTTGTTGAATCCCTTATGTCGAAGCTCACAATGGTGAGTTTTTATAATATTCGCACCATGAATGAACATATTACTGAGATGACTTGTATGGCCACGAAGATAGGAACTCTTAGCTTAAAAGTCGAAGATTCTTTCCTTGTCCAATTTGTCCTTAACAACTTACCAGCTCAATATTCCCCTTTTGTCGTTAATTATAATGTGATTAAAGACAAGCGAAAACTGAATGAAGTTACCTCGAAATTGATCCAAGAGGAATAAAGACTTAAGAAGAAGGGCAAGGGTTTAGTACCTAATTTGGCCACTTAAGCATTTGGGTCTGCAAGGGTAGCTCATTCAAGAAAAACGATAAGGGCATCAAGCGTGGCCCATCGAAGCAAGATAATGGGAATCAGGATGTCAAGAAGAAGGAAAAGAAGGTAGAAAAATGTCATTTATGCAAGAAACTTTGGCATTTTCAGAAAGACTCCAAGAAGCACAGAGTTTTGTTCGAAAAGAAGGGTGAGTTTTTATCCTTCATATGTTTCAAGTCAAATTTAATGTAAGGAAAAATTTCCAATTGAGTCAATTTGTAAGTGTTGGTTTAATTTTAGGACAAAACCCCTTGAATTATAGGATATAAATTATTTATGACCTTTCAAGCCTATGACGCTATTGTTGAAGACGTAGCAGCCAAGTCAAAGAAGATCGCATCATATGTCGTGTTTTGTGCCTCGTTTTCTTCATCAACAGTCCAAGGGTCTCCCAGGTTTGAATGCTTATATTATGTTGAGACTTGAAAATTTATTATTGGGTGTTAGAATTTTTTTGAATTCATACTATCTAAAGATTTTGTTCTCTGACACCTTTTCGTAGAAAAATCATAACTAATTAAAAAAATTAGAAAAATAAGAAACTTGCGGCCACGCGTTCGTATCGAAATTATCTAGCTTCATGGCCTGAAATCTCGTTCAAACAACCTCGTTCGAACGAATTCTAATGAGATTCTTTTCTTCATCTTGTGACATCTCGTTTGAAGTGTCGTTTAGACGACCGGGCAATTTTTTTGCAAATATGGGCAGTTTTTAAGAAATTTTTTCTTAACTTCCCACTACTAGTTTCCCACCCATTTATAGCGGTGCACTCATGTCACCCGAACAAATCCCATACTTATAAGGAAGAAACAAAAATATAACCTCCATTTTCCATCTTCCTAGCCTAATCGTTGGGTCCCAGAAAGTAACTCTCGCTTCGGAACTGACCCACGATTTGTTGCAATGGTTGTACATCCAGGATCTCATCATGCAGTTTCCCCTACCTCACTTTGGGGTAATTCTTCTTCTTGTGGCCCAGATTTCCACAACCGTGACAATTGCCAAAGAAGTTCTCTTGCCTCCGGCCCTGACCCTGATGACCTCCTCCACTCTTCCCTTAGCCCTGGCGGCCATGAAGAATGGGATGTTGCTGCTGCTAAGGACCCTACTAGTCCTGCCTGAACCCACTATTCTTGAGTTGATAACTTCTAGTCCTAACTCCCTTAGCCCAATTCCATATCGTATATGTCATTCCTCCTATTGTTGTTCCCCACTAGCACCATTTCCATCTACTTTCCCAACCTTGTCGGTCTCACTTTATCGCTGTGGACACGTTCAATACAGGTGACCCTACTCTCCACACATAGGACACCTTTTTGTTCCATCCCCCTGTCTCTGGCCCAACTATCCATGTCGGGGTGTCCTTCTTTCGGACCTTGTAGTCTTGACCCCGATTCCTACCCCCATTGGCCCATTGGCTTCGCTGGCCATATGGAACTCGTTGCTGGCCTTGACGGCTCTGACTGAATCCACCGTAACTTGGTAGGAATCCAATTGATTTGAATCATTTAAATGGTTCCCCTACTGGATATACCCTCTTTATGGCATTTCACTATCACCATTAAATCCAGTTTGGCTCTCCGACTAGATTCTCTAACCCTTTTGGCTCCCTTCTCATGGAAGCGTTAATGTAAACTCGTAAACGAATGATTTTTGACAACCTCTACACTAGTCATCGTAGAAGGATTTCTCATCCATGTTGTATATTCTATTCACGAGTTCATTATCACATAAGGACCCTTTATTTTCTCCGTATCCCCTTCGTCAGGTACAAATTCACTAAACTAGTCAACTTTTCACTCACGATCGGTCTCCATCTAGCCCATTTGATAAGTTCTGAAACTCCATTTGCATCTCTATCTGAATCAGCAGATGGAAGATCTTACTTTCAATCCGTACCCAAAGTTATCATTTAATTCCATATATACTTCTCTATATGTGGTGACTGAATCTCATCGCTCAACGCTGCACTTATGAGATAAATTTTTTTGCCTAAAATTTAATCTTGGGTGTCGCTGCACTCCACTCTACACAACTACCTTTTGGTCCTCTCCTTCCATTGGCCCATCATAATTTTTCTTTTGTTCGCATACTCATAGATGGTTCTTCAAAGAGTCCTTCCAACCCCCCACCCCTTATCGACTACATTGGGTGAGTCTGAAATTTCACTACCATTATCTACGACAGTTCTTGGAGAAGCTATTACTCCCAAGAGATTATCCTATTGTCACATGTCTGAACAATAATCATGGTGACTTCTATCGCGATCACCATTTCCAGAATGATATATGCCTCTCCTCCTGCATTCCTTCTAATGGCCTTCGCTAGTCATCCTATAATGCTCGATGTACGATGCCCAATCGAACTCGTATATAAATGACATCAACTATACTCAATAGAAGGAGAACATAAGTCGCATACGTAGAGAAATACAATAATCTTATAATAAGGCTCTATGCAAAAGAACGCTACGCTGAAACGTAAAAATTTGCACAGATCCTAAGGACACTAGAACCTGATGCTTTGATACCATCTGTGACACCATGCCTATTTAAATAACTCGTGAGCAGTCCTTCATAAAAATAAAATAGGAATCTCATTTTGTTCATTCTTAGCATCAATGTCAAAACCTTTTTCAATTACTAACCACCGATGTTTTAAATTAACTGGTGTCAAATTTTATCTTTCATTAAACAACAACATGTGTAAATAAACACAATCACCAAACAATCCACACAATAATAATATATATCCATCACAAGATAAATACTGAATAAAATAATATAGAATAAACCATCGGTTCCAAAGTCTACTATAAAGTCTAACAGAAAATAAAAACTTGTGTACATAGTCTGAACTAAAACTAAAAAAATATATTTGAAGGGGAAACACGCCCAAATGAAATAACTGAACGACATCCTACTCTCGGAATGAAGTGATTTAAGCGTCTAATCCAAATCCTTCAATCAGCCACAAGTGCTGCAATGACTCATCCTTGGAACAAATCATCAAGCTAGGAGTCCTTATGTATGGACACCTAAAAGGTTTTGAAAATATTTTGCACACGGGTGAGAGACCAAGAAAACCTTTTGAAAATATTTTGCAAGCATTTAAATCACATTTCAAAAGCAATTATTGAGTGCACATGTTAGTTCAACGTATACTCCCTTGAGTTCCTCACCTCTCAACTAATGTGAATGCCTAACGTCATCTACCCAGCTATGTTACCCAACCAAACTAGGTCTCATCAATAACTAACTAACCGTAACAGATTAAGCTCCCTCGTACCACCCATATAGTACGCTATAGTATATCCTTAATTCTCATTTAAGTCCTTAGTTAAATATCTCTTTAACTCCTCCATACTGCTCATACAGTACGCTATCGCAATAGTAATGCTTAACAATACCTGTAGCCGTAAGTGATTATTCAATCACAGTTGACATTTTCAAGAATGTTATCATTAACCCATAATTAACATCTCACGTATGTTATCATTAACCCATAATTTACATCTTACGTATGTTATCATTAAAATATTTTATTAATTTTCTCTACTTAATTCATCTTTAGATATACGCTATCTAACATTACTACTATCACACACTGAGTAGATTATCTCATAATTAAATCACCTTTAGATACACACTATATATCCTTCCTATATTACACACACGTAGGATAAATACACATGCCTGTATATATATGTCACACTATCTATATATACAACTCCAGCATCCCCAGGTTGAAACCCGTGGTGCGAGTATGCATACTCTGCTTACAAGTCCATGTACCTCTCGTACCAAATCAAGGACTATCGGTTCAGCATGTCTCCTCGAACCCAAAATTAAATAACAAGCAATGGAGGGGAACATAGTTCTAAGCCTTTTGGATATGCAGATACCTAACGTACCAAAATGACACACCGATCCCACTAATACACGACACATAGTGAGATTCCCTAAGTTCTATGTTCTAGGGCACAAATCCAGACCTCATTGGAATCGTCATGGTGGGATCAGCCACTATGCAGGAGCTCCAGTGATAGCAAGAAACGTAGGTATGTTCATGTACAAGAAATCACATAATAGGTATGATTCGTGTTAAATATTGTATTTTGTTACCTTTATTTTTGCACAATAAAGTTGTCTAACGCTCGTTAAACTCACGCTTTATACTCATTTACTGTATAACCTAAATTGTTCATCGCTAATCGCTTGCGCAAGGTCTATTTGAGTATTTTCAGGGTTTTTGATGCAAAGGACGAAGACTGGATGCATTTAGGATGAAGAACGGACATAAACACACCTTCAGGGGCAAAATGGTAATTTTAGATGACTCATTTCGGACTCGAAAGAAACATGTAAAATTGAGGGCCTTGAATCAAGGAACGCCTGTGTTCAAACGGTGCATCAATCGAAGTTGAAACGAAAAAGTTATGGCCGTGTAAAATTCGGATTCGGAAAAAGTCAAAGTCAATTCCCCAGGTCAATGCCTGAAGTCAATACCCGTGACCTGAATATCATGAAAATATTATCAGCCTTGGAAGGAGGGTCACGTGGGTTTTCGCGGATTGCCAATTGGAGTCCGTATGCACAAGTTATGATTTTTGTAAGAATAAAATGTAAATATTTAGTTTAGGATTTTATTAGTGTTTATATATTTTTTTGTGCACATTCCTTACTGAAGTCCCATGTGGGCTCAGTGGTAGGCACCACAAATGCCTCATTTTTTCTTAGAAAATGGACGCGCCACGTGTTACCAGCTGGGCAACCCACGTGTTCGCTCCATAAACATCCGATCTGACCCGCCCGCGACCTGACCCAGATCCGATTCGGTTTGACCCACCCCACGACCCACGTTGATCTGCTTTCTTCTTTTCCACTTTCCAACCCACCATTTTTAACTTTTACACTTT
Source organism: Sambucus nigra (assembly GCA_949130495.1). Lineage (NCBI taxonomy): Eukaryota > Viridiplantae > Streptophyta > Magnoliopsida > Dipsacales > Adoxaceae > Sambucus > Sambucus nigra. Next base: position 541,356,093 of record OX422219.1, on the reverse strand, counting down.
CCACCCTATATTCTTATTTCTTTAATAACTTTTTCATTTTAAATCCTTTTCTCCCCATTCTTTTTTTTTAAATGCTTCTAAAAATAAATCCTATCATATTTTTCAGCCCATGCCAACTTTCATCAGCCCCTCACTCCTTATTAAACAAATCAAGCCCATGTTATTCTTTATTTAAAAAAAATAAAATATGTAAAATACCAAAAATACCCCAAAGCCCTTATTCCCCCTATTTAAAGCCAATCACCCACAAAAAAAGATAACTTGGTACACCATCACTCTCCTCATTTTAGTGTAGTTTCATCTTTAGGAGTAGTGTAATTTAGTTTTTTTCTTCTTTTTTTGTAATTTCTTTCCCGAATTAATGCAAGTTTCTTCTCTAAATTTCCTCCGTTTCTTCTAGTATTCTTAAGCAATTTTTTACATGCTCACACATTTATTTCTCATGCGTTAAAATTAGTATACTACCTCTCTTAGTTCAATTCTTCTCATACACACAAAGCACACTTAATTATTTTTAATTGTTTTTCCTTAAATAATATAAGTTGTAATTTTTGGACGCGTTTCAATGTGTAGCTGCTTGGCTATGATATGATAGTTTAAAACCGAATCGTCACGGATTAATTCGTACCAAGAACATACCGAGGGACCTTAACGGTGTATATCAAGTATACACCATATTTAATACCAAAAGTGCGATTCCGAGACTATCTTTGACACCGAACTCTTAGCGGACTTTTATAACATTAGGGAAGTGACATTCCAGACTTTCTAATTGTTTTAAAAGAGTATTAATCCGTTTGATTCTCATTTTATCTATGTAATCATTTATTCTACGCGCACCGAAGCGCCGAAGATAATTTCTAACATTTGTTTTACTTTTTTTAATATAGTTTACATACTTTCCTAGATTAATCATAGTATAATTCTTTTAACTCTCCCATCATCCTTTACACTTTTTGTAGAAGTAATAAATTAATTAAAGTATTTAAATATCATTCCATGTGGATTCGATACCCAAACTCGCCGCTATACATATATAACATGTGTAGTTAAAGTTTAGATTTTTTGCATTTGGTCGAAATTTGTTTACAATGACATGCGCTTCGTACGCGCTCGGTTTTCGTCGAATCAAAATGGCGTTGTTATCGGGGAATGATTTGCTTTGAATCTTAATTGATTTAGTGCTTTGATCCCGAAAACTTGCTGAATCAAAATGTCACCATTGTCGGGGAGTGTTTTGTTTTAAACTTGAATTTATTTATTTCTTTGTACATATTTTTTTTTTACTATTTGTATCGGTCATGTACAACTAAGCTTCAAGGATTATCAATCGCTCGGCCGCTCATAAAATTTTGAAAATTTCATCTACGAATCACCCGAGGTAATTATATCTTATCCTAGTATTTCTTGTTATTCTAATGGTATTGTGGGTGCACAGTTTTGTCATAAATTTTTTTTTCAAAATCCCCCAAACCTATGTCTTTTGGCGAATACTTGCAAAATGAAAAAAATAAAAATTGCCAAATAACTTTAGGAGAGTATTTAAATAATCATGAAAATGGTTTGGGGACATATGAAAATTATTCTAATGAAAAAGTTCTTCAAAATTATTATAATAATAATATTCATAACTATTGTGATAATATTTCTATGAACTATTATAACAATAATTCTTACAATTGTTATTCCAATAATTTTTATAATAGTTACGATAATACTTCTCAAAATTTTCTTTTTGGTGAAGTTGCTCTACTGCCAAATTCTTTTAGTGCGTATTTGCAAAATCAAAAAAATGAAGAATTGATAATTATTATCGTGAAGAAAATTATTAGTGGGAAAAAGAATTACATATTTTATTTGAGTCTAGTAATAATTTTCCTCTTAGTAACTTATAAGACGAAGAGTATTTTGAACTAAATGAGAAATCCAAAAATTTTGAGGAAATTTCTACTTTAGAACAAACCATTTCTCATCTCACCCAATTGATAGTGGAAAATGAAAATGTAAAGGATAAAATTCAACACACGCTTATTAATAATGAATACATTGACGTTGAATTTTTATCTTCACCATTTTCATTTACCATTATTGAACCATTACATGTATCGCAAGAATCGGATGAAAGTCTCGATGATTTTGACCCGATTCTTGTCAACGAATGCTTATTCGAATTGATATCCATGATGGGATTTTCACTTGATCTTACCCCATCTCCCATTCCAATCAAAAAATCTTTTGAAAAAAAAATTGATTTCCTTGGAATGGAGCTGTGCTTGTCCCTCGTGAAATCGAACCACCCATCACTCAAAAATATTTTTATTCAAAAAATTGTGATGGTTCAATTTTTTCGCCCAATTCATGCCCCCTGTTGCATAAACGGAACTCTTATTTTTTGGGAGGCATGAGAAATTATGGTAGTCCACCATTAATCTCACAAAGTCAACATGTTTTCTGGGTGGACCCCAAAAAATTTTATCTTCTAGTTTATGGTAAATTAGAAGACAATATTTGTTTTTGTATATATCTTATTAAAAAACTAAAAAAAAATTATTTTTACTTATTTTCTATTACTAATTTTTTTTGCAGGATAATTGAACTTGATATCCGGGGACTTCCCCGTTACATCTCTTCATAACTTGAATTTAATATTGTTCTTAATTTACATTGAGGACAATGTAATGTTTTAGTTAGGGGGTGTCATAATGTGTTGCACACATCATGTTCTTTTTTCCTTTATCATAAAAATTAAAAAAATTCTTAAAATGATTATTGGCAGAGGTTTCTCGGTGAAACCAATGTAACACCCCGTATTTTTATTTATTATTTTAATTAATTAATTGGAGTTTTTCCAGATTTTTTTTTTAATTTAATAATTTTTATTGGCTAAATATGTTGGTTATGATGTTAGAAGAATAGAATTTAAAACGGTATTGAAATCGGATTTAAAATGGAGTTTTAATTGAATTTTTATTATATAGAGGAGTCCTCAAAACATAAAACTCTCTAAAAGTCCTTGACGCATAAAACTCTCTTGAAAAAAAATATTTAAAAATATTGAACGGTCCGATCAAGCTGAAATTATTTTTTAGCTTCCTCTCGTCTTCAGCTAATTCTTTGTAAAATTTCATTCAATTCCAACGGTCCGATCGTCCGGAGTAATATTTTTAGTGTTATCTTATTAGGGTTCTATTAGGATTAGGTTTCACTATATAATGACTCTAATTAGTGGGGGGACTTCTCATAATTATTTTTTCTCAAGTTTTTCACCAGAGAACACCTCTAAAAATATTTTCTCTCAACCATAATCATCAACCTCCAACATAATCAAGGTTTTGTCACCAGATTTGAAGGTTTATTTGGGGTTTAATCAAGATTGGTCCAAGAACACTTCTTTGCTAATTTTTTGAGAGGAATTCAGATTTCTAATCAGATTTTCAACACAATCTTCACAGGCATGAATACTCTATTCTTTTCCTTTAGTATTATGCGTTGTAAGTGTCGCCTAAACACTTAATTACATGTTTTCTTAAAAATAATTAGTAACTTAATTAGAAAAAGTGGATACTAATTATGGGGCTGTTTTTATAAAATATTTTAATCTGAATAATATTCATAACCCTTTGGGTACGTATGATTCATGAGTGATTTTGGGTTTTATTGGTGTAGGTTGCATGTAGAAAAACCCTAGTTTTACAATAAATAACTTTTGGGTGCGTATAACTCATGTAATACATGTAGAGATAACGAAATTTGGGTTTTGATGTATATATGATGAAAACTTGGTATATTTAATTTAAAATAATTAAATAAGATTATTTGGGTATTATTGATGTTGTGATAATTAAATTAAAGATTTAATTGAATTGGACTATCATGCGCAGTTTTATACGTTGACTAATTATTCTTGTTGGTATGACTTGTTGGTATTATTAAATATCATTGTGACGACGGGTTGTTGGGTATTATTGTTCTCCCTATATTTTAGAATGCCTTCTAGGAATGGGACTAGTGAGGAAAAATTATCACGGTTTTATTGTGTTGGGGGTGGGATAATTTTTATTACTTTATCGTCGTTACGCTAATCTAGGTATGAGACTAGGTTATGATTTGTGTTAGAAAATCCTCCTATACATAGGTTAGGAAATATTGATAACTTGGGAACCCTTAGGTATGGGACTAAGGGGGTATTTTGAGGATCTCACATCGATTAAAGGGTGGGGTGTTTATAAATTGTGAATTGGGAAATTGAGAACTAATACCTAAGATAATAAGACGGGTATTAAAATATATTGGCGACATAATCAGCGAGGGACGACAATTTAAATGGGCCAGCTGGCGTTTTATGTCGTGTTGTGTGTGGAACCTTGTCAATCAGCGAGAGCCGACAGTTTAAACGGGCCATCCGACATTTTGACAAGGGGATGTGTATTTTGGTGGAGAAATCACCTGAGGCGGGAGGACCGCCATACCTAATAATTATTAAGGTAAGAACATAAATAATTGAGAAATTTGATAATTTGGGTTAATTAATAAAAGATTAACTCCGCGGGACTTGGGAATTTAAAATCATATTGGTGTGCCTTTATAAATGGGGATTTCTGTGGGTAGTTAGTGATTTATAATTATCGCGTTTAATTACCCCGTTTAATTTATAATATTCTATTGTGATATTTATTGCGTATAATGCTACTGTCTGGATTAAAGGATCCTATTTGAGGGGAGTAGTCTGTATTCTTGCTCGGGGCTTTGGCTCTGACCCATGCATTGACTAATCTTTTTCAGGATTATAATTGGAGAAGCTGCATAAGTTTACTAGAGTTATCATTTGGAGGTGCAACTGGAGTTATTCATTTCATGGCATAGTTTAGTTAGACTTTCTTTTCCAGTCGTATTTAATTACGAGACTTCATTTGAGTTTTATTGGGCCATTCGGTTCCAAAGTTGTTTAGAGGATTTATTTTGGGATTATTTTAGATTTTATTTAATCATTATGGGAGAATGGATTATTGGAGTTAGAATGTGATGGATCTTTTATCGCTTAGTTGTTTATGAGCATTTGAGTTTGATTCAATTATGTATCTTATGGACTGGTTTATTTATGTCTCATATCTGTCTCATGATAAGAATGGTATTTATTTACTCACGCCCGACATAGTTTTGGTGGCGTTCGACACCAAAATTAGGCGGGGTGTGACAACCAACTCTAATCATTTATAAAAAAAAATGAAAAATTTTAAAAATTTTAAAAAAAATTTCTTTCTTTTTAGGCCTTTTGCTTAAATTTTTACTATTTTCTTATATTTTACACTCTAAAATTTACCTCATTCTTTTAAACCAGAAGTATTAAACTTATCTAAGTATTAACCTGTCTAAATAGCTCATTAGTTTATTTACCATTGCTATTATGCTTTAGTAATTCATATGATTCATATATTGACAACCTTACTCACATAACGAATTATACTTGCGTAATTGTTAAAAGCTAAATTGACTCGGTAAAAATAAAAGATGCATAGGTAAACCCACCTTGTGAGCTTCTTGTTCTCTTTGGTATTCTGAGTGATTTAAATACTTATTCATTATTCTTTTAAAATTGTTTTAAAGTCATTGATAATCTCAATATTCTTGTTTTGACTGTAGACTAAAGAATGGTGATATGATCTTTTTTTCGAAACAACAAAATTCAAAAATTATGTTTTAACCTCACTTTTGATCAAAGGCAATTCATTTCATTACCTCATTCCTTTCAGTAACACCTTGAAAATTGATTCAAAAAGAAATGCAAAGGATGTAGGGACTGAACACAAACAAAAGAAGAGAAGAAAATAGAGAAAAGAAAAAAAAAGAGAAGAAAATAGAGAAAAAGAAAAAAAAGAGAAAAGAAAATAGAGAAAAAGAAAAAAAAAGAGAAAAGAAAAGAAAAATAATTTACTCTTCAAAAGTTCACCCTTTCTTCAAATATACAAAATCATTTTGAGGTGTTGATCATTTTCATCCATGTTCACATTTTCCATCCTGAAAAGTCCTTAAATGATACAAGGGTTAACATATTTTTTTTAAACATTGAAAATATTACATTTTCACGTTCTTTAGAAAATAGTATCCTTTCATGAGATTACATTTTACTGTTTTATATATAAACGTCTTTCATCACTGACTTGTAAAAGGTTTTGTTTTCAATTACATTTACTCTTTACGCCTGCATGTCCCAATTGACTTACCCATATTCAGAGTGTTTTCATTTGTTGAGCGTAATCACCGGGGAGAATTGAATTAGTATGCGTCATTATAAGCATCGGGTCAATATAAGCTAACAATGAGATCACTTGTAAATTTAGTGATGCACACACACACACACACACACACACACACTCGTCAATACATAGTTATCTAATCATTTACTTTAACATAATCATTATAGCAAATAAATTGATGGAGAAATCTGCTAGTCATTGCTATTTACTTGTTAAAACTCAAGATTATGCTTAAACATTTTTCTTAGAAACATGGGTAACTTTTTGGAGTATAATACGATGTTTGTGAGTATCATCACTGTAAACTCTCACGAGACAAAACTCATCCACTAGGGTAACCTAGGCGTTTAACGGCTTGTTGCATAAGATAAATGCAACCGTGCATCCCGCGGAAGTGGATCTCTATCTTTTTTATACTTATTTTCGAATAAATTGCAAAATTCAGCATGAAAAAAATCTTTTACTATGATGCTAGGGACTAGCAACACATTAGTTAGCGGGTGTGATTCGTGCTAAATATTACATTTTATTCCCTTTATTTTTGCACAATAAAGTAGTCTGACGCTCATTAAACTCATGCTTTATACTCATTTACTGTATAACCTCAATTATTCATCGTTGATCGCTTGCGCAAGGTTTATTTGAGTATTTTCAGGGTTTTTGATGCTAAGGACGAAGAGTGGATGCATTTTGGATGAAGACCGGACATAAACGCACCTTCAGGGGCAAAATGGTAATTTCAAATGACTCATTTCGGACTCGGACCAAACACTTAAAATTGAAGGCCTTGAATCAAGGGATGCCCGGGTTCAAACGGCGTATCAATCGGAGTTGAAATAAAGAAGTTATAGTCGTATAAAGTTCGGATTCAAAAAAAGTCAAAGTCAATGCCCCGGGTCAATGACTGAAGTTAACACCCGTGACTCAAATATCAAGAAATTATTATCGGCCTCGAAAGGAGGGTCACGTGGGTTTTTGCGGATTGTCAATCGGAGTCCGTATGCACAAGTTACGATTTTTGGAAGAATAAAATGTAAATATTTAGTTTAGGATTTTATTAGTGTTTATATATTTTTTTGTGCACATTCCTTAATGAAGTCCCATGTGGGCTCAGTAGTAGGCGCCGAAAATGCCTCATTTTTGCTTAGAAAATGAATGCGCCACGAGTCGCCATCTGGGCAGCCCACGTGTCCGCGCCTTAACCGCCCAGAACCGCCCAGAACCGATCCGGTTTGACCAGCCCGCGACCCGGTGGACCTGCTTTCTTCTTTACCACTTTCCAACACACCATTATTAACTTTTACACTTTCCACCCTATATTCTTATTTCGTTAATAACTTTTTCATTTTAAATCCTTTTCTCCCCATTCTTTTTTCTAAATTCTTCAAAAAATAAATCCTATCATATTTTTCAACCCATGCCAACTTTCATCAGTCCCTCACTCCTTATTAAACAAATCAAGCCCATGTTATTCTTTACTTTAAAAAAAAATAAAATACCAAAAATACCCCAAAGCCCTTATTCCCCCTATTTAAAGCCCATCACCCACAAAAAAAGAGACCTATATACACCACCACTCTCATCATTTTAGGGTAGTTTCATCTTTAGGAGTAATGTAATTTAGTTTTTTTCTTCTTTTTTGTAATTTCTTTCCCGAATTAATGCAAGTTTCTTCTCTAAATTTCCTCCGTTTCTTCACTTATTCTTGTGCAATTTTTTACATGCTCTCATACTTATTTCTCATTCTTTAAAATCAGTATACTTCTTCTCTTAGTTCAATTCTTCTCATACACACAAAGCACACTTAATTATTTTTAATTGTTTTTCCTCAAATAATATAAGTTGTAATTTTTGGACGCGTTTCAAACGTGTAGCTGCTTGGCTATGATATGATAGTTTAAAACCGGATCTTCACGGATTAATTAGTATCGAGAACATACTGAGGGACTTTAACGGTGTATATCAATTATACACCATATTTAATACCAAAAGTGCAGTTCCGGGACTATCTTTGACATCGAACTCTTAGCGGACTTTTATAACATTCGGGAAGTGACATTCCGGACTTAATAATTTTTTAAAAAGAGTATTGATCCATTTGATTCGCATTTTATATATGTAATCATTTATTCTACACGCACCGAAGTGTCGAAGATAATTTCTAACTTTTGTTTTACTTTTTTTAACGTAGTTTACATACTTATCTAGATTAACCATAGTATAATTCTTTCAACTCTCCCATCATATTTTACACTTTTTTTTAGAAGTAATAAATTAATTAAAGTATTTAAACATCATTCCCTGTGGATTCGATACCCGAACTTGTCGCTATACATATAAAACATGTGTAGTTAATGTTTAGGTTTTTTGCATTTGGTCGAAAATTATTTACAATGACAGGGGCTTCACACGCACTCGGTTTTCGTCGAATCAAGGTATACACACAACCTAATCCCTATGTCGCATATAGTCAAACACACAACCCGTAAATATCATCCACATAGGTTTACAGTCCACCCGTTAACATCATCCATATAGGTATACACTCCACCTATAAATATCATCCTTATAGGTATACACACGAGCTATTAATATAATTCGTATAGGTATACACCCAACCTATAATATAATCTTCATAGGTATGCACAAGACCTTTTAGTATAATTCGTATAGGTATACACTCAACCTATAATGTAATCGTACTTAATATTCATCCCTCTAATACTTATCGTGCTAATCAATATACGAATATAACCCTCTATCACATTTTCCTGAATATTGTTCTCTACCCGAAGGGCCCTAGCTACTCCTTGATTAAATATCAGTAGCAGATACACTCATACACTATTGGTCAGAATCATAAGTTCACTCATCTCTCCATGATCCATTCTCATTCTCCCGAATTCACTCGCATTGCAACTTATTCCCGATTAACCTTAATCTTAATTATCCTCTCTTATGACTAAGACCCAACCTTGCAATTTTCCTATTGGTGATTATTAATTCCATCACTATAATTTAAAGGCATCCCAAAAGTCCCCCGAGAATTTCACACAAGTTCTAGGCTTAAAAAGGGAAAACTATCAAAATCTAGGAATCTGAATCGATTCACCCAAAGGCCGCATCAATTCATGTTTTGAATCGATTCTCCCTTGGGCCGAATCGATCGAAAAGTGTCAGTTCTCTTCTTCCTTACATTTTTGTGATTTTTCCACCATTCCAAATTTCTTGATTCTTCATGAAGCTCAACAAACTTTCAAACCAACATTTCTCAACATCATATAAGTGTATAGGAATGATTTCTAATGTAAATCTAACATTAAATCATCACAAATTCAATTCAAGAACCTATTTTCTCTTTAAAATCCTTAAAACCCTAGTTTTCATTGTTCGTCATCTTTTTCAATCAAAAGTCAGATTTCTCCCATTTTTATCATCACATATCTACTGATTTCGTATTACCCACATACATAGGTTCAATCTACACGCAATCCTACCTAAGATCATGTGTTTAAATCATCAATTTTCCAAGAACCTCATTTAAAATGATCAAATAATAACCCTACGCTACACATGGGTATTATAACCTTTTAGCAACAAGCAAGAGAAACTATGTAGGTCTGAATTCATTTCTGAGATGATGGAGTCGATCTCTCCTCGCTCAAATCACGGTTCCGACAACTTTGGTGGAGAGAATGCGTGTTGCACCATGAGGAACTCTCTTCTCCTCCTCCTCCCTGGTGACCTCATTCTTCTCTAATTGTGTTAACCCTAGCCTCTAACTCTAAGGGCCTGAAATACTCTTTTTTATTTTTTGGAGTTCTCTTAACCACAAAATCTCGAATGATCGAAACCCCCTTAAACGGTTCCAGGTTGGTCTGAAATCACCCCGGGATCCAAACTATACACCCTTGTATACTATTTCAACTATTTCGACCCTCTCCCAATCAATCATGACCTCTAAATCATCATTCGATTCGCTCTATAACATATCTTATCTCGACGTCAAAATAGTTTACACGCGACCCTCGGTTGAGTTCCAACGTAGTCCCGTCAATATTACTCGCTACGACATATAATAATTTTCGCACAAATTATTCCGTCAATAATAAATCATTTTCTCTCAAAAAGATTTAATTCTATCAACGGCACACGTTTAATTTAAAAAAATCCAGATTTATTACCAAATTAAGTAAATTCTAAATTCGCAGAAATATGGGGTATTACAAAGTATACTAAAACCATAATTGATGTAATAGTTTTAGTTATGGATTTATTATTAAAATAAAATCAATTTTCCTATTTTAATGAGAATCATGTATGGACATAATGTTTGCATTATTTTATATATTTTTGATGTGTTTTATTCTACTTAGTAGGTGTTTTAGTGTGTAGAGTACGACTTACACACATAGGGTCAGATCACCAGTTCTTATGGAATATAAGTTTTATATTTCGTACTCTTCGATGGAACTCGACATACAATCCGTAGGGTTGTAACAAAATATTTCAGTAGGTATATCTTGATTATGGGAAACAGTACGGTATCAACTTATTGTGCTCGTACACTTTTATGTTTATTGAATGAGACCATTTTGAGGTCATTGTCTTTATACTGATTTTATAAGACAATGTACACCTCGTGATTATTAAGCTTACTTAAGTCTCTTAATCTAGATATGATTGACGAACACATGCACTAGTTATCTATTTCTTTGACCTATCGGGTGAGATTCATCATTGGATCGATAATCTTGATAGATTGGGTAATGGTGATTAATGTATGGTGAAATTATTTTCTGGATGGAATCGATGTCTCGGTATAGAGACTAGTGATACCCCCTTGAGTTGCTTATATGTTTTGTGTTTATCAAATCCTACAGGTGCATTATGCTAATTCAACACTACAAATAGGTTAAGTTAGACCACTCAAGGACTTAAAGAAGTTAATCAAATAAATTATCGGTAATTTATTTTATTAACGGGTATCTATAACCTTAATATGGAGAGAATTAAGTAATTAATAATGAGGAGATCGAAATATAATTTTGAGTTAAGTAGTGGAGTTGCAATTATAATTATTTAGTGGTATTAATTATAATTAAAGGACTGAGATTAGGATCCGAGAAGGATTATGTTTTCTCAGGCCCATTAGGAGCCACATCCTTATCTCTCCTTAGGGTCCCTACTGTAGCATATATATATTCACCTAAGGCTTATTGTTTCTCAAGCTAGTCATCACCAAGCTTTAAGAAAAAGAGGCAACAAAGAGGAAATAGGAGAAAAGTACGAGCACAGTCATTATAGTGTGGGATCTTTCTTCATTACAATCGTGAAAGTATGGTAATACAATTATTAAATATGGGAAGTGACTTAGTATTATGGGCGATTATGGGTAATTAAAGACTAGGTGTTGAGGGTTTCCTTGTTTGGATTATCCTCTCACCTCCAATGACTCTGCAGTAGTTTCTTATAATATTGAGTCACATGGAATTAATTAACAATTCATTTTTAATTAATTTTACTCACACCGACTTATAACTAAAATTAATGATATATGTAATTTAGTATAATTTGTGTTGATTTGTTTTGATATTTGGGACGTTTATAACGTCCATTTTTTCACATAAAGTAGTTTTTTCAAGCATATTGGGTTTGTATATGGCTTGGGCATAATTTGGGCTCGTCAGAGTGCTTTTTGGTCTCATTAGGTTATGGATCATATTGGGACTAAGGCCAATTTCGTGGGAATAAGCCTTATTAGGTCATTAGACTTAACTTAAAACATAATATAGACTTGGAGAGTTACGCTAAGAGGCTTAGAGAGAAGAGGCATACATGGGTGAAGATGATTTGGGTGTTGTGGAACTTTGTTTCATCAATGCGTTCATAAGAAAGTTTACATCCTTAGAGAATCTAATTGGGATTATGTTATGGTAGTAGTAGTTCACTGGATTCTGGACTAATATGTTTATAATCTAATTTTTATCATAAAAAACCAAGTTTTGAATTTTCTAATTAAGAAATTAAACCTTAATCCCATATTAATCAGCTAGAATAGTTTGATGAGAAATCCTGTGAATTGATCTTGTAATATGGTTTGAATTATTGTATTTTGAATCATGATGATAAATTGTATTAAAAAAACCTTGAAATTCATTAAAATCTAAGTTGAATTGATTAGATTTATGAAATTGAATAATATGATTTTGATATACAAAACCTTGATTTAATCACATAAAATGTGTGGAGTTAGGTTAGCATTGTAAACCTTCTATCTATAGGAGGTTGAGCTGAGGATCGATTATAAGGTTGGAAGTTAGGTTTTGAGGTCGTTATTGGCTTTTTTGGGACTTACCGGAGTATGATAGGTAGTCTCCTCTACTTAACCACTAGTTGTCTCAATATCGACTTTAGTGTTGGAGTATGTGCGCGATATCAGGTGTCCCCGAAAGAGTCACATTTACACGCACTTAAATGTATTATCAAATAAGTTAATGGAACTCTTTTATACGACATTTGGTATTCCTTTGATACCGATGACCGTTTATTCACCAATTCAGATGCTGATTGGGCCGGGGAAGTAGATGGTTATGGGAGCACTTTGAGTGGGTGTTTCTATTTTGGGAGTTCTCTTGTCTCATGGTTGAACAAGAAGAAAAACTCCATATCTTAGTCCACGATGGAGGTTGAGTATATTTCCCCCGGGAGTTATTTCACGCAAATTTTATGGATGAAACAAATGTTGGAGGATTATGGTATTTTACAAGCCACGATGATAGTTTCTTGTGATAATCCGAGTGCGATCCTATAAGGACAAAATTTTCCAATTGTGTCCTTTGTAGTTTTGGCTCAATTTCGGACAAAAATATTTGAGTCATAGGATAGTGTTCAGCTGTATCCATCCAAGCCCGTGACGTGTTAGTTGAAGACGTAGCAGCCAAGTTTATAAAGCTTCATCATATGCCGGGTTTATTGTGCCTCGTTTCTACGTCAACAACATTGGTTCCAATGCTCCTAAGGTATGAATGCATTATATATATATATATATATATATATATATATATATATATATATAGGAGCTTGAAAATTTATTGGGTGTATTTTATAAATTTTTTAAAAATAGTTTTAGCGACTTTTTTTTACTCAGAAAATATTTTTTAGAACTTTTCATAAAAAGTTTTGAGCCTAAAAAGAATTTTTCATTTTCTGACAAGTCATTCGAATGAACTCGAATCTCGTTCGAATGTGATTACCAGGTCCTTCGAACGAGACTTCTAATGATATTTCCTTTTTCTCACTAGATTATAGTTAGTAAAGTCGTTCGAACGAAAAAATCATTTGAACGAGTTTGGCGGGAACAGTTTTTTGTAAGTTTTCTCCTTGTTCCCATTACTTTTTCCCCACCAAATTTTTGATAGATTTAACTAGTGCGGGAGAAACATTTTTTCTCAAACTTTTTTATATCCTTTTCTTCACTTAGAGTGTTTTGAGAGTTAATTCTTCCAAAGAAAAATTTCCCTTGACTTTTGTTAGAATGTTTTAATCCTTAGAACAAAATCAATGTTTACACACCCATAGTTTGTTTATTCCAAGTTTCTTCATATATATCTTTGCTTGGAGTATTTGGCAGAGGGTTCTACTCTACCTATCAAAATTTTGTTTAGGTTTGCTTCTAAATCCCACAAAAAAGAAGACATGTTTTTGCTGCGGCGTTCTCATACGGTGAAAGGCACCGTGTGTGGGTTGACGGTTGTTCCATAAGCCTCATTGGTGGATTCTAAGGTTCCGATGGAGTTCCGAATTATCGACTAGGCGGAGGTAGTTACAAGAAAAGGCATCGGGGGCTTGGACAGAGTCAAGTCGAGTTGTGTAAGTCATCTGTGTTGTAATCATAAAACCATACTTAGTGGACTTAAGGCTAGGGTTGTTCGAGGTTTTTCCCGTTGTGGGTTTTCCTCGTACATCGCGGCTTAGTGGTTTGTTTATTTTATCATTTGCAAAAATCACATTAGATGCATGGTTAGGTAAAAATATAAGATTGGAATATTTAATTTGGTGCTAACTTAATTTGGGTAAATATTAATTTCATTCAAGTCATTAGTTTTATTGGATAAAATTGGGTTTGGCCTAATTTGCGAAACTGAATTAATTATTTGTTAGGCAAATTTCTAGGACTGGAGTTGAATTTCTTTTGGATTCAAAGTTAAAAATTCACAACTTTGTTTTTAAGAGCAATTTTAATACTGAGAAAATTGAAATTCGATTTTGTTTAATTTTAATTTTGGAAGAATTAAAATATAAATATTTTAATGTGAATTATACCTTTTTAATCGAACCATCTTTATTCCGCATTAAAGGAATTTTTTTTAAAAAATTAGTTTAAAATTGGGGGTCTACATATTATAACAAGTAGGGGGAGAAATGGTATCTAATCCTATTGCAATCGCATCTTAGTTTGGGAGATTTGTCTTAGGGGGAGGTGTCTTTCTAAGTAGGTCATTTATTTGATAAAGGGGAGATTAATTTAGGAGGAGTCTTTATTTTAATTGCATTTAATATTTTGATATTACCTATGCGTTTAATGTTTTGCTTAAGTGTGAAGGAATTCTTCTAGTGGCAACTTTATTCGTCAAAGCTATCCTTGGGTTTGAGTCAAGCATTGTACTTTTATTTTTGGGTGGGAAGTTATTGAGTCTAGTAAGAGCTTGACGGCCCTTTAGGATTTTGTTTTGGTTTTTGTCCTGCAATAGCCAAAATGGGAGATTTGTAAGCACACAAATTTTCAATTGAGTCCTTTGTAGTTTTGACTCAATTCTGGATAAAAATATTTGAGTCATAGGATAGTGTTCAAGTGTATCCATCTGTGGTGCCAATTATTATGCAACACAAATAGATAAGAGAAAGGAAATCACCAAGTAGGAAAAAGGAATGTAAAATGACAATCACACAAGAAAGGATGTACGTGGTTCAGCAAAAGAATGCCTACGTCCACGATGGTGCAGTCGATGTTATTTCTATATACTCCGGAGTCATTACAGAGAACACAACTTGTCCTTTTGCGCTGGACCTAGGGTTCAATATATACATGTATGTTCAGGTAAGTGGGGGTGTTGGATTCCCCCAAGTTTTCCATCTCTCCCTATAACCTCCCTTAATGGGAACGTGGGGAGAGATCGGATAATTAAATGAGAAATGGGGGGCCTGGACTTTGGGCCGCCAGAAATGGGCTACTCGTCCAGGCCCATGGTCTTAATTCTGGGCACCCACAATTGCCCCTAAGTTTGTTGGGCCATGCTCTTGGGCTCAATAAATTTAAATGATTAGCCATAATGGAATTTTTTACAATTCTTCGAAAGTTGTGAAGTTGATTTTGGTGGCACCTGGTTCGTTTCTTGTGCACTATGATTAGAAAAATTTGAAGGTTTGTTGGAATAGCCACTTTTCTATCGTCGCTTTAGTCTTTCCAGCATTATTTTATTTTTTGTGAGCTCTAGCACTTCGTACCTTCTTTTCTCAATCTCCATTCTCATCCTTCCTAGTTATTTGGGATCGTGCTTCTTCATCGCTTGAATCGATCTTCCATTTTGTAAGTTTCCTGTGCCCTTTCTTTGTACTTTCTCTTTGATTTTTTAGCTTTTGTAGGGTTTTCCAATGGCGAAGATTGGAAATAGGTCAATCTCTGAATTTAGGAAGTTTTATAACGTCCCTAATTGGGTGGATATTGAGTGTCGCGTTTCCCCTCCTAGAAATGTTAGAGAGATAGATGACGCCCACTGGATCCATGTTTTGTTTCTTTCTCAGGGGGGACTCACCTTTCCTCCCAATGATTTGTTCTTGCATTTCTTTGGCTATTTCAGTATTGTTCCTGCACAATGCTTGCCCAATGTGTGGAAAATAGTTAATGGCATACACATAATAAATAAGTTGTTTGGAACTATGTTAGGACTTGCCGAGGTCTGTTTTTGCTATTCCTTCTCTCGAACTAGCTCTGGGGTGCTCTATCTCAAAGCTAGGAGCCCTGACAGGGTATTGGTAGTAAACCTACCTGATTCCCATAAGGGCTATTGGTAAGAAGGCTTCCTTGCCAGAAACTAGTAGTTTTCTCCCCAATTTGAGGGGTTGAGATCTGAGAGGTTCACTGTTCCCTTTTATGGGGAAGAATACATAGGCAGACATTGCTCTTGTTGCTTCGGTTTTTGTTGATTTATGATCCTTTTAATTCTTCTCTATTCTTCTTTTGCAGCGAGGTCAAAGAACTTGGAACCTGCTCTCAGCGAGGTTCGTCTTTCAGAATTGATAAAGGCTTGGAATATCAGGGAGCCTTTGGGTGACAGCGAGCATCCTAGATCTGCTGCTTTTTTGCTCGAGTACAAGAACGTTGGCTCCAACTTCATAGCAAGGCCTTTGGATAGTATACCAGAGTTCGACTTATTCGAAGAGACTGCTGTGGGTCCTATCCAGTTGGAAGAGGAAGAGCGGAGCTCTGAGAGTGACATTGTAGGAGCTGTAAGTGATTTACGGGGAAAGAGCTCTAGCAGTAGTAGTTCCTCTGATTGTAGGGAGGTTTCTGAAGCTCGAGGGTCATCGAGAACTTCTAGCAGCTCGAGCGAGGAGATGGTTCCTCGAAGGAAGAACTTAATCAGGGATGATGATGATGAGGACCATGTGCTTCTTGTACAAAGGTCAAAGAAGCAAAAATCTAATTCTGGGGCTATGGCTACTGGTTCCCGATCCTCTGCCAAGAGCAGGAGAGAAAGAAGAAGGAAGAGGAGCAGGTGAGGGAGAGAGAGAAAAAAGGATGAAAAGAAGAAGAAGAAGATGGAGGAGAGGAAGAGGGCAGAGGAGAGGAAGAAGAAAGAGAACAAGAGAGAAGAGGAGAAGAGGAGGGATGAAGTGAGGACGAAGGCCGGGTAGGCCTTGGCCTCGGTATTTGCGCTGCCCGAGGGGGCTTCTGTTGCAATTTCCCCTCAGTTAGCCCCCTCTTTGCTCGAGAGAGCTGTCCTCCCAACTGATCGCCAAAGGGCAGTAGGGTCTGAGAAATTGGCCCTTCAGGCTAGTCAAAGGCTAGCTCTGGTATGGTTTTTCCCTTTTCTCCCATGTTTTTATGAACTTCATCATTTTTTCTCTTTTAACATCTTCTTCTTTCTGCAGTTTGTTACTGAGTTCGCTGTGCTGTATCGTTCATGCGATGAGCTAGTGAAGAAAAATAGCGAGGTGGAGAAGGAAAACGCTGCCTTGAAGCTGAAGGGTAAAGAGCTTGAGGATAGTTTTAAAGCCATGGACTCTGCTCGGATTTCATCTAACCTGGCTCTTGCTACTGCCAATAAGGAGAAGGATGCTGCAGTCCAGGATCTGAAGGAGCTGAGGCAGGCCTACGACTTGGTTTGCTCGAGCAAACTTACTATTGTGGAGGAGAACAGGGTGCTCTCTGAAGAGCTGAAGAAGAAGGAGTCTGAGGCTGTTACTGCCAAGGAGGACTCCTACAATTCTGGTTGGGCTGCATCATACGAGGATGCTGAAGTTTAGATAGGCTATATTAGCCGTCTGAACTTCAAGAAGGGCTGGAATAAGGCCTTTATAGCTGCTAGAGTGGATGTTGAATCTCCCCTTTTTGACGAGCACGACCCAGGGCCGAGGCCAGTCATAGATGAGGACCCTTCCCCAACCGTTGAAGGCTCTGATCCTATTCCTCAGGTGACCCCTACTGACGTTTCTCTTATTAAGGCGACAGAGATCACCCCTGTCGAGGGCAGTGCTCCTATTGATGCCGATAAGGGGAAAGGGCCATCAACCTCTGGGCCACCCGAGGTCGCTAATTAGTTACCTGAAAGGATTGCTTTGTATTTTTGGTTTTTTCTGTGTGTAAACTTTCTTTTTTCTGTTCGATGTAATTTCAACCTTCATTAATGAAAAAGGCTTCTATTTCTCTATGCACTGATATGTCTTCTTCTCTCCCTTATCTTCTCATTATTTGTAGTCAATTGATGTTGATGATTACATTCCTACTACTTCTCAACTGGGAAGGACCCTTGGTCTTAATGTGAGTCTTGAGGTTCGCCAGGCCTTTGTTAGATTTACAAATCCCTTCGGTCTAGGAATCAGAAGTATAAGGAGCAATCTGAACTTGTGGCCAAGCTGAAGCACATGCTCCAAGAGATGGAAGAGGTTGCGTCTTCAGTGCAAGAAGAAGTGAATACGCTGAGAGCAAAGCTTCTTGATGCTTTTGAGATCAACTAGGTTGGTGAGATGCTTTAGCAAGAGAATGAGGTTCTGAGGAGAGAGGTCTCACTACTTAATGATCATGCGTCGAGCACTGCTCCAGCAGTATTACAGGGTTCCTCATCATCGCGAGCCAAAGCTAGTCAGAGTGATACTCCTGTGCTGCGGGGTTCCACTGGTCCATCTATTCCGCGAGCTAACAGGACCACCAGGATCCAGAATAGGGAGGTAGAAGAACTTCGAGAGAGGGAAATGGAAAAATTTCGTGGTGATGTCCAGCGAGAATATGTTATTGTTGCTGGGCTTCAGAGGGATGTTACTCGGCTGCAGAACCTATTCAAAAAAGGTCCTCGACAAGTATGGGATGATGGGTACGACTAGGGTTGGTCAGATGCTCCAACAAGGTTGATGGAGTTCTAGGAGCTTTCTTTTATCAGGGGGTGGCTAAGTGCCTTGAAGGAGCTGAAAGTCCCAAGGAACTCGATGCTCTGGTATCGCCATGAAATGTCTCCCTCTACCCTGATGCCTAACCCCTTTTGGAGGGATGATCGATGGAACCCCATCGATTCCATCCCTCGGCAATTGTTGGAGGTGGATGCGAATGAGGTTATGGAAGAGTTAGCTCCTGCTCCTGATGACAGACGAAGAGCTCGAGTGGCTGATTATCTCGCTCAGAGGCCTCCCCCCATTGAGATTTTTCCAGCTGTTTTTACTTGTATTTTTGATAATGTAAATGCTTTGGGCGAGTTTGCCGACTAAGCATGTATTACCATTATTGTAAATATGATTCATTAATAAAAATTTTGTGTTTTGGGCAATTTTATCGACTAAACGTGTGCATCATATTCTTCATATTCTTACTGTTTTATAATCTTCTAAGTTTGTTTTGTCATGAAAGTGTCCTCCCAGTCCAGTATAATACCGAGATACCATTGTGCGCCACTTTACCTTTTCGGTTGTGTCGTCACACTCCATTAGGCCTAAGTGGGGAAATTGGCGAGGACACACCTGGTGTTGGATGCTTTATCCGATAAGGGTTTTGATTAACCGAAGTAGGTTTGATGACCAGTATAAAATTTGGTCATATTTCCTAAGGATCCCCCGTAGGGCTTCATATATTGGCAGGGGCAATGCTAGGAGGTCCTTCGTGTTTCATAACGATGACCTGAGGAGTGATATTGCCCTGCTATAGTGTAGTGATCAATGTGCCTGTTATTTGGAAAAGATGTGCGATAAATGCATCTGTTACTTATCAGAATATAACCAATTAAATAACTTTCATTAATGATAAGGGAAATGATCTTCTAGTTTCATAACAAAAGAATAAAAGAAAGATCTAAAAAAAAATCTCTTGAAATTGGTTGCGTTCCATGCTCGTGGTATTTCTCTGCCTTTCATCATTTTCGAGTGATAGGCGCCCTGCAGGTCGCCTCTGGTTACTTTAAAGGGTCCTTCCCAGTTGGGGCCTAGCTTGCCGTCTGATGGTGTTACTACGCTGCCCAGGACTTTCCTTAGAACATAGTCCCCAATTTGGCATGCCCTCGGGTTAACCCTTTTGTTGTAATACCTCGCGAGCTGTTGCTGGTAGCTCGCTAGTTTCACTAGGTCTAGCTCCCAGCGCTCATTGGCTAGGTAGAGCTCAGCGAGCAATGTCACATCATTATGGCCTTGGTTGACAAGTTTGGACCTCATTGTCAGTAAACCTGCTTCGAGTGGGATGACTGCTTCCATATCGTATGTCAGCAAAATTAGGGTTTCTCCTATTGCTCGCCGAGGAGTGGTTCAATATGCCCATGGGATGTGAGGTAGTTCATTTACCCATGTGCCTTTGGCTCGCTCCAATCACTTCTTTAATCCATCGATAACAGTTTTGTTGGAAGCCTTAGCTTGGCCATTGCTCTGAGGGTAGGCTACCGAACTGAAGTGGTGTCTAATACCGTGTTTGTTAAAGAAGTTCTGAAAGGAGATGCTTTCGAACTGTGTTCCATTATCGGTGATGATGGTCCTAGGGATGCCAAAATGAGTGATTACATTCCTCTATATGAACCTCATCATATCAGCGTCTCAGATGTTCGCCAGGGGTTCCGCCTCGATCCCTTTGGTGAAGTAGTCAGTTGCGACCAACAGATATTAGCGATTTCCATTGGCGGTAGGTAGCAGTCCCATGATGTCCATTCCCCATTGGGCGAATGGCCATGGGCTGGACAAGGATTTTAGATCGCTTGCGGGTTAGTGGACCATAGGAGCGTGAAGTTGGCATTTCAGGCATTTGCGGACATAGACCGCAGAGTCCCTTTGCATATATGGCCACCGGTAGCCTTCCTTCATTGCTCGAAAGGCTAGAGATCTTCCTCCAATATGGCTTCCACAGACTCCTTCGTGAAGCTCGTGTAGCACTTGCTCGACATCTCTTAGGTGGACGCATTGGAGGTAGGGACCGAAGAAGGATTTCTTATACAAGTTGCGTTCTGGGGATAAGTGAAAGCGAGCAGCTTTGACTCTTATCTGGTGGGCAGTCTTCTTGTGACTCGGGAGCATTCCATCCTTTAAATAATCCCTTAAGGGGTCCATCCAGCTGGGGGTTGATCCCACCTGGAGTACCTGTTCAACATTTGGTGGCTTGTTGTTGCAATTGATGCTCGGGTGAGTGAGCAAACCAATGGGGATGGTTCTTTTTAGGTCGGAGTCAATTGCCGAACTCAGGGCTGCTAGGGCATTAGCGTGACTATTTTTCCTCCTGGCAAACTGCTGGACGTTGATTACTTCAAAGCTCGACATTATTTTTTTCACTAAGGTAAGGTAAGCTACCATCCTTTCATCTTTTGCATCGTAATCTCCGCTTATCTGATTGAAAACTAGTTGGGAATCGCCGAACACCTGTAAATGTTTTGCTCCCAGAGTGTGCGCTTTTTGGAGGGTGACTATTAGGGCTTCGTACTCCACTTCGTTGTTGGAGGCTGCAAATCCAAGCCTGATTCCTTGTTTAAGGATTGTATTTTCTGAGTAATGAGGACAATGCCTACCCCTGCCCCCTTTGAGTTGGAGGCTCCATCAACAAATAGTTTCCAGGTTTCCTCTTTTCCTTGTTTCCCCTTTTGTCTTGCTGGTTAAGTTTGGTCGGAGGGTTCCTCGCCCGTGAATTTGGCTATGAAATCAGCGAGGATCTGACCCTTGACAGCTGTCCTTGGTTGAAATTGGATGTCAAATCGACCGATCTCGACTGACCACTTAGACAATCTTCCCGACAAATCTGCTTTCCTTAGGATTTCCTTAAGGGTATGTGATGTAAGGACGATGATAGTATGAGCTTCGAAATAATGCTTCATCTTCCTTGAGGCTACTACTAGTACGAAGGCGAGCTTGTCCAATTTTAGGTACCTTTTCTCGGCGTCCAGTAAGGTTTTGCTCGCTTAATAAATGGGGTGCTGGATTCCTGTAACCTCGCATATTAGCGCAGAGCTAACAGTGTGATTGGACACGGAGAGGTATAGGTACAAAGAATCTGTCTCTTGTGGTATGACGAGCAGTGGTGGAGAGCTTAAGTAAGACTTGAGCTCGATCAATGCTTGCGAGCAGTCTGAGCTCCATTCTACTATCTTGTTCCCCTTTAGAAGATGGAAGAAAGTCTTGAACTTCTCAGAAGACTTAGAGATGAAATGATTTAAGGCAGCGAGCATAGAGTGAGCTTTTGTACGCCTTGGATTGTGCGAGGGGGTTGTACCCTTCTAATGGCATCGATCTGGTCTGGGTTAGCTTCTATGCCTCTCTTACTGACCAAGTACCCAATAAATTTTCCTGACTGGACACTGAAAGAACACTTGCTTGCATTAAGTTTCATTCGGTACTTCCTGAGTATTTCGAAGTGTTTGACAGGTCTGAGAGGTGATTCTCCTTCTTCTTGCTCTTAACGAGCATGTCATCGATGTAGACCTCCATGTTGTCTCCCATCTGATCTTTGAACATCTTAGTAACCAGCCGCTGATATGTTGCCCCTGCATTCTTGAGCCCAAAGGGCGTGATTGTGTAGCAGTATAACCCAACAGTAGCGATGAATGCTGTTTTGTCCTGGTCTGGGGCATATAAGGGGATTTGGTGATACCCTGAGTATGTGTCCAGAAAACTCATTCACTCGTGAGCTGCAGTGGCGTCTACTAGTTGGCCTATTTTTGGGAGGGGTAAACTATCTTTAGGGCATGCTTTGTTGAGGTCAGTGCAGTCGATGCAAACTTTCCACTTCCCATTGCTCTTCGGAACTACTACTGGGTTGGATATCCACTTGGGGAATTGTACTTCCCGTATGGATCCTGCATCCAGTAATTTTTCAACTTCTTTTTCGACCGCCTTAGCCTTCTCGGGTGCAGTTTGTCGTGCCTTCTGCGTGACTGGCTTGAAGATGGGGTCGACGTGCAGCTGATGACAGACCATACTAGGATCGATTCCAGGTAGCTCGTATGGTTCCCATGCGAAAACATCTACGTTGCGCCTCATCAAGGTTGCCAGTTCCTTCTGTTCTTGGTTAGTAAGAGACGCTCTAATCAAGAAGACTTTGTTACTGTCTTCATCTCCAATCGTAACTTCTACCAGGTCCTCGATGACCCGCTCGGAGGGGAGGATCCTGGTCTCCCCTACTTTAATTATTATTTAGAAGGTGTCAGACCTTTTTCAATTTTCTCGCTGGGCTGCTCGGACTTCTTCTCTGGCTTTGGACTGATGGCTTCTATGAAGCACCTTCTCGCCATTGCCTGATCACCGTGCATTTCCATTACTCCTCATTCGGTTAAGTACTTGAGTTTCTAATGGTAGGTTGAGGAGACTGCCTTCATCGCATGAAGCCATCCCCTGCCGAGGATGGCCTGGTATGGTGAGTCGATGTCAACTACCAAAAACTTGATCATCTTGGAGACATTTCCAGCACGCACTGGTAGTACAATCTTTCCCAGGGGCATAGTTATTTTTCCAGCGAAGCCAACCAAAGGTACAGTAGCCTCCTTTAGGTCGGCGACGCTTAACTTTAATTTTCTGAATAGATCGAGATACATTAGTTCGGACGAGCTGCCTTGATCGATGGGAAACTTATCGACGTCAAAATTTGCTATCCTGAGTGTAATGATCAGAGCATCATGATGTGGGGTCCTCACTCCCACCAGATCTTCATCTTTGAAGTCAATATGCTTGTTATAGTTTATGTCATCTGCTCGTCAACATTTTCCTGACTGTGACTTTGCTGGATCGATCTGAAAATCCTACATTATTGTTGTAAGTTTCTTCATCTCCATTCGAGCTGAATTTCCTTGTAACTGCCTGGAATCAGATGCCCCGTGAATTACCGCGAACTCGTGTCCAGCATCATCTTCCAGCACGTTATCAGGTCTCACCTCTCTATTGTCATCCACTTTCTCTACAAACTCGTTCAAATGCCCAGATTAGGCCAGTTCCTCGAGGTGAGACTTAAGAGCTTTGCAATGCTCAGTCTTATGTCCTACCTCTTTGTGAAAAACGCATCTTAGCGCATTGTTCCTCATCAAGGGATCTCCTCCCATCTTCGTGGGCCACTTGATGAATGGATCATCTTTGATCTTCGCGAGAATTTGGTAAATTGGTTCTTTGAAGACGGTGTTAACCGCCTGGAATGCTTTTGACGCATCATTGTTCCCTCCGTTCTTGGAGCCATTTTCCCCCTGTTCTTTCCTCCTTTCTTCTAGTTCTTAGCTTTGTCACTTACCTTGGTAGTGAGTTTAGCTCGATCATTTTCTCCTGTACTGAGGCAGGTGACATCCACCACTTTAGCGTACTTTTTGATGCGAGCCATTAGGTCGTATATAGTCATAGCTTCCTTCTTTGTCAGGGACTGGTAAAGAACAGAAGAAGCTGGGTAGCCCAATTTTGAAAGAGGTCACTGCCACTTGTTTTGAGCAGTCCTCGACCTCGTTGAATAGCTCCCAGTACCTCTTCGCGTAGTCTCGGAGTGTCTCTTAAGGCATTTTCTTTATTGTCAGTAAAGCATCCATCCTTTTTGGATGGGAGCTGCTAGTGATGAACCGAGCCATAAAGAGCTCGACCAGGGATTTGAAACTTCGGATGGACTGGTGGGGGAGTCTTTCGAACCATTTCTGTGCCACATCATGTAGGCTCAAGGGGAAAATACAACACATCAGTGCATCCCGGTTATTACAGAGTGTCATGGTCTGTCGGTATTGCCTGACGTGATCGATGGGATCAGTCTTACCGTCATAAATCTTGAACCTCATAATGGAAAATTTCTTGGGGGCTTCTTCTTATTCGATCTCCCTAGTGAAGGGTGACTTCATCTGGGTTTTGAGAGCTCGCCTAGCGAGCTCTCTGGTCGATCTGGTACCGTGGTGGGCAGGATGTTGGTCCATTTCCCTACAGACCAAGTTTCGTATGTTCTCGTTGCTGCGAGTAGGGCTCTGGTAAAGGCGAGCTCTTTGCAGCTTCTCGTGGAGGTCGCCGTCTGATTCGCCTTCCTCTATCTTTTGAGATCCTTGCCTAGGGATCATTCCTCGGCTGTGAGACTTGCTCGCTTGAGGGCTAGGAGTGCGGTACGGACGTCTCCTGTTATCATGATGAATCTCTCTCTCCAACCTTTCCAGTCTTCTTTTCAGGCGAGCATTCTCATCCTCGTGTTTACGAGAAGACTCCCTTTGCTCGTGAAGCCTTTCCTCGTATCCATCAATCAGTCTGGATATCTGTGTGGACCTCGCTGGTCCTTGTCTTTCTTCTGAGGCTGGCCTTTCCAAGCGAGTCCTTTGATCTGAACGTCGAATTTCAGACCTAATCCTGCGAGAAGCAGGTGGTTCTTAAATATCTCCTGCCTGGGAGGCATTGCTGCTGTGACCAGACATCTTAAATTCTTTCCTTGGTGTGGGATCTTCTCAGGGAAAGATGAACGGTTACCACATATGGCGCCAATTGTGGTGCCAATTATTATGCAACACAAATAGATAAGAGAAAGGCAATCACCAAGTAGGAAAAAGGAATGTAAAATGACAATCACACAAGAAAGGATGTACGTGGTTCAGGAAAGGAATGCCTACGTCCACGGTGGTGCAGTCGATGTTATTTCTATATACTCCGGAGTCATTACAGAGAATACAACTTGTCCTTTTGCGCTGGACCTAGGGTTCAATATATACATGTATGTTCAGGTAAGTGGGGGTGTTGGATTCCCCCACGTTTTCCATCTCTCCCTATAACCTCCCTTAATGGGAACGTGGGGAGAGATCGGATAATTAAATGAGAAATGGGGGGCCTGGACTTTGGGCCGCCAGAAATGGGCTACTCGTCCAGGCCCATGGTCTTAATTCTGGGTACCCACACCATCCAAGCCTATGACGTGTTAGTTGAAGACGTAGCGGCCAAGTATATAAAGCTCATCATATGCCAGGTTTATTGTGCCTCGTTTCTACGTCAACATCATTGGTTCCAATGCTCCTAAGGTATGAATGCATTATATATATATAGGATCTTGGAAATTTATTGGGTGTATTTTATAAAAAATTTATAAATAATTTTAACGACTTTGTTTTACTCAGAAAATATTTTTAGAACTTTTCATAAAAAGTTTTAGGCTTAAAAAGAATTTTCTATTTTCTGACAAGTCGTTCGAACGAACTGGAATCTCGTTCGAACGAGATTCCTAGGTCCTTCGAACAAGATTTCCTTTTTCTCTCTGGATTATTGTTAGTAAAGTTGTTCGAACGAAAATGTCGTTCGAATGGGTTTGGCGGGAACAATTTTTTGGAAGTTTTCTCCATGTTCCCACTTTTGGAACAAATTTTGGTAGCAAATATATTTTATATTCCTCTTATTTTTATATACACATTGGCCCTTGAGATTTGGGAGTTTCAACCTTAGATTAGAGGTGTTCTTGGGGCTATTTTGTTGGAGGTTCTTGGAGGAGCTTTTGTAGATCTTTTGAGTTGATCTTGAGGATGTGATCATTGGTTTCTCATCATGGTTTGAGGTATGGGGTTTTAGAAAATATGCTCCTTAATCTCCCGAGTGTCATTCTCTTTGAATTCTTTTTAATTGAACTCATATTTGAATTGATAAATTCATTGAAATATGGAAAATAATTGTTGAATTATTTTGATTCATGTGGTACCATCATATTATTGTTGTTGTGCACGTTGTCATGAGATTTTAATATAGCACGGATGTTGGGCACCCGCCAAAATTCCTGTTTCCCGCGATATTGCTTGATAAAGCATATATGGATGTGGTGAGGCCTGGTGACCCGGTTAAAGTGTTGTTGAGAAATTATATTGATAAATGCTTTGAGATTTTCATTTTGATTTGAATATTCATACTCATGTTGTTACGTTTTATTCGTTGCTAATCCGTATTTGTTGAGCATCTTTCCTGTCGTATTTTGTACTTCCCCATATTTTCTTTTAGTGGCAGGTTAGCGCGGATTTTGGGGCACTATGGAGATTGATTTTAGCGAGGATTGTTTGGGAAAGATTTTTATTATTTTGTTGTATAGAGCATTTTTATTCGAGTTAGATAGTTGTATTTTATTATTCGAGAGACGTTGTATTTTATTTGAAGATTGAGATTAGTGGATTTATATTATTGTGGGTTTATTTAGATGCTCTATACCTTGTTACTTGTGGATTTAGTTATTTTATCGAAGTGGCGCTCCGTTTGCTCTCCCCGGGTGGGCGGGGGTGTTACAGATGGTATCAAAGCTTAGGTATACGGCAACCCTCGGGTCATGAGTTTTGGGTTCATTGCGTGGATAACAATTTTTGAAGATAGAAAATTTTAGGTGATATTCGTGTTAGGTTTT
Organism: Sambucus nigra; assembly: GCA_949130495.1. Taxonomy (NCBI): domain Eukaryota; kingdom Viridiplantae; phylum Streptophyta; class Magnoliopsida; order Dipsacales; family Adoxaceae; genus Sambucus; species Sambucus nigra. The sequence goes on along the minus strand of OX422219.1, from coordinate 541,328,805 downwards.
GAGATTAGAGGTGAGGAATTTATTTTTGGGAGACGTGATTTATTTTTGGAGCTAGTATAGTGTCCTGATTTTGAGAGTTAGGCATTCGGCGAATTTCGAGGGCGAAATTCCATTGTTAGTGGGGAAGTGTAACAACCCGCGTAATTTTGGGCTATTTTAATTAATTTTTGGAAAATGGAGGAAAATAAAGTTTTTGATAAAATTATTTTTATTGTTCAAATATGTTGGTTATTATTTTTAAAGTCGATAATTTCAAACAGTTTCGAAATCGGAGTTAAAACGGATTTTAAAATGTTTTTAACTCTTGGAGTTGTTTTGACTTCCAACTCTTCATTTCTTTTCCTTATTTAAAGGAGTCTTTTGGATTCCAACTCTTCATTTCTTTGCATTATAAAAGGAAGTCGTGGACGAACCTTTTAACATACTTTTGGCACAAATTTTGGCAGCAAATATATTTTATATTCCTCTTCTTTTTTTATACACATTGGCCCTTGAGATTTGTGAGTTCCAACCTTAGATTAGAGGTGTTCTTGGGGCTATTTTGTTAGAGGTTCTTGGAGGAGATTTTGTAGATCTTCTGAGTTGATCTTGAGGATGTTATCATTGGTTTCTCATCATGGTTTGAGGTATAGGGTTTTACACAATATGCTCCTTAAATCTCGCGAGTGTCATTCTCTTTGAATTCTTGATAATTGAACTCATATTTGAATTGATAAATTCATTGAAATATGGAAAATAATTGTTGAATTATTTTGATTCATGTGGTATCATCATATTGTTGTTGTTGAGTACGTTGTCATGAGATTTTAATATGCAACGGATGTTGGGCACCCGCCAAAATTCTTGTTTCTCGGGCTATGGCTTGATAAAGCATGTACGGATGTGGTGAGGCCTGGTGACCCGGTTAAAGTGTTGTTGAGAAATTATATTGATAAATGCTTTGAGATTTGCATTTTGATTTGAATATTCATACTTGTGTTGTTACGTTTTATTCGTTGCTAATCCGTATTTGTTGAGCATCTTTCCTGTCGTATTGTGTACTTTCCCAAATTTTCTTTTAGTGGCAGGTTAGCGTGGATTTTGGGGCGCTATGGAGATTGATTTTAGCGAGGATTGTTTGGGAAAGATTTGTATTATTTTGTTGTATAGAGCATTTTTATTTGAGTTAGATAGTTATATTTTATTATTCGAGAGACGTTGTATTTTATTTTAAGATTGAGATTAGTATATTTATATTATTGTGGGTCTATTTAGATGCTCTATACCTTGTTACTTGTGGATTTAGTTATTTTATCGAAGTGGCACTCCGTTTGCTCTCCCCGGGCGGGCGGGGTGTTACAACATCACGGCGTCGTGGTTTGTGTATTTTATCTTTTGCAAAATCACATTAGATTCATGCTTAGGTAAAAAGATAGAATTGGAATATTTAATTTGGTTCTAACTTAATTTGGGTAAATATTAATTTAATTCAAGTCATTTTTTTTATTGGATAAAATTTGGTTTGGCCTAATTTGCGAAATTGAATTAATTATTTGTTAGGAAAATATCTAGGACTTGAGTTAAATTTCTTTTGGATTAAAAGTTAAAAATTCACAAGTTTGTTTTTAACAACAATTTTAATTTTGAGAAAATTAAAATCCAGTTTTGTTTAATTTTAATTTTGGAAGAATTAAAATTGAAGTATTTTAATGTGAATTATTCCTTTTTAATTGAACCATCTTTATTACGTATTAAAGGAATTTTTTTTAAAGTAGTTTAAAATTGGGGGTCTACATATTCTAACTAATCCATATTTCCCTTAACGCTGTCCAAGATTCACGTATGAAGCGCATTGGGATACGCAAACACTTTATACGTAATCTAGTTGAGGAGAAGGTTGTGTCCTTGATCTTTGTGAGCACCGATAGTCAGTTTGCCAAGATATTCATGAAACCTTTAGATGCACTTCGATTTAAGGATCTTTGGAAATTTTTAGGTATTTGCATTGTTGACTGAGCTCGGATACTTTATTTAGTGTAGGATTTTTTTCATGATTATATTTATTTTTCTTATTATTAGATTTTATTTTAACCGTGATATCATTGTATTTATATTTTTGTTTTGTAATTTTTTGAAAAATCCAAAAATAGTTTTGTTTTTCTGACATTTTTTGAAAAATATACAAAGATCTTCAGTTTTTAAGGAGAAGGTAAAATTGGAAAAAATATTTTTTTTTGATAGATTTTTTGAAAAATACAATTAGAGTTTTTTTTGTCACCATATATGGATTCACATTTAAGATGCCCAGATCACGCATTCATGTGGTATTTCGACGTGCCTTTTTCTTAGTGTTTTGAGACATGAAGTCGTTTCAATAGTGTGTTTAATAATGTGTGAAGTCATTAAGACGATATTTGATGATTACTTTCTACATATTTGACTCCTAGTCACCTTTAATGAACATGTGCATGAACTTTTTTAAACATTGCACTTACTTCTTACTTGTCGAATACGATATTCTTATCTCAATCGCTTTCTAACGAATGAAATGCAAAAAGAGATAAAGCTATGCATGTAAGAACCATTGCCCGTATTAAAGCTATTTTTTGGAAAATATTGTTATATGTTGAGCAATGGAAAGGTGCTACGAAAGATCAAAGGTATTTGTGTTAAAAGTAACAACTTTCATTAAAGAGCCTAAAAATATTAGAGGCACTAAAAAACAAAAATGACAGGACAATTTTTGATACATTGATGTTTCGCTACGCATGAGTATTAATTGCTTCCAAAATCATTGAGAATTTATCATCATATATGTGAGAATTTAAGGGAGCTAAAGTCAAAGAACAATGGTTTTTCACAACTAAAATGTCTTGAAAAAACATTACATAGTTTGGCATCATTGGTGTGAGACTCATTTATGTTCATGACATGTTGATTAAGTTGAGTCAATTTCACTTGATTTCACCTTTTTTACACATAAGGCAGCCTTTAAGATCTTTCTTTATAAGTGTTCGAAAACTTCGTACACACATGCTATGACTATACATGTTGGCTTTCGTGTGGAAATTGTTCACACCCCAACATTTCACATTCATAGTTTGTATATTTTTTACTGTTATTCCACGGTGTGATGTACTTGATCTTTTTATTCTTTATTTTAGCAGGAAAAATGAAAATAAAAAATAAAAAATAGTTGGTTGATATATGACTTTAAGAATATCATCACCTAAGCTTCCCTGGTAATTCTTGTGTTGATATCATACTTCTTTGTGTGATGCGTTATATTTCATGTTTAGTTTCTACTCCTTTGTCTATTACGGACATAAAGGGAAGAACAACTTAAAGGAGTTTGGAATTTATATTTAAAACTCTATGCATCACGGTATATCTTTGTCTCATGTGTGTAGGTTTCTTTCGCGTTGATTATGAATTCATGAACTACACCGGATGAAGATAAAGTTTACCAAGGGAAGAACAAGTTGAGATTGAAGAAAATGTTTCACTTATGAAGTTCCATTTCTAGTGTTTGTGGGGCGTTATGAATCATTGTCATAGAGGGGTTTTCATTATAATTTGGATTTCAGTTTTTTATTTTGTACCAGGGATTTGTAAGAGCAAATATTTTATCTTATGCTTTAATTTCTATTTTGGTGTATCCCATTACAAACCAACTCATTGAACCAAACTCCAACATCTCCAATATCGAAGACACCCATATATCTCAAGAATGTATAAAACTACGGGTGTTAATATATTTTCTAAATTGTATTTGGGATGCTATTGTAATAAAACTGAGGTTTCCTTTTAAAAGACATTAAAAAAAAAAATTGGCCTTGTTCGAACAAAAAAGTGATGTCGTTAGAAGTCCCTTCTAACGAACTTCAAACGAGCTTGGCATCGCCTCCCTTAACTTTCTCATTAGAAGCACGTTTGATGTAAGCTTTGAACGACATTGCCTTTTCACTAAAATGAGATGCTTACTCATTCAAACAAAATCCTATTTTCGTTCAAACGAGCTTAATTCTCATTTGAATGAGCCCCCACCTCAATTTTTGTGTCAGGCCTATAAATACCTATTTTGAACCTTTTTTCATGGGAATTTGGAAAAAATGCAAACAACATATCTTTGCCAATTTTTTTCATATTTTGCTTCACAAAACACTTTTGAATTCACAATCTTTACATCCACCATATGATTTGTGAATCTTTGTGAAACGCTATAGTTTCTATTTCATTCATAAAACCTTGTGGAGAGGAACCTCTACTGCTGACTTATGAACTCAGGGTTCACTGGTGAAGAAGAAAAAAGGTTGATCGGTGGATACCTAGGGTAGATCTCTACATGTGGACAACTCTGGACTGAGTCGTATTTTATTAGAGGTTTTGAAGACTCTGCACATCCCACTTAGATTGTCTAAGTAATTGTAAGTCGACTATTTTTCAAAACGTACAATAGTGTTGAATAAAGGTTTTTCCCTTTTCAAGAATTTTTCCTCAATTACTATGTTAATATCATGTGTAGTTTAATTATTGTGATTGGAATAGTTATTGTATGCAAACCTAATTTAATAAAAGATTAAAGCTAGATAAAAATTGGATTTTTGTGTTGACATTTAATTATACAAATCAATCCATTAGTTCAAGTGTACTCTCATTCACTTATTTTACACTAAAAGGGACATTATTTTTTTCGTAATTGGAAAATGTGGAATATGTTTCGGAAGGATCGGTGTCGGGAACAATAGATAGATCGTCTAATTCAAATGGGTTATCATCTGTAGAATCACTAGAATCTGAGGAAATTCTGATGAGTTCACCGTTTGAAACGTCTTCAGGATGAAGTGGAGGAGGTGGTTGAGCATCAGCCAAAGCAAGATTGATTGCCTCTTGCAAAATAATTGTATCATCCACATAGTCATGCATTTTTCTTAAGACTTGGGCTTCTCTGGAAATATGCATTGTCAAGACCAACCGTTTCACATCGCTACAGGAGTTAATCCGTTCTTCATCAACACTCCTAATCATTTCACTACGGCGTATAAAGGCCTCCTCTCGAACTGTACTATCCCATTAGTTGTTAGGTACGTCTAGACTACATAGAAGGGAATCCCATATATTTATAATGCAAAATGAATTTATTATAGGAATAGATAAGGAAGTTATGAAAAAGGAAAATAACTAATATTCTTATGAAAATTTCCCTATATAAGAATTTAACCCCACGTATTATTCTTTTTAGAACACGAACTGCTACTAACTTGTATCCTTTTTTTGTATGAATGTACAAGAGAGTAACAAATCAATGAATGAAAGCTAAGGTGGAAAACATAACTTTACTCATTAAGTAATGTCGCACACATATTGCACTACCGCCTTAGGGGTGAATTATATTTTATTCTTAAACTGAAAATATAGCAGGTCTACAAAAACTTCCATTCATTGGTCCCATATTCTCTAGTCTTCACACATATAGTTAAATATTAAAACACGCGACCCGTCTATATCATAAAAATGGAGGGGGGACTATCCTCTTTCTCCTGGAACATCTGGAGGAAAAACGAATTAGCACAAATATGCTAAGAAAATCTTACAAATTTTATAACTAATTATACGTAGATAGAAGCTGGGAGTGTGTATAGAATTTACTATTTGGTACAACAACATGGTCCAAATTTTATAATAAGAAGTTCAGGGAATTTAAGTTGATAATCCCATACTTGCCAGATTACAAATGGCTACAGAAATAAGCGAAGCGTCATCAATATAACCAAATTATAATCAACCCAAAACCTCTGGGGAAAAGTAACTCGCTAGGAACATAATTAAAGTGTCACTTATATGTATATAGCTAAAATCTAGGCCCTCAGACATCTGAGACCTTAGGCTAAGTAGAAAAATTTCGTGGGATTACACGATAATCTACTCCCTAGTTAATACTGATACTTCTTTCAATAAATAATATGCACAGAGGTACAGGGTGAATTGATTCAATCATTACAATGATTTTCATGATATCAACTATCAGGTGAGAATGGTAAAATTGACTCAATTGATCATAATTAAAAGTAACTAGAGACAATAACATATTAGTATCACAATTTCTACACATACTAGGAATCAAGTAGGGCTATCACATAGTGTCAATAGCAGTTAAAACATTTATTCTAAATTACTATTAGAAGGGTAAAACTTACTTGTAAGTGATATCCGATGGACTTAAATATGATGAAAGAGGAGATCGGGAGGGGATGATACTTGATTATTTGTACACTAATACTTTTATAAGTTAGTGGGATTGATAGTAATGTTGGTTTGGTGAAAAGAACTAAGAAAACCGTGTTTGTTAAAGTTTAGGGGATAATTTGTAAATATTTTGGGGGATTTAAATCTAAGGCTTAGGTCCAAATTTGAAACTTGGGGTAGAAGACTTTTTGACTCAAAATCTAACAATGTGTATGGTGGAAAATGTTGGGTTTAAAATTCCTAACTTACAAAAATAAGGAGGGTCAATTTGTAATTATAGGAAAATATTTATAACTTTAAACCCTAATTTTCTGTAACTTGATCTAGGATTGACCAAACACTACCTTGACTTATACCATTTTAACCAGAAAAATTTAAAGAAAATATTAGAAAAATAATCAGAAAATTTTAATTGGCCACGCGCCCTCACGCGTGTGTTCAAGGTTTTTGGTTGAAAAGTTCATCTTCAACATCTCCACACGTAAGTGCAAATTTTTAGCTTAGGCCTTTTATTTGTAATTATTTTCATTTTGGCATATTTGACATAACCCGTTACAAATCGACACATACCGAAACGTCGAACCGAACTTCGATATCTCCAAGTTTAATACTCCTATACATATCATGAAGGTATATATCTTTTAGGAGTTCGTAATTATTCATAATTTCATTTGGGAATTAAATTGATAATAATACAAAAATATAATTCTTCTTTATGACCATCCTTTTTGGGCGTATTCACGCATTTCAAGTGGTATCAAATGTGGTTGCACTAATTTATGGTGTAGATCCTTGTTTAGTGCTATTTTGGGTAGTTGTTTATTCTTCTCTCTTGAGTTTTTTTTTATCTCTCGATGGATTCTCGTAGTGATTAGTTATCTGATGTGTTTAGGGATGTCGAATTTCATATTCGAGCGAAGTTTAATGAGATTCATAACTGTGTTGAGATATTAAATCATCTGAATTTGAAGTTTGTAAAAAGAATTAAAATTCTTCAAAAAGAAAATTTTCGTTTTAAAGCTGGTGTGGAACTTTTGCAATATGTTCAAACTCAAAGAGTTTACTTTCATGAGATTCTTCTAGATATGGATCATGATTTTAAAATTTTAGAGTAATCCAAGAAAGAGAGTATGGAGTCCGATTTTTAGAGAAATAATTAGAGGTCTCTAAAGTTTATATGATTTATTTTCGTGCCATTGAAGATAATGATAAATTGATTAATGATTTGAGGGCACGTGAGAAGACACTTAGGGATAAGTTTTCTTGCATTGAGGGGGATATAGATAACCTTCCAGGAATGATAAAAAATTTAAAGAAGGATTCCCCAAAACTTTAAGAGTCTAATTCATTTCTTGAGTCTAAAATTTTGTAGTTAAAAGATGATCCAAAAGACTCGAGTAGTTGTAACACCTCGTAATTTTGAGGATTTAATTATTTTTGGGAGTTACAAAAATATTTAAATTGGAAAAACTTAAATTTGTGATTTGGAGAATTTTTTTGAGTGGGAAGAATTATTTATAATTGACGACTTTTAAGTTTAATTGTACGAAATCTTTTGTGTCGCATTTTGAGGTCAAAATTGGTGAATGTTATAAAGTATTTCGGATGACTATTCTGAGTGTGCGGTTGAGTCCGGATGGGTCAAGATAGTTAAAAAAAAGTACCCGGGAGTAGCAATTGGCTCTCGGGGAATTTCTGGGCTAGTCGGGCCCACAAGGGGTGATTCAGGCCATTTTAATTAGGCCCATGTGGCCAAAAATGGGATTAGAGGTTTTTAACCTAATTGGGGGAAATGTTGAACGACAGTTAACAAATTCTAAACCTAGGGTTTGAGAGAGACACAGAGGAAACAAAACAAGAGCAATTGGGAACCTTTTTGGAGTCAAATTAAGGGGTAAAAGTGAGGTTCGTCATCAACACCTTAACTACACTAATGGATCAGACCCTACGAACAATCCAGGCAAGGGGTTAACTGTTGTAATTCTTAAATTGATGATAATCAATTCATATAATGGGAGGTGTAAGCCAAAATTCGTTTTGGGTGGGTTTTTAGGTAAAATTGGGTTTTTGGAAATTGATATACTTTAATGGGATTAAGGGTGAGATTTATTGTGTTTATGATTCTAGAATGTAGAGGTATGAATCGTATGATTAAACCAATAAGAATCAAGGGTTAGTTGCTGTTAATAAGAATGAAAATTGTATTGGAGATTTGAAACCCAGATAAAACCCAAATCGGGAAAATGATGGAATTAATGGAATTTGATGATGAATTAAGGTCTTTAGGACGTTTAGACCCTTTTCTTTTGTGGAAGAAATGTTGATTGTAATTGGGTAAGGGTTTATAAAGAAAATAAAAGATTTAGGTTCATCCCTGGCCGAACAGTAGGCTGGAGAAGACGATGACTGGGACGATTGATCGATCGAGCCAGGGGGTTTGATCAATCGATGATACGGGATTTTTAACAGTGACGCCAGTTTTTAATTGTGTGGGAGATTTTTATTGGGGAAAATTCTTGGGTTGATTGAAATGATAAAAATTAATTAGGAGCATGACTCTTGGTAATTATAGGTAAATATAATTGGGAAATTTGGGAGAGATGAATGTGTGACACATTATGGACGAATATTTGGGAATGAAATTCTGAGATTTAAATATGGACCAAGTGAGCAAGTCCGGGTATGTTTGTTATGTGACACCAAAGTATTAAATTAATTATTGAGATAATAAACTGACTTGGAGTCGGAATATAGACTTGGGAAATATTAAGTTATGGACTAAGTGAGCGAGTCCGAGTATAATGGTTGGGCGACACCAAGTATTAAATTAATTGATGGGTTAATTAATTAGATTAGAGTCGGACTGTAGACTCGAGAAGGTAATAAATTAATTAATGTGTGAATTAATTAAATTAGAGTCGAATCATAGACTCGGGCAAATATAATATAAATTAATGTGTAAAGTATTTTTATTAGATTCGGACCATAGACTCGGGGAAAATATTATATTAATTAATGTGTGAATTAAATAAATTAGAGTCGGACCATAGACTTGGGATAATGATAATTTAATAAGTGAGAAAATTAATTAGGTTGAGTCAGGCCAGAGACTCGGGAAATTACAGGCTAGTGTTATGGGTTTGGAGTACACGGTAAAGCTAGGGTTTATATTATATATATACGGTGTAGTGATAGTAAATATATGTATATATATTGTGTGTGCTATTAAATATCACTGATTAGATATTTATTTAAATTATATACTCTAGTTCTATCAAGGGACTTTGCGCGGTGTGGGTCAATCCCCTAGCTTGAGGAGTAGGGTGAGTATATCCCCAGGTCATAGCGTCTAGTATATGGGTGAGGGGCTTATCTCACTTTCAGGAAAAGAATTTGACCGCCTCCACTACGTTTATATTTTGGGCCAGGTTAGTTAGCGATTCCAACTTGGGTAACTAGGTTATGTGAGCACACCTAGCAAGATAGCACTTTAGAGGAAATCATCTGGCGAGGGTATACTCGAAGGGATGGATATACATATGATATATGTGTGGATGTTGTGGTAAATGTACGTACATATGATAGTAAATATTATATACAGGTAATAATACAATGTGTAATGTAATTGTTTTATATAACTTGTGTCACAATTATATAATATCATTTAAAGGAAATTAATTAAGTTAATTAGTGATATAACTTATAACCCTTGGTTAATAATACTCGGTTTAGAGTGGAAAGTCAATGGAGGATTACAAGGACTAGTTGGACGGTCTAGTACAACTAAGTGGGGTTAAGGTAATCGTTAAGTGTGCACATTAGTGGAGGGGTGAGAAGGTCCTCAAGAGAGTGTGACACTAACTTAAATATGGAGCGCATTCATATAATTTTTAATTATTGCAGTTAATTCACTAGCTAAATATTTTCAAAATGTTTTGGGTTCTAACCTGTAACAACCCTCGATTTTGGAGACTGAGAAATTAAATTTTGGGAAAATAAAATTTAATTAAATTGGAGAATTTCAAAATTTGGGACTTGAGGCCCCAAAATAGAGAATATTTCAAAGTATTACAGATGATATTTTTGAGGGTACCATCGATTCTGGATCGTACTATCGACTAGGTGACATTGGGAACGCTTGGGATCGTACTATCGACTAGAATAAGCGGTAGCATAAATTCTAGTTAGGATAGTTTACACGTAAATATGGGGAAATAACCATTGAGATTCCAATACTTGAAATGAGGTTGGAATAAATTGAGGTTTTATACTATTAAGTCATGTGTGTGCCTATGGTTAAATAGTACTAAAGGTAATTATGTACCTTTGGATATGAATGAAATGTGTAGTGATGGATTCCTACACATACTCTTGGGTGATAACCCAAATGTTGAATATATATGTATAGATATATATACATATGGTTTTGGGAGACTATTCATCATAGGAAAAATGATTAAATATGTTTCAAGTGAGGGATTGTATTCACATGTCGAGGTACATTTAATGGAAATTGTGGTGGCGGCTTGTATATTGAGGATTATGTATATTTATAGCCGGGTTTATATATCTTATACATATGAACGTGAATTAGCTTGTATATATAATGATATAGCGATGTGTGAATTTATGTACATATATCTATGTATGAATATGAATATATGGATATATTTATGTTGTGGACATACATGGTATGGATATTTAAACCGTATATGATGGTTTATTATATTGGATCATATGATGGGATCATATGGATGTATGTATATTGTGCATGTGAGCGATATATATACTTATTTGGTTAAGCATACCCTGCTCATGCTATCATTGGGAAGTTTCCGCACAGAGGGTGAGCATCCTGGCATATAGAGCAGGGTGTGGATATTCCCCAGGTCATAGTCGTCCCATGTGTTATTATACGATAGATATATATTTTGGGGTGAGACGTGGTGGGTATGTTTCGTCTCATTGCCGGTTGGATCTATGATCGCTTCCCGGGACGTCGTGTGTGTGAGTTATCACGAGGTGGGTGTCGTTGATCCCCACCAGGTGGTCCCCAGTTGTTACGTGAGCCGGACTCTGGGAAGATGACATCATTGATGCAGTTTTATCGACGCTATATATAGCCGGGTATTATATGTGCATGGCCATCGTACATCATATATGGTATGTACACTTGGTCATGGGTATGGATGATGGTATGTATATATATATGGTGAGAATAAAATACCTATATATATATATTCATATATCCTAGGTGAAAGGATATGGTATTTCTATGGGGTATATCTTGGATGTTTGTGGTGTACCAGTTTATTTGGGGGTTGATGTATCGCAATTAAGGAATACTTCGGTTACATCATCCAAAGGATATTATTGGAGATTTCTAGTTGTTTTCATATTGTAGTTTAAAATTTCAGTAGTAAGGGTAGTATTAAATTGTATGCTAAGTATTATGGATCTCTAGGATCGACATTGCCCAGGAGTAGTGTAACGAGGTGGTTCCTTGTTTGGATTTCGCTTTGCGATACACCTCACGCACGAAACGCAGTGCCATGTCGAGATTTGAGAGAAGTAATTACTTATATGGCATAATGGATCTCTAGTCGTGACATTGTCAGGAGTAGTGTAACGGGGCGGTTCCTTGTTTTGATTTCGCTTTGCGAGACTCCCCACGCACGAAACGTAGTACAATTTTGAGATTAGAGAGAAGTTTTTCCATTAATCCATGTGCATGATATTTAGATAAATTCTTATATTTTAGCCTATATATATGTATATATATAGATGTATATATCTATATATAGGGGTAACGTATTAAGAATTATAATTCATTATAATTATAAATCGGAATCCATTAAGCCTATTATGGCATAACTGTTGGTAAACATAACCTAGTGGGATTAGAAAAGGGTGGATCCTTGGATTATGATGGGGAAGTAGCTCTCGTGGGTATAGGCTAGGCCTATGATAAGTTAGGTTGTCCTAATAATATGGGGTAATTTAACTAAAACTTGAGTATGCGAATAGGTGCGCGCCTTTAGATGAGAGGTGAGTTGGGGTTCCACGAGAGAGCTGTCTCACTTTAATTATGAAATAAAGTGCACCGATAATTATTATGCACGGTTAACACACTTGCTAAATATTTTTCACATTCGGGGCTCTGACCCGTTTACTTTTATCTCCTCCTTGTATATATATATATATTACCACAGGTATCCTACCGCATGGATGCCGAATGACTTTCTATCTAGAGTCTTGGGAGCCGTGACAGGTGCGAACTGTTGCGGGATGTTTCATGTAGCCGATTCCTACTTCTTTAAAATTCTAGGTAGGATTCATGTTGTATATCGAGTTTGTACCCAAGGGATATTTATATACATGTTTATATTTATTCCATTTCAGTTATTGCATTGGTTGTGACCCGACAGCTTATTCGGGTCTACTTTTTGCAGTACATTCAGTTGTATTTATTTATTTCATTTTATCTCTAGCATTTCCTTTATCTTAGTTTCTTTTATGCCTCTTTCTTTTTTTTAGTGGTGTTAGTTGGTTGTCTGTTGCATTTTATTTAATTTTTAACATCCCGCTTATATGATTTCGGGTAGTTAGTCCTATATTATATAGTACCGGCAGTTGATGTTGAGACTTGACCATTTGAAACTCCTGATTTAATATAGTATAGGGCTGGCCACCCGTTATTATTTTAGGTGGGTTGTCACAGATGGTATCAGAGCATCAGGTTCTAGAATCTTTAGGATCTGTGCGAGTTCCTGCGTTCTTCCGTTAACGTCCTTGACATAAATCCCTATAAATAGGACTGTTGTGTTCACTGCGTTGTTTTCTTCTGTGAAGTATATTGACTTAATTGACGTTCTTATAACAGTTGCTCTTGCTTCGTTTCAGACATCGCCTAGATTTTTTCGTCTAGGAAAGGATAGGATTAGAAGTACAATACCCATAGTATATTTTGGGTACGCTGTAATCGGGGGCATTTGTTTTCCCCGATTCCGGAGGAGTTATTGAGGAGATTTCTAGCAGTGGTTCGAGGTGATTTATCGGCAGTTGAGTAAGAAAGGAAATTTACTTGAATGGTGAATCTTGGTCCTAGTAAGGTAAACCCGAGGAGAGTCATGTAGTGTAGTCCTTGATAGGTTTAGATTGAGAATCTGTTAACCTTCGTTGGGAAACCTAATGTTGGTGACTCTTACTGAGGTGAGGTAGGTGGAGTTGTCCTAATATTAGGAGTATCGCCTTCTAGGATGAGGGTGAATGCCTTTGGAGACTCAGTTTCATTGTGTAGGACTGAAGGAGTTTTCGGCAGTTGCAATCGCGCCTTGCCCTTCATTATGGTTAGGAAGGGTTTTGAGGAAGATGTCTCTCTTGTGAAGAAATAGGCTTAGGGATAATGATTTTCCTGGAAGAAGTTGAGGACCCTGAGTTGAGATTCAAGGACGAGGGGAAACCATTGGGTTATGTAACTATAAGGTAGAATACCTTTATTTGGGTTTAAGTTACGCTTTGTGCGATATTGGGAACGTCGCGTGTGAGGTGTGATGAGTAGCTAGCTGCTACACCGCTAGGGTGTATGGAATTTTTCCTAGAGGAGGAAGTGAGCAAGTGTGGCCTTTATATGGCATCTTTGGAGATGATACATCTTTTTGTAATGAAATAGTAGGGAGGAATTTATTTTTATATAAAAGTGTTGATGTGATGTAGAGGAATTTCATAACTGAAAGGTTCAGAGTTTGGTAGATTTATGTGGAGCGGATAGTTTAGCTCATAGTTGCGCTAGTTTTGAGAACTAGGTATTGGCTAGAGTATTGTATTTGTTGAGGCCTTGTGTTCTAAACATAAGGTATTTGTTTGGCGTGTCGAAAGACGCGGAATATATTTACATCGGATTATTGTATTGGCCCTCGGGCAATATCTAAAATATGAAAGAAAATCTTTTTATAAAACCTTAACCCTGGTTCAACTAATCTCAATCCCCGACCTAGCTACACAGTAGTGTATTGGGAGGGTTCCTTATTTGGATTTCGCTTGCGAGACCTCCCCCGCACGAAGGTGGCTAGTGTCAGGAATTGAGGAGAGTTCTACCATTGGGAAATTTTAAACTTATATATATTTAGTATGTTGTTATGGCTCATATTGCTGAGGGTTATATTATAATTTGAGACTAATGGAGCTTGATCATAATTTTACGAGTGGAAACTCGGATACGGGGTGTATGGGCGCCCTGGGTAGTAGTTACTTTAAAACTATATGGTTCGATATGAGAACCAGGAAGGATCGGTATAGTGATCCTAAGGATTGATGTGAGGACTAGATGATATTGAGGTCCTAGGTATGTCTTAAATTTCGCGGACGAAATTTTTGTAAGGGGGGAAGTATGTAACAAACCTCGATTTTGGAGACTGAGAAATTAAATTTTGGGAAAATAAAATTTAATTAAATTGGAGAATTTCAAAATTTGGGACTTGAGGCCCCAAAATAGAGAATATTTCAAAGTATTCCGGATGATATTTTTGAGGGTACCATCGATTACGGAAGGGTCGAGATAGTCAAAATGATTGTCATTGGGTTTTATTTCGGCTCCGGAATGTTTTAAAGTTATTTTGGCTCGAATTGGAGTAAACGAGTCATTTAAAGTGTGTATTAACATTTAAAATTGGGTTTATTGTTTTAAGGAATTTAAGGCTTACGGATCAAGCCTTTCTCATTTTGAGAAAGAGAGAAAAAGCCCTAGAGGGAGAAAGAAGAGAGAAAGAAGAAGAAAGGAAGAGAGAGAGGAAGAAAAGCTTGGAGATTTCCGGCCCAACCGCGACGTCGAGGACGATTCAACCTCTAAAAATCTGAGGCAAGTGTTTAATCTTGCTAAATAGCTGTTTGTGTATTTTATTTCATAATTTGTGGGGTAAAGAAATGGTTTTTGGGTATAAGTATCAAAACCTAATTTTGGTTTAAATCTTGAAATCTAAGATTATTATTGGGTTTTAAGGGATATTGGGGGCTTGGTGATGATATTTGGGTATTAATTTCGTGGGTTTGCTGAGAAAGGGGAAATCGGCCATCATATCTGGTATGGCCGGTCGACCGCGGTCCAGGGACCGGTCGACCGCTCCTTAAGGAAAAGGCCTACTGCATTTCTTCGTAGGCAAAATTGTGACTCGCGGTCGACCGGGGGTCTGTGACCGGTCGACCGGTTCCCTATTTTTGGCCCAAAACTTGGATTTCTTCTTCCCCTTTTTCTTTTGGAGTTTATTCTTAAGGGATTCCTTAATGGTTGTTTATGGGGTTTTTCTAGGATGACCTCTACCCCATTTTGGTTGGGTTTATTGATTTGGGGCCCTCTCTGATGATGTAAAGATATGTTCTTGGAGACATTGAGGGAGTTTATGGCGTATTAGGATTTTTGGGGACTCCTTCGGGTAATTTGGGAGAAATGTACCCATGTCTGTATTGGAGTTACATATGGATATTGGGGAAAACCTCTTTGAGGTTGGGAATACCAATTATAGAGGTAGGTATAATTATGATGTGAGGTTGAGAACTCTTATAGAGTGAGGGATCTCATATCCTTAGAAATGTTTAGACTAAGGAACAATGGATAAATCAATAGGAGTGAGGGTTCCTGAGATCGATTCGAACCATAGGTGACATTGGGAACGCTTGGGATCGTACTATCGACTAGAATAAGCGGTAGCATAAATTCTAGTTAGGATAGTTTACACGTAAATATGGGGAAATAACCATTGAGATTCCAATACTTGAAATGAGGTTGGAATAAATTGAGGTTTTAGACTATTAAGTCATGTGTGTGCCTATGGTTAAATAGTACTAAAGGTAATTATGTACCTTTGGATATGAATGAAATGTGTAGTGATGGATTCCTACACATACTCTTGGGTGATAACCCAAATGTTGAATATATATGTATAGATATATATACATATGGTTTTGGGAGACTATTCATCATAGGAAAAATGATTAAATATGTTTCAAGTGAGGGATTGTATTCACATGTCGAGGTACATTTAATGGAAATTGTGGTGACGGCTTGTATATTGAGGATTATGTATATTTATAGCCGGGTTTATATATCTTATACATATGAACGGGAATTAGTTTGTATATATAATGATATAGCAATGTGTGAATTTATGTACGTATATCTATGTATGAATATGAATATATGGATATATTTATGTTGTGGACATACATGGTATGGATATTTAATCGTATATGATGGTTTATTATATTGGATCTTATGATGGGATCATATGGATGTATGTATATTGCGCAAGTGAGCGATATATATACTTATTTGGTTAAGCATACCCCGCTCATGCTATCATTGGGAAGTTTCCGCGCAGAGGGTGAGCATCCTGGCATATAGAGCAGGGTGTGGATATTCCCCAGGTCATAGTCGTCCCATGTGTTATTATACGATAGATATATATTTTGGGGTGAGACGTGGTGGGTATGTTTCGTCTCATTGCCGGTTGGATCTATGACCGCTTCCCGGGACATCGTGTGTGTGAGTTATCACGAGGTGGGTGTCGTTGATCCCCACCAGGTGGTCCCCAGTTGTTACGTGAGCCGGACTCTGGGAAGATGATAGCATTGATGCAGTTTTATCGGCGCTATATATAGTCGGGTATTATATGTTCATGGCCATTGTACATCATATATGGTATGTACACTTGGTCATGGGTATGGATGATGGTATGTATATATATATGGTGAGAATAAAATACCTATATATATATATTTATATATCCTAGGTGAAAGGATATGGTATTTCTATGGGGTACATCTTGGATGTTTGTGGTGTACCAGTTTATTTGGGGGTTGATGTATCGCATTTAAGGAATACTTCGGTTACATCATCCCAAGGATATTATTGGATATTTCTAGTTGTTTTCATATTGTAGTTTAAAATTTCAGTAGTAAGGGTAGTATTAAATTCTATGCTAAGTATTATGAATCTCTAGGATCGACATTGCCCAGGAGTAGTGTAACGAGGTGGTTCCTTGTTTGGATTTCGCTTTGCGACACACCTCATGCACGAAACGCAGTGCCATGTCGAGATTTGAGAGAAGAAATTACTTATATGGAATAATGGATCTCTAGTCGTGACATTGTCAAGAGTAGTGTAACGGGGCGGTTCCTTGTTTGGATTTCGCTTTGCGAGACTCCCCACGCACGAAACGTAGTACAATTTTGAGATTAGAGAGAAGTTTTGCCATTATTCCATGTGCATGATATTTAGATAAATTCTTATATTTTAGCCTATATATATGTATATATATAGGTGTATATATATATATATATATAGGTGTAACGTATTAAGAATTATAATTCATTATAATTATAAATCGGAATCCATTAACCCTATTATGGCATAACTGTTGGTAATCATAACCTAGTGGGATTAGAAAAGGGTGGATCCTTGGATTATGATGGGAAAGTAGCTCTCGTGGGTATAGGCTAGGCCTATGATAAGTTAGGTTGTCCTAATAATATGGGGTAATTTAACTAAAACTTGAGGACGCGAATAGGTGCGCGCCTTTAGATGAGAGGTGAGTTGGGGTTCCACGAGAGAGCGGTCTCACTTTAATTATGAAATAAAGTGCACCGATAATTATTATGCACGGTTAACACACTTGCTAAATATTTTTCACATTCGGGGCTCTGACCCGTTTACTTTTATCTCCTCCTTGTATATATATATTACCACAGGTATCCTACCGCATGGATGCCGGATGACTTTCTATCTAGAGTCTTGGGAGCCGTGACATGTGCGGAATGTTACGGGATGTTTCAGGTAGCCTCTTCCTACTTATTTAAAATTCTAGGTAGGATTCATGTTGTATATCGGGTTTGTACCCAAGGGATATTTATATACATGTTTATATTTATTCCATTTCGGTTATTGCATTGGCTGTGACCCGACAGCTTATTCGGGACTACTTTTTGTAGTACATTCAGTTGTATTTATTTATTTCATTTTATCTCTAGCATTTCCTTTATCTTAGTTTCTTTTATGACTCTTTCTTTTTTTTAGTGGTGTTAGTTGGTTGTCTGTTGCATTTTATTTAATTTTTAGCATCCCGCTTATATGATTTCGGGTAGTTAGTCCTATATTATATAGTACCGGCAGTTGATGTTGAGACTGGACCATCTGAAACTCCTGATTTAATATAGTATAGGGCTGGCCACCCGTTATTATTTTAGGTGGGTTGTCACATAACCCTTGCTATTAAACTATTTTCAAAACCTTTTACGTGTCCAGCCACATGGACGCCAGACTTGATATTATATTCCAGGAATACATACCTACAACACATGTGGATGCTAGCAGGAGTTTGGATTAAACTCATCGTTCATTCCTTCCTAGAGTAGGAATCTTCTATTAGTTTCAGTTACTCTAGGCATGTCGCCTAGACTTTTCAGTATAGTTTTCAGATTTATTTATTCAAGTGTTGGATGTTTGTATTGTACTATTTATTTTGGTGGCCGATGGTTTAATCGGCATGTCGTTTTATTATTTGTTCAGTGAATTTAATTCAGTTGTGTGAATGGTTTATATTTATTTTTGCATGTACTGTTTGGTTGTAATTAAAAAGATAAAATTTGGCACCAGCTTCTGGGTATACTAGGTGGTGAGTAGATTTTAAAAAGGTTCTCGACAGTGATGCTAAGGATGAACCAACTGGGATTCCTGTTTTAATTTGGTATAGGACTGATCACCCGATATTTAATTAGGCGGGGTGTCACAGATGGTATTAGAGCATCAAGTTCTAGTGTCCTTAGGATCTGTGAGGCTTTTCACATTTCAGCTTAGCCTTCTTTGATGTAGAACCCTATCATAGGATTGTTGTATTCTCATACATATGCACCTTTACATTCTTCTGCTAATTACCTTTTTTTTAGGGTGAACTCATATGATTCGATTCTTATTTTAGATGCCGTCCAGGAGAGATAGATCAGCTAGGGCAGCATGGGGGAGATGAGACTAGAGAGGCTCATCAGGAGCCAGAGTTACCGTAACAACTGCCAGAGATGATTTCGGCAGCATAGGTAACTGAATTAGTGGCGCAGGAAATTAAAGAAACAATGATCGCAATGGCAAAGTACTTTTCACGAGATCATCCACATGCATTAGTGGTACCGGATGTTCAGGACCACCCGGGGCCGTCGGGGTGGCAGCAAGTACGAGAGGTCTTTTAAAAGGTCTATCCGCTAGAGTTTTGAGGGGGTGTCACAGTAGTGTTCGTAGTAATGATATTGGCTCCCATGATTCTAATTGTTTCATCGCCAAAGCGAAGACCATTTTTTATTTTAGAGGGTCATCCAGATCCAAGGACATTAGAAAAAGGTCAACCTATAGGTAACATTCCTCGCGTTTACCCATGTTCTCTAGCATGCTTGCACATGACTCTTCACATGCTATATCCTATTGGTGATTGCTTACATGATTTTATTTGTCATACTCTACTTGTGCTAAATGATATATGTTCGATAGTGTTATGACATGTGTATCTTTTGTATTTCAATTTTTATTTTATTGAGTCATATTGGAAAAAACACAAAATGATTTTATTTTGATATTTTTTTTCAAAATACAAAATGATTTTTGTTTTTTTGCATTTTATTTTTACAGATTTGGCGTGGTAGATTGGTGTATTTGAATTCAATTCACTCCATACATTCCATGTGCCTAGGACTATAACTACCTGACCCAGATTTATAGGTTACTCATAGTTAACTCGGTCCAAATCGAGCATTAGGTGTGAAGTGCGATGAAACAACCTATATAATGTTTCTATTCCAGTTGTTTTTTGTTTAAAGTTTCACTTATTAACATGCGAGTCCAATTTTGTATTCAACTACGTGAGGGACCCTTAGGAAATATTCCTGGAGTCCAATGCGTACAGAGTTTACTAACATAAATAAAATTTAAAGCTTACCTGTACAATGCTCTCAACATACGGAACTATATACAACCTGTCGTAACAAAAGGAGGGAGTGAGCCGAATGCTCAGTGGGAACTATACAATGCAGTATATAAACAAACGGTAGCAAAGAATACTCACCCTTTACAACTACATGCATTTGGAAATACGTATATACCTACATATATACCTTTGAAAATATATATTTGAATGCATTAAATCATTTTATTTCAAAAATGTTTTATAGTACCATTTATTCTCTTAGTCCTTGCAAAATGGTCATTTGTATCATTATGCCTAAAAGTAGAATTTCTTCCCATTAACGCACACGGTTAAACAATTAGCAATTATTGGTAAACACCCTTCACTTACTTTTGAAAACGCGTATTACCCAATGCTCATTAACTCACGCCAGAGTTTCTTTACCATTACTTAAGACTTTCTTTCAACACACGCACACATTATGTTAGAATTGTTTAGTTAACATAAAAACCTTATAGAACACACACGCCGGTGTTATTACGAGTTCAAACCTCATGCGGTAGATTAATTACTCATTAAGTCACCTTACTTAACCAGTTCAAAATTATTATGGACATTAGTCATTGTCTCAATTTACTTGTCCACATAACTTTAACAAAAACATTTATTAACACGTTCAAGTTAGGTTGTCTTTATACATTCACCACACAACCCTTTAATTTCCATGTTCTGTATTACATTATTTTTTTCTCTGAATTTCCCAATAATCCGCGTACATAATGGGCTCCACACTATCGTCGATGCCACCAAATGCATTGGCCAGTGGTTTTGGGATTTTCACCCTAGGGTCCGGACCTTTCTTGCTTACTTCTCGGTTGCATTCTAGTCTTTATTAATATGTTTAACATTTTACGCACGTCCACATTATTTCCCATTTATAGGCCGAAGACAAAAGCCCGGACTTAACCGTCTATTTTTTCCATTAACAGTTGGAAAACTATTTCTTTCGACTTTAAGCCCCTTATTCATACACACGTCGACTTTATACCAAAATCAGTCACGCTTTAAGGAATAAATTCAATTTCACCCCTACTAGTGTAAAAACATTCATTAATATTTTTATTCCTTAAAATGTTCCACTGTAAGTAAATTACCAATTTATCCTTTTTGTTGCCAACTTTGCATTTTAATCCTTTAACAAGTGTCGTTTTCCCAAAATGGTTATCATGTTTCTAACTTAATAGTTAAAACACATTTGGCCATTTTAACACTCGTTTAATATGAAACTTTTACCCAGCTTTCAACTTTCCACTTTATTAGCTTTAATATATAAAATAACACCCTTGTACACATTAAAGTCCCATTTTCTAGACATTTGAAATACACACTTCATTTATGGTATTTTGCATTTGAATACCCACTTTGTTATTATTCACACATTTAGACCCTTTAACATCCATTATTAATTTTTATACCACAATTCATGTAAAACCTCACTTTTCATATGTTTAAGCATTAAACCCATTTTAGCCTCTACATAAATTTCATACACTTTAAATACCCATCAAAGTTAAAGTTTCTCTTTTTCATTTATCTTCACCTATTCATGTGGGAAATCACCCTTTAAACTCATAAAATGGCCCACACCAGCCTAATACATTTATTCCATACAATCACAATTTTTCCTTTTAAAACGTCATTATAACACATTTTATTGCAGAAAATGTTGAACTTATATATTCTGAAATTTTCAATGTTTTAAAACCCATTTTAAATCATCATTTTCAAACCTATTTTCATACAAATGATAAGATGATTACTAATCAACATTTAGATGCAAACTAACATCCATCTTACACATATTTATTATATTATATATAAAATAAGTATTCTTAATTTATACAACACTTTAAACTTAGATCAAAGTTAGTTTTTACCACCTAAAAATTCGTCAAACATGGTGGTGGTGGTAGTGGAGAAGATGGGTCACTCCCCCACCTCGAAATGTGGCCTTGGAGGGAGTCATAAAATCGCCACCACACAAGCTCCAATGGAAGTTCCAAAATATTCCAAGAATGCTCAACAAATCCATCTTCTTCCTCTAAGAACACCCCCCTAAAATACCAATCAAAAACCCCACAATCATCTTCATATTTCGTAGCCTTAAACCCAATAAAGGAGGAATCTGTAATACCCCTTACATTTAAGTAATTATTTTTATATTAAATTTCCATGTGGGTTAGCTATATAAAATAAAGGAAATTGTAGTAAATATTAATTTAAGTAATTTAAGAGTTAATATTTACGAGTATTGCATAATTTCCACTACATGAATGTAAATAGTGTAATATTACGCTATGTTGAGACGCTGGTCTTTAAAGCGATAGTTATGATTTATATCCTATTTAGGTTATTATTAGAATGTTAATTTGATGTTGGAATATAAAATAATTAAAGATATCCCGAATTTCAGTTTAGAGGGCACGGTTAGTTCGGGAATGCTTGAGATAGTCAAAATAAGTGCCAGGTGTGTTTTTGAGTTACGGGGTGCTTTTGGCTAGTTATAACTTAAATATGATGTTACAAGTCATATTAAATATGTAGTAGAATTTAATGTTGGACTTAATGTATTTTAGATGGTTTGGGCATTTAAGTCTTGCAAGAGAATTTATATCTCATTGTGTGTATTTTTAAACCTAGAAAGTTAGAGAGAAGTGAGAGCTTGAGAGAAAGGAGATAAAAGAGGAGATTTCATCATTTCGAGCTTGGAATCATTGCTACGAAGGAGAATTCGAGACTACGATCTTGAGGAAAGTTATTAAACTTGCATAAACATATGATTGTGTTGAATAAATTGCATTTATGGTTTGTGTTCTTGAGTTGAACCAAAATTGGTTATAGAATATTTTGGTGTTTAAACCCTTAGGTAATTGATTTAGACATGAATAGAGTTGGATATGTTGGTGGTTTATTGTGTAGGAATGATTTGGTGAAGTTATAAATGGATGATGTTGGGTGTAGTGGAAGAAAAGAGGTTTGGGGGATTTAGAGTTCATATCAAGAAGTATCCCCAACTGGGCATCTTAACCAAGGCGAATCGATTCGCCCTCCGTAGCGAATAGATTCGCTAAAATGGAGCCTATAGGTCTGAAGAACCGAACCGATTCGAGTTAAGGCCGAATCGATTCGGGCTTAGACAGAAGGTTGTTTTTCCAGCCGAATCGATTCTCTTTTGTGGGAATCGATTCTAAAATGCTATTGTTTATTAAAAAATTTCCAACTTAGTTTCAACTCCGTTTATGTTGGGTTTAAGGCTTTGGAACCTTCTCTTAGGATGTATTAAGAAGTATTTTGACCTTAGATAAGGAAAGTGGTACTCTAGAATAGTAAGGGAGTGTTCGGTCTCGTCATTTCGAGGACTAATTATAGGAGTATAAGGCCTCTTTTTGTCTAGTAAACGAGAGTAGGACTAGTATAGAGTCGAGTAGTATTGGGTTGCACCTTCGGGGGATACTATGAGAGTAATTATCTCTTGTACCTAACTTTTTATGCATAAATGGTTTCAGAAATAAGGATCGTACGTTTAACGTAAAATAGTTGTGACCACGTCACATTTATACATACCTCTCTAAATGCTATCATATGGGGGAGTTATAGGAATGATGTGAATCCCTTGGCTAATCATGCATGGGGAGTATAGTCCTTAGGCCATGGTACCAGTTGAAAGTAGCATTCATAACTGTCATGCATTTTATTCACATATATATCATATCAAACCGAGTCCTAATTCGTTTATACTTCTTCTTCTTGTATGGTTCCTATATATGTTCAGGTGCTCCGCCGCTTGGGCACCCGCTTTGACCTTCCTCCCCAGTCTTATAGATCTACGAATTTTTGTGGATATTGTAGGAATTTTTATATTAGATGCCTCATCTCTTTTGATACTCTAGCTATGACCCATCTGTATAT
Organism: Sambucus nigra; assembly: GCA_949130495.1. Classification (NCBI taxonomy): domain Eukaryota; kingdom Viridiplantae; phylum Streptophyta; class Magnoliopsida; order Dipsacales; family Adoxaceae; genus Sambucus; species Sambucus nigra. Next base: position 541,304,671 of record OX422219.1, on the reverse strand, counting down.
TAGGGCGAGTGGCCCAAGTTTAGTATTCATAAATACTATCATACTTGGCGTAATATTTTGTATTTAGTTTGTTAACCGAAAACTTATTCAGTTATGCTTTCTAGAATTGTTGTTAAACTGTTATATACTTATATGTATCAACCTTTTGTTAAAAAATGAATAATGGAAATTGATTTTATCCTCTATGCAAAATTATATATGACATCCATTTTCAAAATATTTGGTGGTTGTCTCTTATTATTATTATGCGACACTGATGCTGAGAATGGACCATTTAAGATTCTTGTTTTTATTGGAGTAGCGGGATAGCCACCTATTATTTGAATAAGAGAAGTGTCACAAATGATTTCAGAGCATCATTTTCTAGAGTCCTTGGGATCTATGCGGAATTATCACATTCTACCGTAGCGTTCTTTGATATAGAGCCCTATTATTAGGACTATTTTGCTTACTAGTGTTTACGAGTTTCTCATAAGGATAAATTGTTTTAACTTTATATTGATTTAGCTATTTTTTTTATCTCAGATGATGCCTACACGAGGTCCCCCAGCAAGGGTAAATCGAGTAGAAGATGATGTAGAGCCCCCACAACCGCATGACACTATAAATGCGATGGAGGTGGCTAGTATTGTGGCCCAGGCGATAAACGCTGTAATGACCGCTATGACGCAACAATTTCCACAAGCTCGACAACCGATATCACCGGTGGCACAAGCCCATACGAGACCTTCTGCATGGGAAAGAGTTAGAGAATCCTTCCTAAAAGGTCACCCTCCATAATTTCAGGGTGGCGCTGATGTGATTGTTACAAATCAATCGAAGAAGGATGTTCAATGCCATCTTTGCATGGTGGAGTGTAACAAAGAGAGGAAATATATTCTCGCCACTTTAAACTCGTGGGAGAAACTCTCCAATGGTGGGAGTCTGTGACCACTCCAAAACAAAGGGATAGCATGACCATCTTAGAATTTTGGACTTTGTTTGATCGGAAGTACTTTCCTCCAGCAATCCACAAAGAGATGAGGAGAAAGCTACATGGTGTGATTCAAGGAGAGCAATCAGTGGCAGAATATGAAGAAGAATTTACTCGCTTGGAAAACTTTGTGCCGAACGAGGTAAACCAATAAGAAAGGAGGATTTCAAAATTTGTTGGGGGTTTGAGTTGGAGGCTAAGGTAGCATCTATTGGGGAACCCGACTTTGCAAACTTTTGGCGATGTGATGAATGCATCTTTACTCCATTGCTAGGATCACCTCCTTCATTTGAAGGTTAGTAAGAAGATAGGATATTCTGGTAAATCTAGTAAACAAATAGGGAATGGTGCCGGTGGATCACCACCACCACTCCAACAGTCTGGGAATAAACAGAAAGAGATGGATCTCCAACCAGGGGACTCGGCTAAAAAGTAACGCTTTGGGGGTGTCAATTTTGGCAAAAGTTGTTTTAGGTATGGTCAGGGTGCTTCGTAACAGCATCAGTTGGGCCAATCGGGCCAAGCCGATAGAGGGAATAACGGGGGTTGAGGCCAGCAGGGCCAAGGTGAGGGGAAGTTTCGGAACAACAAATGAGGTCGACATTTGAAGAGCTTCCCTATCCGTTGTTTTCAGTGTTGTGAGACAGGTCACATGACAAGAGTTTGTCCATATTTGAACATAGGTCAATTTCCTGCAGGCCCTCAGAATCCGCAGGGACATCCACAACCTTCAACACTTATCCTAGTCATCCCACTGCAACAAGGACAAGTTCATTTTGGACGTATGTACCATATCAAAGACGCTTTGTTTCCTTCAGCACCGTTAGCACTGCCAGCTATTGAAGGTAAGTTTCCCATCCAGGGTTTTATGGGTCAGGTGTTATTTGACACTGGTGCCACACCCTCATTTATTGCTCGGAAATTTTCTCTTTCGACGGGATTATTTAAGTCTGTCGAAAGTACTTTCACTAGCGTCGAGTCTTCTGTGGGTGATGGTTCACTTATACTTTTTATTCGTAAATGGGTGGAAATAGACCTGGGTAGATTGCGTTTTGAGTTCGACTTACTCATCCTAGATATGGTTGGGTATGATGTTATTTTGGGAATGGATTGGTTAGTGAAGTAACGGGACATGTTAAATTGTTATGGGAGGAGTATACTTTTTGCCATCCCAGGGAAAGAAATGTTTTTGGTAGCTATGCCTCTTCTAGAGGGAGGTTCAAACACTCACTTGTATTGTATTTAGGAAAATACCTTATAAGAAATCGTTATTTCCTTAGACTCGATTCCTTTTGTTAGATAATTTGAAGATGTCTTTCAGGAGATCCTTGGCTTACCTCCAATTCATGAAATTGAGTTCATAATTGACTTAGCATCGATAACCAGGCCGATTGCGTGAGATCTATACTGTATGTATCCTTTAGAAATGAGGGAGTTAAGGGATCAAATTCAGCAACTGTTGGGGTATGGTTTCATTTGGTGTATTACGTCGCCAAGGGGTGCCCCTGTATTATTCGTGAGAAAGCGAGATGGTTCCCTTCGATTATGCATCGACTACCGTGAATTGAATATGGTAACCATCAGAAATAAATACCCGTTACCTCAAATCGACGACTTATTTGATCAGTTAAGAGGAGAGTCATACTTCTCTAAAATAAATTTGAGGACATGTTACCATCAGTTGCACATTCGAGAGCAAGAGGTGTCAAAAACTACATTCTTGACAAGGTATGTGTGTTATAAATTCTTGGTTATGCCATTTGGGATAACGAATGCTCCTGTAGTATTTATGGACCTTATGAATCGAGTATTTCAGTACTTTCTATACCAGTTTGTGATCGTGTTTATTAACGATATTCTAGTCTATTCTTGAACTGAAGCTGATCATGTCGAACACTTGCGATTGGTCCTATAGACACTACATGATCATCAACTTTATGCCAAGTTCGAGAAATGCGGCTTTTGGTTAAAGGAAGTGAAATTTTTGGGGCATATCGTCACGACAGAGGGAATTTCCGTAGACCCAAATAAGGTTGCAGCAGTGAGGGAATGGGATCACCCCATGAAGCCAATTGAGATCCGTAGCTTTCAGGGTTTAGCGGGGTATTATCGCCGTTTCATTAAGGTTTTTTCGAAAATTAGGATCCCTTTAATGAACTTGACCCGAAAAGGAGTGAAATTTGTTTAGGATGACTCCTGTTAGCTAGCCTTTGATGAGCTGAAAGACAAGTTGACTTCTGCTCCTGTACTCGCGTTGTCAAGATTGGGAAAGACAATTTGGCCTTTACGGATGCATCTCTACAAGGATTAGGAGGTGTTCTATAACAGGAGCATATGGCCATTACATATGCATCTCGTAAGCTAAAGCCCTAAGAAAAGAATTATCCCACGCATGATTTATAGCTCACCTTAGTGGTGTTTTCCTTAAAGATATGGAGGCATTACATCCTCAGTGAGCAATTTAGTCTTTTTACGGACCACAAGTCACTGCAATATTTGTTCTCACAGAAAGATCTAAATATGCGGCAACGGCGGTGGTTGGAGTTCGTCAAGGACTATCAATTTGATATTCACTACCACCCAGGTAAGGAAAATGTATTAGCTGGCACGCTGAGGCGAAGACCCGTGGGGTAACTAGCAAAAGTGTGGAAAGCTAAGTGGAAAGAACTTGTCCAGGATGATGCTGTAGCCAGACTATGCCTATAGGTGTTGACCATTACGCCTACTATCGTGATGCATGTCATAAAAGTGCAAGGAGGGGATAAAGACTCTCAAGACCGGGTACGTCAATTGTTGACCAAGGGAGCAGAATCCTACTCTATCAGTTCGGAGGGTGGGTTATGCTTCCACGGAAGACTTATAGTCCCAGATGATGGACAATTGAGACGTGCTATCATGAAAGAATCCCATGGTTCAACATTAGTAGTGCACCTCGGTAGGGAAAAAATGTACCAAGATATGCACCGTCAGTATTGGTGGGCGAGGATGAAAAGGGACATTTCTGAATTTGTCTCTCAACGTGCCACTAATCAATTAGTGAAGGTGGACAACCAGCGGACGACTGGACTGTTGCAACCATTGGAAATACCGATGTGTAAATGGGAAAGTGTCTCAATGGCTTTTATCACGGGATTTCCGACGTCGTAAATAGGTCATGATTCTCTTTGGGTAATTATCGATGATTTGACCAAATTAGCACACTTCCTACCAGTACGGACGAATTACAATATGGCATGCTATGCCCAGCTCTTTATTGTAGAAATTATGAAACTGCATGGGATGCCTATTAATATAGTGTCAGATCGAGACCAAATTTTTATATCCCATTTTTAGCGAAGTTTCCAAAAGGTGATGGGGACTGAATTGCAGTTGAGTACATCATACCATCCGTAAACCGATGGAAAAACGGAGAGGGTCAACCAAATGTTGGAGGATATGCTTCGTATGTGTATACTTGATTTTAAAGTAGGATGGGAACAATACCTTCCGTTGGTCTAATTTTCATACAATAATTCGTACCAATTCGCGATAGGTATGGCACCGTATGAGGCATTGTATGTACGACTGTGTCGATTACCTGCTTGTTGGTTGGAAGTAGGAGACAATAAGATCCTTGGAATTGAAATGATCTAAGACACCTCTTCAAAGATTGAGCTCATTCGAAATCACATACGAATTGTACAAGATCACCGCAAGACCTGTGCCGATGCAAATCAGAGGCATGTGTAGTTAGAAGTGGGGGAGCAAGTTTTAGTGGGGGTGTCCCCGATGAAAGGTGTGATGCGATTTGTGGAAAAGGGAAAACTTGAGCCACGCTATGTAAGTCCTTTTCCCATTATTGCAAAGGTAGGACCCGTAGATTATCAACTTGCATTGCCGGAACACCTACAAAAAATTCATGATGTATTCCATGTATCATCCTTAAAGAAGTACAAAAGATGTGAAGTATCCTATTGGCATGTTCCATTAGACGATATTGAGTTGCAACCCAATATTTCCTATGAGGAACAACCGATTGCCATTTTAGACCACGGAGAACGTAGAGTAGGATCGAAAGTGGTGCACTTGGTTAGAGTCCAGTGGGAACACCACAATACTGAGGAATCAACTTAGGAACGAGAGGACGATATTTGAGAAAATTACCCACACCTCTTTTTACCAGGTATGACTAAATTTTGAGGGCAAAATTCCCTTGTAAGGGGGAAGTATGTAATCCCCCTTACTTTTGAGGAATTATTTTTATATTAAATTTCCATGTGGGTTAGCTATATAAAATAAATCAAATTGAAGTAAATATTAATTTAAATTATTTAAGAGTTAATATTTATGAGTATTGCATAATACCCACTATGCGAATGTAAATAGTGTAATATTATGCTATGTTGAGTCGTTGGTCTTTAAAGCGACAATTATGATTTATATTCCATTCGGGTTATTATTAGAATGTTAATTTGACGTTGGAGTAGAAAATAATGAAAGATATTCCGTATTTCACTTTAGAGGTCACGGTTAGTCCGGGAATGGTTGAGATAGTCAAAATAAGTAACATGTGTGTTTTTGGGTTCCGGGGTACTTTTGGCTAGTTATAACTTAAATATGATCTTGCGAGTCATTTTAAACATGTAGTAGAATTTAATGTTGGAATTAATATATTTTAGATGGTTTGGGCATTTAAGTCTGGCAAGAGAATTTATATCTCATTGCGTGTATTTTTAAACCTAGGAAATTAGAGAGAGGTGAGAGCTTGAGAGAAAGGAGAGAAAAGAGGAGATTTCATCATTTCGAGCTTGGAATCATTGCTACGAAGGAGAATCCGAGACTACAATCTTGAGGTAAGTTATTAAACTTGCATAAACATATGATTGTGTTCAACAAATTGCATTTATGGTTTGTGTTCTTGAGTTGAACCAAAAATTGTTATAGATGATTTTGGTGTTTAAACCCTTAGGTATTTGATTTAGACATGATTAGAGTTGGATATGTTGGTGGGTTATTGTGTAGGAATGATTTGGTGAAGTTATAAATGGATGATGTTGGGTGTAGTGGAAAAAAAGAGGTTTGGGGGATTTAGGTTTCCTATTAACCCGTAGCCCCAACTAGGCATCTAAACTAGGGAGAATCGATTCGCCCTCCTTAGCGAATCGATTCTCTAAAATGGAGGCTACAGGTCTGAAGAACCAAACCAATTTGGGTTAAGGTCGAATCAATTCGGGATTAGACAGAAGGTTAGTTTTCCCAGCCGAATTGATTCAAAAATCCTGCTGTTTTATGAAAATTTTCCAACTTAGTTTCTACTCCTTTTGTTTTGGGTTTAAGGCTTAAGAACCTTCCCTTAGAATGTATTAAGAAGTATTATGACCTAGATAAGGAGAGTGGTACTACAGAATAGGAAGGGAGTGTTCGGGCTCCTCATTTTGGGGACTAATTATATTAGTATAATGCCTCTTTTTGTGTAGTAAACGAGAGTGGGACTAGTATAGAGTCGGTTAGTATTTGGTTGGACCTTCGGGGCCTACTATGAGAGTAATTATCTCTTATAGACAACTTTTATGCACACATGGTTTTGAAAATAAGGATCGTACATTTAAAGTAAAATAGTTCTGACCATGGCACATTTATACATACCTCTCTAAATGCGATTATAGGGGGGATTTACGCGAATGAGGTGAATCCCCTAGCTAATCAATGCAGTGGGAGTATAGTCCTCAGTACATGGTACCAGTTGTTACATTGCATGATTGTTTAGATCGAAGTGAGGTAATTCCGAGTATGGTTATGACTCACTATCGAAGGTATATTTCCGCTTCCCATGCGTTGTGATTTATGATGCCCATGTCGTCTTGGTTTTAGGCCCTGGAAGATGATAATATTTAGGGGTGCATCCAGTGGGGTGAGTCCCGGATGGATGGTCTTATAACTGCTATTATATGATTGTAACTATTCTCATTTAAATGGTATTTCACACGAATGATAAATTGATTTAAGGAAACTATGAACCACCTTTAATTGCATATGGTCCCTAATGATTATTAACTTGTGAATATATCTCAAATAGATAAACTTAGAAGGTGGAATATAGTTAGGTTATTCCTATTAAGTAGATGGGTAGTTTAACTTAACATAAATGGTACGATTTAGGATGTGCACTTAGAAGAGAGGTGAGGATGATTCCTTGAATGAAGAGCGAATTTAACTTGTTTATTAAAGTATCATTCATAACTGTCATGCATTTTATTCACATATATATCATATAACTAGGCCCTGACCCGTTTATAATTCCTCTTCTTGTGTGGTTCCTACATATGTTCAGGTGCTCCGCTGCATGGGCGTCCGCTTTGACCTTCCTCCCCAGTGTTAAGGAGCTACGGAATTTTATGGATGTTGTAGGATTTTTTTTATAGTAGACGCCTCATTTTTTTTATACTCTAGCTATGATCCATCTGTATATTCGGGCATGTGGCCCAAGTTTAGTATTCGTACATACTGTCATAGTTGGTGTAATATTTTGTATTTAGTCTATTAACCGACAACTTATTCGGTTATGCTTTCTAGAATTGTTGTTAAACTATTATATACTTATATGTATCAACCTTTTGTTACAAGTCGAATAATGGAAATTGATTTTATCCTATTTGCAGAATCATATATGACATCCGTTTTCAAAACATTTGGTGGTTGTCTCGTATTATTATTATGTGACAGTGATTCTGAGAATGGACCATTTAAGATTCCTATTTTTACTGGAGTAGCAGGCTGGCCACCTTTTATTTTATTAAGCGGGGTGTCACAGAAATTGGTATGTTATGGTGTGTGTTATGGTGTGAGTGTAGTCACTACACTGAAAGAAATTGTGGACGACAGTTTAAGGAAGGGAAGGGAAGCTGGGAACTCTTGAGAGAGTTTTAGGATATGGCACTATGTTGTGTGTTTAACCTCCCATGCCTCCCTCTCTTATACACAATAAAATAAAGCCCTAACACATATAAAAAAATAGGTCACCTGATTCATCTCAATCATCAGGCTCCAAGAGCTGGAAAAAAAATTAGATCCACGGCTCACAATCAGATAGCACAAACTAGCAGATCATTTTTTATCAGGAGGTCGTTCAAATGATAATGGTCGTCGCTCAAATGATAAAAGCTCCTCGTTCGAAGTTTTGACATTACGCAGCACCACACCCGAATCAAAACTGATCATCACCTCACCATTACCGAGATCAAAGAAGACACATGAATATAACGAATCGGCTGATTGTCATGCCAAAAGAAAATAATCAAATTCCAACAATGAATCGACTCACAAGAAGTGCGAACCCACAACATACACTTGAAGTTTGTAACTCTTACCGATACCTATTAAGCACCTTAGCCTTGCCATGTACCCTGGCTTGGCCTCTAATCCTTAACGAGTTCTAATCACGAATCATCCATCCACGCCAGACGGACGGAATACAAAACTAATTTCTTCAGGAAGCTGAAACGCTAAGCTTCCCTCCTTAGGACTAATGTCACATTTCCATCATTGGTAAGTACAACCAGTTGAACCAAATGAATTTACATTCCTCCAGCACTTATTGTTAGTCACTAACCTATCATACCTAGGCCTCCATAATTTTAACATGCGGTAACTCACCCCAGTTTCTGAGATCACTCTCATCAAGTGAAATAAAATGCTCACATGGTTTCAAACATTCAACTCATGAACCATTTTTACCACCTTTAGCACTGCCTAAATGATCCCAAACCATAACTATCCTAACGACATCTCAAACTTTCAATCGTTACTCATTCCTAATGATTTCCTTCACTTTAGTCATTACTAACCATACAGGTTGCACACGTAGGTGTTATAATGAAGCCTAACACTTCGTCCCGAGTGTTATCTCCAAAATCGTGATGAACATCATCGTGTTATAAGCCTCCCAGGTGCACCATCTAACATTGATTACCTTATTTTTAACATTATCCTTAAAGGTCCTACCACGATACCAGCTTAGAAATACAACTCATGGCACTAAATCAAAGCACTGCCACAAATCAACATAGCCTAATCTTACTACAATCATCAATGATCCACAATCACTATGTAAACTTTAATGCGCCAATTATTCCTAAACGCATTAAGAAGGGACATTGTTGTCATTGCAATTCACAAGACCCCACCTCAAGTTCACTATTACTAGGAAATGTCTACCACTAGCATTACCATCTCACTAGATAAACCTTAGTACTTATCTCCAAGTAATCATTAATACGGATTCACATGCCTATCCGTGTTTAATATCCCGAAGTCAGTTTACCTAGACCATATCATTTATTTCTCAATGAGTGTTCAACCATGAAACTGAATTGTCTCACTTTTTAAATATCGTACTCTGTGCTAATCCACAAGCCAATATAACTATATATATTTTGGTAGGATACAAGACATCGGGTATTGCTGGTAAATACTAAGGCCCATGCCTACGAACGCCATAAGGGATCCTATTTCTCAATGCCACACTATAATCACTAAACTATAATTAGTACCACTAGAATTTTGGCAGGACACAGGATGTTGGGAATTTCCCAACAGAAGTTTCACCTTAGTGATGCTGCAGGAGGTCTTATTTCCAGAACATCACAATGCTCGTACTTAACACTATGTCACCCATAATATTTTGGTTCACTCCTAGGTTACCTTAAATAATCATGATTATCTAGACCCACATTATAGTCAAGGTACATAAATCATGATATATTGAGTCCAAGCCCATAACCAAGGGACCTAATACGTTCTCACCATGCAACTAACACTTATAAACACATTACTTAGTCACTTAATTTCAATATGGGAATTCGTAATCTTTCCAACTACGTCGTAACGAACATTACACGACATTACTACTACTACTAAGGTTTTTTTAGGACACAGGACATGGCGTATAACCCACACATTCCTAGGTATACACTACCGGTGTCACTAAGGATCAGATTCATCAAATGCTGTAGAATTCTTTCAATCGTTACTCTGAAGGGCTACCTAAAGTTCGCTCCCTTATCACTACAACTCATCAATGTCACTTACGTGACCCCTTGACATCAATGGCTCATAACTCTAATCACGATTCGTAAAGTACATTCATTGACCAATGACCACTAAGGTGCTCACCCATAAGGATAACATTCTATCAACTAAGACTGAATTATCCTTTAGCGTTGACCCATACAATTTACATGTTCATCAAATTACCCATCAATTACGGTATTACCACAAGAATCGAATTTGTCTAATTATATCATCGATGTTGGCCAATCGAAAGTGTCATACCTAAGTCTATACTAAATTTTGAAATCATAATCTTTATTACTTAGTTAAACATATCAACTATCAATCTCTACAGTCGACTATGAAAATTTTTGCTACCTGCCCCAAGGGCGTCATCTCACTCCATTAACATTTCAAAAGACTATACATCATCAAAGTCTAGAATAAAACACCCCACACTGAAAACCACGGTGCCACCATTTATTGACTCTCGTGGGCACCTGTAAAGTATAAACACATTTACTCAAAAATGTGGAAGTGATTTATACAACTAACTTGATCGTATGCCACTTGGCAGTAACTTACCCATCGTGTTAACCTAATTGACTTCACCGTCGAGTAAACGAACTAAAAAACGTCACCAAACTAAAAATCATCACTAACACCGACGTCGAAAGATCCACAACTGACCTCACCACGTTGCTCCCGAAAGTAATCTTGAACATGGAGCTCTGATACCATTTATAACTCCCCGACCCGAATTTATGGGCTACCCGTAGTTAACCCGGTCCGAATCGAGCATTAGTTGTGACGTGTAATGAAACAACATATATAATGTTTATATTCCATTTTTCTTTAAAGTTTCATTTATTAGCATGCGATTCAAATTTCGTATTCAACTACGTGAAGAACCCGTAGGAAATATTCCCGGAATCCAATGCATACAAATATTACAAACGTAAATAAAATTGAAAGCTTACCTGTACAATGATCTCATCATATGGAATTGCATACAACCCCTCGTAACAAAAGGATGGAGTGATCCGAATACTCAATGGGAACTATATAATGTAGTATAGAAATGAATGGTAGCAAAGAATATGCACCCTCTACAACTACATGCATAAGGAAATACGTATATACTGACATATATACCTTTGACAATACATATTTGAATGCATTAAATCATTTTATTTAAAACAAAAGTTATATAGTACCGTTTGGTCTCTTTGTCCTTGAAAAATGGTCATTTATATCATTATACTTAAAACTAACATTTGTTCCCATTAACGCACACGGTTAAACAATCAACAGTTATTAGGAAAAACCCTTCACTTACTTTTGAAAAATCTTATTACCCAATGCTCATTAACTCACATTATAGTTGCTTAACCATTACTTAAGACTTTCTTTCAAACATGAACACATCGTTTTATAGTTGTTTAGTTAACATGAAAGCCTTACACAACACACATGCATGTGTTATTACGAGTTCAATCCTAATTAGGTACCTTAATTACTCATTAAGTCACCTTACTTAACCAATTCACTATTCGTATGGACATTAGTTACTGTCTCAATTTACTTGACCACATAACATTAATCGAAACATTTATTAACACGTTCATGTTAGGTTGTCCTTATACATTCACCACACAACCCTTTAATTGACATGTTCCGTATTCCATTATCTTTTTTCTCGAAATTTGCTAATAATTTATGTACTTTAACGGGTTCCACACTGCCGACGATGTCACCATATGCTCTGGCTAGTGGTTTTGGGCTATTAACCCTAGGGATCCGAGCCCATCCTGATTACTTCCCGGTTGCATCCTAGTCTTTCTAAATTTGTTTATCATTTTACACATGTCCCCATTATTTCCCATTTACAAGCCGAAGCCAAAATCTCGGACTTAACTATCCATTTTTCCATTAACACTTGGAAAATTGTTTCTTTCCCCTTTAAGTCCCCTGTTAACACATAAGTTGACTTTATACCAAGATCAGTCACGCTTTAAGGACTTAATTCAATTTCACCCCTACTTGTGTAAAAACATTTATTAACATTTTTATTCCTTAAAAATGTTTCGCTTTAAGTAAATTACCAATTTACCCTTTTTGTTGTCAACTTTGAAATTTAATCCTTTAACAAGTGTCGTTTTCCAAAAATGGTTATGATGTTTCCAACTTAATAGTTAAAACATGTTTGTCCATTTTAAAACTCGTTTTATATGACACTTTTACCCAACTTTCACACTTGCCACTTTATCACCTTTAATATATAAAATAACACCCTTTTACACATTAAATTCTCATTTTCTGTACGTTTGAAATACACACTTTATTTGTGGGAGTTTGCATCTTAACACCCACTTTGCTACTATTCACAAATTAAAACCCTTTAGCTTCCACTATTAAATTTTATACCACAATTCATGTAAAACCTCACTTTTCGTACGTTTAAACATTAAACACATTTTACTCCCTACATAAATTTACACCCTTTAAATACCCTTTAAATTGAAAATTACTCTTTTTCATTTATCTTCATTTATTCTTGTTGGAAATAACCATTTAAACTCACAAAATGTCCCAAACAAGCCTAATACATTATATTCCATACAATCACATTCTTTTCCTCTAAAACATCATTATAACACACTTTATTGCAGAAAATGTTGAACATATATTCTGAAATTTTCTATGTTTCAAAACCTATTTTAAATCAACCTTTTCAAACCCATTTTAAATCAACCTTTTCAAACCCATTTTCATAAACCATAAGATGATTACTAATCAAAAGTTAGATGCAAACTAACAACAACCTTATACATGTTTAGTCTATTATATGTAAAATAAGTGTAATACCCCGTACTTTTAAAGGTATTTAAATTACACTGTGAATTTAATTTTGTAATTTGAGGAATTACTATGAATAGTAATTCTGGGATTAATGAGTGAAATTAAATAAATTCAATATTATAAAGTAAATAGTAAATATTATTTTTCGAGTGGCAGATTAATATTTATTTGGATTATATTTCGAGACTAAGTATATGAGTAGATTATTTTTATTTCATGTCGCAGTTGGGTAAAGCGACAAAGGAAAATATTTTAAATTGGAAAACACGCATATTGAACGTGTTGGGTCAAAATAGTGAATTTTAGATAAGTGACTCGGATGGAGATTTCGACTTCGCCATTGGGTTCAGAATGGTCGAGATAGTCAAAATAGAGTACCCGGGGGTAGTATTTGGGTTCCGGGCATTTTTGGACTAATAGGTACTCGTAAATGAGCACACGAATCATTTAACAATTGGGTATATACCCAATTTCAGATTTAAAGAGGGGGAAACTCTCATTTCCCCCAAATATCATCCCTAAGAGAGAGAGAGAGGATAAAAAGAAGAAAAGAATCTTGAAAATGTATTTGAGAAAAGAAAAATGTTTAAATCGGTTTTTTCGGATTTATGCTTAAATGCTTAATACTTTCCATCTATATAAGTTGATATGATATTATGATTTAATATTTGAATTTTTCTTAAAGTTTTTTGCGAAAACTTTGTTAAGTCAAAATGTATTTTGCGGGTTTTTCAGAAAAACTATGGTTATATTGTTATATGTAAGTGTGTGTGTGTGTTGCATTTGCATTTTGCATGACACGTGTGTGTGTGTAACAGTAAGACCACTAATATCGTTAGGGGATATGAAGACAAGGAAGAATCAAAAGTGTTGTTGGCATCAATGAAGTTTGCCAGTGTAATACCCCATATTTTTCTGCTTTCTAAATTTGGGGATTTATTAAATTTAATGTGAGTTATTAATTTAATATAAATCCAAAAATTAATTATTTTAATTACTAACGTGATGAGAGTTAGTAATCATTGAAAACTTGTAGAATATTACTAATGAGTAAAGTAATATAATATTGGTACTATTAAATGTCACGAGTGAATAAAATGACAATTTCGGAAATTTGAGTCGGGACGCGCCCGTATCGCGTCGGGACTAAATATTTATTAATAAAAGTGAATAAATTATAAGTCGCTCGTATGGTCATTTTGAGTGCGCCAAAGTGTCCGGAAGGGTCGAGATAGTTAGAAAAGTGTACCCAGGGGTTTAGTTTGGATCTCGGGGCGTTTTTAGGCCTATTTAGCACCCCGGGAGGGCATTTTGGACATTTTGCATTTTTGGGTAATTAAAGCAACGAAATTTATTAGGTTATATCATCCATATGGAATAGTCCATTGGGTTAGCAGACCCAAAACCTTAGAACGACCATTAGAGAGGAAGGTGGAAATCTTTCCAAGCAATCCAAGGCCAAAAACTCATCCGATTGCATCACCACCACCACCAACACGTAGATCGTGCGACGGGGAACGCAACCACACCAAATTTATCCACAAATCAGAACTCTGAAATTACCAGGAAATTATTTATCTTGCTTAATTTCGTTAATGCATCACTCATATTAGTCTAGGGTTGATTAGGATGGGTTTTATAGAAGAAAACCCATGTTGGAGATAGGAAAATTGCATGTAGTAATGATATGAATGAAAATCTGGAAATCCTGTTCATATGTAGAGGTTTAACCACGGATTTATGATGGATTAGGATTAGAAATTCAGTAAAAAGACTGATTAGAACAAAGTTATAGAAATTTCTAGGGTTCGTGAGATTTTTATAAGTTTTGGCCTATTAATCCATGGATATTGATGAAAATTTACATGCCTTACGTAGAAGATGTTCAACTTGGGTTCATAATGTTTGTAGTACGAATTTCTGGGAGTTTGGGTGTTACAAATCTTGATTTGGTTGATGTTGGATGATAGAACCTGTAACTGTTAATCTGTAGAATTCACCATACCTGTTTGATCGATCGATCGAACCAGGAGTGTCGATCGATCGACGCATCGATCGATCGAGCTCCTGCCATCGATCGATCGACCCCTCCTGGTAGACTCTTATTTTCTCCTCTAAATAGTTAAATTCAATTTAAATGAGAAACAATCTTTGGACATCCTTATTAAAATATTTTGGGAGGTGTAGAAGTCCAGTAGGACATAATAAAAATATGAAACCTTTAAGGTAGAATGAGATTCACATTTTTGGAGATGTTTACGTATAAGGGACAATCGTACTATGTATAAAAGGGGGGAGACGCATAAGTTAGTTACGTGGAAAAATAAATGAGTACCTACTAAAATTTCACTTGGAAGTATAGGAATTCACGAGTGTCACTTGATAAGTTGGGAAAATCCCACAAATTAAAGTAAGAAATGAACCGTTATACGTGATAACTAAATAACAAGAAATAAGGATAAATATCATAATTATGGATTATGAGATGTACCAAAATTTGATGTGGTAATAGTAGTATATTTATATGTCTGTGTTTATGCATATACTATATACGTGTGAAAACCATCCCCGCGCTACTTGCTATCCCTGAGGTTACCACGCTGGGACAGTCTTATCTCGATGGGACCTTTATGGGGGATATTGACTCGTACCCTAGAAGATAGAGATCCTTTGGTACAGGTTAATCAGATCGATAGCCAGACGACCTAAGAGACGTGGGGGCATGTGCTGACCTCTTAGAGATTGGGGCTCTATGATTCGCCTCAATATTGTTGTGTTTGTGTTAATACAGTTTGAGAGAGATTCCGAACATATATTTCCCTTAGTACGAGTGATACGGGGACTGGATAGCAGAGTATGCCCGCGCCATAATTTTTATGTGGGGTGTTGTTAGAATATATATTATATGAGTATTTAATATATATATTAAATTTTGAAATTTGGGAATTTCCTATTGTGTTTATGATAAGTAAGATATGAATAATGATTTCAATTAAGGAACACGTTTTTTGAAAGTATAGTATATTACTGGGAAACTTTATTAACAAATAAAGTTAAAATGAGAGCTTTGGTATTAAATGGAATTTACTTCTTAAACAGCTGAATTGTTCAATTTACATCTTACGAGTAACCTAAGATAAGATGAGTGAAACCGTTTGGAAGGTTACTGCGATAGGTGTGCACATTAGAAGAGAGGTGAGAATTTCTCAAGGGAGTGTCGCACTAATATGTGGTTGCATTGGCTTGTAAACATTTTAAATACTTGCTAAACAAATTTTAAATCATTTTTACAATCGGGCTCCGACCCGTTCCCATTTTCTTTTCTCTCTTGTATATATATGTACATATTACAGGTGCCCAGCCACAAGGGCGTCTTGCATAGGATCCTTTGGAAGGAATGCGCTGCAGCTTTGGTGGGAGTTGCAAGCCTCTTGTTTAGACGACCTCATTTCTTGATTCCACTTCTAGCACTATTTATTCAGTTGGGCATATGTGGCCCTTTCCATTATTTAGTTGTTTAGCGGACATTGTGATTCATTTATTTCCTGTATTTTACTCTTTTCGATTTATTACTGTCAGGATATTTTTTTTCCTTTAAGTTTTAATGTTGGAATTACTTTGATGGATGTTTGATTATTGGATTGTTTGTTCCAGTATAGTTGTTGTGTGATTCTTGAATTATGAATTTTGTAAAGTTTTAAATGTTGGTTTATATAAAATAAAATTGGAAAGTAATGTCTAAAATGGTTTTGACACTTAGCTTAATTATTTAGGGTGTTTAAATTGGAAAAGTTATTTTTTGACAGTGATGCTAAGAATGAACCAACTGTTCACCTTGATTTTAATATAATAAAGAGTGATCGCCCGGCATTTAATTAGGCGGGGTACCACAGATGGTATCAGAGATCAGGTTCTAGTGTCCTTTAAGATCTGTAGGGCTTATCTCGTTTCCAGCTTAGGGTCTTTGATTTAGAGCCCTAACATGAGGAATATCATATTCATCTTTATACGTTGGAAAATTCGTGCTTCTACGATTTGTCGATATGAAGGTTGAACTTATTCAGAATAAATTTTTAATTTTCAGATGGCCCGTCAGGACGAACAAGCTAAGGCCATGGGGAAGTTAATGGGCAAGGACAACTCACACCTCAGGTGTCTCCAAAAGGGTACCAATCGCCGAATTTGCAGGCATTGTGGCACAAGCAGTTACAACTACAGTCTTACAGTACCATGAGAGTAGCACGCAACTCAGAGGAGTCAAAATACCTAGAGAGATTAGTCAATTTCATGTGACTAGAGTTGACAATTGTGCGAAGACACCAAAATTTCGGCAACAAACCCCTCAAGATCAAGACGGCTCCAGAGGTAACCGAATTGACATAGAGGGCCAAAAGCATCAGGGCCAACAAAGTTGGGGTCAGAATGAAGTCACAAAGAGGTGTTTCAAATGTGGAATGGACGGTCATAAATGTCAATCTTGTCCAAATCGGACTGGGGAGAACCCAAAACTCGACCAACAAGGAATTTCAGGACTCTTCTATAAATGTGTGCGACCGGGTCACAAGTGGAGGGATTGTCCTCAACCTGACATCGTTTTTCCTTAAATTTCTCAGCAAGGTTAGCAAGACCAAGGAGAAAGCGAGACTAGTCAACAATGTAGTAAAGTGAGACAGTTTCGAGGGAGGTGCTTCCGATGTGGCAGGAATGGCCATAGGTGTCAGGATTTCCCAAAAAGGAATACAACCCCAAGGCAGAAGGGCACCGGTAATAAGCTACAGAAGTCAGCTCCACTAGCCATTCCAGCAGTCTCAGTGCAGCAGAGGCAGTTACAGTATGAACGTTCCTATAACGTCCACCAAATAACAACACCTCAGGCCCCAACCGAGATAAAAGGTAAGTCCTCTATACCCGGTGCTATGGGTCGAGTCTTAATTTGATGCGCGGGGGGGGGGGGGGGGGCACACTATTTTATAGCTACTTATTTTGCGAAGGCCTTAAGGTTATTAACCATAGCAGAGAGCACTATAACGTGTGTAGACTCACCATTGGGAAATGGATCGCTAATTTTCTTTATATGCCGTGGAGTGGGGGTATAGATTGGTAGCTTGGTATTACCAGCAGACATGTTAGTCTTAGATATGCATGAGCACGATGTTATTATCGGTATGGATTGGCTCGTAGCTTACAAAGCCATGATAGATTGTTTTGGTAGGAGTATTGTCTTTGCCATTCCGGGGAAATAGATGTTTGTAGTGGCGATGCCTCGCCCAGAGGGAGGCTCGATCGCTCTTTTGTATTACATAGAGGAGGATACCTCTGAGCAGGTTGTGATTCCTTATACTCGATCCTAGTTGTTCGTGAGTATTCTGATGTATTTCAGGAGATACCAAGACTACCCCCCAGTCGAGAGATAGATTTTTTCATAGATTTATTACCAGATACTCGATCGATAGCAAGCGCCCCATACCATATGGCTTCGGTGGATATGCGAGAGTTACGAGACCAGATAGAGCAGCTGTTAGGTCAAGGCTTCATTCGCAGGAGTTCCTCACCTTGGGGCACTCCAGTTTTGTTTATAAAGAAGATAGATGGTTCATTGGGGCTATGTGTGGACTACCGATATGGAACAAATATTCAGTACCTCGAATCGATGATCTGTTCGACCAACTGAGGGGAGCAACTTTCTTTTTGAAGATAGATCTGAGGTTGGGGTACCATCAGCTACGTATTAGGGAGCAAGATGTTTCAAATACTGCTTTCTTGGGAGTTCAGAGTGATGCCATTTGGCAAATGCTCCAGTCGTATTCATAGAATTGGTGAAACGAGTGTTCTAAGAGTTTTTGGATCAGTTTGTCATCGTCTTCATAGTTGACATTTTGATATATTCACATTCCGAGGAGGAGCATGCCGAGAACTTGAGGGAGGTTCTTCAGACGCTATGAGAACATCAGCTGTATGCTAAGTATTAGAAATGCGGGTTTTAATTGCGAGAAGTACAGTTATTAGGGCATGTTGTTTCTGAACAAGGAATAACAGTTGACCCGAGTAAAGTGTCAGCGGTGAGGTAGTGGGGACAACCCACGACACTGACGGAAGTGCGTAGTTTCTTGGAATTAGCGGGATACTGTAGGAGATTCATTCGGGGGTTCTCCAAAATAGCGGGGCCATTGACGAACCTGACTCGCAAAAGGGTTCCATATGTTTGGGATGATGCTTGCCAATTGGCTTTCGACGAGCTGAAAGACAAGCTTACTTTAGCACAGGTTCTTGCTTTATCTAAGCCGAGAGTGGAGTACCCGGTTTACACCGATGCTTCCTTACAAGGACTTGGGGGAGTACTTTAGCAAGAGGAGAAGGCTATATCTTTTGCCTCCCGCAAGCTTAAGCTGCACGAGAAGAAGTACCCCACTCACGACCTAGAGTTGGCAGTAGTCATTTTTTTTATTGAGGATTTGGAGGCACTATTTATTGGGAGAGAAATTTCGCTTGTTCATGGACCACAAATCACTCCAGTAACTTTTCACTCAATAAGAGCTGAATATGCGTCAGCGCAGGTGGTTAGAGTTTGTGAAGCACTATCAGTTCGACATACAGTACCTTCTGGGGAAGGCCAATGTAGTTGCTGATGCGTTGAGTCGTAGATCGGTAGACGATGTAGCGAACGTCTGGAAAGCAAAGTGGAAAGAGTTGGGTCACCAGGACGTAGTAGACCGTTCCTTCATATCTGTCATGACAGTGACACCTGAGATTGTTACGAGGGTGATACAGGTACAAACCGCAGACCCATTTTTCCAGGAGCAGATTGTACGACTTTTAGTCGAGGGTGCTAAGTCCTATTCTGTTAGTTCTGATGGGGGTTTGAGGTTTAATGGGAGATTAGTGGTTCCATAAGGATCAAACTTACGTCATGCAGTGATGACCCAGTCCCACATGTCCCGATTTGCTGTACATCCTGGGGGAGATAAGATGTACCAGGATATGAGGCGGCAATACTGGTGGAGTGGGATGAAAAAGGATATTGTTTAGTTCGTGTCCATGTGTTCTACCTACCAGCTGGTAAAGGTGGACCATCAGAAATCGTCAGGGTTGCTTCAGCCATTGGAAATACCCGCATGGAAGTGGGAGAGTATTTCCATGGATTTTATTATAGAGTTGCCTACATCACAGCGGGGCCACGACTCCATCTGGGTGATCGTGGACATTTGACCAAGGTGTCTCACTTTCTGCTGGTGCGAACAAACTATACCACGGGTCAGTATGCTCAGTTGTTCATTGCTGAGATTTTCAGATTGCATGGGATGCCCCTGAATATTGTGTCAGATAGAGACAAGATTTTCGTGTCGCGTTTCAAGGAGAGTTTTCAGGAGGCTATGGGTACAGAGTTGAGGTTGAGTTCAGCTTATCACCCACAGACAGATGGGCAGACATACCGTACTAATCAAATGTTGGAGGATATGATACGCATGTGTGTTCTTGATTTTGGAGGAGGTTGGGAGCCACATCTTCCACTGGTAGAGTTCGCTTATAATAACTCTTATCAGTTCACGATTGGCATGACTCCATTCGAGGGTTTGTATGGCAAGCCTTGTTGTTCCCCAACTTGTTGGCTAGAGGTGGGGGATAACAAGTTTCTCGAACCAGAGGTGATTCAGGAAACCTCCTATAGGATTGATATGATCAGGAGTCGCATTCGAGTAGCCCAGGATAGACAAAAAAGCTACGCCGATTCGAAACGGCTCTTCCGAGAGTTTAATGTGGGGGACCAAGTATTACTTCGTGTATCTCCTATGAAAGGAGTGATGAGGTTAGGGAAGAAAGGGATATTAGCCCCGAGGTACGTGGGACCATTTCCCATTATCGAGATGGTTGGGCCGGTAGCATACAGATTGGGACTGCCAGAGCATTTACATCGCATCCACGATATATTCCACATCTCGTCGTTGAGACGATACCTTCGGGATGATATGGACCACACCCACATCACGATAGATAAGATAGACTTACAGCCTGACAGCTCTTACGAGGATAGACCAGTGGCTATCCTAGACCATAGCGAGAGAAGATTGAGGTCGAAGGTAGCTCCACTTGTACTAGTCCAGTGGGAGCATCATAATGTGGAGGAATCTACCTGGGAGCACGAGATAGATATGCGAGAGAGATACCCACATTTATTCTTACCAGGTATGCCTCATTTTCGGAATTTTGGGACGAAATTCCATTATTCGGGGGGAAGTATGTAATACCCCATATTTTTATGCTTTCTAAATTTGGGGATTTATTAAATTTAATGTGAGTTATTAATTTATTATAAATCCAGAAATTAATTATTTTAATTACTAACGTGACGAGAGTTAGTAATCATTGGAAACTTATAGAATATTACTAATGAGTAAAGTAATATAATGTTGGTACTATTAAATGTCACGAGTGAATAAAATGACAATTTTGGAAATTTGAGTCCGGACACGCCCGTGTCGCGTCGGGACTAAATATTGATTAATAAAAGTGAATAAATTATAAATCCCTCGTATGGTCATTTTGAGTGTGCCAAAGTATCCGGAAGGGTCGAGATAGTCAGAAAAGTGTACCTGGGGGTTTAGTTTGGGTCTCGGGGCATTTTTAGGCCTATTTAGCACCCCGGGAGGGCATTTTGGACATTTTGGATTTTTGGGTAATTAAACCCACGAAATTTATTAGGTTATATCAGCCATTGGTAATGGTCCCTTAGGGTTATAAGACTCAAAACCTTAGAACGGCCATTAGAGAGAAAGGTGGAAAGCTTTCCAAGCAATCCAAGGCCAAAAACTCATCCGATTGCACCGCCACCACCACCAACACGTAGATCGCGCGACGGGGAACCCAACCACACCAAATTCATCCACAAATCAGAACTCTGAAATTCCCAGGCAAGTATTTATCTTGCTTAATTTCGTTAATGCATCACTCATGTTAGTCTGGGGTTGATTAGGATGAGTTTCATAAAAGAAAACCCATGTTGGAGATAGGAAAATTGCATGTAGTAATGATATGAATGAAAATCTGGAAATCCCGTTCATATGTAGAGGTTTAACCATGGATTTATGATGGATTAGGAGTAGAAATTCTGGAAAAAGACTAATTAGAACAAAGTTAAAGAAATTTCTAGTGTTCATGAGATTTTTATAAGTTTTGGCCTATTAATCCATGGATATTGAAGAAAATTTGCATTTCTTACGTAGAAGATGTTTAATTAGGGTTTATAATGTTTGTAGTACGAATTTCTAGGAGTTTGGGTGTTACAAATCTGGATTTGGTTGATGTTGGATGATAGAACCCGTAACTATTAATCTGCATAATTCACCATACCTGTTTGATCGATCGATCGAACCAGTAGTGTCAATCGATCGATGCATCGATCGATCGAGCTCCTGCCATCGATCGATCGACCCCTCCTGGTAGACTCTTATTTTCTCCTCTAAATAGTTAAATTGAATTTAAATGAGAAACAATCTTTGGACATCCTTATTAAAATATTTTGGGAGGTGTAGAAGACCAGTAGGACATAATAAAAATATGAAACCTTTAAGGTAGAATGAGATTCACATTTTTGGAGATGTTTACGTATAAGGGACAATCGAACTATGTATAAAAGGGGGGAGACGCATAAGGTAGTTACGTGGAAAAATAAATGAGTACCTACTGAAATTTCACTTGGGAGTATAGGAATTCACGAGTGTCACTTGATAAGTTGCGAAAATCCCACAAATTAAAGTAAGAAACAAACCGTTATACGCGATAACTAAATAACGAGAAGGATAAATATCATAATCATGGATTATGAGATGTACCAAAATTTGATGTGGTAATAGTAGTATATTTATATGTCTGTGTTTATGCATATTATATACGTGTGAAAACCATGCCCGCGCTACTTGCTATCCCTGAGGTTACCGTGCTGGGACAGTCTTATCTCGATGGGACCTTTATGGGGGATATTGACTCGTAAACTAGAATATAGAGATCCTTTGGTACATGCTAATCGGATCGATAGCCAGACGGCCTAAGAGACGTGGGGGCATGTGCTGACGTCTTATAGACCCGGACACTATGCTTCACCTCAATATTGTTGTGTTTGTGTTAATACAGTTCGAGAGAGATTTTGAACTAGTAGTATTTCCCTTAGTACGAGTGATACGGGGACTGGATAGCAGAGTATGCCCGCACCATAATTTTTATGTGGGGTTTTGTTAGAATATATATATATTATATGAGTATTTAATATATATATTAAATTCTAAAATTTGGGAATTTCCTTCTGTGTTTATGATAAGTAAGATATGAATAATGATTTCAATTGAGGAATACGTGTTTTGAAAGTATAGTATATTACTGGGAAACTTTATTAACAAATAAAGTTAAAATGAGAGCTTTGATATTAAATGGAATTTACTTCTTAAAGAGATGAATTGTTCAATTTACATCTTACGAGTAACCTAAGATAAGATGAGTTAAACCATTGGGAAGGTTAGTGCAATAGGTGTGCACATTAGAAGAGAGGTGATAATTTCTCAAGGGAGTGTCGCACTAATATGTTGTTGCATTGGCCTGTAAACATTTTAAATACTTGCTAAACATATTTTAAATCATTTTTACAATCGGGCTCTAACCCGTTCCCATTTTCTTTTCTCTCTTGTATATATATGTATATATTACAGGTTCCCAGCCACAGGGGCGTCTTGCATAGGATCCTTTGGAAGAAATGCGCTGCATCTTAGGTTTGAGTTGCAGGCCACTTGTTTAGATGACCTCATTTCTTGATTCCACTTTTAGCACTATTTATTCAGTTGGGCATGTGTCGCCCTTTCCATTATTTAGATGTTTAGCGGACATTGTGATTCATTTATTTCAAGTATTTTATTCTTTGGGATTTATTACTGTCATAATGTTTTTTTTCCTTTAAGTTTTAATGTTGGAATTACTTTGATGGATGTTTAATTATTGGATTGTTTGTTCGAGTATAGTTGTTGTGTGATTCTTGAATTATGAATTTCGTAAAGTTTTAAATGTTGGTTTATATAAAATAAAATTTGGAAAGTAATGTCTAAAATGGTTTTGACACTTAGCTTAATTATTTAGGGTGTTACCTCCGAGAATGAACCAACTGTTCACCTTGATTTTAATTTAATAAAGGAGTGATGTATTTAATTAGGCGGGGTGTCATAGCCAGGTCTACGTTCTCCATAAAGTTCGGGATTGTCATATTTGGTTTTTTTTGGTAATAAATTTGTGCTTTCTTTAAGTGTTTGTACTATGTATAATGATTGTTATTTCTTGGTAGATTTTTTTCCTCCATAAAGGGTGTCATGCTTGTTTTTCCTAGGTTTGGGATTTTACCATGTTAAAATTACACATGTTAATCTTCCTTGCATCATCTCCTTCTCTGTGTTGTTTGATATTACAATGTTATATGTGATTAATTTTTAGAGTAATGAATCATATTAGATATATTGATTTGAAATTTTATATAAATCAAATTACTATTATTCTGATATTTAAAATAAATTAGAGTTTATTGATTTTAATTTTTGCATATATGAAAATCCGTTTTAGTCAAATATTAAAGTTTTTCAGGATTTGATTATATATATATATAAAGAAACTTGCATGAAATCAGAGTGTTGCTTATGAGCGTATGGGATTATTTTACAATTAGTATCAGAGCAGGTCGCTCCGAATAGGATTTAACGGTTTTGGGTGTGATTCGAGTATTTTTGTGATTTAATGATTTTATGTTAGAGTTACGATTATTTTATGTCCAATTCATGACGTTAAATCTTGATTTGTATGACCTATATTTTTTTATCTCTTCTAGTTGCTTTCACTATATGTTTTGAATTTAGTACCCTTGTATTGGTTTGAATGTTTTGCTATATATTTATTCACTACCAGCTCTAGTTAAGGGGGAGTGAAAAGCCTTGTTTGTTAATTTCTCTAGTTTATAATGATCTTATTTAATTATGTCTATTACCCTTGATTATGTTTTGAGTTTCCTTATATGACTATATGAATGTACATTCTTATTATTCTCCCACATATTCAATTCTTCCTATCTTAATCATGGTAATTATATGTTCTCTGAGGTTTTAGGACACGGATATTTAAAAATTCAAAATGACAACTCTTAAAACTTTTTTAATGTCAGGGTGACTTGATTAGACCCATATATGTGTTTTGTAGTAATTATATTCTTCTTCTTCTTCTTCTTCTTCTTCTTCTTCTTCTCTTCTTCTTCTTCTTCTTCTTCTTCATGTTATGATTTTATTATATGTTGTGCATTTGAGACAAAACGTGGAGAGATTAGATCATTCCTATTTAGTCTTAATGCTTGAATTATATTTGTGATATCTTGTTTTTATTTATTTACAATTTGTAATATCTCACACTTATTCTTGTGAGTTTGGTTTTTCATGTTTTGTGCGAGAATTCATAAGAAGTTATTAGAGTAATGATTTCTATGTACTAGACTGATGCATTTTACAAATTTCTTTATTTTTGGTTGTAGAATATGTGAGGATAGTTAGTAATTGTTTTATAGAACTTAGGATTTTCAAAGAGCACCCATGATATATTCGAAGATTTTTTTCACAAATATTCAGATGGGGAGATTGAAACAGCCTAAATATTTGACTCCAAGGTTTTTCTCGACTCCATATTATATACGCATTTCAACTAGTTTGGATATTCTGTCAAAATGCATTTTTTAAGTCCGAGATCACTTTATATGTTACATCATTTGTACGCAATGATACACAACTGTCCAAGACTACTCAGATTTCAGACTCGATCAACGTTCATATCTGAGTTAAGTGCATAAAGGTAAAAAGGTAAAACACCATATGAATGCACAATTTACATGTTTTAGGCACTCATGCATTTGGTATTAGAATTTACATGCATAAAATATTTTCTAAAAGTAAATTAAATTAAGAACCCTAGTTTTTTAACTTTCATCTCAAGAACATTCTACTCCCAGATTTGTTCATCATACAACATCATAACTTTTGTGGACATTATCCTAACTACACGAGGTAGTCAATTTCTTATCAAATCAGTCCTAGTTTATGATTTGATTCTCCAATTTCACCCAAATTAATTTCATAACAATGGTATATTAACCTAGTCTAACATGAATACAATTATTGCTAAATAAAGCAAGAAATAAACACTTGCCTCAATTTTGAAGGTCTGATCCACTGGTGATGTTGGTATAGGTACTTTCCTCGCTTTTCGATGTATACGATGGTCGTTGTGCAAGCTGGTGCTAATTGGCCTCCCTCCTTTGGGATTTGCTCTCACTCACCCTCTATGGATCTCCCTTGATTTTTGTAAAAATTAACCCTAATAGAACTCCTGTAGGTGATATAATAATTCTATAATTTTCATCCATTTTAATTCCTAAAAAATTCAAATGACAAAACTACCCCTACGGGATGTCGGTTTGGCCTAAAAACATCTCAGAGTCAAGATAAAATACCCGGGTAGAATTTTCTATCTATCTCAATCCTCCCGAATTCAACGGTGCACTCGAAATGAGCATACAAGTTACTACAAATAAATTATCTATTTATTACAAATTAATTAATCCCAACACGACTCACACACGCGTCCGACTTAAATTATCACATTGTCGTATTTCTCACTCTCCACAATATATCAAATTCATAATTTCATATTACATATTCGCATAGTAATATTCAATCAATAAGTATTAACCCTTGGCATGCTAGTTAATATTCATTTTAAATCCGGATTAATAACAATTAAATTTGTCACATTTTAATCCAATTAATCCAATAATAATAATTAATCCCATAATTATTTAAATCATCAAAAATACGGGGTGCTATATCTCCCTAATAATGGAATTTCGTCCCGAAATTCAAAAAAATAAGGCATACCTGGTACGAATAAATCTGGATACTTATCATGCATATCCGCCTCTGGCTTCCAAGTAGACTCCTCCACATTGTGGCACTCCCACTTTACTTGCACAAGTGGAACTACCTTTGACCTCAGTCTCCTCTAACTAAGGTCTAGGATAGCCACTGGTCTCTAGTCATATGAACTGTCGGGCTATACGTCAATCTCCTCTATCGCGATGTGGGTGAGGGCCAACTTATCTCGGAGGTAACACCCTAGTGAGAAAATGTGGAACATATCATGAATTTGATGCAAGTGCTCCGGAAATTCAAGCATGTATGCCACCGGTCCGATCCTCTCGATGATAGGAAATTGTCCTACGTATTTCGAATCCAATTTCCCTTTTTTCCCGAACCTCATTACCCCATTCATAGGAGATACTCTCAACAAAACCTAGTCCCCATAGCTAACTCTCTGAAGAACCTCTTAGCATAGGCGTAGCTTTTCTGTCTGTCCTGGGCTACCCGAATGCGATTGGGAATCATCTTAATCCTTCTCGACATGACTTGAATCACCTTTGGCCTGAGTAGCTTGTTATCCCCCACCTCTAGCCAACAAGTGGGAGAACGACAAGGTGTACCGTATAATGCCTCAAATGGGGCCATACCAATAGTAAAATGGTAGGATTTGTTGTAAGCAAACTACACGAGTGCAAGGTACTTCTCCCAACCTCCACTAAAATCAAGAACACACATATGTCACATATCCTCAAGCATTTGATTAGTGCGCTCAGTTTGCCTATCAGTCTGCAGGTGAAACATCGTACTCAATCACAACTCTGTACATATAGCCTCCTTGAAACTCTCCCAAAATTGAGACACAAAAATATTGTCTCTATCAGACACGATATCAAAGGGTACACCATGTAATCTCACTATCTCTGCATTAAATATCTGGGCATACTGTCCCGATGAGTAGTATGTCTTGACTGGCAGAAAGTGGGCTACTTTTGTCAACCGATCCATAATAACCCATATAGAATCGTGACCCCTATGAGAAGTAGGAAACCCTGTAATGAAATAGTTGGAAATGCTCTCTAATTTGGACATAGGGATCTCTAGTGGCTGAAGTAATCCTAATGGTTTCTGATGGTCCACTTTCACCAACTGACAAGTGGTTCAACTAGTGACGAACTTTGTGATGTCTCTCTTCATTCCAATCAACCAGTACTGCTGCCTCATATACCTATACATCTTATCCTGGTTGGGATGTATTACAAATCGGGACCCATGCAACTCTGTCATAACTGCATGTTATAGATCCTCCCCTTATGGAACAACCAGTCTCCTTTTGAAGCATAAGACTCCCTCGAAATTCACTGAGTAGGACTCGGCTCCACCGGCTAAGATTTATCTAATCCTTTCCTGAAAAAAAGGATCTGTTGCTTGGGACTAAACCACCCCCGTCACTATATGTGGTGTGACAGTCATAACTGACTTGAATGACCTGGAAACTGCATCCTAATGTCCCATCTCCTTTTATTTTGCCTTCCACAACTCGGTCGTCTCATCTACTGGCCTACGGCTCAACGCATCGGCAACTACGTTATCCTTTCTCGGGTGATAGTGTATCTCCAACTGATAATATTTTACAAAATCAATCCACCTACACTGACACATATTTAGCTCCTTCTGCATGAACAAGTACTGTAGGGACTTGTGGTCTATAAACAGGCGAAACTGCTCCTCCAATAGGTAATGTCTCCAACTCCGAAGCGCAAGATCTAAGTCATGGGTGGGTTAGTTCTTCTCGTGAGGCTTAAGATTTTGGGAAGCATAAGCTATAGCCCCTCCCTCCTGCTATAATACTCCCCCAATCCCTTGTAAGGATGCCTCAGTATACACTAGGTACTCCACACCTGCTCTGGGAAGTGACAGTATGGGTGATGAAGTCAACTTATCCTTCAGTTCATTAAATACCAACTGACACGCATCATCCCAAAAAAATGCCACGCCCTTACGAGTCAAATTCATCATCGGACCCGCAATATTCGGGAATCCACAAATAAATCGCATGTAGTAACCAGTTAAACCCAGAAAACTCTATACCTTCATCGATGTTGTGGGTTGTCCCCACTCCCTCACCACTGACACTTTGCTATGATCCATAGATATCCCCCTTTCAAATACAATGTGTCCCAAAAAATTGTACCTCGCACTACCAAAATTTACAATTCTCCAATTTACCATACAACTCATTCTCCCGTAAGGTCTTTAGGACCCCACGTAAGTGCTCGGCATGCTCCTCTTCGGTACAGGAATAAATCAGAATGTTATCTATCAAGACAATGACAAACTGATCTAAGAACTCTCTGAAAACTCTATTCATCAAATCCATAAATACCGCTGGGGCGTTGGTTATCCCAAATCGCATAATCCAAAACTCATACGACCCACACCTCATGAGAAAACGAGTCTTCGACACATCCTGCTCTCTAATGCATAGCTGATGGTACACTGATCTCAAATCTATCTTTGAGTAGTAGCATGCTCCCCTTAGCATGTCAAATAAGTCATCGATGCGAGGCAATGTATATTTATTCTATATCATGACATTATTTAGCTCACGATAATCAACACAGAGTCATAAGGATTCATCCCTCTTGTTTATAAATAGAACGGGATCATCCCAAGGCGAGGTACTCCTACAGATGAAACCCTATTCCAATAACTGCTCAATCTAGTCCCGTAACTCCCTCATCTCCGTCGGAGCCATACGATAAGGCGCATGTGCTATAGGATGGGTGCCCAGTATCAAGTCTATCACAAACTCAATCTCCTTACTCGGAGGAAACCCCGGTATGTCCTGAAACACATCAGCAAACTCGTAAATGAATGAAATCGAATCAAGTGGGATTGTTACTATCGTAGAGGTCTCCTCCTCTATATAATACAAATGGGTGGACGATCCTCCCTCGGGATGAGGCATTGCCACAATAAATATCTCCTGGCCCATAATAGAGAATATTATACTCTTACTGAAGCAATCAATCATAGCCCTATAAGCAGCTAGCAAATCCATGCAAATAATGAAGTCGTACTCATGCATATGTAAAATAAGCATATCTTCCTACAAGATGGAACTCCTAATCTCAACGCTGACACCCCGACATATAAAGAAAATCAACGACCCACTACCCAATGGTGAGTCTACATAAGTCAGTGTGCTATTGGTTGTGTCTAAAAACCCTGTGGCCCGTGCGAAGCTAGTGGCTATGAAGGAGTGTGATGCCCCAGTGTCAAATAAAATACACCCCATAGTACCATGGATAGAAAACTTATCCTCAAATGTGAGTGGTGCCTACGGGACTGCTGCTATTTGGTGGACGTTATAGTCACGTCCATACTGTAACTTCCTCTACTGAATCAGGAGTGCGGGCAAAGCTGGGACTAGTGTTGCTTCTTGTAGGGTGGCGGGAAATATGGGTCACTAGGGCTCTTGATGAGTGCCCTCTTACTGAAGGAACTTAACCTTGTTGGGGAAATTCTATCTCCTATGGCCAGTCTCGCCACAAGAAAAACATCTGCTACTGAAATTTCCTCCGCTCTGTCCCAGTTGGCCTCGGCCCTGATGGCCATTACCACCTCTACCTTAGCCCTGGTGGACCTGTTGCTATTCCTAATGACCATGTCTGAAACCTCCCTAGCCATGGTTGAATCCACCCGATCTAAATCTCTCAACAGAATCCCCCGGCTGGGAACTCTGCCTTTGCTAACTCTGCTCTGCTAGTGCCCCACTGGTACTACCTCCCTCGGTCTTGCCCTACTGGCTGGAGTCTCCACCTCCCTTTATTCCCTTAGCATGGAAGCAATGGTCCTGACTGTGTAGTAATGTTGCATTAAGTACATTGGTGTAGGACTGTAGAGCAAGATGACCCAGTAGGTGTTGTCGTATCCTCCAAGTCAAGGCATCCATGAATATCTGGATTTTCTACTCTTTAGCGGGCACCTCACTTGGTACCAAGTTAACCAGTCTAGTAAATTCTTCTTCATATTCTGCAATATTCCACCCTTCCTAAATGAGGTCTAGTAATTTTTGCCTCATCTCAATCTGGATGGTAGAAGGGAAGTACTTACAGTTGAACCGCACCTAGAAACTCTGAATCGTCATCCTATCTCTCTTATCCAAAGTGATAGTTGACTCCTACCACTGTAAGGCTACCCCTACTAGCTTGAAAGTATACAGTAGTTGTCTCTCAATATCCATGAACTCATACATGCAAATATGCCGCTGGATGTCTTTTATCCATTGAATCTCAACAACGATGTTAGAACTGCCCAAGAACTCTGGGGGATGTGACTTTTGAAAGGATTACCTAACCCTCTCCCAAGTAGTGGAAAACTCATGAACTGAAGCTGGAGCCACAACCTAAATCTGGGGTGGGGCCTGTTGTTCCACCGCTACAGCTGCATTCACGGCCTGTGCAATAATGGCGGCAACCTCAGCTGCGTTCATGGTTCCCTGAACCGGAGCTGCTGGCTGCTCTAGCTGAACCTGTCTATCTCCTGGTGCACATTGAGTAGGTATATAAGACAAGAAATAATTTTATTAGTCCATAGTTACTAATAAATCTCAAATAGCTAAAGACGTAATCACATTAACAAGAATATAACAGTCCTAAAGATAGGGCTCTATATCAAAGGACGCTAAGTTTAAAGCATAACAAGTCGTACAGATCCGAAAGGACTTTAGAACCTAGCTCTGATACCACCTATGACACCGCACCCAATGAAATACCGAGTGATCAGTCCTTTATTAAATTTAAAACAGAATTTTCGGTTGGTTCATTCTTAGCATCACTGTCGAAAAATATTTAACAAGTAAAACTACCTAATGAATAATTAAGCCAGTGTCAAAAATATTTTCCTTTTGATTTATAACAAAACAATCCATTTATCAATTCAAGTATTAAGATATACACCATTCACCATATACATGAATAAAATAAATACTGAATATGAATCAGTTATTGACATATAAGACTGGATAGAACATTCCAATTCAAAACCTCAAACAAAAAGCCATAGTAAAACTCAATCCAACTAAAAGAACTGCAAAGTAAACCGAGTACAATATCTCTGATAAAAATGACTGGGAATGGGAGACACATGCCCTAAATGAAAAGGCTAGATAAAATTGAAGGAAATGATAGAGGCGTATAATGCAAAGACATACCGCTTCCACAATAGCTGCAGCACGCCAAGTAATCCAGATCTCTAAGTCTTGTCCCTGTGGCTGATATAATACATATATATAGCAAAAGAGAGAAGAATTTCATGAGACGGGTCAGAGCCCGATGTTTTAAAAATGATTTAGCAAGTATTTAAAACTGCATTAAAGCAAGTATTATGTGCATGTTAGATATCGAACTCTCACATGAGATTTTCACCTCTCATCTAATGTGCACGCCTAACATACATCTAATCCCACCTAGCCATGCTACCCAACCTAACTAGTCTGAAATCACAGTAATACTAACTATAATCATCACTAATATTCCCGTATCGCCCATATAATACGTTATTAAATTAGTCTATGCCTAATAGCTAATTAACATGTTTCTCAATTACATAATAAATCTGTCATATGCTAAGATTTAGTTTTATGTATCACTAATCCCATATCTAATAATTTCACACTACTGAATTATTCACAAGTTCATATATATATGCACACACACACACATAGTCACAACATCCCTATACATATATATATACTAATCCTGCACCCTTAGGTTAAGACCACTTGGCGGAATGCATATTCTACTATCATATCCCGGTGCATCGCTCACTGCATAAGGGACTGTTGGTTCAATCTCTCTCGAACCATAAATTCAAATCATAAATATTCATAGGGGAACATAATCCCCAGCCAAATGGGTTACGCACATACCTACGTTCCCATTCAGTCGTCGAAACTATCCTACGTCTCAGATAGCACGTAACCAAGTTCATATGTTCTGGGTACAAATCAAATATCCCCCCAGTAGGCAACACATGATAAGACTGTCCACAATGCGAAAACCTCCTCTTGATAGAAAGCAGCATAGGTATGCTATACACATAGTAATAAACATATAATAGGCATTCACATATACTATTAAAATTCCTAGGCATTAACCCAACCCATTCATATATTCCATACATATTATTCTCACATTACTACGTATAATATATTTACTTCGATTACTATCTCTCTCGTAGTCTCCAAGGTAAGTTTCTCATTCCGAATATTTAAAGTATTAACCCGCATATACTTTCTAATAATTCTCCACTATTCTAAATTCATCAAATAAAAATTTTCATTACTCAATTTAACTGTATAACTAAAATTTGGACTCCTCAGAAAATTATGAAAATTTGACATATCTCTTGAACCATAACCCAATCTCGTTTGAACGAAAATGACACGTCGATTGAACGAGCTTCACGCGACATTACTATCTCATTCGAACCAAATCCCTTTATCGTTTGAACCACTTCTCATGAGATACCAATCTCACTCGAACAATAATTCGTGCAACTTCGCGCGATAGACGTTGTATCATCTTCAACCTCCAGAAACAACGTTTTCCCTAAGTTTTCATCCCTAAAACCACTAGATACCAAGCCCAAACTCCCAAAATCAATACAAACATTATTATAACATGTAAGGATAGTTTCTAATACTCCAAAATCATTAAATCCTCATTAATTATTCATAAAATTTTAAAATCCCCAATTTAATGTATTAAAAACCCTAATTTCTTAACTTTCTTATCAATAACATTCTAATCCCAAATTTGTTCATCATACAACATCATAACTTTCATGGACATTATCCTAACTACACGAGGGAGTCAATTTCTTATCAAATCAGTCCTAGTTTATGATTTGGTTCTCCAATTTCACCCAAATTAATTTCATAACAATCGTGTGTTAACCTAGTCTAACATGAATTCAATTATCATTAAATAAAGCAAGCAATAAATACTTGCCTCAATTTCGAAGGTCTGATCCGCTGGTGATGTTGGTATAGGTGCATTCCTCACTTTTCGATCTATACGATGGTGATGGTGGTTGTGCAAGCTGGTGCTACTTGGCCTTCCTCCTTTGGGATTTGCTCTCCCTCACCCACTGTGTCTCTCCCTAGATTTTTGTGCAACTTAACCCTAATAGAACACCCATTGATAATATAATAATTCTTTAATTTTCGTCCATTTTAATTCCCCAAAAATACAAATGATAAAACTACCCCTACGGGGTGCCGGTTTGACCTAAAAATATCCCGGAGTCCAAATAAAATACTTGGATAGAGTTTTCTGACTATCTCGACTCTCTCGGACTCAACGGTGCACTCGAAATGAACACACGAGTTGCTAAAATTAAATTGTCTTTTTATTCCATACCAATTAGTCCCGACACAACTCACACGGGCGTCCGACTTAAATTACCAAACTGTCGTATTTATCACTCTCGACAATTTATCAAATTCATAATTTCATATTACATATTCGCACAGTAATATTCAATCTATAGGTATTAACCCTTGGCATTCTAGTTAATATTTATTTTAAATCCTAATTAATTAACAATTAAATTTTTCACATTTTAATTCAATTAATTCCACAATAATAATGAATCCCATAATTATTTAAATCATAAAAAATATGAGGTGTTACACATGGAAAACACCGATTAAGTACCGAGCATACAGCCTGACCTGATGGCAGTACTAGTCCAACTTAGTAACAAGATTGACAACCTTTAAATTGAGGTTCATGAGATGCGGTGAATCCGATTCCAAGTTCCTAAAGAACCCGAGGTTATTTTTCCTCACGCCAAGGGTCCACCTACTCCCAAGCATTTTTGGTTCCCTGAAGAATATTGTAATACCCCGTATTCCTATGTATTTATGATTTAATTAATTCAAAAAATTAATTGGATAAATACGTTTTAGTTAAATTACACGTGAGACGTAATTTAATGTAATTAAATAATAAAAGTGATTATTAAATATTAATCGAAATATAGAGACAGATTAATATTATGTTACGAGATTTACTATATGCATGAATAGTAAATAATGGTGGATTTTGATATACAGCATAGCGAGTGATATGTGCGTATTTTGTTTTATCTCACTAGGAGTCGCGTGTAGACCATTTTGAGGTGAGAAATGAGAAGTATATTTTAAGTGACTCTAAAAATAATTTCGAGTGCACTGTTGATCCCGAATGGGCCTAATTAATCGGAATGAAGTACCCAGGGGTAATGTTTAGGTTTCAGGGGTTATTTGGACTAGTCGGGACTCGCATTTAAGTACACAAGTCATTTTACAATTGGGTAAACACCCAATTTCGGGATTAATAAGGGGAGAACCCTCATTTCTCCCACATTTCATCCCTAGGAGAGAGAAAGAGAAGATAAGAAAGAAGGGGATTTTCGGCCACGTTTCGCGGGATTCGACTCGGGGTTGTCGGATTTTATCCACGAGGCAAATGTTTACTTGCTTTATTAATTTAGTGTGTTTATTTATCCTATTATAGTTGGCGTGTAAAACTATAAAGATTTTTTGGATGAGTTTTCATGAATCAAAATGGGTTTTTCGAAAGATTAACGAATAAACCCCGGATAATATCAAATTTTGGAAACTTAAAAATCAATTCAAATTAATTGTTGGATATGGGTTCTAGGATGATTAGAACCCTTTTTATGTGTATATATATTGTTGTTTGAGGTTGGATGATGATGGGCGAGAAGATAAAAATCTTGGAAGTGCATTAATGGAGATTTGTAATTTGGAAAAGACAGTAAACAGTAACGCAACAGCTTGTGGGGTCAATTCGTCCAGGAGGAGAATCGATTCAGTTCTTGGTAAAAAGATGAAAGTTGTATATCTTTTCGATAAGGTTGCGCGGGCGCCAACCATGTATATTTATGATTTACTTTGTATTTAAGATGATTTTTCTAAGGAAGCATTTCCGAGATTGAAATCGTTAGCTCGGGAATAAAATCGAAAATTTTATAGACAATTCAAATGCATGCCATTTTCTGTATGATTCGAATTATATGCTCATTTATGGATGAAAAGAAAGGTATGGAAGTTATATTTCTAATGAGTTTTTTTTAGGTCAATTGGACTTTTGTAGAATGAGTTATAGCTATTTTAGTTCAAGGTGTTTAAGCTGCCATAACAGCTGAGGTACGAAAATTTTATAGAAAATTTAAATGTATGCCATTTTCTATATGATTTGAATTAGATGCTCATTTATGTATTAACATAAATTTATTGAAGTTATCTTTCTAATGATCTTTGAATGAGGTCAATTGGACATATGTAGAGTGAGTTATAATTGTTTTAGTGCAAGGTCTTTAAGCAGAACAACTGAGTTACATATATTTTTTAGCGAATTCAAATGCATACCATTTTTATATTATTTGAATTAGATGATCATCTGTAGATTAAAATAAAGGTATTGAATTTATATTTATAATGAGATTTTAATCAAGTCAATCAGAGTTCTATAGAGGGAGAAATCTAAATTTTACTAGTGGCTATTTAATTTGCCAGAAAATTTATGATTCGTTTTCGGCTGCCAGAAAATGTGAGATTTTTCTTTTTAAGCCTCAAATGGCTAAAAAAAAATTCAAGGAAGTTTTTGGGACCTTGATGAAATATATTCCTGGAATAATGATGGCAGTAGGTCTATGATTGAGTGTTGGATTTTAATTTGTGAGAGAATTAAAGCGGAAATTTATAGGCTTGATTGTGACGTATTCTAATTCAAGATGATAAGAATATAATTACGAAAAAAAGCGTGAGCGAGCTTAAATTTGTTGGGTCAGTAGGTTAACAAGGGTAACTACTAAGTTGATATAACAAGGGGTAACTAGGACCCTTAGAGTTGTGTGAACACTCCTATATATACAATAGTGAGATAAATCGTAAGACAAATAGTACGACAAATATGTGAGAGATATATACTATGAACTAATGTGTATTATCGGGTTGAGTGAACACCTATTGATGCATAGTAATATATAGGTTGTGTGAAAAGCTATAGTATACTAAATAAAATATATTGATCGAAGTATGAGTCCGAGCCAATAAACAGTAGAGGGAATACTCAAATAAATACGAAAGTGAAATAAATTCATAAAGCAAATAAGTATGGTGAATATTCGAGACAAATATATTATGTACATTTATGAATAATTTGGTTGTGTGAATACCTACAAATTTTGTACTTAGATTGGGTAAATACCTACAGTGACTATATGATATTGGAGTAGAGGATTAGACCGAGCCAATATTCTATTATTTCATTTAGATTTGGAGTCGAGGATTACACCGGTCCAATGTAAATGATAAGAGAATTGGAGTCAATGATTAGACGGGGACAATACTCCTTATAGTATATATTGTGTGTGAAATATATACTATATAAATAATCTACATGGGTAAAATGGTAGATGATTATATGATGTTCATACATCGAAAAGGAAAATAAATTAGGATAATTGGAGTCGATGATTAGACCGGGCCAATTATCCTTATAGACTATATTGTGTGTGAAATATATATTCTATGAATAATCTACTAGGATGAAGTAGTAGATAATTATTGTGTGTGAAATGCATACTATATAAATAATCTACTTGGGTAGAATGGTTGATGATTATATGATGTCCATACATCTAAAAGATAAATAATTTGGGATAATTGGAGTCGACGATTACACCGGGCCAATTATCCTTATAGTCTATATTTTATGTGAAATATATACAATATGAATAATCTACTAGGATGAAGTAGTAGATAATTAGATGAAGTGAATACATCTAACTATTAAATTAAGCGGAGAAAGATTAATGGGCAAAACATAATATTAGATAGTGAGCATCTAAGGAATACGGTTACTTGGAAATTTCAAATAAAAAACTAAGAAATGTGAAATTTTACTTGGAAATTTATTAACAATATGAGAGTTGTTAATGAAACTTAATACTGTATGGGCGGTACGGGAACTTAGACATGTAGATAGGTTGAAACGAGTACTATATTCCAAAGAGCTTGGGTAGTTGTAGCTATAATAGACTAAGTATAGAACGTCAGGCATGCAATATAGATGAGAGGTGAAGGGTATCTCATGTGAGTGTAACACCAGTTTAAATATGGGAGTATCATATTTTAAATATTAAAGTATGTTAAGAACTTGCTAAAATATTTTCAAAACTCGGGCTCTGACTCGTTTCTCTATTTTTCCCTCTCTTGCTATATATGAATATATAGGTGTCCAGACACAGGGATGCCTAGATGATGATTCCTTCGAGTCAGACATTTAATACAGTAGTTGTGGATGCAAGAAGGTTAATTTTATATGCTTCTATTCTTGTGATCTAGATAAGAGGTACTATAGATACACTCGGGCCGATATCCCAACTATATTCATTTATTCTTTTACCGCCTTTTGTGAGGCATTCGATTTGGTTGTATTATGTTGTACCGAGTGTTCGATTATTTATTTCATTTCAATTTCGTGTATATAGACCGTGTGAATGTTTTATTTAGTTGGTTTGGTTAAAAAGATTTATTAAATAAAATTTGACGCCAGCCTAATAAGTTATTAGTAATTAAATTAGTTTTGACAATGATGCTAAGAATAAACCATATGAGACTCCTGTTTTAATCTGGTATAGGATGGATCAACCGGTATTTTATTAGGCGGGGTGTCATAAATATCATCACGCTCCACATGTCTCGCCTGCCAATGGGCCATCGCCAGCTTGAACATAAGTGGAAGATTTGAACAAGGTTAAGGAAGACCTCAAACTATTATCGAAGAAGTTTGACTAAAATAAGATATCCGAGAACTACATGGACTACACTCACATATCTATATACCCTAAAGAAATATTGCTGGATAAATTTAAGATGCCAACCATAAAAAAGTTCGGGTGCAGCGGGTTGCTAATTGTTCACCATTGCAGCTATCACGGAGTCATGACCCTCCATGATGCCACTAAAGAGATAATGGCCCATATTTTCCAACAAACTTTGAAGTAAAACACTCTTCGTTGATTCCTATCACTCGAGGAATCCATAATCCGCAATGAGGAGAATGTTGCTTGGGAATTCATGTCACAGTACAAGTACAACGAAGAACTAGATATTATATGCCGTGATCTAGAGCTTCTCATCCAGAATCGTGGAGAAGCTATCAATAACTTCATAGAAAGGTGGAGAGAGAAACATGCCACCATAAGCAATCGTACTTTCGAAGATGAACAAGTAAGCATAGTGAAAAAAATTCATGCCCCGTATAAGAGCAACTGTGGGAGGTTAGTTTTATTTTTATTTTCGATCTCTCCATGAAGGAGGTGTGGAGATTGAAGAAAGTGTTACCAAGACTGAGGCCGAGCCAAAGAAAGTGTCCGAATAATTATTTCCCAAAAAGTATGAGAAGCCTGCCAATATTATAGTCTTAACCATCAATAGTATCTCCCAGCCAAATACCTCTTGGGCTCTAGAAAGTCACCCTAGCCCCGCCAGAAAAAAATACATCGATCTCCATACTCCCCTCTATAAAGTCTACCATGCCTTGTTGAGCTAAAACCACATCAAACCTTTGGACCCTCATCCATTACCAAAACCACTTCCTAAAAACATCAGCACCGACGTCCATTCTGATTTTCACCATTCCACAAACCATACTACCGATTAGTGTTTCCACCTTCGATATGTAATCCAGGATTTAATTGACCAGGGTATCATCGCCCCACCAGCTAATATTAAACCCAACACCACTCAAAACCCACTTCTAACCCATACAAATTCGATCCATCTACGCAGATTATACCCAGTAAAGCACCCACCATACCAGTATTTTCAACCAAACCACTTAAATTTTGCCCATATTTTATCCTACACCATACCTTCTTCGTCGATCAAGCTTTGTCGCTCCTCACGAGGGCTTGTGTTATCGTTCATACTTGATTATAAGGAAGAGATATGGAGTTATCGACTGTTCTGAACTAGCTTCTAGATTTTAGGCTGAAATTTCCCTATGAAATGACCATCGATTGTCATAAATTCAGCATCCTGTTCATAGAAGCCCGAAAATAGGCTCGGTAGACAGATAAATTAGTGGTACCCATTCATGAAATCAGTTTGGAAAATATAGTACAGATTATGTAAGACATATTTCAACAGACCGGTGAAATCTTCAATGCTTCCGATCTACTCACTGCTTTGAAGCTTTAAGGGCAGTTGGTGCCTTCACTCCTACACCTCCCCGCAAAGTGTAAATATTTATACGAGGAAACTATTGAGGTCATGGAATGAATTAAATTCTCTTCGAAGTAAGACATCATCGCCATCGAATAGGGGGGGATTTGATAACTCAAATGATAAGCTAAGTCAAGAAAAGGTCAATCTATTGATCAGTCTATAAGGGATGATATATTTTGAGGACCTGTTGGGGGGAATCAACAAAGTAGCCACTCAGCTAGAAATCGATGAACACATAGGGTTCTTTTTCTTCCCCACCTCCGTAAACCATATGACCAGATTAGGAAGACACGACCAAGATTTGAATCCTCAGTCATCAAGAACAAATAAGGGAAAGGGGGTTGTAGACGAGCTGCCCATGCTAGAAATGACCATTAAGGAAAGTAAGATCCTAGATCAAATCAAGAAGACTCAAGCCAATATTACCTTATGGGGACTATTCATGCCTTCCCAATTACACCAAAATTTCTGATAAAGCTGCTCACTGGTCCCACAATCCCACCTTCCACCACTCTAAAAGAAGTTGTAAACCTAGTTAGATACTTGACAACCCCTAGACTCATTTCCTTCTCTTAAGAAGAAATTCCAAAGGTTGGCCCTAATCAAAATTATGCTTTCAACATCTCCATTCAAGTGATGGTAAAGACAATACCACTGTCACTCGTTGGTAATGGATCCTCCCTCAATGTTTTCCCACTAAGAACCGTTAATTATATGGGTTTAAAAGTAAGTGACTCGACTCCTAATTCTGTCGTAGTGCGTGACTATGATAATAATCATCGAGAGGTGATGGTATCCATTACACTCATAATAGGGAGTGGCCCTATCAATACCATTATTGAGTTTCGAGTTATTGATATACCTGCATGCTTCAATTTGTTGGTTGGGCGACCGTGGCTTCATAACATTCGAGTGCTGTCATCCTCCCTTCATTGGAAGTTAAATTTCTTTACTAAGGGGCAAGCCATTACCATTTTAGGAGATGATGAATGTACTAAAAATATCGTCACCCGCAATTCGGTGCTAGAAATATAACAAGGGATGAATGACATGCTTTTTTTAGCTTCAGGGTTAACCGATTTCCTCTTCTAGCAGGGGATGATTTCAAAGACTGAGGTTGTCCAGAATACAACCCTCATAGCAATGTCAACATGATACAAATGTTCAAGAATATGTACTTTATGCCCGGATAGGGGTTGGAATGACATCAACAAGGAATACTGGGGGCCATCATCCTGAAAGAGGCCTTTCCTGCATGTGGTTTGGGTTATCAACCTTCACCAAAATAATTCAAAATGCTCTGCTAACCATGATTGAAGAAAACTTTAAAAGATGCCAAAACTATTTCAAGGGATTCCCTGAATGGGAGATCACCAAAGAGGGTGAATAGTTCCACTTCCGTGGCTTTCCTGAACTATGGTATGACCATGTGGATAAGAAGATGAAGTCAATGATGTAAATTTTCTTCCAAGATAACTACTCCTAGGTCGAAGACTGCTCATATAAAGTATAACCTCTCACTCTGAAAGTTGTAGCCATTACTAAGGTCTCTGAGGAATATGATTCAGAATACTCATACAATATGTATGATCCATTCAGGTGCTACATCATCGGACCTGTCCACTCTGAACAAGGACACTGATAAACCTCTCCTCAACTGGAATGCTATACTGGTCCCACCTGCTGAGATGTAACCCAATCCGGCTATTTATCCTATTTCTTCATCTATTGGTGTTCCTACTTTTTTTTAATAAGAATGTAATTGAGACCTCTTTTGATGAGGTTCTCAACATTGTTTTTCTTGAAAGTGAAATAAATGAGGGTTGTAAGTATGTTTATGTGCCTTACATTAATTGTCGGGATTCATATCAAACTTTTTAAGATGGTAATTTTACAAATGAATAATTCTTAACTGGTCTTCACAAGGTTAATAACGAATAATATAATCGGGTATAAATTAATGAGGATAAAACTTTTGATATCAATCTTGATTGTAGTGGATAATAGAGACATATTAGGATAGGGTCAACCCCTAACGACCATAAGCGTGTGCAATTCAAAGAGCTGTTGAAGGATTTTGTGGACGTCTTCTCATGGTCCTATGACGACATGCCTGACATAATTCCTAAAATATCTCAGCATGAGATCTCAACTCTTCCAGAATGAAAATTGGTCAAATAAAAGCTACGAAAGCTTTGTACCAAATGGTCGCTCAAAGTAAAGTAAGGGGTAATCATGAAGTTTAATATAGGCTTTATCCGAGAAATCGAATATCCCACATAGCTTGCTAATATTGAACCCGTACCGAAATCAGGAGGAAAGGTCTGCATGTGCATCGACTACTAGGATTTGAACATTGCATTTTCGAAGGAAGATTACCCACTACACAATATCGATATGATCGTGGACAATACGAACAGTTACGCTCTCAAGTCATTCGTTGATGGTTTCAACAAATACAATTAAATCAAGATGCACCCTGACCATCAAGAAAAAAACTGCCTTCATCACCCCTGGGGACTTTTTGTTATATGGTTATGCCATTTGGGCTC
This sequence comes from Sambucus nigra, assembly GCA_949130495.1. Taxonomy (NCBI): domain Eukaryota; kingdom Viridiplantae; phylum Streptophyta; class Magnoliopsida; order Dipsacales; family Adoxaceae; genus Sambucus; species Sambucus nigra. The sequence goes on along the minus strand of OX422219.1, from coordinate 541,262,026 downwards.
AAGGATATAGGAGCTGCCTACCAAAGGGCTTCCATAACCATCTTCCATGATTTGATACACAAGGAGGTCGAAGTCTACGTAAATGACATGATTATTAAGTCTAATATAAGAGAAGTTTATGTTCCCGCCCTCCAAAGGTTCTTTGGACGATTGCGGTGATACCAAATGCGCTTAAATCCACCTAAATGAATTTTCGGCGTCACCAAAGGAAAGATTTTAGGATTCATGGTCAGAGAGAAGGGAATCGAAGCAAACCCTGCCAAATTGAAAGCCATACTCGAAATACCACCACCCCAAACAAAGAAGGAAGTTTGAGGATTCTTAGGAAAATTACAGTATATCAGTCATTTGACTTCCATTTATGAACCTATCTTCAAACTCCTTCGAAAGGATTCTAAAAAAATCTAGAATAAAGCCTGCTAGGAAGCCTTCAATAGTATTAATCAATATCTTACCCGAACTCCGATATTTATGCCTTTGCAGCCAATTCTCCTTCTACTCCTGTACTTAACTGAAAAAATACCACTTAAGTTGTTTAATTCAAGATTAAACTATCAAAACGATTTGGACAGTTTGTTGAAGAACCTATTTTCTTAAACAAATTTTAAACACAAGATGTGTAAAACGGTATGAAAGAGGAATTTCAGTTATACGTTTACTAGTTTTGAAAAACAAATTGAACCAAAACAGCCTTAAGAAAGGGATGAGAGTAAGAGGAAATGTACACAAGCAATTTTAACGTTGTAAAATCCAACCCAATTGGGGAAACATCCACGAAGGTCTCTACACCTCAAAAGTAAAAAATCCACTAAAAACGAGTAATATATTACAAGCTATATAACAATGAAGACACACAATCAAACCTAAACTACGTTCAAAAATTGTATCGAATCCTTTGGTGTTTTCTGACTTCTCCCAACGTTTAGATGTTGTTGATGTTCTCCCAGCTTCGTAACTTTACTCCTTTTAGCTCTACGTCGACTATAAAGTCAAATATCTCAATACCAATACTTTTCAGTATAGTAGTGTGAAGATGTATGTGGTTTTTTGATCTAACTCGCATGCATGCAACTCACACACACTTAAGTACAGATATAATGAGTAACAAATTACAAACATCACTAAACAAGCAAAATTTCCAAAATCAATATAGTCAAACTAATTAGGCTTTGGATCTTTAAAATATTCGCAGATCAAGAGGGAATCTTTCTATAAAACGTAGCCAAGATCATATGCAATTTCTTTATTTGAAAATATGTACTTATTTCACAAAACGTGAAATATTTGAAAGTGAAATCCCAAATCAAGATCTCAACTAGATATAAGTCTGAATATTTGAGTAAATTTATTTAAAAAAGAATTTGTTGGTTTATGGTTTGAAATCAACATAAAAGTTTGAAAATAACCAACAAAACAAGATTTCTCGAAATAAGAAATATAGATAAAGATCTATCTAAGTGGTTTTATATCACAACGGCTTAATCTCATGATTCTATGAAAATAAACAGAGATCTAACCAATGTGATTAAGTTGGGAAAGAGATATAGAATTATAGAGGATAAACTTCTCAAATCTCGAACTATTTACTCTCACAAAAGGGTTTTCTGGTTAGATTTGTACAAAGTTAGGTTTAGGGTTTTATTTCTCTATCTAAATCTTATTCTCTCTCTCTAACTCTCTCTCTCTCTCTCTCACTCTCTCTCTCTCTCTCTCTCTCTTATTTTCTCTCAGGTTTGGATGAAGGAAAAAGTCTCAAATGGCTGAGCCTTAGGTCGTTTATATAGTGCATGAGGAAGGGTCGAGAATCTAAGTGGCAATCAATGGCTGAGATTAAATTTGACTGATTGACTTCCAATCTAATGGTTAATATAAAGCGGTTCAAATAGCCAACGCTGATTGGTCACAAAGGGATTCACTTGGATTAAGTCTAAACACATGCAGATTGTTGATTACATTGATACAAGGGTTCTCAAAGAAACACAAGTCTGTGAGAGGCAAGAAACACATAAACAACCAATGACATAGCATCACGTGTTGGAACAATACTCGCTGTAAAATGCGTACAAAAATAATTAAATTCCCACCCCTGAAGTCTCTAGCGCTTTCAATTTATACCCAAACAAATTTTAAGCCATAAACATAAATTGCACAACAGCCCCTAAGGTTTATATATAACAAAAAATTATTTCTAAAAATCATTTAAAATCTTAGAAATTATTTAACACATCCGAAAAATAGTAAAAAATTAATTTTGAGGGATTTAACTCACACACAACAAAATATAGCATGCTATAATGTAAGTATGCAGTCCTAGTGTGTGGTGTTGGTATACTACCTTTAGGAATCCATAGAAGAATCCAATGTAGAGTCTGAGGTTCTTAAAATTAGGGTTCGACTCAAATTTTGTCATAAATTCCAAACAAGATGAGAACTATATACTATAAACTCAAGTGAGTCAAATATATAGGGTGTTTTATTAACCGTGATAGATACCACAGCAGGGGATTCGTTAACCCAATACATTAAAGAAACCCATAAAGAAAGGGCCATTTAATATGCCAGTCAAAATTTGGTCGGGTACAAAGTCAACTACACTACCTTGGAAAAAGCATGTGTTGCCCTAGTCTAGGTCACTCAAAAATTACTGCAGTACATGCGCACTTTTCCCATCTGACTTATGTCTCGAATGGATATCAGATACCTGCTTGAGAAACCCTCCCTTTCTAGCCTTGTTCCCATCTGACTTATGTCTCGAATGAATGCCCCAATGGTTAATGCTGCTAGCCTTGTTCGATATCATGTATATTACACAAAAATCCAAAAAAGGGAAACCATCTCCAACTACCTTACTGACTACCCCATGGAAGAGGTTGATGTTTGGGTCTCTGAATTTTTGGATGAAGATATTCTCTGTACCGCTCAGGATGACCTTCGATGGAATATGTTCTTTGACGGTGCTGCCAATAAGAAAAGACGATCGAATTAAGCAATATCTTACTCGACCTCTGATACTTATGCCTCCGCAGTCAAGTGTCCCTCTACTCCTATACTTAAATCTAATGAATACCGTAGTAGGGGCTTTGTTATCCCAATAAATTAAATAAACCCACAAAAAGGGCAATTTACTATGCCGATCAAAAATTGGTTGGGTACGAAGTCAACTACACTGCTTCATAAAAAGCATGTGTTGCCCTACACTAGGTTGCTCAAAAGTTACTACACTACATGCTCACTTTTTTCTCGTAAGACTTGTGTACCGAATGAATCCTATGGAATACCTAATTGAGAAACCCTCCCTGTCTAGCTGAATGACCCGATAGTTGATGTTTCTAGCTTTGTTCAATATTGTGTGTGTTATGCAGAATGCCATGAAAGGGGGATCCATATCCGAATACCTTGCTGACTAACTCGTGTAAGAGGTTGATGTTTAGGTGTCTAAATTCTTGAATGAAGATATTCTCTGCACCGCTCAGGAGGACCTTCGATGGAAAAAGTTCTTTTAGGGACCTGCCAATAAGAAAGGATATGACATTAGGATAGTCCTGATCTTCCTTGATGACTCTCACACTCCCATTTTCATTAAGATAGATTTTCCTTGCAGCAATAATATGACCGAATATAAGGCATGCACTATAGGCCTCAAATTCTCCCTCAAGAAAGGTATCAAATACTTGGATGTCTATGGGGATTATTCCTTCATCATTGGTCAAGTCCTTAGAAGATATAAAGTCAAAGGCGAGAATTTTTTACCCTTGCACGCTCACCTAAAAGAGCTGGCCTCCTAGTTTTGAGATATCACCTTCCACTATTTCCTTAAGCAAAGAACAATTTAACAGATGACCTTACTACCTTGGCCTCCGTGGTCGACATACCCAGGGAATAATAATAGCCCCCTTCCTAGTCTAAAAAAGATATGCCAACCCACTACTACTGCATTTCTCTAGTTACAGAGGAAGATTCTGATATGGAAAAATTTTGGTACTATGATAAATGGATCCTCCTTAAGCATGGTAGGTATCCCCAAGATGCCAATAAGAAAGACTGTGTGACCCCTCGCAAATTGGATGTCCAGTACATCATCTGCGACAAAGCACTACTCAAGAGAAACTTCGATGGAACCCATTTACACCGCATCACAGGGTCTGACATGGAAGAAATGATGCAAAAGATATATAACGGGGAATGAGTACCCCACATGAGCAGTCATATGCTGTCTAAGAATATTATTCATCAAGGGTACTATTGGACCACCATAGTTCAGGTTTGCACAGCCTACGTCCGAAGATGACTTAAATGCCAATAATTTTCTAATATCTAGCGCTTACCTCATCGAGAATTGTACAATATGACTCTTACCTGGTCGTTCTGTAACACCCCGTGCTTTTATTTATTATTTAATTAATTAGAATTTTTAGGAAAAAATAATTTTTTGAATTTTAAAATTTTTATTGGATAAATATGTTGGTTATTATTTTAGAAAAATAAAACTTCAAGCGGAATTAAAATCGGAGTTAAAATGGATTTTATATGATTTTTAGAAATATTTGTCCCTTATAATTTTTAAGCAAAACTGTGAGTTTTTCTGGGTGATCGATAGATCGACGTCTGGGCATCGATCGATCGATGCCTTCCGAAAACGTTCGCTATAAGCTATTTTTTTTAGAGTTTGTGTAGGATTAGGTCTCCTAATCACTATATAACCTTGTTAATCCGTGGGGGGACTTCTCATAATCACTTTTTCTCCAGTTTTTCACCAGAGAACACTCCCAAATATTTTTCCTCTCACTCATAATCATCAAGCTTCAACAAAATCAAGTTTTTGTCATAAGTTTTGGCACAAGTTTTTGAAGGCTTAATTGGGGTTTAATCAAGATCGTTCAAGAACACTCTTTTGCTAATTTTTCGAGAGGAATCCATATTTCTAATCAGATTTTCAACACGATCTTTACAGGCATGAATACTCTATTCTTTTCCTTTAGTATTATGCGTTTTAAGTGTCGTCTAAACACTTAATTACATGTTTTCTTAAAAATAATTAGTAACTTAATTAGAAAAAGTGGACACTAATTGTGGGGCTGTTTTTATAAAATCTTTTAATCTGAACAATATTCATAACCCTTTGGGTACGTAGGATTCATGAGTGATTCTGGGTTTTATTGGTGTAGGTTGCATGTAGAAAACCCTAGCTTTAAAATAATTGACTTTCGGGTGCGTATAGCTCATGTAATACATGTAGAGGTAATAAAATTTGGTTTCTAATGTATATATGATGAAAACTTTTTATATTTAATTCAAAATAATTAAATGAGATTATTTGGGTATTGTCGACGTTGTGATAATTAAATTAACGATTTAATTGAATTGGACAATCATGCGCAGTTTTATGCGTTGACTCATTATTATTGTTGGCATTATTAAATATCATTGTGACAACGGGTTGTTGGGTATTATTGCTCCCCCTATATTTTAGAATACCTTCTAGGAATGGGACTAGTGACGAAAATTATCACGGTTTTATTGTGTTGGGGGTGGGCTGATTTTTATTACTTTATCATCGTTACGCTAGTCTAAGTACGAGACTAAGTTAAGATTTATGTTAGAAAATCCTCCTATACATAGTTTAGGACGTATTGATAACTTGGGGACCCTTAGGTATGGGACTAAGGGGTATTTTGAGGATCTCACGTCGATTAAAAGGGTGGGGTGATTATAAACTGAGAACTTGAGAATTAATGCCTAAGATAAAAACGGATATTAAAATTTGCGGTGACATAATGTGTCGGGGCCGACAGTTTAAACGAGCCAGAGGGCGATTTATGTCGTGTCGTGTGTGGAACCTTGTCATGTGTCGGGGCCGACAGTTAAACGTGTCAGAGGGCGATTAACAAGGGGAACCTTGTCATGTGTCAGGGCCGACAGTTTAAACGGGTCAGAGGGCGATTGACAAGGGGAAGTGTGACACTTTAATAAAAAGTGAGAACTATAATAAAAGCTGGTTAATTTAATTAAATTAACGTCGTGGGACTTGGGAATTTAAAATTATATTGGTGTGCCTTTATAAATGGGGATTTTTGCGGGTAGTTAGTAGATTATAATTATCGTATTTAATTATCCCATTTAATTTAAAATATTCAATTGTGATATTTATTGCGTATAATGCTACTGTCTGGATTCAAGGATCCTATTTGAGGGGAGTAGTGTGTATTCTTGCTCGGGACTTTGGCTGTGACCAATGCATTGACTAATCTTTTTTAGTATTAGAATTGGAGAAGCTCCATAAGTTTATCGAAGTTATCATTTGGAGGTGCAGCTGGAGTTATTCATTTTATGATATAGTTTACCTAGACTTTCCTTTTTAGTCGTATTTTATGAGACTTCATTTGAGTCTCATTGGGCCATTCGGTTCCAAAGTTGTTTAGAGGATTTCTGTTGGGGTTATTTCAGATTTTATTTAATCATTATTGGAGAATGGATTTTTGGAGTTAGCATGTGATGGATCTTGTATCGCTTAGTTGTTGATGTTCATTTGAGATTGATTCAACTATTTATCTTATGGACTGATTTATATCTGTCTCATGCTAAGAATGGTATTTCATTTACTCATGCCCGGCTTAGTTTTGGTGGCGGTCAACGCCAGAATTAGGTGGGGTGTGACACGTTCTCCACTTGGGGCGTTGACATCATACCGAAAGTCACATCCAAAGCATACAATGGGCATGAGTTCATCATAATTGCCATTGATTACTTCACTAAATGGGTCGAAGCTGAATCATACACAGTACTGAATGCCAAGAATGTTTCCAAGTTTATTCGAAAGAACATTATTTGCCGATATAGGGTTACCCACGAGATAATATCAGATAATGAGTTACACTTTAAAGCCTAGGTCATGAAACTAGTCGATGAGTATGGGATTCAGACACACAAATCTTGACCCTACCGACCCTAAACCAATTGTGAAGTTGAAATTGCCAACAAAAACCTCAAAGCCATCATCAGTCAAAATAATCGAGAGTTTTTGAGATTGATTTGATCAGATACCTTACTCCCTCTTAGGCGACCGAACTTCAATCAAGACATCTACTAGGGATACCCCTTACTCTTTAGTATACAATATGGAAACAGTTTAACCCGTTGAGTTGGAAATACCTTCCCTGTATGTTATGCTCGAGAGCAGAGTCGGTGACGGAGAATACCATCAGAGCCTCTTCGATGAACTGTCACTCTTGGATGAAAGAGGATGAAGGCTCTAACCACAGACAAGGGTACCATCGTCGAATAGCACGGTCATTCAATCGAAGAGTCAAGGACCGTGGTGTCTGAGAAGGAGACTTAGCCCTCAAAGAAATCATAGAACCTGTCTCGAACCCCATAGGGAAAGTCAAGCGAAACTGGAGTGTCCCCTACATAGTGAATAAGATCCTATCAGGCGGTGCCGCTATGCTCACTAACCTTGACAGAGAGGAGATGGTACGTTCAGTCAACTTGGACCGTCTCAAGAAGTTTTACCCCTACTCCAAAATCTCTCCACGCTATAACTCCTCTCGTCCCCCTTCTATTCTAAAACAAAATCTTTATTTCCCTTTACCCAGAACTATGTGGGGCCTGATCCTCTGGAAAAAACTTTTTTCTCTCAAAATGGAACTAAATTTTTTTCAAAACCCCTAGAGGTACATAGGCAGCCCATACGCTTTGCATGGGCGTGGTCCCCTTCTTATTTTTACAAAATGTTATTCTTTTCTCACTACACGAAAATGAATTTTTCACGGCATTTTATCCCCAGCATTTTTTAAAAGTGACGGCCAGAAAAAAATTTCCATCTTTTTTTACCAAATGTAGGTAATTTCCATGATTTTTCCCAATTTACTGTCAATATACAAGATTTAGTAAAAATGTTGAAAATTTTACTTAATTTAACCAATAATTTGAAGGAAAATCAAACTTAAATGACATAGCTTTATTTTACTAAAAATTGGTCGCTACTTATCCCGCCTTTTTTTTTATTTCCAAATTCATTATCCAAATTCTGCTAGTGTTTCTTTCTCTTAATCGACCGTGAAACCCTAAAAAAGGCACTCAATTTAGTCACATTCTTCCCTCAAACTTCAACCTTCACATTGTTCTCTCAATTATTTTGGTTTGGTCATCGCCGATCAAAATAATGGCAAATGAAGGTAACCAAACCCTCTCTCTTATCTCTTTATACCTCTGTCATTTGTATGAATTTTTGAATTTTTTTTTATAATGCATGTTCATGAATGGGCATGTACTTAAAGTTTTGATTGGAATTGTTATTGTCAGTATGTTTGTTATTTTAATGTGTAAATATTTCAATCTTTAAAGTGGGTTTTGTTAAAATATGTGCTCTATGGTCATTAAATAATGGACCGAGTTGTATGTATGTTTAGATATATATTTTTAGAAATTTATTGAATGTTCAAGAACATTTGGTTTGATATTGATACGTGAATGTGAATATATATTTATTTCTGATCTCCAGGTGCTTTTTTTGTTTGTGTGGAAATATTAATATGTTGAATATGTTTTTTCCCTTTAGATTATGAAATGATTTTTAATCTTCAAGCTCACGTAATCTGAAAATTCTTTGAATCAATGTTTTTATCATATATTACAGCAATTTGGTTATGATATATTACATAAGTTGAATATTGTGTGTAATTCTTGTCTTTGAATTATGTGTTTGGTATTGCAATATGGAGCGTATAATTTCATACGTATGTCTACTAGGTAAATACATAGCAAGGTAGTAAACCTGTTAGGATTATTCATCTCTTTGGTGAGCTAGTGCATTATGACTAGAACATATCATGTGTATCATGATGATAGACATAATTGATCAATACCAAATATTCAAATTTATTTTTAGGTCATTTAGACAAAATATATAGAACCATGAAAAACATGTTTTTACATCTTTTGAATCGTATTTAAATTAATTATTCGAGGATACATCTTGGATAATAAATATTAATATTAATTTAAAGACACACATATGTTTAATTGAAATTACTTACGAACTAAAAATTTAGATCTTCAAGTCGATGAGAAAATTATAAAACTTTACTCGTTGTTAAACACCCTTGATTATGGCACTAAAGACGCACAAAACACCTATCCTGGATGACATTGGAGGCAAAGTTATAAGGGATATATTAGTTAACTCCAAGCCCTATAGCCTCATATATAATGGGTAATCAAAAGAAATGTTAGTTTCAGAAAGACCATCTATCGTTGATTATTACTTAAGAACAAAATTATTAATTCTAGATCGGCTCATAGGGCAAACAAAAAAGTTTGAGGAAAGTACTAAATCAAAGATAATCCATTAAATTCCCCAAATAAACCCCTTATTATGAACAAATTTATGTGTGTAAATATGTTTCATCATCTAACGTATAGTTATCGCCAAAAGACGAGAATTATTAAAATCAGTTAGACTTTGTGTGTGCATCAAATATGAATATTCTATGATATCTATTTAAGGGAAGCATACATTTGTGTTCAAAATTTTTGGCTGAGGTCTTTCGAAAATACCTGACCATTGTTTAGTGGTAGTCAAATCTTTCGAAAATACCTGAACGTTGTTTAATTATAGTCAATTTAGATGATTAGCAATATGCACACTCACATTCATCATGTTCAATCACAAGCCCACACCGAAATTGGTTAATATTCATTTCTCCACCCTTTTGTCTTTGATTACATATATTACATTTTATATTAATTTTTTTAAGTCTAACATTCATCACGTTCAATCACAAGCCCACACCGAAATTGGTTAATATTCATTTCTCCACCATTTTGTCTTTGATTACATATATTACATTTTATATTAATTTTTTTCAGTCTATCTCGCCATACAGTGGACATTACCATCCAACTGATGATATACTTGAGAGCTTCTTATCAATTTTCAAGTAAAATGGAGTCAACCTTGATAAAATATAGGTATGTGATATTTTCATTCATTATGTTTCTAATTTCTTTGTTTTTAAAAATCTTCATGATTATATGGTTCCGTACTACTTTAAAGAAAGTTTCTTTATAGTGGCATAGGTAGCTACTAAAAAACCTTCTCCCCAAATAGTTCATGCTCAAATTGGAGAAAAAAATTGAGAAAAAAAAACTAGGCAATATGTTTTGTGTCCATCATCTATGTGATATCTCTTTCAATGAGGGGGTGGTGTCGATGATGATGTTATGAGTGACCGTGATCACGTTTTCTCGAGATTTGATCCTCCTTTAGAAGAGCCTCCATTTGGATATATGTGTGGATGCATCCCCTTTTAATTTTATTTTTATTTTTTATTTTTTTAGCCCATGAACAAATATTTCCAAATAGAGTATGAAACATCCAAACTAAGAGTTACATGCCTTGGTGTTAACATTCATACCCTATATAGCATTCTTACAAGAGTTCTAAAAGTTACTCGGGAATTCTTCTCCATGGTCAGATCAGTGGGAAGGTTGTTGGACACATCACATGGAGCATCTGTGGCATGGCCTCTTAATCTTAAAGTTGATAGGGAAGTGGCCCTTAGTGAATATCCTCCACTAAGATCCTGAGGACCATAAAGAGTGTTCTTATGTTTTTAGTAATTCCATTTCTTAAATGTTATAAAATGGTTCAAACTCTTCTCTTCATCTCTGATACCCAATGTAAGAGTCAATGTAAACAAGTCATAATGCATCAATAGGCAAACATGGCTTAGCAAGTAAATGCTTCAAACTACTAATCTCCCTTTCATATTTTTTCTCCAGCTTATCAATTTGATTTTGGGCTTTCTCAGTTTGCTTCTAAGATTCCGCTGTTTGCATCATGTTATATACATTTTGGGGTCAAAATGTAGTTTAGATCAAATGTAGTGAAAAGCGTCCAAGACCTGACAGACCCTCCAAGTGCAGTGTTGGTTTCAAATTTTAAGAGGAATGGATGGATACAGACAAAACAAGCAACAGACAGATCAGAAGGGATTTCATTTCATGACATTCCACTAGGACCTGACTTACTGTTACAAGGTGAGGGAGAACACATGGTGGGGGAGGAGAGTGCATCAAATTTGTAAGGAGATGCATCACACATTAATGGGCAGATAAATGCAGACGCTTCTATGTATTATATTGATACCATTAAGAGTTGTTTAGATACAAGAGTACATTATAATTTAACTACGTCCGTTTTCTTTCTTAAAAGTGATTGGGGCGTTCACCTCACTTTGATCATGAGGTTTATTCAGTCTTGGGTCAGGTATCTCTAAGCCGTTCCACCTTCTTTGAACCAGATCCTCCTTACGTTTGAGCGAGGGACAAGATATTGCAATATATATCCTTTTTTCCAACCTCATATGAAACTTGAGTTGGGTTGGGGTGTATATCGAACAAGGTTCTAAAAATTGTGAGGCACAAGGCGGGCGTAGGATGGATGCCAAGGCGGATCTAGGCATTTCTTTAATATACAAACCAAGTATCCTTTGAAATTTAAGCTTCTAACACTTCATATTAATTAACTTCTAAAATTACTAAAATTTCTTCAAATTCCCATACGTATGTGGGGATAATGGGTCTTGGCAACAAATAGTTTATGAAGACAAGCCTCTTTATTATTCAAATTGTTTCAAAGTTGGTCATGATGAGGGAAAATGTATTCGTCGTTAGAAATGTCATTCGAACGAGATTGTTCGTTCTAACGAGATTTCCAACGAGCTTCTAACGAGTCCATACTGGAGCGTCGTTAGAAGACTCGTTCGAACAAGATTTCGTTCGAACGAAATGTCGTTCGAACAAGAGGCCAGGCGGGAACAATTTTTGGCAGTTTTTCACCCACTTCCCCACTTAGTTTTTAACTAACTTTTTCAAACTTTAATATGTGCGGGAAAGACATTTTCCAACTTAACTTTTCCATTCCATTTTCATCTCTTAGAAAGAGTTTGAGAGCAAATTGTTTTAAGGAAAATGTTCATGTTTTGAGTGAGATTTTTAGAGAAAAATTTCCATCACTCTAGTGTTTACACCCAAAGAAGTTTAATCCAAGTTCGCATATATACATATAAATTGCTTGGAGTTTGGCACCGGTTTATCTCTTCTGTTTCAAAGAGAAGTTTTGGTTTGCTTCTAGATCCATCAAAGAAGAAGACATTTTGTTGCGATTCTACCCACTTGGAGAAAGGCTCCTTGCTCGGGTGACGGTGACCATAGAAAGCCCTATCGGTGGATTCCGAGACCGCGGTGGTGTTCAAATAATATCCGCTACGAAGAGCTGTTTACAAGAAGAAGCGTCAAGGCTCAAGTGGTATCAGAGCCGGAGCGCTAAGTTATCGCGTTAAAGATCCGTTTTTCGGCTTTTTGTATTTCCTTACCTTTTTAGGTGGTTCAATTTTTTTATCACTCTTGTTGTATATCTCTCGATGGGACGTCTTAATGAAAATTTCTCCAATTTTAATGAAAATAAAACACAGCTTTTATTAAACCTAACACCCAATAAACTTTGTTCCAAGCTCCTATATAAATATAATTTGTAAGGACACAAATTTCCAATTGAGTCCATGTATTGTGTTGGCTCGATTCCGGACAAAAACATTTATTCATAGGATAGTATGTTATTGTAATACTCTCAAGCCTATGAAGTGTTTATTGAAGACATAGCGGCAAAGAGTATAAAGCTTCATCAAATGTGCCGATTTGCGTGCCTCGTTTCTACGTCATCAACTATGGTTCCATGCTCCCAAGGTATGAATGCAATTATATTTATATAGGAGCTTGGAACAAAGTTTATGGGGTGTTAGGTTTAATAAAAACTGTGTTTTATTTTCAGAAAAACTTTAATTAGAACTTTAAAATAAAATATATAAAGATTCTGGGCCAAAATCGAATTATATAAAATTTCTGGAAGTCGTTCGATATGTCGTTCGAACGAGTTTTTTCGTTCTAACGAGATGTCGTTCGAATGAGTTTGCCAACGAGTTCCCACCAAGCTATACTGGTCCGACGTTGGAAATGTCGTTCGAACGAGATTGTTCGTTCTAACGAGATTTCCAACGATCTTCTAACGAGTCCATACTGGAGCGTCGTTAGAAGACTCGTTCGAACGAGATTTCGTCCGAACGAGAGGCCAGGCGGGAACAGCTTTTGGCAGTTTTTTGGCAGTTTTTCACCCACTTCCCCACTTAGTTTTTAACTAACTTTTTCAGACTTTAATATGTGCGGGAAAGAAATTTTCCAACTTAACTTTTCCATTCCATTTTCATCTCTTAGAGAGAGTTTGAGAGCAAATTGTTTTAAGGAAAATGTTCATGTTTTGAGTGAGATTTTTAGAGAAAAATTTCCATCACTCTAGTGTTTACACCCAAAGAAGTTTAATCCAAGTTCGCATATATACATATAAATTGCTTGGAGTTTGGCACCGGTTTATCTCTTCCGTTTTAAAGAGAATTTTTGGTTTGATTCTACATCCATCAAAGAAGAAGACATTTTGTTGCGATTCTACCCACTTAGAGAAAGGCTCCTTTCTCGGGTGACGGTGACCATAGAAAGCCCTATCGGTGGATTCTGAGACCGCGGTGGTGTTCCAAGGTTATCCGCTAGGAAGAGGTGTGTATAAGAAGAAGCGTTGAGGCTTGAGAGGGATCGAGTCGGTCGTAGTAAGTCTATCTATCTTGTACTTGTAATTCCGTATCTAGTCGATTTCTGACTAGGGCCGTCCGAGGTTTTTTCCCGTCTTGTGTTTTTCCTCGTATATCGCGGCGTAGTGTGATATTATTTATTTTATCTTGCATCATAACTTAGAACGCAAGATTAGGATAATTCAAGATAAAATTTGGTTTAAATTATCACACTCATTTAATTTGGTGCTAAATTATATATTGGGTAAAGTTTGTTTAATTCAAGTCCTTTGCTAAAATTTGGTTTCGCCTAACTTTGGATAATTGATAATTATGACTTAGGCAAATTCTAGGGATTGGTTTAAAAATTGGGTTTAAGTGAATATATTAATTGATTGATTGAAGTTCACTTGGTGTAATTTTAATTTATTTAAGAAATTAAAATTTGTTGTTTTGAAAGTTGAACCATCTCACCGCTTCCGCATCGAGTTTGTTTTATACATAAAAAGGAAATAATATTTTAGTTTGGGGGCCTCACGTTCCAACAAGTGGTATCAGAGCTTTGATTCAGAAAAGTCTCGCGTTTACAAATTGGTATCAGAGCCAGAAACGATAAATTATTTCGTTAAAGATCCTTAAATTATTTTGGCTAAAATGGATTTTTCCCCATTTTCTAAATTTCCTATTTTTGATGGTTCAAACTACGCGTATTGGAAAGCGCGTATGAGATCGGCACTAAAGTCTATCTACGAAAGAGTTTGGATGTCTGTTGTTAACGGGTGGTCCTCACCAACTTATTTAGTTGAAAATGAACGTGTTCCCAAACCCGCCGATAGATGGACTGAAAATGAGTTTAAACTTGCTAATTTCAATTCCTGTGGTTTAAATGCCTTGTTTAGCGCTGTCACATCGGATGAATTCCGACGTATTATGACGTGTGAAACCGCTAAAGAAGCTTGGCATATTTTACAATTAACTCATGAATGAACTAGTGTCGTTAAAGCTTCAAAACTTCAAAACCTCACCACTCAATTTGAAACTATCAAAATGAATGAAAAAGAAACGTTTGATGAATTTTATGCTAGACTTTCTGATATTGTTAATTCATCTTTTAACTTGGGGGAGAAAATACTTGACGACCGTGTTGTAAAGAAAATTTTAAGGTCCCTACCCGATAGATTTATTCCAAAGGTGACCGTGTTAAATTCTTTACCCACTTTAGCCTCTACGAAATTAGAAGAGCTTGTAGGTGATTTACAAACCTATGAACTAGATATGTTTCCCCCTAAAACTGAAAAGAAAATCAATAAGGGCGTTGCTTTAACAGCCCGAAAAGAGGTCAAACAAGTAGTAGAGAGTGAGAGTGATAGTGACTTGGAAGACATGGCTTTGTTTGCTCGTAAATTTAGAAAATTTCTTAAAATTAACAAAGATAAATTTAAAAATGATTTTAAGAAATTTGAATCTTCTAAGCATGACAAGAACGAGAAGATTTCTAAAGCGAAGAAGATTCCTAAAGCCGAAAATATCCCTAAACCTAGTAATGAAAATTTAGATAGGGACGAGTCTAACAAGTGTTTTGGTTGTGAAGGTTATGGCCATAGGGCTTTTGAGTACCCCACTAAACTAAGGAAAGAGGGTAAGTGACCCATTTCATATAATG
The DNA here is from genome assembly GCA_949130495.1 of Sambucus nigra. NCBI lineage: Eukaryota > Viridiplantae > Streptophyta > Magnoliopsida > Dipsacales > Adoxaceae > Sambucus > Sambucus nigra. Next base: position 541,246,744 of record OX422219.1, on the reverse strand, counting down.
AAACCCTTAGTGATAGTGATACGGAAGAGAAGCCCGATTCCCCCACAAATAAAAATTTTGTGGCTTTTATGGCTAGTCATGTGAGTGATAGTGAGAACTCATCGATTGATGAAACCTTAACACATGACACTTCCAAGGTCAAAGTTTTTGATTCCCTTGTTTTTTATGATAGTGAGAGTGGAGAAGAAAGAGAGAGTGAAAATGAAGAAGAGGTTAATGTGAGTGAACTTCAATATGCTTTTCAAGAACTTTATAAAGAATCTATTAAATTAAAAAAGGCTAATTTGAAGTTAGAAGCTAGTTTGAAAGAGAGTGTCAAGGTCGTTGATGAAAATACTTTAATAAAAGACCTTAGGACACGTGAGAGAACTCTTCAAGAGAACCTAGAATATGTAGAAGGCGAAAGAGATAGCCTTAGGGGTTTAATGGAATCCTTGAAAAAGGAGCTTCTTGCTATTGAAGAGCGAAATGTTTTACTAGAATCTAACATTTTAGAATTGGAAAATAAATTAAAAGATTCTAGTAATGTCAAATTTGATTTGGAGTGTCGTTCGGAAAAACTAGATAAAATGTTAGGAACGGTCCAAATTAAAAATGACACTTGTGGTTTAGGCTTCAATTCTTGTAATGAATTTATCCCTAAAGCCAAAACCAATGTTTTAGGAGAATCTACTAGGAATGCATTTAAAGATCACTCCTTAGGTAACTCTTTTCGACATGTTTTTACTTGTACCCATTGTGGTCGAAAAGGTCATCTTAGGAAATTCTGTTTTGATCTTAAACGAATTCCTAGAAAATCCCATAGTAAAGTAACCACTGTAGTTAAAGTTCCTACACCCCAAGATATTCATTCTTCATTAATTTGGGTTAGGAAATCCGACTTGGTTGCCTTGCAAAATAGGGTTTTTGATTCTCATTTACTTTCACATGCTTCCTCCCTTGCTAAATCTAAAAGATGAATGTGTTAATGTTTGCATACTTTAGCTTTTGTACTTCATGCTATATTCACATGCTAAATGTATGCTTGTTTAATCATTTTCTAGTCTATGCTCCATGTTTATCACATGCTAGAATTATGATTTTTGTTTATCTTTTGTATTATATTTCCTTCATTTTGTGTGCATTAAATGAAAAATACAAAAAGATTTTTGTTTATCATTTGGATTTTATCTCTTGGTAATTTAAGCTTAATGAAAAATTCAAATGATTTTTGTTTAGTCTTTTGAGTATATATTTGTTATTATTTTTGGTTAAAAATGTCAAAAACTCAAAAAGATTTTTGTTGTGTGTATTTTGGTTTAACACACTTTATGTGGCATATACTTGTGTTTGAATCCCATCTTTTACGCTCCCACGTGTCTAGAACTTTTGGTTTAGATTTTCAATCCTTAAAATGTTCTTTACCATGTTTTATATGGAGTAGTTGGATTTTGTATTGTTTAAATGCATTCTATTTTTATATGCCTCTATTCACACATGCACAAGCTCTTTTGAAATTTTAACTTCATATGTATATTTGAGCTATGTGAGATGTTCTCCTTCCAATCTTGTCATCAACATATTTGTGACTTAGGAGGACTAGTGCATGTCAAAATCCGTTGCATGTGAGATTTGTGTGAAAAATGAAAACATGATAAATATAATTATGCACGGGGAAGGGCTCCGAAAGGACTAAGTGATCATTTGCGATAGTAAGCCACCGTTTGAATGGACCTAAAAGAAATATGTGGTCCAAAGGCCTAAAAACAGAATATATGGCATTAAACAGAAAAATAATTGCCAAGGCCTATGTTTGATTGACATATTCATTCAAATTTAATATAAACGCTTATTGAGGGAGAATTGGATGGTATATCAACGGTTTGTACAATGTCCGTTTATCCTAGTTGCGTATTTCATGTCATGACTCTATTGGTTTGTAGAATCATCAATATGCTAGGCTTGTATGCATTGTGTGTGTTTGTTCATTGAGTTCAATATATATTGTCACATGAGGTTATATTCAAATGTGATGAAGTTGGCAATCAAATGAGAACTCCGTGAACGTTTATTAAGTGTTTGGGTCTAAATTTAATTGTTGCTAGTTCACACCCCTACACTTCCGTTTCCATATGACACATTTTTGCCATACGAGTGTGAAAGACTCCTATTATATTTTGTGTGTGTCATGTGTGTGTTTATATCTATATATCTGTCCTTATGCATTCTTGATAAATTTCTAGTACATATATATATGATATTTTGTTTTGCCTTTGCCTTGCCTTTGTTGCCCATATGCTTTCATGTCTTATCACTTTAAGCTTCAACATGCTTTTATGTTTTGATTCTTTATCCTTTGCCTATTCCTGAACAAAAAGGGGGAGAATGATGATAGGGGGAGAAATGGTATCTAATCCTATTATTATCGTATCTTAGTTTGGGGGAGATTTATCTTAGGGGGAGACGTCTTTCTAAGTAGGTCATGTGTTTGATAAAGGGGAGAATTAACTTAGGGGGAGTAATTTAATTAATTGCATTTTATATTTTGATATTCCCTATGCATTTGATGAGTTCGCTTAAGTGTGCAGGTATTCTACTAAAGCGGCATCTTTAAAAGGCAAAGTGTTTAATCCTTGGGTTGAGTCAAGTTTGGGCGGGTTATGTTTTGAGTCTAGTAGAGCTTGATGGCCCTTTAGGATTTTTGTTTTGGTTTTTGTCCCGGAATAGGCAAAGGGGGAGATTTGTAAGGACACAAATTTCCAATTGAGTCCATGTATTGTGTTGGCTCAATTCCGGAAAAAAACATTTATTCATAGGATAGTATGTTATTGTAATACTCTCAAGCCTATGAAGTGTTTGTTGAAGATGTAGCGGAAAAGAGTATAAAGATTCATTAAATGTGTCGGTTTGCGTGTCTCGTTTCTACGTCATCAACTATGGTTCCGTGCTCCCAAGGTATGAATGCAATTATATTTATATAGGATCTTGGAACAAAGTTTATTGGGTGTTAGGTTTAATAAAAACTGTGTTTTATTTTCAGAAAAACTTTAATTAGAACTTTAAAATAAAATATATAAAGTTTCTGGGCCAAAATTGAATTATATAAAATTTCTGGAAGTCGTTCGATATGTCGTTCGAACAAGTTTTTTCGTTCTACCGAGATGTCGTTCGAACGAGATTGTTCGTTCTAATGAGATTTCCAACGATCTTCTAACGAGTCCATACTGGAGCGTCATTAGAAGACTAGTTCGAACGAGATTTCGTTCGAACGAAATGTCGTTCGAACGAGAGGCCAGGCGGGAACAGTTTTTGGCAGTTTTTTTGCAGTTTTTCACCCACTTCCCCACTTAGTTTTTAACTAACTTTTTCAGACTTTAATATGTGCGGGAAAGACATTTTCCAACTTAACATTTCCATTCCATTTTCATCTCTTAGAGAGAGTTTGAGAGAAAATTATTTTAAGGAAAATGTTCATGTTTTGAGTGAGATTTTTAGAGAAAAATTTCCATCACTCTAGTGTTTACACCCAAAGAAGTTTAATCCAAGTTCGCATATATACATATAAATTCCTTGGAGTTTGGCACCGGTTTATCTCTTCCGTTTCAAAGAGAAGTTTTGGTTTTCTTCTACATCCATCAAAGAAGAAGATATTTTGTTGCGATTCTACCCACTTGGAGAAAGGCTCCTTGCTCGGGTGACGGTGACCATAGAAAGCCCAATCGGTGGATTCTGAGACCGTGGTGGTGTTCGAAGGTTATCCGCTAGGAAGAGATGTTTACAAGAAGAAGCGTCGAGGCTTGAGAGGGATCGAGTCGGTCGTTGTAAGTCTATCTGTCTTGTACTTGTAATTCCGTATCTAGTGGATTTGTGGCTAGCGCCGTCCGAGGTTTTTTCCCGTCTTGGGTTTTTTCTCGTACATCGCGGCGTAGTGTGATATTGTTTATTTTATATTGCATCACAACTTAGAACGCATGCTTAGGATAATTGAAGATAAAATTTGGTTTAAATTATCACACTCATTTAATTTGGTGCTAAATTATATATTGGGTAAAGTTTGTTTAATTCAAGTCGTTTGCTAAAATTTGGTGTCGCCTAACTTTGGATAATTGATAATTATGACTTAGGCAAATTCTAGGGCTTGGTTTAAAAACTGGGTTTAAGTGAATATATTAATTGATTGATTGAAGTTCACTTGGTGTAATTTTAATTTATTTAAGAAATTAAAATTTGTTGTTTTGAAAGTTGAACCATCTCACCGCTTCCGCATCGAGTTTGTTTTATACATAAAAAGGAAATAATATTTTAGTTTGGGGGCCTCGCGTTCCAACATAATAGGTATGTTAACAAAAATCTAGAATTAAATAACAAAATAAGGGAGCGAAACAATCAGGACAACAATTCCGGACATACAGATAATAACCTCACCCAAAACATACAAAAAAAATACCAATAAAGAAAATATTAAAGAAAATGAAACATAAGATAACTCAAACATGTACAAAGCAAGATCTAAGGAAATAAATAATGAGCATAATAATAGTCCCAAAATAAATTCATTAAGGTTTGCTTCAAATTATCAAAATAATAAAGAATCCATTAAAGATATGAACAGGGGAAAGATAATGGAGGATATTTGAAGAATTAACAAATTTACACCCGAAGACATAAGTAATGAGATTGTAGATGCCGCTAATGTTACTCTTTTTTTTCTTGAAAGCTATGTCATAATTTACTTCATCTAGAAGATATTTTAAAAAAAAGTTGGTGTTCGTATGAGTTCCATTTGTAGATGATGTTATAGAAATTTTGAAAATGCCAATCACTTGTTTATAGATGTCCCTATAGCAGCTTCTGTATGGAACCAAATTTTTGTTCTCTTAGAGATTAATATTCCAAGAAGTTATATTAACTAAATATTTACTTTTAAATGGATAAAAGAAAGTCATTCTAAGATTCTGCAGAAGTTACCAAAAATTATTGCTAATAGTATTCTTTATGAAATTTGGTTGTATGGAAATCGATGTTTGTTTCAATTGGATGTGAAAATGTCACCTCTCCATATTGTTAAGAATACCCATTGCAAAATTAGAGACATTGAATCAGTTTCTCTATATAATAAATGTTCCTTAGATCTCTGAAAATGGCTTGCAAGCAAGTCTCAAATCTAGAAGCTGGCTTCTCCAGATTATATGAAAGTAAATGCGAATAGCTATGAAGATAAACATGGAGTAATGAAATGTGAAACCCTGCCTAATAAAATACCGGGTGATCAGTCCTACACCAAATTAAAACAGGAATATCAGTTGGATCATCCATAGCATCACTGTCGGAAACTTTTTAAAACCTACTAAACACCTAGTATTCCAAAAGCTGGTGCCAATTTTAACTTTTTAATTACACAAGACAGTACATGCGGAAATAAATATAAACCATTCGCACAACTGAATGAAAATAAACTGAAACATTAATTAAAAAATTTTCCGAATAAACCATCGACCACCAAAGTGAAATAATCCAATATAGATATTCAACACCTGAATAAAATACATCTGAAAACTGTACCGAGAAGTCTGGGCGACAAGCCCTAAATAAAACTGAGACTAATAAATGATTCCTACTCTAGGAATGAATGAACGATGCGTCTAATCAAAACTCCTGCTAGCATCCACATATGCCGCAGCTCTGTGTCCCTAGAATAGAATAACAATCCTGGCATCCCTTTCGCTGGACACCTAAAAGGTTTTGAAAATAGTTTTATAGCAAGGGTTAGAACCCAAAACATTTTGAAAATATTTAGCAAGTGAATTAACTGAAGTAATTTAAAATGCATGAATGCGCTTCATATTTAAGTTAGTGTCGCACTCCCTTGTGGACATTCTCACCCCTCCACTATTGTTCACACCTACCGGTTACCTTAACCCCACCTAGTTGTATTACCCCGTCCAACTAGTCCTGGTATAACCTTCCCTTGCCATACTACTCTAACCCGAGTATAATGATTATTGAATTATAAGTTATCTCACAATTAACTTAATTAATTCCTCTTAAATAGTATCATATAACCGCGTCACAAGTTATATAAATTAAATACATCACACACTGTATTATTACCCTTATATAATATTTACTACCATTATATACGTACCTTTACCATAATATCCACACGCATAACATACATATATCCATCCCTTCGAGTATACCCTAGCCGGATGATTCCCTCTAAAATGCTATCTCACTAGCTGTTCTCACAAAACCTAGTTTCGCAAGTTGGAATCGCTCACCAACATGGTCCAAAAATATAAACGTAGTGGAGGCGGTCATATTCTTTCCCTGAAAGTGAGATACATCCCTCACCCTTATATATCGGACGCTATGACCTGGGGATATACTCGCCCAACTCCTCAAGTCAGGGGATTCACCCACATCGCGCAACCTCCCTTGATAGCATTAGAGTATACAAATTGAATAAATATCTAGTCACTGATATTTAAAATCACACACAATATATACATGTATATATATACTATCACTACACCCTATATATATAATATAAACCCCGGCCTTACCGTGCACTCAAAATCCCGCACACTGCCTGTAATTTAATATCACACACAATATATACACGTATATATATACTATCACTACATCGTGTATATATATATATATATATATATATATATATATATATATATATATGATATAAACCCCGGCTTTACTGTGCACTCAAAATCCGGTACACTGCCTGTAATTTCCTGAGTCTGTGGCCCGACTCAACGTAATTAATTTTCTCACTTAATAATTTATCATCTTCCCGAGTCTCTGATCCGAATCTATATAATTAATTCACACCTTATTTAATACAATACTTTCCCTGAGTCTATGGTCTGACTCTAATTAAATTAACTAACACACCGAATAATTTAATACCTCCTGAGTCTTTTGTCTGACTCTAGTTAAATTAATTAACACACCTATTAAATTTAATACCTCCCTGAGTCTATCGTCCGACTCTAATTAAATTAATTTTTACACCTATTAATTTAATACCTCCCCGAGTCTATCATCCGACTCTAATTAAATTAATTATTACACCCATTAATTTCATACCTCCCCGAGTCTATCGTCCGAATCTAATAAAATTAATTATTACACCCATTAATTTAATAACTCCCTGAGTCTACAATTCGATTTTAATTAAATTAATTAACACACCTGCTAATTTAATACCTCCCCGAGTCTATCGTCCGACTCTAATTAAATTAATTTACACATTAATTAATCAACACAAATCCGAGTCTGTGGTTCAACTCTAATATAATTAATTTACACATTGATTAATCAACACAAATCTGAGTCTATGGTGCAACTCTAATATAATTAATTTACACATTAATTAATCAACACAAATTCGAGTCCGTGGTCTGAATCTAATATAATTAATTTACACATTAATTAATTCATACCAAACTCAGTCTGTGGTCCGACTCCCAGTTAAATAATTTTCACATTAATTAATAAACACCCTTCCCGAGTCTACAATCCGACTCTAGATTAATTAATTACAACATCAATTAATTTAATAACTTGGTGTCACCCAACCATTCTCCCCGGACTTGCTCACTTGACCCATACCTTAATATATCTCGAGTCTATGTTCCGGCTCTAAATTAATTACTTTCTCTCAATAATTAATTTAATACTTTGATGCCACTTAACCAATATACCCAGACTCACTCACTTGGTCCATTTTTCATCTCATAATTTCATTCCCACATATTCGCCCACAATGTGTTACACATTCATTTCCATAATTTCCCCAATTATATTTACCTATAATTATTAGCACACCCGGACTCGCCCACTTGGCCCATAATTAAATATTTCACCTAAATTCTTTTAATAATGTAGTGTCACCCAACTACAATACCCGAATATTATTCCTCGTCCCAATATCAATAATTATTAATTATTTGTCCAAATTCGTTCATCTCATGACATACCGTTCACACCCTCCTAAACCCAATTATATCACCCTATAATTGTTAAGGAATTATGTGTCCCATATAAATTTATCACCAAATAAAATAATGGGATTACAACTCAAATAAAATCCTCATTATAAGCAAACTGGCCGAACTGTCAAATTCCTGGGACCGTCGATCGATCGATCCCCCTTGGTCGATCGATCGGTCGAGCAGGTGGTTGTCTTCCTCGACTGTCTGTTTCAGCCATAACCAAATTTCCAAGGTTTTACATCTCCAATTTCCAACCTTAAATGATTATTTTTAACCAATCAATTATTCCCAAAACAAGTCTCAATCATCTATAATTGTTTTAGCATTCTCGATTCATACGATATCTCACTACATTTCAAAATGGGTTTCTCCGGTTAATTTCCGTTGTTCATTCACGATTGGTTCCATAGTCCACATAGTTCACATCACACATGGATTTCTTCAATAGTTTACATTCTAACAACCTAGAATAACATTATAATATCACTTTGATTCACCAATACTCACATCAAGATTTCCAAATCAAAGACCCATTTTCTCCCCGGAAACCCACCCGAGAATAAATTTATTTTTACACATCACCATAATATGAATTTGATATCACAATTTAATCATTACAACAAGTTAACCACTTGCCTGAAAATCGTTTGTAGGGTCTGATTCCGTTGGTATAGAGATTGGTTGATGAAGAACACCCCAAATTAATCCTTTAATTTGGCTCAAAAAGCTCCCAATTGTCCTTGATTTGCTTTCCTCCAATTTTCCTCTCAAGCCCTAGGCTTAGAGTTGTGTTGACTGTCGTTCCCTAATCTCTCAATTAGGTTAAAAATGCTAAATCCCGTTTTTGGCCATTTTGCCCTAATTAAAAAGGCCCAACTCACCCCGTGTGAGCCCAACCTTGCCCAAAAATACCCCGAGACCTAATTAGTACCCCCGAGTACTCTTTTCTATCTATCTTAACCCATCCGGATGCAACCGCGCACTCGGAATTGCCATCTGAATTACTTTTTGACATTTCCAAATTTGACCTGAAAATGCGATACACATTAATTCGAATAATTAAACTTAATGTCGCCAATTATAAATAATTCGGCTCACTCCAATAAATTATCCAACTCATGAATTTAAGTTTTTCCAATTTAAATATTTTTATAACTCCCAAAAATAATTAAATATTAAATCCTCAAAATTTCGGAGTGTTACATACTCCCCCCCCCCCCCTACAAAGGAATTTCGTCCTCGAAATTAAGATGAGCTCAATGTTCTAAGCTTCGCATATTACTCTCTAGTCATGTGCCTCCAAGCCCGCTATATCTATCCCATCCGATTCTAACCATACGTTACACCAGTATGCATTTAAAATTTGTCAGGGCGCCCATACACCCTATACCCGTGCTTCACCGCACAAAATTTGCCTTAATTAACCCGAGTGCCCATACACCCTGTCCCCGTGCTTTACCGCACAAAAGTTTCCCGAATATGCTAGTCGTAACCCGTAATATCACTTCGAATCCGTAGTCATATCACATATAGACATATATATATCTACTGCCCAGGTACCCAACCCATGTACTAACGTCCAAACATCTTCCCACAAAATACTTGTCTCTCAACGCAAAAGTATATACGCTTACTTTCATGTTACCAAGGACAACATAAAATGTCGCGCCCTTACTATCACTAGTCCTTGCACAAAATAAACCCCAAGTTATCTCTCTTTGCAATACAACATATATACACACATATATATAGGCTATACGCCCTCTCAGGTGATACCTAGTACTAAACATATCCTAGTGTCACGAACACCAAAACTTTCCCCCATTATTCACAATAGTTCAAACCCATCGCTATCCAGCCGATATTTAGGAAATATTACCAACCCTACTCCCATAATTCTCTAAAGTAGTAACTCTTCGCATAATTCAAACCTTCACTTAGTGTACACCTCCACTATCCCGTGAAGAACACCAAGGAACTACGCTACCCTACGGAAAGTTTATCCATATACTATGGCTGCTACAGCCAACGCACCTACTAAATTCGACTCACCCGCGAATTCCAATGAAAAGTAAGTATTATTTTATGAAATCCTCTTTGTCACTCAAAAATTATACCCCATGCCCATTGGGTAAAGATAATTACCTCCATACTCTAGCTGCAACGACTAATCCTCGGGTTCTGGAGCATCTTCTCCTTTCCCGAATGCGCCCATGACTTCCTTTAGTGGTTGTACATCCAGGACCTCGTCCTGTAGTTGACCCCTGCCTTGCTTAGGACAATCTGTATTCAAGTGTATCCTTTTACCCCATAAATGAAAAACCTTCTAATACATTCACCCTGCCACTTGTCCCTTCCATGACGACCTTGTTGGAATCCCTAGCCATCCTGCCGATAGCCTTCAGTTCTAAATCATTTGGCATGGTTTCCCTACTGGAAATACTACCCCTGATCTCCTCTAGTCTGCTTCTGGGATACCCCACTAGTATTGTTCCCTCCTACCTTATCTGACTGGCTAGTTCCCACTCCCCTCCCGCTTCCTTTCGCGTGGAAGCGATATTACCGACAGTATCGGAGTGCTGCGTTAACGACATCAGTATAATCTACTAATGCATAATTATCTAATAAAGGTTGTCTGATTCTCCAGACTAACCCGTCCATAAACTTTTCTTTCTTTCTCGTTTCCTTACTTACCTCATCTGGTACAAAATTTTCCAACAAGTGAATTCTTCCTCGTAATCTTCCACTGAACGGTCTCCCCGAGTCACTTTTCTAAATTTTTTTCCTCATTTGTGTCTCAATCGCTGGAGAAAAAAAATGCGTGCGGTTGAACCACACCCTAAAACCCTACAATAGCTAGCGTATCCCTTTTCTCAACTGTGGTGTTCAATTCCCACCACTGTAGCGCTGCTCCCACTAAACTAAAAGTGGCTAGCATTTGCTTTCGCACCTTATCGCAATCTCCCATGCGTAGGTGACACTGGATATCTCTCTTCCTTGACACACTTGCACTATATCTGAACCCCCTCGTAACTCTGGTGGGTTCCCACTAAAAATAACCTCTCTTTATTGCTTCCACCCCGACGACCCCGCATGGGTCTGAACATCCGGCGCCACTAACACTTGTGGCTGATCCCGTGGAAATTACCCTGCCGTTGCGACCACCGTCGTTTCAACCGCCTGCGCCACTAGTTCAGTTACCTGTGCTGCCAAAATCATCTCTGGTCGTTGCTGCAGTAACTCTTGCTCCCGATGAGCCTCCCTAGTCTCATCTCCCCCTGCTGCTCTAGCTTCTCTCTCTCATGGGCGGCATCTGGAATGAGAATTGAATTGTATGAGTTCACCCTCAAATATAAATGGCAGAATAACGTAAATTCTCATGCGTATAAGAATACAACAATCCTATGATAGGGCTCTATATCAAATATTGCAAAGCCAAAACGTGAAAAGCCGCACAGATCCTAAGTATACTAGAACCTGATGCTCTGATACCTTCTATGACACCCCGCCTAATAAAATACCGGGTGATCAGTCCTATAATAAATTAAAACAGGAATCTCCGTTGGATCATCCTTAGCATCACTGTCAAAAACTTTTTAAAACCTACTAACCACCTAGTATTCCAAAAGCTGGTGCCAATTTTAACTTTTTAATTACACAAAATAGTACATTCGGAAATAAATATAAACCATTCACACAACTGAATGAAAATAGACTGAAACATTAATTAAACAATTTTCCGAATAAACCATCGACCACCAAACTGAAATAATCCAATATAGATATTCAACACCTTAATAAAATACATCTGAAAACTGTACCGAGAAGTCTGGGCGACAATCCCTAAATAAAACTGAAACTGATAAATGATTCCTACTCTAGGAATGAATGAACGATGCGTCTAATCCAAACTCCTGCTAGCATCCACATATGCCACAACTCCGTGTCCCTGGAATAGAATATCAATCCTGGCGTCCCTATGGTTGGACACCTAAAAGGTTTTGAAAATAGTTTTATGGCAAGGGTTAGAACCCAAAACATTTTGAAAATATTTAGCAAGTGAATTAACTGCAGTAATTTAAAATACATGAATGCCCTTCATATTTAAGTTAGTGTCGCACTCCCTTGTGGACATTCTCACCCCTCCACTATTGTTCACACCTACCGGTTACCTTAACCCCACCTAGTTGTACTACCTCGTACAACTAGTCCTGGTATAACCTTCCCTTTCCATACTAATCTAACCTGAGTATAATGATTCTTAAATTATAAGTTATCTCACAATTAACTTAATTAATTCCTCTTAAAAAGTAGCATATAACCGTGTCACAAGTTATATAAAGTAAATACATCACACACTGTATTATTACCTGTATATAATATTTACTACCATTATATACGTACCTTTACCACAATATCCACACACATAACATACGTATATCCATCCCTTCGAGTATACCCTCTCCGGATGATTCCCTCTAAAATACTATCTCATTAGGTGTGCTCACAAAACCTAGTTCCGCAAGTTGGAATCGCTCACCAACTTGGCTCAAAAATATAAATATAGTGGAGGCGGTCATATTCCTTCCCTGAAAGTGAGAAAAATCCCTCACCCATATATACCGGACGCTATGACCTAGGGATATACTCGCCCTACTTCTCAAGCTAGGGGATTCACCCACATCGTGCAACCTCCCTTGATAGCATTAGAGTATATAAATTGAATAAATATCTAGTCACTGATATTTAATATCACACACAATATATACACACACATACACACACACACACACACACACACACACACACACACACACACATATATATATATATATATATATATATATATATATATATATATATATATATATATATTCACTATACCGTATATATATAATATAAACCCCGGCCTTACCGTGCACTCAAAATCCCGCACACGGCCTGTAATTTAATATCACACACAATATATACACGTATATATATATATATGTATATATATATGTATATATGTATATATATATGTATATATATATATATATGTATATATATATGTATATATATATATATATGTATATATATATGTATATATATATATATATATATATATATATGTATATATATATGTATATATATATATATATATATATATATATATATATGATATAAACCCCGGCTTCCCTGTGCACTCAAAATCCGGTACACTGCCTGTAATTTCCAGAGACTGTGGCCCGACTCAACGTAATTAATTTTCTCACTTAATAATTTATCATCTTCTCGATTCTATGATCCGAATCTATATAATTAATTCACACCTCAATTAATATAATATTTTACCCGAGTCTATGGTCTAACGCTAATTAAATTAACTAACACACTCATTAATTTAATACCTCCCTGAGTCTATCGTCCGACTCTAATTAAATTAATTAACACACCGATTAAATCTATTACCTCCCCGAGTCTATCGTCCGACTCTTATTAAATTAATTATTACACCTATTAATTTAATACCTCCTCGAGTTTATCGTCCGTCTCTAATTAAATTAATTATTAAACCCATTAATTTAATAGCTGACCGAGTCTATCGCGTCCGACTCTAATTAAATTAATTAGTACACCCATTAATTTAATAACTCCCCAAGTCTACAATCCGACTCTAATTAAATTAATTAACACACCAATTAATTTAATACCTCCCCGAGTCTATCGTCCGACTCTAATTAAATTAATTAATCAACACAAATCTGAGTCTGTGGTCCAACTCTAATATAATTAATTTACACATTAATTAATCAACACAAATCCGAGTATGTGGTCCAACTCTAATATAATTAATTTACACATTAATTAATCAACACAAATTCGAGTCTTTGGTCCGACTCTAACATAATTAATTTATACATTAATTAATTCATACCAAACTGAGTCTGTGGTCTGACTCCCAGTTAATTAATTTCCAAATTAATTAATAAACAGCCTTCCCGAGTCTACAATCCGAACCTAGATTAATTAATTACAACATCAATTAATTTAATAACTTGGCGTCACCCAACCATTCTCCCCGGACTCGCTCACTTGGTCCATACCTAAATATTTTCCAAGTCTATGTTCCGCCTCCAAATTAATTACTTTCTCTCAATAATTAATTTAATACTTTGACGCCACTTAACCAATATATACCCGGACTCGCTCACTTGGTCCATTTTACATCTCATAATTTCATTCCCACATATTCTCCCACAATGTGTTACACATTCATTTCCATAATTTCCCCAATTATATTTACCTATAATTATTAGCACACCCGGACTCGCCCACTTTGTCCATAATTAAATATTTCACCTAAATTCCTTTAATAATGAAGTGTCGACCAAATACAATACCCGGATATTATTCCTCGGCCCAATACCAATAATTATGAATTATTTGTCCAAATTCGTTCATCTCATGATATACCGTTCACACCCTCCTAAACCCAATTATATCACCATATAATTATTAAGGAATTATGTGTCCCATATAAATTTATCACCAAATAAAAGTAAGGTATTAAAACTCAAATAAAATCCTCATTATAAACAAACTGGCCGAACTGTCAAATTGCTGGGACCTTCGATCGATCGATCCCCCTTGGTCGATCGATCGATCGATCCCCCTTGGTCGATCGATCGATCGAGAAGGTGGTTGTCTTCCTCGGTTTGTTGTTTCAACCATAACCGAATTTCCAAGGTTTTACATCTCCAATTTCCAACCTTAAATGATTATTTTTAACCAATCAATTATTCCTAAAACAAGTCTCAGTCATCTTTAACTGTTTTAGCATTCTCGATTTATACGATATCTCACTATATTTAAAAATGGGTTTCTCCGATTAATTTCCGTTGTTCATTCACGATTGGTTCCACATTCCACATAGTTCATATCACACATGGATTTCTTCTGTAGTTTGCATTCTAACAACCTAGAATAACATTATAATATCACTTTGATTCACCAATACTCACATAACGATTTCCAAATCAAAGACCCATTTTCTCCCCGGAAACCCACCCGAGAATAATTTCATTTTTACGCATCACCATAATATTAAGTGGATATCATAATTTAATCATTACAACAAGTTAACCACTTGCCTGAAATCGTTTGTAGGGTCTGTTTCCATTGGTGTAGAGATTGGTTGATGAAGAACACCCCAAATTAATCCTTTAATTTGGCTCAAAAAGCTCCCAATTGTTCTTGATTTGCTTTCCCCCAATTTTCCTCTCAAGCCCTAGGCTTAGAGTTGTGTTGACTATCGTTACCTAATCTCTCAATTAGGTTAAAAATGCTAAATCCCGTTTTTGGCCATGTGGGCCTAGTTAAAAAGGCCCAACTCACCCCGTGCGGGCCCGGCTATGTCCAAAAATATCCCGAGACCCAATTACTACCCCCGGGTACTCTTTTCTGACTATCTTGACCCATCCGGACGCAATCGCGCACTCGGAATTGCCATGCGTAATACTTTTTGACATTTCCAAATTTGACCTCAAAATGCGACACACATTAATTCAGATAATTAAACTTAAAGCCGCTAATTATAAATAATTCGGCTCACTCAAATAAATTCTCCAACTCATGAATTTAAGTTTTTCCAATTTAAATATTTTTATAACTCCCAAAAATAATTAAATATTAAATCCTCAAAACTACGGGCTGTTACATGAACCTGTGCACTGTTTTAAGAAATGACTCATTTTAGTTTGTATTCAGTCAAGTAATTGAAAACAAATCCAATCTTAGGATAACGTTGTAAGGGGATGCTTTTTGCTATGGAATTCTCAAATGCTTTGATAAAGGTTGTTTCCTCCTTGAAGTAGATTTTGAATTTGGGAATTCGGGTTTTTCTCAATCGTGGCTTTCTTTTAGAGTTTTCTGGTTACAATTCACATCTTTAAAATTGTTTTCCTAAGGACGTAATGGATCTTCATCACCTGGTCGCTTCTGATAATTAGAGAAAATCAATTATGTAAGCAATGACCAATAGTTTCTAAGAGATGACTTCCAAAAATCCACATCTTCATAGAATTATTCATGATAAACTCCATGAATTTCAATCTTCGAACTCAATAAGGAACTACAAGACCTATTCAAAATGGGAACCCAACATTTTTTGGCGATCCCACCTACACAAGATGCGAGTGGCTGATAATATGATTGAACATCATGTCTTTTTGTACAAGGATGTATGTCATCCTTCTTGCTAGATGTATAGAATTGAGCACCCACAGTTTTCTACTGGATAAAAGTTTCTTCTTGCTGAGATAAAAGACTTCAACGTTTGTGTGAGAACTCTTCAATTAGAGTCGACGCGCTTCCCTTTTTCGTACTCAGTGAACCTCCACGTGGCCTGCTTGTGGGTGAGGTTAGAACAAAGTAACCTCCAGGCTTATCGCAAAAACAAGTCTCAAACATTCATTGTTACTTTAGCTACTTAAAAGCTCTGAAACAAATGTACACTTCCACTTTATGATTATGTTTAGAAGTGTTCTTTCACAACGAGTCTAAATTTCCTTCATTATGCTATGATTGGCTCATAACAGTTGGAACTTCACCTTAACCATTGCATATATTGTGGTCATACATCGAACCTTAATCAATTCATCATCACTTTAGAACTTCGTTTGTTTGGGAAGACGACAGGACACAAATAATTTCTAATTACTTTTATCAGTTTACTTTCAAATACGTTCTGACTTTACTTGCTTAAGCTACAAAATTCTCATAACTAGGAGAAATAAAACTTACACATTTCATACATTCTGGAAATTTACATACACCACTGATTTGATAACAAAAATGATAGAATTATTGCATTTGTTTGGACTTATCAACGACAAGAGATTCAGATGTTCTGCTATCAATCATCATCTAAATTGATAAATTTAACTCATATCTACAAAAATATGTTCTAAAGCATATTTACTAATAAAATACATGTTTGCAATTTCTTTATCATGTGTATATGTTTCAACCTTTTCAGATTCCGTTTGGTTGGGTCAACGAATGCACACAAACAGTTCATAATTACTTTGATCTGTTTAATTTCTCAAATGAAGGACTTTTCTTGCTTAGTCTATAAACGACTAATAACAGGGGGGAAATAAACCTTACTCACTGAATACATTAGGGTAATTTACATACATCAATGATTTGATATCAAAACTTATCTAAACATAAAAAAAAAAAAATCTCCATTGTTTGAATACTTCATCATTCTCAATACATTATTCAATCTAAAACAGTTGAGTCCTTACTACCCTTTAAAGCCATTGATATTCTCATTTAATATTTCCATTACTTTGCCTATTCTTTAATACAAAATTCAATTATATGCCTACAACTTTGTTCTGATTCTTCTATTATAAATCCTTTCACATTCTCAATTGATTTTTTTATTGTTCTAATTATTTTTTTATCTATGTTGTTGATTTTCTTTGGTAATCTTATCTACATTATTTTTATACACAAAAAGCATTACACTGTCTTCATCAAAATTTACTTTTGCATTGCATTTTATACTTTTAAACTGAATCGTTATAACTGTTGATTCCTTTCCATCCAATACATAGTGCAGGGTGTTACCAACTCCTCTCATAAAAAAAGGATGATTCAAACAATGACAATGAGGGATCTCCACATATGTATCTCAAACAATGAGGGATCTCCATATTATTCTAATTATTTGAGGAAAGAATACATTTGTGTTCAAACTTTTGGCTGAGATTTTTCGAAAATACCTGAACATTGTTTAGTTGCATCCAAATCTTTCGAAAATACCTGAACATTGTTTAGTTGTAGTCAATTTAGATGATTAGAAATATGTAAAGTCACATTCATCATGTTCAATCACAAATCCACACCTAAATTGGTTAATATTCATTTCTCCACCCTTTTGTCTTTGATTACTTATATTTTATTTTATATTTAATGTTTTTCATCCTATCTCGCAATACAGTTGACATTACCA
The DNA here is from genome assembly GCA_949130495.1 of Sambucus nigra. Classification (NCBI taxonomy): domain Eukaryota; kingdom Viridiplantae; phylum Streptophyta; class Magnoliopsida; order Dipsacales; family Adoxaceae; genus Sambucus; species Sambucus nigra. Next base: position 541,228,744 of record OX422219.1, on the reverse strand, counting down.
CCCAACTGATGATATACTTGAGAGCTTCTTATAAATTTTCAAGGAAAATGGAGTCAACCTTGATGAAATATAGGTATGATATTTTCATTCATTATGTTTCTAATTTATTTATTTTGAAAAATCTTCATAATTATATGGTTCCTTACTTCTTTAAAGAAAGTTCCTTTATAGTGGCATAGGGAGCTACTAAAAAACCTTCTCCCCAAATAGTTCATGCTCAAATTGGAGAAAGAAATTGATAAAAAAAAATTAGGCATTATGTTTTGTGTCCAACATCTGTGTGATATCTCTTTGGATGAGGGGGATAGTGTCGATGAGGATGTTATGAGTGACCGTGATCACTTTTTCCCGATATTTGAGCTTCCTTTAGAAGAGCCCCCATTTGGACATATGGGTGGATGGATCCCCTTTTAATTTTATTTTTATTTTTTTGTTTTTTAGCCCACGAACAAATATTTCCAAATAGAGTATGAAACATCCAAACTAAGAGTTACATGCCTTGGTGTTGACATTCTAACTTCATATAGCATTCTTATAGGAGTTCTAAAATTTACTCGGGAATTCTTCTCCATGGTCAGATCTATGGGAATATTGTTGGACACATCACAAGAAACATCTGTGGCATGGCCTCTTAATTTTAGAGTTGATAGGGAAGTGTCCGTTAGTGAATGTCTCCCACTAAGCTCCTAAGAACCACAAAGATTATTCTTCTGGTTTTAGTAATTCGATTTCTTAAATGTTATAAAATGGTTCAAACTCTTCACTTTATCTCTGATCCCCAATGTTAGAGTCAACGTAAACATGTCATAATGCATCATTAGGCAAACGGGGCTTAGAAAGTAAATGCTTCAAAATACTAATCTCCCTTTCATATTTTTTCTTCATCTTATCAATATGATTTTGGGATTTCTCAGTTTGCTTCTGAGCTTCTGTTGTTTGCATCACATCATATACATTGTGGGGTCAGAATGTAATTTAGCTCCAACGTAGTGAAAAGCAACCAAGGCCTGACAGACCCTCCAAATGCAATGTTGGTTTCAACTTTTAAGAGGAATGGAGTGATATAAACAAAATAAGAAACAGACAGATAGGAAGGGATTTCATTTCATGACATTCCACTAGAACCTGACTTACAGTTACAAGGTGAGGGAGAACATAGGGTGGGGGAGGAGAGTGCATTAAATTTGTAGGGAGATGCATCCCACTTTAATGCACAGATAAATGTAGACGCTTCTATCTATTATATTGATACCATTAAGAGTTATTCCGATATAAGTGTATATTATAATTTAACTGCGTATGTTTTCTTATTTAAAAGTTATAGGATCGTTCACCTCACTATGATCATGAGGTTTATTCAGTTTTGGTCTAGTATCCCTATGAGTAAGGGATCTTTTCTTGGGTCAGTTGTCTCTTTTCCCCGATTCTATATTAACAAGGTTACAACTTATAAATTGCTACTTTTCAATTTTTATCTCTATGACAGTTGAATGCACTGCAGTACAGAAGGATGGATTTTGAAGAATTCTATGCAGCTGCATTAAGCGTGCATAAAATGGAAATACTTGATCGCCGGGAACAATATGCTCGTCATGCATACGTGATATTTGAGAAAGTTGGGAATCAGGGTATCATCATTGAAGAACTTGCATCAGTAAGTTAAGTTTTAATGTGTTTCTATGATTCTTTCTGCGAGAAAGCTTCGCTCTGTATTTTCTAAAATGAAATCTTCTGTATGGCATCAAATTGCATCTATAAATCCCCTTAAATATCTACATGATTTGATATATAATGGTTTAGATATTGGAAAATCAATTAAGGAAGTGAATCTATAATCTAATATAATAAATCGCAATTTACAAGTAATTCATAGTCAACTTCAACTAGCCATAATTTGTTTTCTTCATCAATCATTAATGATGAAAACGACCATCACACAACAATCATAGAGAATAATTAAAGCGAAAATCACACAATTCCACAAAATTTATACATGATTAAGCCTTTAATGGCCTACATTTATAGTGGTTGTTCCTACTCTTCATTATAATATCTTGAATATTAACAGCAAAGCACTTGTAAGGGGTATAGCTTGTTACCCTTTTTACAATGATGACTTTGTAGACACCCCATTCTGTTACCCCTTAAACTCTCCTTAGGTACCTAGCACCTCCCTTCATCACTACAAACCCAGGTCATACCCTGAGTACTAACTTAGAGCCATCAGGTACTCCCAGGCTCCGTTTGATAAAAATTCACAGTCTTCAGCTCGACCAATACTGAATGAATTTTCGATGGGACCGGAATCCCCTTTCCAACGGTCCATCCTGTTTGTGGTTCTGACTTACCATGCAGACGAACGACCCATTTTCCCCCAAAACTCAATCACGAGGGCACCAGACACTCTCGGGCTTCATTTGACTAAAGTCAACTCTTAAACTCGAATGAGACTGAATGAATATTCGAAGGGCACTAAAACCACTTTCCAATGGTCCGCTCCATGCACGATTTTAACTTACAGTATGGAGAAATGATTTGTTTTAATCTGAGAGGTCACCGAACGCTTACAGGGCCCAGTTGACCAAAGTCAACTCCCTGAACCGGATCAAACTCTTTGGAATATCGAAGTACATCTCCTAACCTTTCTAATGGTCCACCTCGTGTGCGATTCTGACGTACCATGCAAATGAGCGATCCGTTTGCGTCTGATGATTCCCCGTCCTATGTACTGACGGATACTGAGCCATATTTGACCCAAATTCAACTCCCTAACCCGGGAGAAGTCTAAAGGAATTTCGAATTTCTTTGCATTACCATTCCGATGGTCCACCCCGTGCGCGATTCTGATCAACGGCTTGTGTTCTGCGGCTTATTTTCCTAAAAGGTTTGAAAGACGCTGCTAAACGGCAGGTCCCAGACCCTGCCTATCGGCAGTGTGCCTAAACACACCTGCCGATTGGAAGGAACAAGGCTATGCCGATCGGAAATGCCCTGGGACTATAAAAAGGAGGTCTAACCTCACTTGCAAAGGGATCCTAAATCTAATAGATATCACTCTCAGCAAATCCAGAAAACCTCTCTCGATGTCAGCGTGATTCCAACACCCAAATCCCTTTCCAAACTTCACTTTTCATCATCCTTTTCATCAAACTTAGTGAATTTACTACCCTATATCATCATCCAAGTCTAAGATCTTCTCTCCAACATTCAAGATCAAACTCAAGATCTTCAAGAAGGTCAAATTTTCTCAACTCTCTCCTTAAACTCTCATAAATTCTCAATAACTTGTTTTATTACTTAGAACTTTTATTATATCATCGCACACATCCTAATATATTTTTTATTTAGTATTATTTCACATCTCTTATTTTCATATAAATAAAAAACCCAAAAAAGAAGAAAAAGAGGGTTTGCTCATAAATTCCAAATGGGAATTCTCATACTTTTCTTACACTTTTCTCACAACTAAAACACTTTTTGTACACACACACACAAACAAATAAGATCATCCCTCCGACTGGATTTAAGGGATAAACCCCACCCCTCGTTTTGCATGCGAACTACACGGACTTTGATGCCTCTATAGGCTACATAGGCGTCTCGGGGTAAAACTCGAGACTCGAGTCCTATATTTACTTTTTCTCTCATTTTTTATTTTCTCTAAACTCCACTCTCTTATATTATATATATACATATATTTATTCTCAGTGGCGTATTATTCCACATGCGTTATAGCTCCATCATAATGGTGAACGTAAGGATAATCGCATAAATCCTATTTTCTAATATTTTTATACCTTCCTATGGATTATTCGCTTTACCTCTTCCATGGTGCAAGTCGATGATTTTTATCGCCACTATATATACACATGCACACACATCATGGGGGAAATAAAAGGAAAATAACAAAAATCCATGAGAGACCGAAAGGGCGTAATGGGTGCCTAACAACTTCCCATTTCGTAACTTAGCCTCCGGACCCTTTTCGAATCATTTTGGTTTCGCATGCATCAGTATGTCTTTGGATGTTGTCCTTCGGGATGGCTCCCTTTCTTTTGTCTGTTTTGAGAAAAATAGACTGGCAACTCTAATCTCTCTACATTTTTTCACCTCACCCAAATGACACCAGCCGAAGACGTGCGGGACCTAAGATCCTCCCTCACGCTCTCCCGCCCATCGTTAGGATTCGGGGGATGGCCACAGACATTATACAGGACATTTAAAACCAAAAGACACCAAACAAAAAATACCATCAAAAGACAACAAACAGAAGTCCTCAATCAGAAACATAAGTCAAAACTAAAGTATTGATGTAGAGCTTCCATCTGTGTGGAGACTTAAACCCAAAAAATGTCCGAGCCTACTGGAATGACTCGAGTTGTAGTTCCATATATAACTTTTAAGAGATGATGTGCAACCCTATTAGATATCTGGACAATATTCTCGTTGGGGATGCATAATCCACCCGAAGGCAGTGAGGGTATATTTTAATTCATTCTTCTCGTTTATGGTAACTCGACCAATGGTAATCTCATGAAGAATATTATTGTAACTATGAAATGTCTCTGTAGTGTAAGGGTACTCGTTTTAATATACAATGTTCAGTCTAAACGTCTTGATAATGAGAGATTGAGTGATTGTACCTGATTTGACCCAACGAACCAAAAATATTCGAGTCGGCCTTTAAGATCTGATTTCGAAATCTATTCAGCATGTTAACTCACTAGAGTTTTGATTCTAATAAAACACATGAGGATAAACCAAGAAATAAAAATGATAATTCCCTAACTATTTCCTAAAAGTCAGAAAATAAAACTTATGACTAGAAAACTTGTGAAGCACAACATGAAACCTATGGAATAAATACATATTAGAGAATTCAACCAATCATCATCATCATGATATTAAATAGTAAGTAAAATGAGATGTCAATCAAAGTGATTTCATAATGCATACTTGTCGACACAACTCTGATCCAATTTTTCTTTCACTTACAAACATTTCTCTGACACTCAATATAAAAGTCTAATGGAATTCCAAGATATTATCATTCATTATATATAGGACAAAAAAGAAAGAAAAGGAATTCCAAGATATTATCAATCATTACATATTCAATCAACCAAATAAAAAATTAGAAGCTAGAACTTGGGACATATTTGAATGTGAAACCTTCTAGCTTCACAAATATGCAAATCAAATAAAACAAATATGTCATTTTTTATCTTGATTATTTCCATCATCTTCTAATTGGGCAAAGAAATATTGTCATAAAGAACAAAGTAATGAACAAAACAGTCAAGTTCTAAATGCTTTTAACGATGGTCTCCATTTTATTATTACTTCACATATAAAAATAATGAATGGTGTAATAAAAGCCATATGCACAAGAGACATCAAAATAGTAGGTACTTGTATGTCTATATGCCAAAAAAATAAGGTCTTTTACAATAAACCCAAACCAAAAGTCATTAAGATAATGAAAATACTTCTTGGGCATTTTGTTAATCAAGTAGAATACAAACCTAAACACTGAATATATACCCATAAAATATTCAACTATACATTCGCAACTTGTTAAGTATTGGGGAACTTGTGAGGCAAGGGTATGAATGTTATGAACATGGATTAATTCTCCCATAAAGAACCTAATCTTATGAACATGGATTAAGTTAATTCTTCCCCATGAAAGAAGTATAGTGCCTGAGGAGGCACTATTTTCTCCCATCTGACATGGCTTAGAAGCCGCCAGGGGAAATATAATGAGGACTGTCAAAGGATAACTAACTAAACATACCAATATTCTCCAAGTTCTAGAACGGGGTGCAACTCTCCCCAACATGGCACGGACCAACGAAGGCATCGAGCTCCATGCTCTACAAACTAATTTACTCATTTATCTATGGTTGGACTGAAACCAATGAAGTATCATGTAAAGAAATTTGGCATGATTACCAATGGATACTCAGGGGGAAGTGCCAAATGGAATCTCTCATCCAGCCACATGAACAACATCACCGGGATCCCTCTCAAAATATCAGAGTGGCCTTCCCACTAAGCGTCTAGATCGTTCAGGGTCTCCGTCACTATCACCATTACAGGATTATAGTGATAAGACATCCATGTTGTAATTGCAGCCAACCGAGGATCCACCATTAGGTCCCCCACTACCAGTAAGAGCCTCGAAGTTAAGTCCTGGTCCATAACTCCATCATGGCATGAATCATTGAAATCCGTCAAATGTACATAATACATGATATACGGAAGAGAGATCATCCCTCCAGTAACCAATGGTTGAGCCACCGAAGGGGAAATGTAGAGAAACTCTACTAACAGAGCTCGAGGAGATTGAGAAAATTTGAGAATAATCATTGCTACGCTGGGATTAATTCCCAACATGATTGGAAAATCTTTGTAGGTCGAACAGACCTCGTCTAAACCAGAGAGAAAAATATGGTATTCAGGGTACCAAAATTGCGTTGCCCTAGCCAACATGCTCCAATCAATTGCCTGGTTACACCACATGGAGACTTGACTCAAGTTGAAAGCTTCGTAGTCCACGTTATACATGCATATGGCTTCTAGATTTTTGAGGTAGGAAGAGAATTCTACGTGCATAGGAAGGGCCATTTGGGAAATAATGGAGCAGAAAGTAAGAAAAAAGAAGGAGGAGAAAGTGAGAATGGATGAAAAACTACACCCCTTTAACCCCCTTTTATACACAAAAGTCTTAGATAAAAATAAGAAACCTAAAGAACCCAAATAATGCCTACCCCACAAAGTACTTTGGGTTGAAAGAAAGTGCAATCAAAGCCTTAGGGTGATTTGACTTGACCCATATGTCGATAGGTAGGACAAGGGGTAGGTCGATCGGCAACCCCAAATTTTATAAAATTTTATCTTTCCTTTTTTTCTTAAAATCAAAAACTCGAAATATAAATCCTTATTTTTAGACCCCCGAGTTATTTCTTCTAAAATTATCTATTTTTAGCCATCATTTCTCGTCATAAGTCTTTTAATACCGATCTAAATAAATATCCCATCAATTTCACAATCTTAGCAGCAAAGTAAAAGAGTGCATGTAGAATAAGTCATTAAATCAAGAAATAAAAATATGCTCCATAGATATATTTCCATTGCATGATAAAAAAAAATTGGTAGAAGAAGAAATAAAAAATACGTAAATAACGGGACTTAGGCCCAACCCACCATCTCTCTCTTTCTCTAGACCCTCAATCCATACGGCAGACATGCTTCACCCGGTGGCGAGGTATAAAACCTCCACTTCACGATCCTGATCCCTCATCTGAGGTAGCAGGCAAAACCAGACAAGAAGGAACAAAGTCCTTAACATAAGTAGTCGTAGAAGCCACCCAGTCCATAATGTCTTTAGTCAAGTGGTTGGCACCCGAACATGCTGTAAGCAAAGCAACAAAATTAAAATGAAAATAAGTAAAGAGAAAAGAAAGAATCAAAAAGAGACAAGAAAAGATAAAAAAAAATATATACCTCATGCTGAAGGAAGTCCTCCGTAAGCCCCATCAATCGCGGTTCTGCTTCATTAGGGCGATGCGACAGGTCATGTCATCCCCTTATAGTCAACTAAAAATTATAGGAGGGTGGAGTAACCTGAATAAGCGAAGCCTCCTCTGTCGTTGTCGCCATCGATGGTGTGCCACTTGTGCTCTGAAAAATTCACATCATCCTACTCATACCCCTGCCCGAAGTTGTATGAGACACATGCATGTTCAACACATAATAAATGCATGAAGACATCAACCAGCTCGTCACAAAATCAAGGTAGTCACATGTCACCATTGTGTCCATGGAAATCGAATAAGCCTCGTCAAGCATCGCTTCCATCATATCCTCTTCCAACATCTCCCGCACTCACCTTGTGTACATCGGAGGCACTGAAGGTGGGACAACCACCTCATGCTCCATAATGTACCGCACCACTCTCTCTCCTAGGTACCAGACGTACCCAAAATCGTGCACCATCAATCGCCACATCTGGACGTGCATACCCATCACCCCTGTATCTAGAGGAGCCATCCCCCAAGGGTAAAAGGTCACCTGCAATCCCCGATAAAGAATCAGTATTCATGCGAGTAAGAAAATGCCAAGAAAGAACTCAAAAGAAACATGAAATAATCCGATCACACGTTAAGGTGTTTAAACTTGACGCATCACCGTCAAGGATAAATATTGGTACAATCATCGGTTGGACTTCTGCCACCAAACAATCCCTTAGAATTCCCCCAAATCCTCAACCTTCAGTCTTACTAACCTAACATTAAGCCCAATCACCTCATAAAACCACGTCTACAAAAGAATTCCAAAGGTCACTATACTTACATAGGTCACTAGGGTTCCTCACCCTAGAAGAGAGGTGGTGTGACGGCTCACGCAGAAGAAAGTAATCCTCAACTACTGGCTTAAATAAGTCAAAGGCATTCTCATTTCCCAAAGCAAGGGGCACCCTAGCTCACCCCTTCAGGCCCGCCTAATCATCAACACTCAACTGCTCCAAGTTATATCACTCATCGAAAGAACCCTCCATTTGAAGTCTTGAAGAAAGAAGGACTTAAAATGGATTTTAGAGAGAAGAAGAAGAAGATTCACATGCAAAAAGATGTGAAAAATGAGGAAGGTTTACCCTTTTTGTAGGAGTCTAAACGGCATGCCTATCGGCAGACCCCTGCTCATACCGATCGTCACCTGACTATTCCTCTACCCAAGGTAGCACAGGAGTTTGTGCCATTGACAAACGACAACCCCTACAACATGTTGGTCGGTGTACCCCCCCAAATTTTTACAAAAAATTCCAAAAAATACCAAAAAAATCCAAATATTCTCTGAACAATTCCTAAAAATGGCAAACAGATTTTAGAACATTTCTTCACCAACAAAACCATTTTAAGCTCTCATAATCCCAAGTTAGATTGATATTACACTCTTACCCCTAACATAAAATCATAAACATATACTGCAAAATGATGCGTCCCAAAAGTCCACTACATTTCTCGAGTGGAACCCAAACCTCAAAATCAAATGCTTCCCCAAATCCCCAGCCAAATATCTTTCCCCAAAAAAATTTCAAGACAACATAATCCCCAGGGAAACTACAAATGCACCTACACCCCCAAGATAATTTCCCCAGGAGAGTTATTACCTGCACTATAACTTTAGGTCCTCATAATGGACATCAACCCACGGAATTAGTCGTTATAACTTTATGCCCTCAAAATCGACCGCAACCTGAAGAATCGGTTGTCATAACATTAGGACCTCAAAATTGATCTCGACTCATAGAATCGGTCTTCCATCTTTAGGTCCTCAGAATTTACTAGGCCCTTAGGATCGGTCTCCTCAACTTTAGGTCCTCAGAATTGACCTTGGCCCACATAATCGGTCTCCTCAACTATAAGTCCTCAGAATTGACCTCGACCCCTAGAATTGATCATCTCACTAGGCCCTCAAAATTTATCTCGGTCCTCTAAATTGATCGTCCTAACTTTAGGTCTTCAGAATTGTCCTCGACCCACAGAATCGGTCCCCTCAACTTTAGGTCCTCAAAATTGACCTTGGCCCTCAAAATTGGTCTCCTTAACTTTAGGACCTCAAAATTGACCTCGACCCTCATAATTGGTCGTCACAACTTTAGGTCCTCGGATTTGACCTTAGCCCTTAGAATTGGTCATCCCTAACATAACCCTAGGTCTTTAATATTTACCTCGATCCACAAAATGGATCATCCTCATCTCTTTGGTTCGCAGAATTGACCTCTTTCCCAAAATAAACATGTGGTGTCTATTTGATGGCTTTACTTATTACAGTCTCACCCATCGAGGGTACCTATATACACCACATTCTAGGACCCCCTAAACTCTCCTTAGGTCCCTAGCACTTACTCATTCATAATAGAACCCTAGGCCATACTTGGAGTACCGATCTAGAATGCATCGGGCGCCCTCGGCCCCCACTTAACTCCTATTAACTTTCTTATTTGAGTGAAAGATTAATGAAACTTTGAATATATCTGAATTCCCTTTCCAACAATCCATCATATGCATGAATCGGCCTTACGGTTTGGACGAATAATCCATTTTATTATCGAAAATTAATCTAGAGGCCATCATATGTCCTCGAGCCCCATTTTAACCCCAATGAGCTTTCTTACCCCAGATAAATATGAATGAATATTAGAAATGCTCTGAATCCCTTTTCCAATGGTACACCTTGTGCGTGAATTGGCATAACAGTTCAAATAAACGAAACATTTTCCCTCGTAAAACTAAATCGGAGGCCATCGGGTGCTCCCGATCTACATTTGACTCCCATCAACTCTTCCGCTCAAATAATATTGAATGAATATTAAAAATGCTCTGAAAATCCTCTTCAACATTTTACCCCATGTGCAAATCAGCCTTACGGTATGAACAAACGACCCATTTTACTTCGAAGGGTCATCGGGCGCTTTAGGGTCCCATTTTACTAAGGTTAACTCTTCGAAATAAACAAGAGTAAATGAATCTTCGAAGGGCTCTAAATAATCTTTCCAACGGTCCATCTCATGCGTGAATTGGCCTTACGGTTAGGATGAACGATCCATTTTCCTTTGAGAATCACCTATCCAAAATATCATCGGGCACTTATGAGCCCCATTTAATCACAGTCAACCCCTGAACTCGGCATAGGCCCCATGGATTCTTTAAGGGCTCTAAATACTCTTTCCAATGTCATAAACCGTGCATAATTCAGACTTAAAGATTGCATTTTATGACCATTTTTCTCAGAAATATGGATGAGGTTGCCAAATGGGAAACCTATTTCCCTGCCTATCGGTAGTATGTCTGGGGTTTCCTGCTGATACGTAGGTCATGTACAATGCCGATCAGTACCCCCTTGACCTGATATAAGGAGAGCATGAGTTAACTTCAAGAGGTTCCTCATAAACATCCCTCTCAATGATCTCAGCAACATTCTCTTAAAGTCAACATGGTTTCCCTATTGAAATCTCCCCTCCACGTTCTATTTCCATCCCTTTCACACCCAATTTAGCAAAATCATTTCCCTCTCCTTCTACCACCTCCATCCAATTGCAAGGGCATCCCATCAATAATCAAGATCAACCTCCAAGGCTTTAAAGAATGTACAAACATTCTTCTCTCTTTAAATTTCCTTATTTTTGTATTAGTTATTTAATCTTAATTTAGCATTTCATCGTTGTTAGTCCATACACTCTAATATCCAATCCTTTATTAGTAGTATTGTACATAACATATTTTCTATAAAAATAGTAAAAAACAAGAAAAATATGTTTTGCTCATAAATTTCAAACGGGATTACCCACCACATTTTCTCAAATTAAAACATCATTTTTCTACACACACACACACATCTAAATAAAATCCCCGGTTGGATTATGGGATAAACCCCTCCCTCGTGTTGCATGCGAACTACATGGACTTTGATGCCTTTTTAGGCTACGTAGGCGTCTCGGGTTAAAACTCGAGGCTCGAATCCTCTTTTCCTATTTTTATTCATATATTATTATACTTGTGATTCTTATCCGTGCTTTATCTTACACATATTATCATTTCACCATAACGATCGATATCCTGATGAGCGCTCACATTATGTTTTTTATTACTATTTCAAGAACACTCCTACGGATGACTTCACTCTACCTTTCTCCATGACACGAGTTGATAAATTCCATTCTCCATTTGTATATACATGCGCACACATTTCACGGAGTTATTAAGGAGAACAATAACACGTGCCCATGAGAGACCAAAAGGGCGGGATGGGTGCCTAACACCTTTCCATTCCATTACTTATCCCCAAAACCTTTGAACTAGTTGGTTTCGCATGCATCAGTATGTCTTTGATGTTGTTCTCTCGAGGCGACAATATTTATTTCGCCTGTTTTCTGCAAAATAGGTTAGCAAATCTATCTCTTTACATCACCCGCCATCGACGACGGATGAAGCACGGTATCTTCTTCTTCACCCCTTCCTACTACACGCGTGAACATCGAAACCCCTCCCCTCGGAAGGATGAAAGAAAAGTGAGAAAAATAGGGATGGCCACCCAATGGTTTAGGACTATAAAATTATAATTGAGGAGGCTCATAAATGTTTTGATTAAAATCTCTAGATCCTAAGGCTAGAAAGGTACCTTGGGTATAGTTGGCACTATTCGGCGTAATGAACTAAATGATTCATATACCTACAGAAAAAGGTAATTCGATGAACAAACGTTTCCTTTAAAGGAATTTAATGGTAAAAATTTACTAAATTTTCAATGAGTCAAATCGTAAAAGCTACAAATCTTAATGGGATAGATGGAAGACCAATTTCTTAATCCAACAAAAACTCCTATCGATTATAAGCATATAATTGGCATTTATCAACCTAATAGATCTCTAATACAACATGTAACTAATACCTACACTTGTACTCTACTATTATACCTATGTACAACTAAACGAGAAATCTCATGGCTCATGACTTAAACTAATCGAAAAAAGAAGAACATACAACTGATAATGGACAAAACTAAAAAAAATTAATGGATGAAGTGTTAGTACAATTGGATACATGTTTCTAGAGATTTAAGGCTCTAGAAGGTCTAATCCTCTATTTGTAAAAACTAACAAATCTAAAAAATTGCACGGTTCACATCTAGGGTTTAAAAAGCTGCCTAACAAACCCACGGGTAATATCCGATCAACCTTATTATAACAAACGATCAAAGATACTAAATGGGTATAAACATATATCACCTAAAGAAACTTGTGAGTGGATGTTGCAAGACTTTTTAGTTATCAAAGCAATGAGAGAAAACGGAATACCAATCCCTATTTTTTTATATTTTTATGCGACCAGTTTACGTGGAGCCTAAGTGATAATAAGGGACCCACATTAAATCCATCCAGGGGGTCGGCCTCACTTCCAGCATGAAGTCAACTCAAGTATCTTATATTCTCGATTTACTTCAGTGGACAACTGTCCTTGTCAGACACATCTGTTTCTCATACCATATAATTGTACCCACATCCGTACATGATGGAGTACCAATAAGTCACATGATAAATAAAGGGAGCGTGTTTGTTACCCACTCACTCCCTCAAATCATGATCTGTAACTAATTCATACCAATCTGTTATAACATCTGTATTGGTTAACTGCCTGACCTATCCACCTGTACCTTAAGATTCCTAGCTAACCACCTAGAACTAGGAGGGGAACCCACAGGGAAAGGGACGGCTCAATCATCCCTATAATCATAGAAATCCTAACTATAAACCCTCAATTATATACTAAGAAATAGTTGCACCTATGGATGTAGGTTACTTCTTTTAGCTGAACCATGTCAACCTTGTATAATTTTCATTATCTCTCATCCCTATCCTCTTTTCCATTCCAATTATTATTTCTTTATTTGTTATCATAAACCCCCTGACTAAGATAAAAGTTATCTCACCATTTTTAGACAATAACACTGTTCCTACTAACCAACTGAATAAAACAATTAAGGTTTATAGTAATTCTACACGATCAAACAATATTTCGTTCAAAAATCCTATTAAAATGATTAAGATTTTAAATGATGATCTAATGGTCCTGACGGTAGGATTATTATACACTAATGGAGTAGCCATGCGATTTAACGGTTAGGAATTGATATATCAATTATCTAAAAAGTATCCTATGTGAAATAATGGTAAAAAACCTATACATGAAAATATTTTCAACCTATATGCCACCATTATCAAGAACCTAAAGATTTTAACACGTTTAATAGTATAAATCTATAGGTAATTAATGTATTCGGTTAATACAATAAATGGAGCCATTGGCTCCTTCGAAGGTCATAACTTGTTATATCTAAGTGCAATAGGGACCCTATCATCACCTAAGGCATATACGGACAAAACAAAAAACTATAAGCTAGAATCCTTTAATTGCACTAACATTAATGGACAACTGGCAACACTAGCAGATGTGTGTAATAGGAAACGTAAAGTGTTTGATAAAAATCATAAGCACAAAAAATGTTATTTTAATAAACACAAAAAATTGTTTAACAAAATCCATTTACAACCACACTAATTCTGAAAATTATTTTTCATAAGAAATTAATTCAATTTTACTTTTAGAAAATATTTTAAGCACGTAATAAATAAATTCTAGTATGATATGCATGAGTGCCTAAAACATATAATTTTTGCATTCACATGATATTTTACCTTTTTAAAATCCTAGTCTTGAATGTTGAATAGAATTGCGTATATGATGTAAAATATAAAGTGATCTCAAAATAAAAAAAAAAATTGACACAATATCCAAACTACTTATAACACATAAATACTATGGACTCGAGCAAAACCTCAGAGTCAAATATTTAGGGTGTTTGAACACTATGTTGTGGGTTAATGACATCATACACTTTCTGAATGTACTTGGCTTCACTTTCATCATCTGATGATGGATTCTCTAAATTGAATACATTGAATCCAATGGTCTTGTTTCCAAATGACAGACTTAGTTTGCTACTACAACATTTAATGATCGCATCAGATGTGGCCAAAAAAGGGTCAACAAAGGATGATTGGTATTTGTGTGGATGGGTTTAGTACATGCTAAGTATCTAAGACCACAAAGATACCAGAAAGGTTGTCTCACCCACTTTAATCAAAATATCATCTACAACACCTCTAGACACCTTAACAGATTGACTAGCTAAAGATAAGGACATATTAGTGGGCTTTAAATCCCCCGAACCAAGTTTATCATACACGGTGTATGAAATACGATTCACACTCACTCCTAAATCCAAGCGATCTTTTGATATAGTGTGATCCCATATCTTGCTAGAGATCATCGGGATCCCGAGATCCTTATACTTGATGGTCATTTTATACGATCTAATTGATCTACTTTGTTCGATGACAAATGCAACGTTGATAGTCCTCTTTAACGTATAAAGGTCCTTAAAAAATTTGACATAACACGAGAGTTGTTGTATAGCGTCAAGTAATGGGTTATTAATGTGCACTTACTTGAATACTTCATACATCTGGTCCTCTTGCGACCTTTTTTAGGCACCAAACATCGAGAAAATGGAGCTTTAGAGATGTGGGACGCTACACAAGGTTCAGAATACATGAGTGGATGAATGACTTAACCCAAACCATTTTCATGGTTAAGTGGGGGTCTTGCTTCTCCTCGAATTTTTTAGTTTTGTTTTTTATCAACTCGTGGAACTTAGTGTTTACATATTTTCCGGACCTAAGCGTGATTATAAAATTGACATATTCTTGGTCTTGGGATGAACTAGCAATATGTTTCTTGGAAAATTCGGTTGCCTGAATGTGACCCTTTGGGTTTGGTTAAGGTTGACTTGGGAACTTCCTTTTCTTTCTCTCGTTAAGGTTCTGAGCTAGCAAACCTACTTGAACCTTGAGTTTTTCTATGGATTGAGTTTTCAAGTGCAAGCTCTGTTGGGTATATTAGAGGTCACTTCGAGTCAACTATTTGAATTAGAGGGTATTTGGAGTAAGTAAATTTATCGTGGTCTCTCAAGATTAGATCTTTTGGGACGAAGGATACAATGGTGTGGGTGGATTCTTTTGGAAACCCTCGTGGGTGGGTTATCAGAAGACTGACCTACTTGGTAGTAACCTTTAGAACATGAAATATTAGGATGATCCACCCTGAGTTGTAAGAGCTCGAATACGAGTCATATCTCGGATTATTTTCATATAGGGCATTCTTTTACTCAACCAAAGCCTTGTAAGTTGGGAGTTTGGAAAATGTTTTGACCAAATAGTCGAATGCATCACAACGTAGATGCATGGGGGTTGTTATTTATTGTATGGCATCTAGTGCAACATGGGTTCCAACTTTACTCATTTAAAGTAATTCTAAAAGGAAGAGCAAGGTGGATATTTTAATGCTCACATCAAAATTATGGTCAACTTAGTGCATGGTACCAATTTTGATTGGAATTGACCTAAATTCTCAATGGGGTTCCTAACATTGGGACTTTTTTATCTATGGATTATAAGAAATTCCAGGCATTAATTTCACTATTTTTCATAAAATATCCATTGCATATTTATTCTAACATCGCTCGGGTATTAAAGTCAAACCCTTCGTAGATTATTTAGATTTGGCGTCCTAACTTGATCCCATGATATGGACATTGCAGTAGCAAGTCCTAGAACCATTATAAGTATATAGATAGTTATTCTCCCTCTCATTGGCCAAATATGTTTAAGTCATGACATATTGATGTTTTCTTTTAGTTCGAAAAGAATATTTGGAGAAACATTGCACTCATTTGGTTCTAGCTAGGGATAGATTGGGGTTCGAGTGATTGAAACCAGCTCTCCTTACTCTCTTTAAAAATGAATTGGAATAATTTAAGTTGAACAACATCATCGAGAAGTTATTGGTCTTTCACTATCCTTAAAATATCATTGAATCCACGTATGAGCAAATAGGGGTCCTCTTTCTCTGTACCCCTTAAAATAGGTATCATTTGGATAGTTCCCTAATTAAATTCGAAGTTATTGACATTATGCGGGGGAAGAATGATACACGATGATTGACTAGACCTTTTGGGGTATGGGTAGTCCCTAAGGGCTTGGGATGCTACTTTGTTTCCCATTTTAGAAAAAACCGAGACTGTTCCAAAAAAGGTGATTGGGAAATTGATGGATTCCTCACTCGATAATCTATCGCTATTGTGTCGAACCAATTACGCATACACGACGTGCCTCACTCACGTTTCTCTTCTTCTTTTTTTATCTTTTTTATTTTTTTTAATTTTTGATTTTTTTTAAAGAAAAAACATATAATGTAACTCAAAACCACATAATTTCTAAACTAACACAAATCAATTTGATTTATCTAATTTAGGTGAGGGGAATTTTATTTAACTCTAATTTTCTCAAGGTTAATCGATGATAACACGGGTCTCCAAATTAATCTCCCTAATTAGAAAGTGCATACTCTTTGACAAAGGATAATATAAAAGATGACCAACTACGGTTATCGCCTCAAATTTCAATATTTCCTCCAGATGGGTGTTTGGTACGAAGACGCATTAAAAATCATCAATAATAAATAAGGTAAAACAAAACTGATTTGACAAGTCCGCATTGGAGTAGTTTTGAATTCTAGCCATGTTAAGAGTTTTCCTACGAGATATCTGAACACCATAGGGCCAACGTCTAATTAATTTTAAATTAAAGTGATGGATCAGGTTATGCAAATGCTTGATTAATTTGATGATTTTAGGGCCAAGGAAGGGTGATGAAATCTCCACTTTATCTTGAAAATGGGTTTTTCCCATTTTCCACGTGGACTTTTTATGGTCACTTGTTTATGTTGGACCAACTATTTATTTGAAGTGGATCGAATGAAAATGTTTCCTAAGTATCAGTCACTCCGAGAGTACTTTGTGCGTGTGACAAGATTGGACACGTATCTTTAGCGCTCTCACACCCTTGCTTACTCTTTTTTTTTTAGATTTTTTCTATTTTTTGTCTTTTTCTTTTTTCTTCTTTTTGTATTGTTTTAATGAATGCGCTACTGGAATGTAACAAAAATAACTACACCAAGAGGAAGTGTGATACAAAAAATATAAGACAAAAATAATACCATACATGCACTAACGGGGTAGATTAACATGAAAAATTATAATAAAATAAAAAGCACACTATGAGATATTTTTTTAATATTTTGGAAATAGAAAAATATGCTACTGAAAAAAGTTCTTTTGTATATATATATATTATCCATAACTTAATCCCATCACATGGAATTGGCCACATGAATTTTCCTTTTCCGTTCCAATCTATTATAAGCAATATTATCGTTAAAATTTAATTCCTCAAGATCTCTCCTAATAATTTCTTTCCAAGATAGCTTAGGATGACCCTTTTGCCTTTTACCCTCTATTTCGAGTAGTCTTCCTCTTGTTATTGGTGCATCTAATGGTCTAGAAACACATGTTCGTACCACCTAAGTTTACTTTCTCCTAACGTATCACTCATGGGATATACTCCTAGCTTAACTCTAACATACTAATTTTTAATCTTGTCCTTTATAGTAATTCACATAATCCATCGGAGCATCCTCATCTTACTAAGATGGATATTTTGTTCAAGTGTTTTCTTTAAATTCCAACACCCCTCTCCATAGAGGGTCGCTGGCCTAGAAACCCTTATAAACATTTTCTTCTAATTTATTAGTTATCCTCTTATCGCATAACACCCCACTCACTTGTATCCATTTTATCCATCCAGTTGTTATTCTATTCGTAACATCCTCATTACTCTGTATCACTTAACCTAAATAATGAAAATTATTAGTTTTATTTATCACTTTATCTTCAATCTCTAACATTATGTTATCAGACGACTCATTATTATATTTACATTCCATATATTCAGTTTTATTTCTACTTATTTTAAGTCCCTTGACTCTAAGACATTTCTCCAAGTATTCACTCTCATTGCTAAGGCCTGATTTGAAGTATTTAATTAAACTATATCATCCACACACAGTATGGGACATCTACTTGTATGTCCTTAATAACCTAATCCAAAATTAAGGAAAATAAGTAATGACTTAAAGCCGATCCATGATGTAGTCCCACTTTAATCGTAAAATCATTAGTTTTTCCACAAATAGTTCTTATCCTCTAGTTTTTATGTTGTCATAGATATCTTCAATAACTTAAATATAAATAATAGAGATTATTTTCCTCCTTAAATCCCACCATATTTTATCCCTAGGTACTCTATCGTATGCCTTTTCTAAATCTATAAAGACCATGTGTAAATTTTTATTCTTATTTCTACATTTCCCCATTAACTATTGTTGTATGTAAAAATTACGCTCCCACGTGGACTAATGATGAATGTACACCTGTACTCCAATGTGGTCGACCAACCATCCAATCAGCTTCAGGGACACTTAATCGGCTGGAATGTCGACCAACTCCAAAAGGCCAACCAATAGGAATAATACTAGTTACTAAGATGGGATGCCAACTAGCACTTAATTCTAAGATTTTCCTTTATTATACCAAGATGTAAATGACTGGAAATATAAAGGCGCTCTATCTCTAGGGTTTTGTAACCACTATAAATACGAACTACTCCCTCATCTCAAAGGATAACTCAAATCACTAGTGTACAGCATACTGAGCCATTGTAAACCCTACTAAATAAAAACAACAATGGACGTAGGCTATTTTAAAACTGAACCACTCTAGAACCTTGTCTCTTGTGAGTGTGGTTTGAGATACTTATCTTATTTTCATATATGTTTACAAAATTGGAGTTAATACAATTTTAGACATCAACAGATTGGCATCGTCCATGGGAAATGTTTGTCTATCATCATTCTCTACCATTTGTTTTGTTTCTTTGCCTTCGAAGAAATGAATGATATTGAAAATAGTGCTCGAAATGAGAGTAATACCATCATCCCATCTGCTCCTCCTAGTGTGAAAGACTTCCCTAGATTTATTCTCATTCTGGTTAGAGGTCAAGAATCCATGCAAGAGTGTGTCAAGCAATTGCCCCACATTATGCAAGCTAAGTCCTCTAATTCTAAAAGGGATATGCCACCACATCCATCTAGACATGAAAGGAGTTATCATTATCGTTCTTATCATGATAGGTCGTATCATCCTAGTGAAACTTTTTCATTTATCTCAACAGATTACTATCATGGTGGATCTTTTTCCATTGGATGACCAAGTGTCTTAGAAAGTCTAAACACGGAGTCTGCTTTTCTCTTTTGGGTTCATGGGAGGGTATTAGATTTGTATAGGCATTTTGATTTGATAATTCATATTGCTTTTATTTTGTACCCGCATAAACCTAGGGGGATATTTGTAAGGACATTATTTTATTTTCCTTTAACATTTGAGTATCTCATATACCGCTACAACAATCGAAGAAATATTCAAGAACATTCAAGCATCAAGATGGATCAGAATATCAAAGTTCTTCAATAAAAAAAGTCTCCGCGAGATTAATTTTTGTAAGGTTGTGTTTTATTCCCTTAATGGTTCATTATAGAGTGTTGGGATACTTTTTGCAAAATATTTTCTAAGTTTTGGAGTGAAGTTTTCGTCAAAGAATTTTTCTAAGTGTTGAGGCAAACTATTTTGTGACGAAACAAAAAAGAAGTATTAATTGTTTAATCTCGTTTGAGTGACAACGGGACTTCATTCGAGCGACATGTTGATGTCGTATGAAGTTATTTGAACGACATGTGCCCCGTTCGAGCGACAGATTGATTTCGTTCGAGCGAGCCGGCGATTTAGATTTTCTATAAATAAAAAATCCAACTTCGTTAGAATCTTTGTCTTCTCACTTTTAGGGATTTAATCCCTTTTGTTTCCAATTCACAAATCCCAATATTTTATGCAAATTATTTTGAAACCCAAAACACATCTTTTGTTGACGTTTCTCTTGTGGAAAAGATATCTACTACTGATCTAGGTGCCACTAAAGGGAGGTATTGGGCTAACTATGATTGCGCGTCATTGGGAGTACTCGTGGGAGTTCCTTACTGATTGGGACTGCGGTTCTTGATGACTTTAGGCTGCGTGTCTATGTGATTGTTTCGAGGAATGATTATTGCGAATTTTATTATGTAATTGTAAGTTTCCATTTAATAATTCATATTAAAATAAAAGTTTTAACCGAAAGGTTTTTTCCCCTGAAATATGTGTGTCAGCAACATATTTGAGATGGTTTGATTTGACCACTTAGATGAATGTTTTAGGGTCTGATTTATTTGGTTTAAAAATTGACTTTAATTAAGTAAGTTTGATGAAATTAGAAATTTGCTAATAATTTGAATCAAGAATCACACATAAAGCACCCTCTCACCAACACCCTCTAAGTTTAAGACACCGGTTGTTACTACCAAGTATTATGGGAAGACGAATCCAGTCTTGCATATAGAGCAATATCAAGTTGTTGTTGACATCTACTCAGTGCCTGATGAGTTGAGGTATAGGGATTTCTCCAGTTCTATAACAAGGAAAACCTAGATTTGGTATAATTACCTCTCAAGAGGTAAAATCTCTAGTACTCATCAGTTAGTTGAAATGTTCATTAATAATTTGGCTTTTGCCTTTTCTTTTGGGCTCTTTTAAACGGTGGCTTTCACAACGAGTCAATTTTGCACTCTCGCAACCCTTTCACATGAACACTCATCATTTTTTTAATATCAATCCTCACGATAAACGGTTCTTACATTCACACTCATCCTTAATTCTACTTACGCATAGATAACAAGATTGAGATAAGAACACCTCACCAAATTCAAATATGCAAGAGAAGTTAAACATCCATATAAACTCGTGCATGTGTGCAATGAAGGCATATATACAAAATTTAATCAAAATACAAATTAACTTTGAAAACAACCCCATACAATCAATGGTTAAGATCATTCTGACATCAATACTAATTACCAAATGTCCTAGACACATGGATAATGAACCAATGGGGGTCCAAGCACACCAAGATGCCATATCAAACACATAAACTCAAAAACAAAAATTGAAAATATTTTTTTCTTTTCAAACTTATTTTAACTCAAATTAAGGAAAAATCTTTTTGTATTTTTTAATAAGACTCAAAACAAATGAAAAATATAATACAAAAATGATACACATGTCATCATACTAGCTAGAATATATCATGAAGCAAACAAGCATATGATAAACATGACAACGCACTCATCCTTTTAATTTAGCATGGGAAGAATCTAGTGCAACCAAATGAGAATCATGATGTTTTAGTCCTAAAGCCACTAAATTTGATTTCCTAACCTAAGTAGGTGTGAAATAACTCATGGGGTTTGGAGAACCGGGGAAACTTCATTCCTAAACTTTCTAGGAGCCTTTATAAGGTCGTAACAATAACGCCTAAGGTGACCTTTCCTACCACAAAATGATCAAGTGTAACGATGATGGGAATGATTACCTACATGTGGACCTTTTCTAATGTTCCTACTTTTTCTCACACATGCATGGTGGGGGGGAGGGGGGGGGGGGGGGAGGGGGAACCACTCTCGCATTGAAACCTATACCACCCCTATCTTCCTTAATTTGGACGATGCCTAAGATCTTATCTAACTTTTTTTACTTAGCCTCCAAATCAAAGTTAACTCTAGACGAGTCTCTCAAACTTTTCTCTAACTCACTAATCCTAGACTCTAGTAGACGCCTAGACTCCTCAAAATCTAAGATCTCCTTTTTTAAAGATTCCATCAAACCACGGAGATTATCTCTCTCACCCTCGACACACTCTAATTTTTCGCTAAGAGTTTTCTCTCGTGCCCCAATACCCTCAATCAGTTTATCATTATTTTCTATGGCACATTCATTCAACTTAGCTTGCAATTTAGAGTTAGCCTTTTTCACCTTCATTGTTTCGTCATACAACATTAAATGCAAATTGCAACTCTTTCAAATCAACCTCCTCTTTCTCACTCACTTCACCCTCACTAACATGGGATTCACACACAATGGCCTTAGAAGTGTCATTTACATGACAATTGTCATAGCTCACATGACATGCCATAAACGCAACAAAGTTACGCTCAATGGGGGAACTCCCTCCCTCTTTTGGATCACTATTACTTAAGGTGGAATTATATGATATAGGTTGCTTGACCTCCTTTTTAAGTCTAGTGGGACACTCCTTAACTTTGTGACTGTAACCTTCACACCCAAAACACCTATCCGACTCATCATGTTTAATAATCTCTCCTTGATTTTTAGGAACTTGCTCTTCTTTGTTGTTCTTGAATTTTTCAAATATCTTACCATCTTTCGATTAATTTTTAAACTTAATAAAATTTTAAAATTTATTTTCCAATAAAGCGACATCCTAAAAATTAAAATCGGAGTCAACATTCAAAACTTTAGTTTCCTCCTTTCGGGTTTTCAAAGCAATACCCTTTTCTTTCTTAGGAAATTGCTTGGAGGTAAACATATCAAATTCATAGGTTTTCAAGTCACCTACGATCTCTTCTAGTTTCGTTGATGCAAGGGACCCAAGGAGTTCAAAACCGTTACTTTGGGATCAAACCTACTAGGCAATGACCTAAGGACTTTCTTAATGACACGGTTTTATGAAATTTTCTATCCCAAATTAAATGATGAATTGATAACATTCGAAAACCTAACATAAAAATCATCAAATGTCTCACTCTCTAACATCTTAATCGTCTCTAATTGTGTGGTGAGATTTTGAAGTTTTGATTCCCTAACCGTGCTAGTACCCTCGTGTGTGAGTGAAAGTACATCCCAAGCCTCTTTTGAGGTTTCACAAGTCATGATACGATTATACTTTTCAGGTGTGACATGCGAAGAAACCATGTGAAGATCTTTTGAATTATAAAGTGCAAGTCTATGTTCAATTTTGATCCACGACTCAACGGGCTTTAAACTAGTGACTTCTCCCTCTACAGTGACAGGGGATGACTAACCCTTCTCAACCGCTAACCACACATGCTCATCAATATATTTTAAAGCACACTCCATTATCATCTTCCAATATGTGTAGTTAGTGCCATAAAAAATAATAGTTCAAAAAACGTCAAAATTTCTAAAATTCGTCTCTGAAAACACACGGGATCACAAAAACAAAAGTATGTTTTCTAACTCTGATACAACTTTGTGAGTGGTCCTTTTCATGTGTATTTCAAACTAAACCAATTTATATAAAAAACTATCCAACTATTAATATGCACCAAACCAAGTTGTGAAAAACCAATTTTACTGTAAACCGATTTTATTTTGATTAATCCTAAACATTCATCTAGTGATTAAAGTAAGTAAAGTAAAGTAACGAATACTCACAGCACCGAATGTACGAGGAAACCCAAAATGGGAAAAATCTCGGATGGCCTAAGCCAGAGATCCACTATGATATGGTTTTACAAAGGTACAAAGACAAACTTACACAATGACTCGATCCCCATGGGTCTTGATGCGTCTTCAAATATTTAAGCACTCTTCCACAGTTCCCGCGTAGAAATTCCATCTTCTATGATGCTCTTCCACAACACACGCATCCACGTATGTCTCGGTGTCCACCAATATGGCTTTGTATTATCTACGATGTTGAACATGATATTCGTCGCTTCTTCAACACAAAACAAACAATGTTCAAGTGTAGAACAAAACTTCTTAGTGAAGAATGATCACAATAACATATGATAATGATAACTCGGATCTTTGAAAACTATAAGGATGTGTTTAATCTTTAAAACCTTATAAACATACGTGCAAAACTCCTACAAAATTTTTAATTGGTTTTCACAATGCACATCTACGAAATTCTGATGTAAACATGCTTTAAATAGCAATTTAAGTCGACTGCCTAAAAACTAGTCGCTCGAATAAGACTGCCAGTCGTTCGCTTGACATAGCCATCTCGCTCGAACGACATGTCAACTCATTCGAACGATGCTCTTAATTAAAGTTTAATTTAATGTGATTCTACTTATGAGAGATCCAATTAAATCCAACTTGAATTCGTCCTTATCAGAATAAAACGTAGTGTAAACAGATTAAACACTTTGAAAAATATTTTATTTATAAAATTACATCCTTATCTTTTATAAAACATATTCCAAGTACCATTAACAATGCGTATTCATACCTATGTGATCTTGGAATACCAATATGATTTTGAAGATGTAAAATGCACCATCAACAGGTATGATAAATCTTTGAATATTTTTCGCAACGTTTTCAATAAACTTCAATGTGTGATAGACTTTGTGAGATTGTGACAATAAAAAATCTCCCTATGACACAATACAAATAGAGTTTTGTTCACGAGATAAGTAAAAACTACAAAGGGACTCAATTGGAAATTTTGTCCTTACACTATGGATCTTTTGCAAACTTTTCAAAATCAAAGAGAGTTTTATCATGGGAAATTTGTTTCTTTGGACCATGACTTTAATACTTTAGAATTGTCCAAAAAGGAGAGTGATGAGAGAGTCCTATTTTTAGTGAAAAAGAATTGGAGGACATTAAAAATTCTAGGTTTTGTGTTTGTGCCAATGAGGATAAAAATATTTTAATCAATGAGTTTGTGGCACGTCAGAGACTCTTAGGGATAAGTGTGTGTATTTTAAGGGATAATGTGATAACCTTATAGGAATAATTGAGAATTTAGAGAAGGAGTCCGTAAAATTGGAAAAGTCTAATTTTTTGCTTGAGTCAAAAAAATTTGGAGTCTAAAAATAATTTAAATGACTCGAGTAGTTTATGTAGTGATGGCTCGTCGTGTTCTAATGATCCCGTTGTTAAAATTGAGTCCATGATTTGTTTTAGAGGGTCAACTATTCCCCAGTACATTAGAAAAGGTCAACCCATAGGTGTCGTTCCTCCCATTTACACATGTTCACATTATTGTAGGAAAGGTCACCTTAGGCGTTTTTGTTTTGATATTCGAAGAAGTCCTAGAAAGTTGAAGTCTAGTGTTCCCTTGGTTATCAGAACCCCTCGAGTTAGATACACATCTGTTTGGGTTAGGAAATCTTTTTTGGAGATGCTAAATTCTTCATTGATACATTCTTGTTTGCTTGCACATGATTCTTCTCTTTCTATATCATATAGATGATTGTGTTCGCATCTTTGTCATATAGTTGTTATGCTTCTTGATATATTATTACTAGTGTTATGACATGTGTACTTTTTGTATTAGTTTTTTGTTTTTTGATAAAACTTTTGAAAAATAAAAAAGATTTTATTTTGATAAAATTTTTAAAAAATTCAAAAAGAGTTTTGTATTTTGTTTGCACCTTTAATGAACGGACACTTAGGATGACCAAGTCACAGCATCATTCCATATTCATGTGACTATTTAATATTGTTTTGAGATGATACGACATATCATCCAAGTGGTTTATAATGTTTGGAGTCATTAAGATGTAGTTAGTTGTTACTCCCTACATGTTTGACTTATGATTTCCTTTATTGCATATGTGCACAGATTTGTTTAATTATCGTGCTTGTCTTATCACATGTTGGTCGGGTGTTTTCATTTCAATTATGTCCTTAAAACGAACCAAGTGCAATAATGCGAAAGACATAAAAGTAGTGCATGTAAGATCCATTATCCGCGAGGAATTTGTTTAGATTTGAAAAAATGATGAGTGAACACGGGAAAGGGCTACGAGTGAATAATAATCAGGTCATGAAAGCCACCATTTTAAAAGAGCCTAGAATAAAAAATTAAGGCAAGAAAAAAGATGAAATATGCCACATTTTGGGCCAATAGGGTTTCTCTAAGTTGAGAATTTAGAACCTCTTTAGAAAAATAAAAATATTATTATTTATGAGGGTGTTTTGGATGGGTATGTTTCAATGAGTTTGAACATCCTTTGAAAAGTTCTCGAAACGGCATTAAATAGTTTTTGACATTATTGGTGTGAAAATTGCATAGGCTTTGATTTGTTGATTTGAATAAGGTGATATCATTTAAATTCACCAATTTTACCCCTAAGGATGTTTTTTATGTTCATTCGTTAAGGATACACATATTCATTGTGCACATATGCTTGATTGAGTTTTATAACCTATAAAAATTTTTCAAACCCATTAATTCCATTTCCATGATTTGGTTTTCTTAGTGTAAATTCATGGTGTGATTATTTGTGTAAGAAAAATTGAAAAAATAAAAAATACAGTGGGGATGATTTGGTTGCCTTTTGAGTTACACTTTTTCATGCGCATATTTGATCCATGTTCACTTCGCATATCGTGTCACTCCAGTTTTAGTTTGATTTGATCTTTTCCTTGTCTATTTTGGACAAATAAAAAAGGGGAGAATGAATTATGATTTTGTGGAGGAGTTTGGATTTTGGGGGAGATTTTATATTTAATTTGATTTATGTTCTATATCATTTCAAACTCGATATGTCACGAAGGTGTTTTGTTTCTTATCTCATGTGTGAAGGTACAATTGAAGATCATTACTGCACACCCTGATGATGACAGAGAAATTTTGAGATTTGAAGATTGATGAAGATTATGAAGAAAGTTTGGAGACTTGCATCTTTAGTACCTTTTCTGTTCTAGGTTCATGCGAGGGTATTAGATTTGTATAGGCATTTTGATTTGATAATTTGGATTGCTTTTATTTTGTACCAGCATAAACCTAGGGGAATATTTGTAAGGACATTATTTTATTATCCGTTAACATTTGAGTATCTCGTATACCGCTAAAACCGCCGAAGATATATTCAAGAACATTCAAGCATCAAGACGGATCCGAATATCAAAGTTCTTCAACAAAAAAAGCGTCTGTGAGATTAATTTTGGTAAGGTTGTGTTTTAATCCCTTAATGGTTCATTTTAAAGTGTTGGGATATTTTTTGCAAAATATTTTCTATGTTTTGGACCATAGTTTTTTGTCAAATTTTTTTTTCTAACTGTTGAGGCGGACTATTTTCTGACGAAATAAAAAAAAGTATTAATTTTTTGATCTCGTTTCAGCGACAACTGGACTTCGTTCGAGCGACATGTTGATGTCGCACAAAGTTGTTTGAACTACGCATGTCTCGTTCGAGCGACAGGTTGGTTTCGTTCAAGCCGACTTAGATTTTCTGTAAAAAAAAAAATTAATTGCATTAGAATCATTGTCTTCTCACTTTTATGGCTTTAATCCATTTTGTTTTCAATTCACAAGATCCCAATATTTTATGTGAATTATTTTGGAACCTCAAACACATCTTTTGTTGAGGTTTCTCTTGTAGATAAGTTCTCTACTGCTGATCTAGGTTCGGCTTGAGGGAGGTACTAGGCTGCCTATGGCTGCGTGTCATTAGGAGTACTCGTGGGAGTTCCTTACTGATTGGGACTGCCGTTCTTGCTAACTCTAGACTGCGTGTCTATGTGATTGTTCTAAGGAGTGATTATTGCAAATTTTCATTACGTAATTGTAAGTTGCGATTTAATAATTCATATTGAAATAAATTTTTTACCCGAAAGTTTTTTTTCATGAAATCTGTGTGTCAGCAACATATTTGAGATGGTTTGATTTGAACACCCAGATGCATGTTTTAGGTTCTAATGAATTTGGTTTAAAGATTGACTCGAATTAAATAAGTTTGATGAAATTAGAAATTTGCGAATTAATTTGAACCAAGAATCACACATAAAGCACTCTCTCACCCACACCCTCCAAGTTTAAGACACCGGTTGTTACTGCCAAGTATGATGTGAACACTAATACAGTCTTGCATATAGAGCAATATCAAGTTGCTGCTGACATCTACTCAGTGCCTGACGAGACGAGGAATAGAGATTTCTCTAGTTCTATCACAGGGCCAACCCAGATTTGGTATAATTACCTCCCAAGAGGTAAAATCTCTAGTATTCATCAGTTGGCTGAATTCTTCATTGATATTTTATTTTTCAGGGCTAAACTAGTAAAGAGTGTTATTTGTCAAAATCTAGGAGAAAGCACTAGAGAATATATCACTCGTTTTAACAATAAAAAACTTTAGGTGGTGGACTATGGGGAGAAAACAACCATTGCAGCACTTATGAGTGGGTTGCTTGCTAAAGATCTTTACTATGCTCTAACAAAGAATCCACCCAAAACCATGACTGCATTAATTGTTAAAGATAGAAAAATATGAATGCTGAGGAACCTATGCCTGCAAAGGAAATTCCTGACACCAAGGGTGAATGGAAAAATAATTCTAATTCTTTAAAAAAGATCAAAAAGATAAGAAGTTGGATTGGATCAAGAAGTATGATGAATATACCCCGATTAACAAGGGTATTCACCATA
Organism: Sambucus nigra; assembly: GCA_949130495.1. Lineage (NCBI taxonomy): Eukaryota > Viridiplantae > Streptophyta > Magnoliopsida > Dipsacales > Adoxaceae > Sambucus > Sambucus nigra. Next base: position 541,199,865 of record OX422219.1, on the reverse strand, counting down.
TCCTGTAGGAGATTAAAGGAAACAGAGAATTGAATTGGCCTAAAAATTTAAGGACAACACCCAATAAGAGGGATAAATCCAAATACTTAGATTTCCATGGGGATCATGGGATCAATACCAATAGTTTTATTGCAATAAAGAATGAGATTAAAAAATTTATTCGGCCAGAAAGTTGATCAAGTTTCTTGATCAGAACGAAAATCAAAATGATCGAAAGAGGTTCAAATCTCTAGCCCCAGTAAGGGATGACAATAAAAGAGCAAGAAGTGATGATATTGAACACTACACCAAAACTGGCGATTGGTCACGGCCAAAATCCCTGACCAAAGCTGTGGGTCGCGGACTTGGGCCGTGACCATTTCGGGCGTGACCATTTTCTTGGGTCGCGGCCCAAGTCCGTGACCAAAAAAAGGTCACGGTCGAGAGGGGTCACGGCAGATGGTCGCGGACTTAGGCCGTGACCCATGCCGTGACGGGTCGCGGCTCTAATCCGTGACCCATAACCGTGACAAATTGGTCGCGGCCAAAGTCCGTGACCCATGTGCGTGACAAAAAAAAATTAAAAAAATTGGTCACGGCCCTTGTCCATGACCCACAACCGTGACAAATTGGTCGCGGCCAAAGTCCGCGACCCATGTGCGTGACAAAAAAAAATTAAAAAAATTGGTCGCGGCCCTTGTCCATGACCCACGACCGTGACAAATTGGTCGCGGACTTTGGCCGCGACCCATGTGTGTGACAAAAAAAATTTTAAAAAAATTGGTCGCGGCCCTAGTCCGCGACCCATTACCGTGACAAAAAATAAAAAAAAATGGTCGCGGACTTTGGCCGCGACCATTTTTAAGCGCGACAAAAAAAAAATAAAAATGGTCATGGACAAAGTCCATGACCATATTTATCTGTAATTTAAAAAAAATGTATTTTTTTTTTCCAATCCTAAAATTGGGGTTCCTGTGAGTGCATCATCGGTTGCTACGAGGTGTTACAAATATTTATTATAGGCAAAAAAATAAAAAAAAAATCACAAATTGCGAATTGAGAATGTTGTTAATAAACAAATATATATACAAACTTAAAAATATTACACGTGTTAATAATTCACAGACCAAAAAAAATTTGGGCAGAGCTTCCTCTATTTTCTTGACATTCCAAAACCTGTAAATGAAAAACCTGCTTATTATAAAGCCCGCACGGCTATAAAATTCAACAATCAAATTATAAAAGCCTGCACGGCCATAAAACTAAACAATAAAAGCCTGCACGGCTATAACACATAAAAAACATTATCCTGAATGTCCACAACATATAAATAATCATCATGTTGTAAACCATTGCCTCCTTCATTTGATCCACGTGCAAAAATCCTACAAATGATAGGATACAAAAAACAAAAGTATCAGTAACCAAGTAGTTTTACAAAAAAATTAATCAAGCTGAAAATTTGCATATATGAGTTAAAATTACCAATAAGCAAGTAGAAATATAAAAATTAAGTGTGGAAACAAGCAAATTACCGTCGTACTCTCAAACCGGGACACCCGCGACTGCGGGGTCAGTTCCTACGAGTTACGTTGGTCCCGTGGGAGGTGTTGGTGCCACCCACGGGGCCGTTCGGGGGCTGTTTCGAGTTCTCACCCTCTAACGCCATGTTTTCAAGCCTAAGTGTGGAAATAAGCAAATTACTGCCGTACTTTCAAACTGGGACACCCGCGGCTGCGGGGTCAGTTCCTACGAGTTACGTTGGTCTCGTGGGAGGTGTTGGTACCACCCACGGGGCCGTTCGGGGGCTGTTTCGAGTTCTCACCCTCTAACGCCATGTTTTCAAGCCTAAGTGTGGAAATAAGCAAATTACTGCCGTACTCTCAAACCGGGAAACCCGCGGCTGCGGGGTCAGTTCCTACGAGTTACGTTGGTCCCGTGGGAGGTGTTGGTGCCACCCACGGGGCCGTTCGGGGGATGTTTCGAGTTCTCACCCTCTAACGCCATGTTTACAAGCCTAAGTGTGGAAATAAGAAAATTACCGTCATACTCTCAAACCGGGACACCCGCGGCTGCGGGGTCAGTTCCTACGAGTTACGTTGGTCCCGTGGGAGGTGTTGGTGCCACCCACGGGGTCGTTCGGGGGCTGTTTCGAGTTCTCACCCTCTAACGCCATGTTTTTAAGCCTAAGTGTGGAAATAAGCAAATTACCGTCGTACTCTCAAACCGGGACACCCGCGGCTGCGGAGTCAGTTCTTACGAGTTACGTTGGTCCCGTTGGAGGTGTTGGTGCCACCCACGGGGCCGTTCGGGGACTGTTTCGAGTTCTCACCCTCTAACACCATGTTTTTAGGCCTAAGTGTGGAAATAAGAAAATTACCGTCGTACTCTCAAACCGGGACACCCGCGGCTGCGGGGTCAGTTCTTACGAGTTACGTTGGTCCCGTGGGAGGTGTTGGTGCCACCCACGGGGCCGTTCGGGGGCTGTTTCGAGTTCTCACCCTCTAACGCCATGTTTTTAAGCCTAAGTGTGGAAATAAGCAAATTACCGTCGTACTCTCAAACTGGGACACCCGCGGCTGCGGGGTCAGTTCCTACGAGTTACGTTGGTCCCGTGGGAGGTGTTGGTGCCACCCACGGGGCCGTTCGGGGGCTGTTTCGAGTTCTCACCCTCTAACGCCATGTTTTCAATCATAAGTGTGGAAATAAGCAAATTACCGTCGTACTCTCAAACCGGGACACCCGCGGCTGCGGGGTCAGTTCCTACGAGTTACGTTGGTCCCGTGGGAGGTGTTGGTGCCACCCACAGGGCGTTCGGGGGCTGTTTCGAGTTCTCACCCTCTAACGCCATGTTTTTAAGCCTAAGTGTGGAAATAAGCAAATTACCGTCGTACTCTCAAACCGGGACACCCGCGGCTGCGGGGTCAGTTCTTACGAGTCACGTTGGTCCCGTTGGAGGTGTTGTTGCCACCCACGGGGCCGTTCGGGGGCTGTTTCGAGTTCTCACCCTCTAACGCCATGTTTTTAAGCCTAAGTGTGGAAATAAGCAAATTACCGTCGTACTCTCAAACCGGGACACCCGCGGCTGCGGGGTCAGTTCTTACGAGTTACGTTGGTCCCGTGGGAGGTGTTGGTGCCACCCACGGGGCCGTTCTCTAACGCCATGTTTTTAAGCCTAAGTGCGGAAATAAGCAAATTACTATCGTACTCTCAAACCGGGACACCCGTGGCTGCGGGGTCAGTTCCTACGAGTTACGTTGGTCCCGTGGGAGGTGTTGGTGCCACCCACGGGGCCGTTCGGGGGCTGTTTCGAGTTCTCACCCTCTAACGCCAAGTTTTCAAGCCTAAGTGTGGAAATAAGCAAATTACCGCCGTACTCTCAAACCGGGATACCCGCGGCTGCGGGGTCAGTTCTTACGAGTCACGTTGGTCCCGTTGGAGGTGTTGGTGCCACCCACGGGGCCGTTCGGGGGCTGTTTCGAGTTCTCACCCTCTAACGCCATTTTTTTAAGCCTAAGTGTGGAAATAAGCAAATTACCGTCGTACTCTCAAACCGGGACACCCGCGGCTGCGGGGTCAGTTCTTACGAGTTACGTTGGTCCCGTGGGAGGTGTTGGTGCCACCCACGGGGGCGTTCTCTAACGCCATGTTTTTAAGCCTAAGTGCGGAAATAAGCAAATTACTATCGTACTCTCAAACCGGGACACCCGCGGCTGCGGGGTCAGTTCCTACGAGTTACGTTGGTCCCGTGGGAGGTGTTGGTGCCACCCACGGGGCCGTTCGGGGGCTGTTTCGAGTTCTCACCCTCTAACGCCAAGTTTTCAAGCCTAAGTGTGGAAATAAGCAAATTACCGCCGTACTCTCAAACCGGGATACCCGCGGCTGCGGGGTTAGTTCCTACGAGTTACGTTGGTCCCGTGGGAGGTGTTGGTCCCACCCACGGGGTCGTTCGGGGGCTGTTTCGAGTTCTCACCCTCTAACGCCATGTTTTTAAGCCTAAGTGTGGAAATAAGCAAATTACCGTAGTACTCTCAAACCGGGACACCCGCGGCTGCGGGGTCAGTTCTTACGAGTTATGTTGGTCCCGTTGGAGGTGTTGGTGCCACCCACGGGGCCGTTCGGGGGCTGTTTCGAGTTCTCACCCTCTAACGCCATGTTTTTAAGCCTAAGTGTGGAAATAAGCAAATTACCATCGTACTCTCAAACCGGGACAACCGCGGCTGCGGGGTCTGTTCCTACGAGTTACGTTGGTCCCGTGGGAGGTGTTGGTACCACCCACGGGGCCGTTCGGGGGCTATTTCGAGTTCTCACCCTCTAACTCCATGTTTTCAAGCCTAAGTGTGGAAATTAGCAAATTACCGCCGTACTCTCAAACCGGGACACCCGTGGCTGCGGGGTTAGTTCCTACGAATTACGTTGGTCCCGTGGGAGGTGTTGGTGCCACCCACGGGGCCGTTCGGGGGCTGTTTCGAGTTCTCACCCTCTAACGCCATGTTTTCAAGCCTAAGTGTGGAAATAAGCAAATTACTGCCGCACTCTCAAACTGGGAAACCCCTGGCTGCGGGGTCAGTTCCTACGAGTTACGTTGGTCCCGTGGGAGGTGTTGGTGACACCCACGGGGCCGTTCGGGGGCTGTTTCGAGTTCTCACCCTCTAACGCCATGTTTTCAAGCCTAAGTGTGGAAATAAGCAAATTACCGCCGTACTTTGAAACCGGGATACCCGCGGCTGCGGGGTCAGTTTCTTCGAGTTACGTTGCTCCCGTGGGAGGTGTTGGTGCCACCCACGGGGTCGTTCGGGGGCTGTTTCGAGTTCTCACCCTCTAACGCCATGTTTTTAAGCCTAAGTGTGGAAATAAGCAAATTACCGTCGTACTCTCAAACCGGGACACCTGCGGCTGCGGGGTCAGTTCTTACGAGTTACGTTGGTCCCGTCGGAGGTGTTGGTGCCACCCACGGGGCCGTTCGTGGGTTGTTTCGAGTTCTCACCCTCTAACGCCATGTTTTTAAGCCTAAGTGTGAAAATAAATTAATTACCGTCGTACTCTCAAACCGGGACACCCGCGGCTGCGGGTTCAGTTCTTACGAGTTACGTTGGTCCCGTGGGAGGTGTTGGTGCCACCCACGGGGCCGTTCGGGGGCTGTTTCGAGTTCTCACCCTCTAACGCCATGTTTTTAAGCCTAAGTGTGGAAATAAGCAAATTACCGTCGTACTCTCAAACCGGGACAACCGCGGCTGCGGGGTCAGTTCCTACGAGTTACGTTGGTCCCGTGGGAGGTGTTGGTGCCACCCACGGGGCCGTTCGGGGGCTGTTTCGAGTTCTCACCCTCTAACGCCATGTTTTCAAGCCTACGTGTGGAAATAAGCAAATTACCGCCGTACTCTCAAATCAGGACACCCGCAGCTGCGGGGTGAGTTCCTACGAGTTACGTTGGTCCCGTGGGAGGTGTTGGTACCACCCACGGGGCCGTTCGGGGGCTGTTTCGAGTTCTCACCCTCTAACGCCATGTTTTCAATCCTAAGTGTGGAAATACGCAAATTACCGTCGTACTCTCAAACCGGGACACCCGCGGCTGCGGGGTCAGTTCCTACGAGTAACGTTGGTCCCGTGGGAGGTGTTGGTGCCACCCACGGGACCGTTCGGGGGCTGTTTCGAGTTCTCACCCTCTAACGCCATGTTTTTAAGCCTAAGTGTGGAAATAAGCAAATTACCGTCGTACTCTCAAACCGGGACAACCGCGGCTGCGGGGTCAGTTCCTACGAGTTACGTTGGTCCCGTGGGAGGTGTTGGTGCCACCCACGGGGCCGTTCGGGGGCTGTTTCGAGTTCTCACCCTCTAACGCCATGTTTTCAAGCCTACGTGTGGAAATAAGCAAATTACCGCCGTACTCTCAAATCGGGACACCCGCAGCTGCGGGGTGAGTTCCTACGAGTTACGTTGGTCCCGTGGGAGGTGTTGGTACCACCCACGGGGCCGTTCGGGGGCTGTTTCGAGTTCTCACCCTCTAACGCCATGTTTTTAAGCCTAAGTGTGGAAATAAGCAAATTACCGTCGTACTCTCAAACCGGGACAACCGCGGCTGCGGGGTCAGTTCCTACGAGTTACGTTGGTCCCGTGGGAGGTGTTGGTGCCCCCCACGGGGCCGTTCGGGGGCTGTTTCGAGTTCTCACCCTCTAACGCCATGTTTTCAAGCCTAAGTGTGGAAATAAGCAAATTACTGCCGTACTCTCAAACCGGGATACCCGCGGCTGCGGGGTCAGTTCCTACGAGTTACGTTGGTCTCGTGGGAGGTGTTGGTGCCACCCACGGGGTCGTTCGGGTGCTGTTTCGAGTTCTCACCCTCTAACGCCATGTTTTTAAGCCTAAGTGTGGAAATAAGCAAATTACCATCGTACTCTCAAACCGGGATACCCGCAGCTGCAGGGTCAGTTCCTACGAGTTACGTTGGCCCCGTTGGAGCTGTTGGTGCCACCCTCGGGGCCGCTCGGGGGCTGTTTCGAGTTCTCACCCTCTAACGCCATGTCTTTAAGACTAAGTGTGGAAATAAGTAAATTACCGCCGTACTCACAAACCGGGACAACCGCGGCTGCGGGGTCAGTTCCTACGAGTTACGTTGGTCCCGTGGGAGGTGTTGGTGCCACCCACGGGGCCGTTCGGGGGCTGTTTCGAGTTCTCACCCTCTAACGCCATGTTTTCAAGCCTACGTCTGGAAATAAGCAAATTACCACCGTACTCTCAAATCGGGACACCCGCAGCTGCGGGGTGAGTTCCTACGAGTTACGTTGGTCCCGTGGGAGGTGTTGGTACCACCCACGGGGCCGTTCGGGGGCTGTTTTGAGTTCTCACCCTCTAACGCCATGTTTTTAAGCCTAAGTGTGGAAATAAGCAAATTACCGTCGTACTCTCAAACCGGGACAACCGCGGCTGCGGGGTCAGTTCCTACGAGTTACGTTGGTCCCGTGGGAGGTGTTGGTGCCACCCACGGGGCCGTTCGGGGGCTGTTTCGAGTTCTCACCCTCTAACGCCATGTTTTCAAGCCTAAGTGTGGAAATAAGCAAATTACCATCGTACTCTCAAACGGGGACACCCGCGGCTGCGGGGTCAGTTCTTACGAGTTACGTTGGTCCCGTGGGAGGTGTTGGTGCCACCCACGGGGCCGTTCGGGGGCTGTTTCGAGTTCTCACCCTCTAACGCCATGTTTTTAAGCCTAAGTGTGGAAATAAGCAAATTACCGTCGTACTCTCAAACCGGGACACCCGCGGCTGCGGGGTCAGTTCCTACGAGTAACGTTGGTCCCGTGGGAGGTGTTGGTGCCACCCACGGGACCGTTCGGGGGCTGTTTCGAGTTCTCACCCTCTAACGCCATGTTTTTAAGCCTAAGTGTGGAAATAAGCAAATTACCGTAGTACTCTCAAACCGGGACACCCGCGGCTGCGGGGTCAGTTCTTACGAGTTACGTTGGTCCCGTTGGAGGTGTTGGTGCCACCCACGGGGCCGTTCGGGGGCTGTTTCGAGTTCTCACCCTCTAACGCCATGTTTTTAAGCCTAAGTGTGGAAATAAGCAAATTACCATCGTACTCTAAAACAGGGACAACCGCGGCTGCGGGGTCAGTTCCTACGAGTTACGTTGGTCCCGTGGGAGGTGTTGGTACCACCCACGGGGCCGTTCGGGGGCTATTTCGAGTTCTCACCCTCTAACGCCATGTTTTCAAGCCTAAGTGTGGAAATTAGCAAATTACCGCCGTACTCTCAAACCGGGACACCCGTGGCTGCGGGGTTAGTTCCTACGAGTTACGTTGGTCCCGTGGGAGGTGTTGGTGCCACCCACGGGGCCGTTCGGGGGCTGTTTCGAGTTCTCACCCTCTAACGCCATGTTTTCAAGCCTAAGTGTGGAAATAAGCAAATTACTGCCGCACTCTCAAACTGGGAAACCCCTGGCTGCGGGGTCAGTTCCTACGAGTTATGTTGGTCCCGTGGGAGGTGTTGGTGACACCCACGGGGCCGTTCGGGGGCTGTTTCGAGTTCTCACCCTCTAACGCCATGTTTTCAAGCCTAAGTGTGGAAATAAGCAAATTACCGCCGTACTTTCAAACCGGGATAACCGCGGCTGCGGGGTCAGTTTCTTCGAGTTACGTTGCTCCCGTGGGAGGTGTTGGTGCCACCCACGGGGTCGTTCGGGGGCTGTTTCGAGTTCTCACCCTCTAACGCCATGTTTTTAAGCCTAAGTGTGGAAATAAGCAAATTACCAGCGTACTCTCAAACCGGGACACCCGCGGCTGCGGGGTCAGTTCTTACGAGTTACGTTGGTCCCGTCGGAGGTGTTGGTGCCACCCACGGGGCCGTTCGGGGGGTGTTTCGAGTTCTCACCCTCTAACGCCATGTTTTTAAGCCTAAGTGTGGAAATAAGCAAATTACCGTCGTACTCTCAAACCGGGACACCCGCGGCTGCGGGTTCAGTTCTTACGAGTTACGTTGGTCCCGTGGTAGGTGTTGGTGCCACCCACGGGGCCGTTCGGGGGCTGTTTCGAGTTCTCACCCTCTAACGCCATGTTTTTAAGCCTAAGTGTGGAAATAAGCAAATTACCGTCGTACTCTCAAACCGGGACACCCGCGGCTGCGGGGTCAGTTCTTACGAGTTACGTTGGTCCCGTCGGAGGTGTTGGTGCCACCCACGGGGCCGTTCGGGGGGTGTTTCGAGTTCTCACCCTCTAACGCCATGTTTTTAAGCCTAAGTGTGGAAATAAGCAAATTACCGTCGTACTCTCAAACCGGGACACCCGCGGCTGCGGGTTCAGTTCTTACGAGTTACGTTGGTCCCGTGGGAGGTGTTGGTGCCACCCATGGGGCCGTTCGGGGGCTGTTTCGAGTTCTCACCCTCTAACGCCATGTTTTTAAGCCTAAGTGTGTAAATAAGCAAATTACCGTCGTACTCTCAAACCGGGACACCCGCGGCTGTGGGGTTAGTTCCTACGAGTTACGTTGGTCCCGTGGGAGGTGTTGGTGCCACCCACGGGGCCGTTCGGGGGCTGTTTCAAGTTCTCACCCTCTAACGCCATGTTTTCAATCCTAAGTGTGGAAATAAGCAAATTACCGTCGTACTCTCAAACCGGGACACCCGCGGCTGCGGGGTCAGTTCCTACGAGTAACGTTGGTCCCATGGGAGGTGTTGGTGCCACCCACGGGGCCGTTCGGGGGGTGTTTCGAGTTCTCACCCTCTAACGCCATGTTTTTAAGCCTAAGTGTGGAAATAAGCAAATTACCGTCGTACTCTCAAACCGGGACACCCGCGGGTGCGGGTTCAGTTCTTACGAGTTACGTTGGTCCCGTGGGAGGTGTTGGTGCCACCCATGGGGCCGTTCGGGGGCTGTTTCGAGTTCTCACCCTCTAACGCCATGTTTTTAAGCCTAAGTGTGTAAATAAGCAAATTACCGTCGTACTCTCAAACCGGGACACCCGCGGCTGTGGGGTCAGTTCCTACGAGTTACGTTGGTCCCGTGGGAGGTGTTGGTGCCACCCACGGGGCCGTTCGGGGGCTGTTTCAAGTTCTCACCCTCTAACGCCATGTTTTCAATCCTAAGTGTGGAAATAAGCAAATTACCGTCGTACTCTCAAACCGGGACAACCGCGGCTGCGGGGTCAGTTCCTACGAGTTACGTTGGTCCCGTGGGAGGTGTTGGTGCCACCCACGGGGCCGTTCGGGGGCTGTTTCGAGTTCTCACCATCTAACGCCATGTTTTCAAGCCTAAGTGTGGAAATAAGCAAATTACCGTCGTACTCTCAAACCGGGACACCCGCGGCTGCGGGGTCAGTTCTTACGAGTTACGTTGGTCCCGTGGGAGGTGTTGGTGCCACCCACGGGGCCGTTCGGGGGTTGTTTCGAGTTCTCACCCTCTAACGCCATGTTTTTAAGCCTAAGTGTGGAAATAAGCAAATTACCGTCGTACTCTCAAACCGGGACACCCGCGGCTGCGGGGTCAGTTCCTACGAGTTACGTTGGTCCCGTGGGAGGTGTTGGTGCCACCCACGGGGCCGTTCGGGGGCTGTTTCAAGTTCTCACCCTCTAACGCCATGTTTTCAATCCTAAGTGTGGAAATAAGCAAATTACCGTCGTACTCTCAAACCGGGACACCCGCGGCTGCGGGGTCAGTTCCTACGAGTAATGTTGATCCCGTGGGAGGTGTTGGTGCCACCCACGGGACCGTTCGGGGGCTGTTTCGAGTTCTCACCCTCTAACGCCATGTTTTTAAGCCTAAGTGTGGAAATAAGCAAATTACCATCGTACTCTCAAACCGGGAAAACCGCGGCTGCGGGGTCAGTTCCTACGAGTTACGTTGGTCCCGTGGGAGGTGTTGGGGCCACCCACGGGGCCGTTCGGGGGCTGTTTCCAGTTCTCACCCTCTAACGCCATGTTTTCAAGCCTACGTGTGGAAATAAGCAAATTACCGCCGTACTCTCAAATCGGGACACCCGCAGCTGCGGGGTGAGTTCCTACGAGTTACGTTGGTCCCGTGGGAGGTGTTGGTACCACCCACGGGGCCGTTCGGGGGCTGTTTCGAGTTCTCACCCTCTAACGCCATGTTTTTAAGCCTAAGTGTGGAAATAAGCAAATTACCGTCGTACTCTCAAACCGGGACAACCGCGGCTGCGGGGTCAGTTCCTACGAGTTACGTTGGTCCCGTGGGAGGTGTTGGTGCCACCCACGGGGCCGTTCGGGGGCTGTTTCGAGTTCTCACCCTCTAACGCCATGTTTTCAAGCCTAAGTGTGGAAATAAGCAAATTACCGTCGTACTCTCAAACCGGGATACCCGTGGCTGCGGGGTCAGTTCCTACGAGTTACGTTGGTCCCGTGGGAGGTGTTGGTGCCACCCACGGGGTCGTTCGGGGGCTGTTTCGAGTTCTCACCCTCTAACGCCATGTTTTTAAGCCTAAGTGTGGAAATAAGCAAATTACCGTCGTACTCTCAAACCGGGACACCCGCGGCTGCGGGGTCAGTTCCTACGAGTTACGTTGGTCCCGTGGGAGGTGTTGGTGCCACCCACGGGGCCGTTCGTGGGCTGTTTCGAGTTCTCACCCTCTAACGCCATGTTTTTAAGCCTAAGTGTGGAAATAAGCAAATTACCGTCGTACTCTCAAACCGGGACACCCGCGGCTGCGGGGTCAGTTCCTACGAGTTACGTTGGTCCCGTGGGAGGTGTTGGTGCCACCCACGGGGCCGTTCGGGGGCTGTTTCGAGTTCTCACCCTCTAACGCCATGTTTTTAAGCCTAAGTGTGGAAATAAGAAAATTACCGTCGTACTCTCAAACCGGGACAACCGCGGCTGCGGGGTCAGTTCCTACGAGTTATGTTGGTCCCGTGGGAGGTGTTGGTGCCACCCACGGGGCCGTTCGTGGGCTGTTTCGAGTTCTCAACCTCTAACGCCATGTTTTTAAGCCTAAGTGAGGAAATATTCAAATTACCGTCGTACTCTCAAACCGGGACAACCGCGGCTGCGGGGTCAGTTCCTACGAGTTACGTTGGTCCCGTGGGAGGTGTTGGTGCCACCCACGGGGCCGTTCGGGGGCTGTTTCGAGTTCTCACCCTCTAACGCCATGTTTTCAAGCCTAAGTGTGGAAATAAGCAAATTACCGCCGTACTCTCAAATCAGGACACCCGCAGCTGCGGGGTGAGTTCCTACGAGTTACGTTGGTCCCGTGGGAGGTGTTGGTACCACCCACGGGGCCGTTCGGGGGCTGTTTCGAGTTCTCACCCTCTAACGCCATGTTTTCAAGCCTACGTGTGGAAATAAGCAAATTACCGCCGTACTCTCAAATCAGGACACCCGCAGCTGCGGGGTGAGTTCCTACGAGTTACGTTGGTCCCGTGGGAGGTGTTGGTACCACCCACGGGGCCGTTCGGGGGCTGTTTCGAGTTCTCACCCTCTAACGCCATGTTTTCAATCCTAAGTGTGGAAATACGCAAATTACCGTCGTACTCTCAAACCGGGACACCCGCGGCTGCGGGGTCAGTTCCTACGAGTTACGTTGGTCCCGTGGGAGGTGTTGGTGCCACCCACGGGGCCGTTCGGGGGCTGTTTCGAGTTCTCACCCTCTAACGCCATGTTTTTAAGCCTAAGTGTGGAAATAAGCAAATTACCGTCGTACTCTCAAACCGGGACACCCGCGGCTGCGGGGTCAGTTCCTACGAGTTACGTTGGTCCCGTGGGAGGTGTTGGTGCCACCCACGGGGCCGTTCGGGGGCTGTTTCGAGTTCTCACCCTCTAACGCCATGTTTTCAAGCCTACGTGTGGAAATAAGCAAATTACCGCCGTACTCTCAAATCAGGACACCCGCAGCTGCGGGGTGAGTTCCTACGAGTTACGTTGGTCCCGTGGGAGGTGTTGGTACCACCCACGGGGCCGTTCGGGGGCTGTTTCGAGTTCTCACCCTCTAACGCCATGTTTTCAATCCTAAGTGTGGAAATACGCAAATTACCGTCGTACTCTCAAACCGGGACACCCGCGGCTGCGGGGTCAGTTCCTACGAGTAACGTTGGTCCCGTGGGAGGTGTTGGTGCCACCCACGGGACCGTTCGGGGGCTGTTTCGAGTTCTCACCCTCTAACGCCATGTTTTTAAGCCTAAGTGTGGAAATAAGCAAATTACCGTCGTACTCTCAAACCGGGACAACCGCGGCTGCGGGGTCAGTTCCTACGAGTTACGTTGGTCCCGTGGGAGGTGTTGGTGCCACCCACGGGGCCGTTCGGGGGCTGTTTCGAGTTCTCACCCTCTAACGCCATGTTTTCAAGCCTACGTGTGGAAATAAGCAAATTACCGCCGTACTCTCAAATCGGGACACCCGCAGCTGCGGGGTGAGTTCCTACGAGTTACGTTGGTCCCGTGGGAGGTGTTGGTACCACCCACGGGGCCGTTCGGGGGCTGTTTCGAGTTCTCACCCTCTAACGCCGTGTTTTTAAGCCTAAGTGTGGAAATAAGCAAATTACCGTCGTACTCTCAAACCGGGACAACCGCGGCTGCGGGGTCAGTTCCTACGAGTTACGTTGGTCCCGTGGGAGGTGTTGGTGCCCCCCACGGGGCCGTTCGGGGGCTGTTTCGAGTTCTCACCCTCTAACGCCATGTTTTCAAGCCTAAGTGTGGAAATAAGCAAATTACTGCCGTACTCTCAAACCGGGATACCCGCGGCTGCGGGGTCAGTTCCTACGAGTTACGTTGGTCTCGTGGGAGGTGTTGGTGCCACCCACGGGGTCGTTCGGGTGCTGTTTCGAGTTCTCACCCTCTAACGCCATGTTTTTAAGCCTAAGTGTGGAAATAAGCAAATTACCATCGTACTCTCAAACCGGGATACCCGCAGCTGCAGGGTCAGTTCCTACGAGTTACGTTGGCCCCGTTGGAGCTGTTGGTGCCACCCGCGGGGCCGCTCGGGGGCTGTTTCGAGTTCTCACCCTCTAACGCCATGTCTTTAAGACTAAGTGTGGAAATAAGTAAATTACCGCCGTACTCACAAACCGGGACAACCGCGGCTGCGGGGTCAGTTCCTACGAGTTACGTTGGTCCCGTGGGAGGTGTTGGTGCCACCCACGGGGCCGTTCGGGGGCTGTTTCGAGTTCTCACCCTCTAACGCCATGTTTTCAAGCCTACGTCTGGAAATAAGCAAATTACCACCGTACTCTCAAACGGGGATACCCGTGGCTGCGGGGTCAGTTCCTACGAGTTACGTTGGTCCCGTGGGAGGTGTTGGTGCCACCCACGGGGTCGTTCGGGGGCTGTTTCGAGTTCTCACCCTCTAACGCCATGTTTTTAAGCCTAAGTGTGGAAATAAGCAAATTACCGTCGTACTCTCAAACCGGGACACCCGCGGCTGCGGGGTCAGTTCCTACGAGTTACGTTGGTCCCGTGGGAGGTGTTGGTGCCACCCACGGGGCCGTTCGTGGGCTGTTTCGAGTTCTCACCCTCTAACGCCATGTTTTTAAGCCTAAGTGTGGAAATAAGCAAATTACCGTCGTACTCTCAAACCGGGACAACCGCGGCTGCGGGGTCAGTTCCTACGAGTTACGTTGGTCCCGTGGGAGGTGTTGGTGCCACCCACGGGGCCGTTCGGGGGCTGTTTCGAGTTCTCACCCTCTAACGCCATGTTTTTAAGCCTAAGTGTGGAAATAAGAAAATTACCGTCGTACTCTCAAACTGGGACAACCGCGGCTGCGGGGTCAGTTCCTACGAGTTATGTTGGTCCCGTGGGAGGTGTTGGTGCCACCCACGGGGCCGTTCGTGGGTTGTTTCGAGTTCTCAACCTCTAACGCCATGTTTTTAAGCCTAAGTGAGGAAATATTCAAATTACCGTCGTACTCTCAAACCGGGACAACCGCGGCTGCGGGGTCAATTCCTACGAGTTACGTTGGTCCCGTGGGAGGTGTTGGTGCCACCCACGGGGCCGTTCGGGGGCTGTTTCGAGTTCTCACCCTCTAACGCCATGTTTTCAAGCCTAAGTGTGGAAATAAGCAAATTACCGTCGTACTCTCAAACCGGGATACCCGTGGCTGCGGGGTCAGTTCCTACGAGTTACGTTGGTCCCGTGGGAGGTGTTGGTGCCACCCACGGGGTCGTTCGGGGGCTGTTTCGAGTTCTCACCCTCTAACGCCATGTTTTTAAGCCTAAGTGTGGAAATAAGCAAATTACTGTCGTACTCTCAAACCGGGACACCCGCGGCAGCGGGGTCAGTTCCTACGAGTTACGTTGGTCCCGTGGGAGGTGTTGGTGCCACCCACGGGGCCGTTCGTGGGCTGTTTCGAGTTCTCACCCTCTAACGCCATGTTTTTAAGCCTAAGTGTGGAAATAAGCAAATTACCGTCGTACTCTCAAACCGGGACACCCGCGGCTGCGGGGTCAGTTCCTACGAGTTACGTTGGTCCCGTGGGAGGTGTTGGTGCCACCCACGGGGCCGTTCGGGGGCTGTTTCGAGTTCTCACCCTCTAACGCCATGTTTTTAAGCCTAAGTGTGGAAATAAGAAAATTACCGTCGTACTCTCAAACCGGGACAACCGCGGCTGCGGGGTCAGTTCCTACGAGTTTTGTTGGTCCCCTGGGAGGTGTTGGTGCCACCCACGGGGCCGTTCGTGGGCTGTTTCGAGTTCTCAACCTCTAGGGCCATGTTTTTAAGCCTAAGTGAGGAAATATTCAAATTACCGTCGTACTCTCAAACCGGGACAACCGCGGCTGCGGGGTCAGTTCCTACGAGTTACGTTGGTCCCGTGGGAGGTGTTGGTGCCACCCACGGGGCCGTTCGGGGGCTGTTTCGAGTTCTCACCCTCTAACGCCAAGTTTTCAAGCCTAAGTGTGGAAACAAGCAAATTACCATCGTACTCTCAAACCGGGACACCCGCGGCTGCGGGGTCAGTTCCTACGAGTTACGTTGGTCCCGTGGGAGGTGTTGGTGCCACCCACGGGGCCGTTCGGGGGCTGTTTCGAGTTCTCACCCTCTAACGCCATGTTTTCAAGCCTAAGTGTGGAAATAAGCAAATTACCGCCGTACTCTCAAACCGGGACACCCGCGGCTGCGGGGTTAGTTCCTACGAGTTACGTTGGTCCCGTGGGAGGTGTTGGTGCCACCCAGGGGGCCGTTCGGGGGCTGTTTCGAGTTCTCACCTTCTAACGCCATGTTTTCAAGCCTAAGTGTGGAAATACGAAAATTACCGCCGTACTCTCAAACTGGGATACCCGCGGCTGCGAGGTCAGTTCCGACGAGTTACGTTGGTCCCGTGGGAGGTGTTGGTGCCACCCACGGGGCCGTTCGGGGGCTGTTTCGAGTTCACACCCTCTAACGCCATGTTTTCAAGCCTAAGTGTGGAAATAAGCAAATTACCGTCGTACTCTCAAACCGGGACACCCGTGGCTGCGGGGTCAGTTCCTACGAGTTACGTTGGTCCCGTGGGAGGTGTTGGTGCCACCCACGGGGTCGTTCGGGGGCTGTTTCGAGTTCTCACCCTCTAACGCCATGTTTTTAAGCCTAAGTGTGGAAATAAGCAAATTACCGTCGTACTCTCAAACCGGGACACCCGCGGCTGCGGGGTCAGTTCCTACGAGTTACGTTGGTCCCGTGGGAGGTGTTGGTGCCACCCACGGGGCCGTTCGTGGGCTGTTTCGAGTTCTCATCCTCTAACGCCATGTTTTTAAGCCTAAGTGTGGAAATAAGCAAATTACCGTCGTACTCTCAAACCGGGACACCCGCGGCTGCGGGGTCAGTTCCTACGAGTTACGTTGGTCCCGTGGGAGGTGTTGGTGCCACCCACGGGGCCGTTCGGGGGCTGTTTCGAGTTCTCACCCTCTAACGCCATGTTTTTAAGCCTAAGTGTGGAAATAAGAAAATTAGCGTCGTACTCTCAAACTGGGACAACCGCGGCTGCGGGGTCAGTTCCTACGAGTTATGTTGGTCCCGTGGGAGGTGTTGGTGCCACCCACGGGGCCGTTCGTGGGCTGTTTCGAGTTCTCAACCTCTAACGCCATGTTTTTAAGCCTAAGTGAGGAAATATTCAAATTACCGTCGTACTCTCAAACCAGGACAACCGCGGCTGCGGGGTCAGTTCCTACGAGTTACGTTGGTCCCGTGGGAGGTGTTGGTGCCACCCACGGGGCCGTTCGGGGGCTGTTTCGAGTTCTCACCCTCTAACGCCATGTTTTCAAGCCTAAGTGTGGAAATAAGCAAATTACCGTCGTACTCTCAAACCGGGATACCCGTGGCTGCGGGGTCAGTTCCTACGAGTTACGTTGGTCCCGTGGGAGGTGTTGGTGCCACCCACGGGGTCGTTCGGGGGCTGTTTCGAGTTCTCACCCTCTAACGCCATGTTTTTAAGCCTAAGTGTGGAAATAAGCAAATTACTGTCGTACTCTCAAACCGGGACACCCGCGGCTGCGGGGTCAGTTCCTACGAGTTACGTTGGTCCCGTGGGAGGAGTTGGTGCCACCCACGGGGCCGTTCGTGGGCTGTTTCGAGTTCTCACCCTCTAACGCCATGTTTTTAAGCCTAAGTGTGGAAATAAGAAAATTATCGTCGTACTCTCAAACCGGGACACCCGCGGCTGCGGGGTCAGTTCCTACGAGTTACGTTGGTCCCGTGGGAGGTGTTGGTGCCACCCACGGGGCCGTTCGGGGGCTGTTTCGAGTTCTCACCCTCTAACGCCATGTTTTTAAGCCTAAGTGTGGAAATAAGAAAATTACCGTCGTACTCTCAAACCGGGACAACCGCGGCTGCGGGGTCAGTTCCTACGAGTTATGTTGGTCCCGTGGGAGGTGTTGGTGCCACCCACGGGGCCGTTCGTGGGCTGTTTCGAGTTCTCAACCTCTAGGGCCATGTTTTTAAGCCTAAGTGAGGAAATATTCAAATTACCGTCGTACTCTCAAACCGGGACAACCGCGGCTGCGGGGTCAGTTCCTACGAGTTACGTTGGTCCCGTGGGAGGTGTTGGTGCCACCCACGGGGCCGTTCGGGGGCTGTTTCGAGTTCTCACCCTCTAACGCCATGTTTTCAAGCCTAAGTGTGGAAATAAGCAAATTACCGTCGTACTCTCAAACCGGGATACCCGCGGCTGCGGGGTCAGTTCCTACGAGTTACGTTGGTCCCGTGGGAGGTGTTGGTGCCACCCACGGGGCCGTTCGGGGGCTGTTTCGAGTTCTCACCCTCTAACGCCATGTTTTCAAGCCTAAGTGTGGAAATAAGCAAATTACCGCCGTACTCTCAAACCGGGACACCCGCGGCTGCGGGGTTAGTTCCTACGAGTTATGTTGGTCCCGTGGGAGGTGTTGGTGCCACCCAGGGGGCCGTTCGGGGGCTGTTTCGAGTTCTCACCTTCTAACGCCATGTTTTCAAGCCTAAGTGTGGAAATACGAAAATTACCGCCGTACTCTCAAACTGGGATACCCGCGGCTGCGAGGTCAGTTCCGACGAGTTACGTTGGTCCCGTGGGAGGTGTTGGTGCCACCCATGGGGCCGTTCGGGGGATGTTTCGAGTTCTCACCCTCTAACGCCATGTTTTTAAGCCTAAGTGTGGAAATAAGCAAATTACCGTTGTACTCTCAAACCGGGACACCCGCGGCTGCGGGGTCAGTTCCTACGAGTTACGTTGGTCGTGTTGGAGGTGTTGGTGCCACCCACGGGGCCGTTCGGGGGCTGTTTCGAGTTCTCACCCTCTAACGCCATGTTTTTAAGCCTAAGTGTGGAAATAAGCAAATTACCATCGTACTCTCAAACCGGGACACCCGCGGCTGCGGGGTCAGTTCCTACGAGTTACGTTGGTCCCGTGGGAGGTGTTGGTGCCACCCACGGGGCCGTTCGGGGGCTGTTTCGAGTTCTCACCCTCTAACGCCATGTTTTCAAGCCTAAGTGTGGAAAGAAGCAAATTACCGCCGTACTCTCAAACCGGGACACCCGTGGCTGCAGGGTCAGTTCCTACGAGTTACGTTGGTCCCGTGGGAGGTGTTGGTGCCACCCACGGGGACGTTCGGGGGCTGTTTCGAGTTCTCACCCTCTAACGCCATGTTTTCAAGCCTAAGTGTGGAAATAAGCAAATTATCGCCGTACTCTCAAACCGGGACACCCGCGGCTGCGGGGTCAGTTCCTACGAGTTACGTTGGTCCCGTGGGAGGTGTTGGTGCCACCCACGGGGTCGTTCGGGGGCTGTTTCGAGTTCTCACCCTCTAACGCCATGTTTTCAAGCCTAAGTTTGGAAATAAGCAAATTACCGTCGTACTCTCAAACCTGGACACCCGCGGCTGCGGGTTCAGTTCCTACGAGCTACGTTGGTCCCGTTAGAGGTGTTGGTGCCACCCACGGGGCCGTTCGGGGGCTGTTTCGAATTCTCACCCTCTAACGCCATGTTTTTAAGCCTAAGTGTGGAAATAAGCAAATTACCATCATACTCTCAAACCGGGACACCCGCGGCTGCGGGGTCAGTTCGTACGAGTTACGTTGGTGCCGTGGGAGGTGTTGGTGCCACCCACGGGGCCGTTCGGGGGCTGTTTTGAGTTCTCACCCTCTAACGCCATGTTTTCAAGCCTAAGTGTGGAAATAAGCAAATTACCGCCGTACTCTCAAACCGGGACACCCGCGGCTGCGGGGTCAGTTCCTACGAGTTATGTTGGTCCCGTGGGAGGTGTTGGTGCCACCCACGGGGCCGTTCGTGGGCTGTTTCGAGTTCTCAACCTCTAACGCCATGTTTTTAAGCCTAAGTGAGGAAATATTCAAATTACCGTCGTACTCTCAAACCGGGACAACCGCGGCTGCGGGGTCAGTTCCTACGAGTTACGTTGGTCCCGTGGGAGGTGTTGGTGCCACCCACGGGGCCGTTCGGGGGCTGTTTCGAGTTCTCACCCTCTAACACCATGTTTTTAAGCCTAAGTGTGGAAATAAGCAAATTACCGTCGTACTCTCAAACCGGGACACCCGCGGCTGCGGGGTCAGTTCCTACGAGTTACGTTGGTCCCGTGGGAGGTGTTGGTGCCACCCACGGGGCCGTTCGGGGGCTGTTTCGAGTTCTCACCCTCTAACGCCATGTTTTCAAGCCTAAGTGTGGAAATAAGCAAATTACCGTCGTACTCTCAAACCGGGACACCCGCGGCTGCGGGGTCTGTTCCTACGAGTTACGTTGGTCCCGTGGGAGGTGTTGGTGCCACCCACGGGGTCGTTCGGGGGCTGTTTCGAGTTCTCACCATCTAACGCCATGTTTTCAAGCCTAAGTTTGGAAATAAGCAAATTACCGTCGTACTCTCAAACCGGGACACCCGCGGCTGCGGGGTCAGTTCCTACGAGTTACGTTGGTCCCGTGGGACGTGTTGGTGCCACCCACGGGGTCGTTCGGGGGCTGTTTCGAGTTCTCACCCTCTAACGCCATGTTTTCAAGCCTAAGTTTGGAAATAAGTAAATTACCATCGTACTCTGAAACCGGGACACCCGCGGCTGCGGGGTCAGTTCCTACGAGTTACGTTGGTCCCGTTGGAGGTGTTGGTGCCACCCACGGGGCCGTTCGGGGGCTGTTTCGAGTTCTCACCCTCTAACGCCATGTTTTCAAGCCTAAGTGTGGAAATAAGCAAATTACCGCCGTACTCTCAAACCGGGACACCCGCGGCTGCAGGGTCAGTTCCTACGAGTTACGTTGGTCCCGTGGGAGGTGTTGGTGCCACCCACGGGGTCGTTCGGGGGCTGTTTCGAGTTCTCACCCTCTAACGCCATGTTTTCAAGCCTAAGTTTGGAAATAAGTAAATTACCGTCGTACTCTCAAACCGGGACACCCGCGGCTGCGGGGTCAGTTCCTACGAGTTACGTTGGTCCCGTGGGAGGTGTTGGTGCCACCCACGGGGCCGTTCGGGGGCTGTTTCGAGTTCTCACCCTCTAACGCCATGTTTTTAAGCCTAAGTGTGGAAATAACCAAATTACCATCGTACTCTCAAACCGGGACACCCGCGGCTGCGGGGTCAGTTCCTACGAGTTACGTTGGTCCCGTGGGAGGTGTTGGTGCCACCCACGGGGCCGTTCGGGGGCTGTTTCGAGTTCTCACCCTCTAACGCCATGTTTTTAAGCCTAAGTGTGGAAATAAGAAAATTAGCGTCGTACTCTCAAACTGGGACAACCGCGGCTGCGGGGTCAGTTCCTACGAGTTATGTTGGTCCCGTGGGAGGTGTTGGTGCCACCCACGGGGCCGTTCGTGGGCTGTTTCGAGTTCTCAACCTCTAACGCCATGTTTTTAAGCCTAAGTGAGGAAATATTCAAATTACCGTCGTACTCTCAAACCAGGACAACCGCGGCTGCGGGGTCAGTTCCTACGAGTTACGTTGGTCCCGTGGGAGGTGTTGGTGCCACCCACGGGGCCGTTCGGGGGCTGTTTCGAGTTCTCACCCTCTAACGCCATGTTTTCAAGCCTAAGTGTGGAAATAAGCAAATTACCGTCGTACTCTCAAACCGGGATACCCGTGGCTGCGGGGTCAGTTCCTACGAGTTACGTTGGTCCCGTGGGAGGTGTTGGTGCCACCCACGGGGTCGTTCGGGGGCTGTTTCGAGTTCTCACCCTCTAACGCCATGTTTTTAAGCCTAAGTGTGGAAATAAGCAAATTACTGTCGTACTCTCAAACCGGGACACCCGCGGCTGCGGGGTCAGTTCCTACGAGTTACGTTGGTCCCGTGGGAGGAGTTGGTGCCACCCACGGGGCCGTTCGTGGGCTGTTTCGAGTTCTCACCCTCTAACGCCATGTTTTTAAGCCTAAGTGTGGAAATAAGAAAATTATCGTCGTACTCTCAAACCGGGACACCCGCGGCTGCGGGGTCAGTTCCTACGAGTTACGTTGGTCCCGTGGGAGGTGTTGGTGCCACCCACGGGGCCGTTCGGGGGCTGTTTCGAGTTCTCACCCTCTAACGCCATGTTTTTAAGCCTAAGTGTGGAAATAAGAAAATTACCGTCGTACTCTCAAACCGGGACAACCGCGGCTGCGGGGTCAGTTCCTACGAGTTATGTTGGTCCCGTGGGAGGTGTTGGTGCCACCCACGGGGCCGTTCGTGGGCTGTTTCGAGTTCTCAACCTCTAGGGCCATGTTTTTAAGCCTAAGTGAGGAAATATTCAAATTACCGTCGTACTCTCAAACCGGGACAACCGCGGCTGCGGGGTCAGTTCCTACGAGTTACGTTGGTCCCGTGGGAGGTGTTGGTGCCACCCACGGGGCCGTTCGGGGGCTGTTTCGAGTTCTCACCCTCTAACGCCATGTTTTCAAGCCTAAGTGTGGAAATAAGCAAATTACCGTCGTACTCTCAAACCGGGATACCCGCGGCTGCGGGGTCAGTTCCTACGAGTTACGTTGGTCCCGTGGGAGGTGTTGGTGCCACCCACGGGGCCGTTCGGGGGCTGTTTCGAGTTCTCACCCTCTAACGCCATGTTTTCAAGCCTAAGTGTGGAAATAAGCAAATTACCGCCGTACTCTCAAACCGGGACACCCGCGGCTGCGGGGTTAGTTCCTACGAGTTATGTTGGTCCCGTGGGAGGTGTTGGTGCCACCCAGGGGGCCGTTCGGGGGCTGTTTCGAGTTCTCACCTTCTAACGCCATGTTTTCAAGCCTAAGTGTGGAAATACGAAAATTACCGCCGTACTCTCAAACTGGGATACCCGCGGCTGCGAGGTCAGTTCCGACGAGTTACGTTGGTCCCGTGGGAGGTGTTGGTGCCACCCATGGGGCCGTTCGGGGGATGTTTCGAGTTCTCACCCTCTAACGCCATGTTTTTAAGCCTAAGTGTGGAAATAAGCAAATTACCGTTGTACTCTCAAACCGGGACACCCGCGGCTGCGGGGTCAGTTCCTACGAGTTACGTTGGTCGTGTTGGAGGTGTTGGTGCCACCCACGGGGCCGTTCGGGGGCTGTTTCGAGTTCTCACCCTCTAACGCCATGTTTTTAAGCCTGAGTGTGGAAATAAGCAAATTACCATCGTACTCTCAAACCGGGACACCCGCGGCTGCGGGGTCAGTTCCTACGAGTTACGTTGGTCCCGTGGGAGGTGTTGGTGCCACCCACGGGGCCGTTCGGGGGCTGTTTCGAGTTCTCACCCTCTAACGCCATGTTTTCAAGCCTAAGTGTGGAAAGAAGCAAATTACCGCCGTACTCTCAAACCGGGACACCCGTGGCTGCAGGGTCAGTTCCTACGAGTTACGTTGGTCCCGTGGGAGGTGTTGGTGCCACCCACGGGGACGTTCGGGGGCTGTTTCGAGTTCTCACCCTCTAACGCCATGTTTTCAAGCCTAAGTGTGGAAATAAGCAAATTATCGCCGTACTCTCAAACCGGGACACCCGCGGCTGCGGGGTCAGTTCCTACGAGTTACGTTGGTCCCGTGGGAGGTGTTGGTGCCACCCACGGGGTCGTTCGGGGGCTGTTTCGAGTTCTCACCCTCTAACGCCATGTTTTCAAGCCTAAGTTTGGAAATAAGCAAATTACCGTCGTACTCTCAAACCTGGACACCCGCGGCTGCGGGTTCAGTTCCTACGAGCTACGTTGGTCCCGTTAGAGGTGTTGGTGCCACCCACGGGGCCGTTCGGGGGCTGTTTCGAATTCTCACCCTCTAACGCCATGTTTTTAAGCCTAAGTGTGGAAATAAGCAAATTACCATCATACTCTCAAACCGGGACACCCGCGGCTGCGGGGTCAGTTCGTACGAGTTACGTTGGTGCCGTGGGAGGTGTTGGTGCCACCCACGGGGCCGTTCGGGGGCTGTTTTGAGTTCTCACCCTCTAACGCCATGTTTTCAAGCCTAAGTGTGGAAATAAGCAAATTACCGCCGTACTCTCAAACCGGGACACCCGCGGCTGCGGGGTCAGTTCCTACGAGTTATGTTGGTCCCGTGGGAGGTGTTGGTGCCACCCACGGGGCCGTTCGTGGGCTGTTTCGAGTTCTCAACCTCTAACGCCATGTTTTTAAGCCTAAGTGAGGAAATATTCAAATTACCGTCGTACTCTCAAACCGGGACAACCGCGGCTGCGGGGTCAGTTCCTACGAGTTACGTTGGTCCCGTGGGAGGTGTTGGTGCCACCCACGGGGCCGTTCGGGGGCTGTTTCGAGTTCTCACCCTCTAACACCATGTTTTTAAGCCTAAGTGTGGAAATAAGCAAATTACCGTCGTACTCTCAAACCGGGACACCCGCGGCTGCGGGGTCAGTTCCTACGAGTTACGTTGGTCCCGTGGGAGGTGTTGGTGCCACCCACGGGGCCGTTCGGGGGCTGTTTCGAGTTCTCACCCTCTAACGCCATGTTTTCAAGCCTAAGTGTGGAAATAAGCAAATTACCGTCGTACTCTCAAACCGGGACACCCGCGGCTGCGGGGTCTGTTCCTACGAGTTACGTTGGTCCCGTGGGAGGTGTTGGTGCCACCCACGGGGTCGTTCGGGGGCTGTTTCGAGTTCTCACCATCTAACGCCATGTTTTCAAGCCTAAGTTTGGAAATAAGCAAATTACCGTCGTACTCTCAAACCGGGACACCCGCGGCTGCGGGGTCAGTTCCTACGAGTTACGTTGGTCCCGTGGGACGTGTTGGTGCCACCCACGGGGTCGTTCGGGGGCTGTTTCGAGTTCTCACCCTCTAACGCCATGTTTTCAAGCCTAAGTTTGGAAATAAGTAAATTACCATCGTACTCTGAAACCGGGACACCCGCGGCTGCGGGGTCAGTTCCTACGAGTTACGTTGGTCCCGTTGGAGGTGTTGGTGCCACCCACGGGGCCGTTCGGGGGCTGTTTCGAGTTCTCACCCTCTAACGCCATGTTTTCAAGCCTAAGTGTGGAAATAAGCAAATTACCGCCGTACTCTCAAACCGGGACACCCGCGGCTGCAGGGTCAGTTCCTACGAGTTACGTTGGTCCCGTGGGAGGTGTTGGTGCCACCCACGGGGTCGTTCGGGGGCTGTTTCGAGTTCTCACCCTCTAACGCCATGTTTTCAAGCCTAAGTTTGGAAATAAGTAAATTACCGTCGTACTCTCAAACCGGGACACCCGCGGCTGCGGGGTCAGTTCCTACGAGTTACGTTGGTCCCGTGGGAGGTGTTGGTGCCACCCACGGGGCCGTTCGGGGGCTGTTTCGAGTTCTCACCCTCTAACGCCATGTTTTTAAGCCTAAGTGTGGAAATAACCAAATTACCATCGTACTCTCAAACCGGGACACCCGCGGCTGCGGGGTCAGTTCCTACGAGTTACGTTGGTCCCGTGGGAGGTGTTGGTGCCACCCACGGGGCCGTTCGGGGGCTGTTTCGAGTTCTCACCCTCTAACGATATGTTTTCAAGCCTAAGTGTGGAAATAAGCAAATTACCATCGTACTCTCAAACCGGGACACCCATGGCTGCGGGGTCAGTTCCTACGAGTTACGTTGGTCCCGTGGGAGGTGTTGGTGCCACCCACGGGGCCGTTCGAGGGCTGTTTCGCGTTCTAACCCTCTAACGCCATGTTTTCAAGCCTAAGTGTGGAAATAGGCAAATTACTTCCGTAATCTCAAACCGGGACACCCGCGGCTGTGGGGTCAGTTCCTACGAGTTACGTTGGTCCCGTGGGAGGTGTTGGTGCCACCCACGGGGCCGTTCGGGGGCTGTTTCGAGTTCTCACCCTCTAACGCCATGTTTTCAAGCCTAAGTGTGGAAATAAGAAAATTACCGCCGTACTCTCAAACCGGGACACCCGCGGCTGCGGGGTCAGTTCCTACGAGTTTCATTGGTCCCGTGGGAGGTGTTGGTGCCACCCACGGGGCCGTTCGGGGGCTGTTTCGAGTTCTCACCCTCTAACGCCATGCTTTCAAGCCTAAGTGTGGAAATAAGCAAATTACCGTCGTACTCTCAAACCGGGACACCCGCAGCTGCGGGGTCAGTTCCTATGAGTTACGTTGGTCCCGTGGGAGGTGTTGGTGCCACCCACGGGGTCGTTCGGGGGCTGTTTCTAGTTCTCACCCTCTAACGCCATGTTTTCAAGCCTAAGTGTGGAAATAAGCAAATTACCGTCGTACTCTCGAACCGGGACACCCGCGGCTGCGGGGTCAGTTCCTACGAGTTACGTTGGTCCCGCTGGAGGTGTTGGTGCCACCCACGGGGCCGTTCGGGGGCTGTTTCGAGTTCTCACCCTCTAACGCCATGTTTTTAAGCCTAAGTCTGGAAATAAGCAAATTACCGTCGTACTCTCAAACCGGGACACCCGCGGCTGCGGGGTCAGTTCCTACGAGTTACGTTGGTCCCGTGGGAGGTGTTGGTGCCACCCACGGGGCCGTTCGGGGGCTGTTTCGAGTTCTCACCATCTAACGCCATGTTTTCAAGCCTAAGTGTGGAAATAAGCAAATTACCGCTGTACTCTCAAACCGGGACACCCGCGGCTACGGGGTCAGTTCCTACGTGTTACGTTGGTCCCATGGGAGGTGTTGGTGCCACCCACATGGCCGTTCGGGGGCTGTTTCGAGTTCTCACCCTCTAACGCCATGTTCCCGTGGGAGGTGTTGGTGCCACCCACGGGGCCGTTCGGGGGTTGTTTCGAGTTCTCACCCTCTAACGCCATGTTTTCAAGCCTAAGTGTGGAAATAAGCAAATTACCGTCGTACTCTCAAACCGGGACACCCGCGGCTGCGGGGTTAGTTCCTACGAGTTATGTTGGTCCCGTGGGAGGTGTAGGTGCCACCCACGGGGCCGTTCGGGGGCTGTTTCGAGTTCTCACCCTCTAACGCCATGTTTTCAAGCCTAAGTGTGGAAATAAGCAAATTACCTCCGTACTCTCAAACCGGGACACCCGCGGCTGCGGGTTCAGTTCCAACGAGTTACGTTGGTCCCCTGGGAGGTGTTGGTGCCACCCACGGGGCCGTTCGGGGGCTGTTTCGAGTTCTCACCCTCTAACTCCATGTTTTCAAGCCTAAGTGTGAAAATAAGCAAATTACCGTCGTACTCTCAAACTGGGACACCCGCGGCTGCGGGGTCAGTTCCTACGAGTTACGTTGGTCCCATTGGAGGTGTTGGTGCCACCCACGGGGCCGTTCGGGGGCTGTTTCGAGTTCTCACCCTCTAACGCCATCTTTTTAAGCCTAAGTGTGGAAATAAGCAAATTACCGTTGTACTCTCAAACCGGGACACCCGCGGCTGCGGGGTCAGTTCCTACGAGTTACGTTGGTCCCGTGGGAGGTGTTGGTGCCACCCACGAGGCCGTTCGGGGACTGTTTCGAGTTCTCACCCTCTAACGCCATGTTTTCAAGCCTAAGTGTGGAAATAAGCAAATTACCGCCGTACTCTCAAACCGGGACACCCGCGGTTGCGGGGTCAATTCCTACGAGTTTCGTTGGTCCCGTGGGAGGTGTTGGTGCCACCCACGGGGCCGTTCGGGGGCTGTTTCG
This sequence comes from Sambucus nigra, assembly GCA_949130495.1. Classification (NCBI taxonomy): domain Eukaryota; kingdom Viridiplantae; phylum Streptophyta; class Magnoliopsida; order Dipsacales; family Adoxaceae; genus Sambucus; species Sambucus nigra. Next base: position 541,173,032 of record OX422219.1, on the reverse strand, counting down.
AGTTCTCACCCTCTAACGCCATGCTTTCAAGCCTAAGTGTGGAAATAAGCAAATTACCGTCGTACTCTCAAACCGGGACACCCGCGGCTGCGGGGTCAGTTCCTACGAGTTACGTTGGTCCCGTGGGAGGTGTTGGTGCCACCCACGGGGTCGTTCGGGGGCTGTTTCTAGTTCTCACCCTCTAACGCCATGTTTTCAAGCCTAAGTGTGGAAATAAGCAAATTACCGTCGTACTCTCGAACCGGGACACCCGCGGCTGCGGGGTCAGTTCCTACGAGTAACGTTGGTCCCGCTGGAGGTGTTGGTGCCACCCACGGGGCCGTTCGGGGGCTGTTTCGAGTTCTCACCCTCTAACGCCATGTTTTTAAGCCTAAGTCTGGAAATAAGCAAATTACCATCGTACTCTCAAACCGGGACACCCGCGGCTGCGGGGTCAGTTCCTACGAGTTACGTTGGTCCCGTGGGAGGTGTTGGTGCCACCCACGGGGCCGTTCGGGGGCTGTTTCGAGTTCTCACAATCTAACGCCATGTTTTCAAGCCTAAGTGTGGAAATAAGCAAATTACCGCCGTACTCTCAAACCGGGACACCCGCGGCTACGGGGTCAGTTCCTACGTGTTACGTTGGTCCCATGGGAGGTGTTGGTGCCACCCACATGGCCGTTCGGGGGCTGTTTCGAGTTCTCACCCTCTAACGCCATGTTCCCGTGGGAGGTGTTGGTGCCACCCACGGGGCCGTTCGGGGGTTGTTTCGAGTTCTCACCCTCTAACGCCATGTTTTCAAGCCTAAGTGTGGAAATAAGCAAATTACCGTCGTACTCTCAAACCGGGACACCCGCGGCTGCGGGGTCAGTTCCTACGAGTTATGTTGGTCCCGTGGGAGGTGTAGGTGCCACCCACGGGGCCGTTCGGGGGCTGTTTCGAGTTCTCACCCTCTAACGCCATGTTTTCAAGCCTAAGTGTGGAAATAAGCAAATTACCTCCGTACTCTCAAACCGGGACACCCGCGGCTGCGGGTTCAGTTCCAACGAGTTACGTTGGTCCCCTGGGAGGTGTTGGTGCCACCCACGGGGCCGTTCGGGGGCTGTTTCGAGTTCTCACCCTCTAACTCCTTATTTTCAAGCCTAAGTGTGAAAATAAGCAAATTACCGTCGTACTCTCAAACTGGGACACCCGCGGCTGCGGGGTCAGTTCCTACGAGTTACGTTGGTCCCATTGGAGGTGTTGGTGCCACCCACGGGGCCGTTCGGGGGCTGTTTCGAGTTCTCACCCTCTAACGCCATCTTTTTAAGCCTAAGTGTGGAAATAAGCAAATTACCGTCGTACTCTCAAACCGGGAGACCCGCGGCTGCGGGGTCAGTTCCTACGAGTTACGTTGGTCCCGTGGGAGGTGTTGGTGCCACCCACGGAGCCGTTTGGGGGCTGTTTTGAGTTCTCACCCTCTAACGCCATGTTTTCAAGCCTAAGTGTGGAAATAAGCAAATTACCGTCGTACTCTCAAACCGGGACACCCGCGGTTGCGGGGTCAGTTCCTACGAGTTACTTTGGTCCCGTGGGAGGTGTTGGTGCCACCCACGTGGCCGTTCGGGGGCTGTTTCGAGTTCTCACCCTCTAACGCCATGTTTTCAAGCCTAAGTGTGGAAATAAGCAAATTACTGCCGTACTCTCAAACCGGGACACCCGCAGCTGCGGGGTCAGTTAATACGAGTTACGTTGGTCCCGTGGGAGGTGTTGGTGCCACCCACGGGGCCGTTCGGGGGCTGTTTCGAGTTCTCACCCTCTAACGCCATGTTTTTAAGGCTAAGTGTGGAAATAAGCAAATTACCGTCGTACTCTCAAACCGGGACACCCGCAGATGCGGGGTCAGTTCCTACGAGTTACGTTGGTCCCGTGGGAGGTGTTGGTGCCACCCACGGGGCCGTTCGGGGGCTGTTTCGAGTTCTCACCCTCTAACGCCATGTTTTCAAACCGAAGTGAGGAAATAAGCAAATTACCACCGTACTCTCAAACCGGGACACCCGCGGCTGCGGGGTCAGTTCCTACGAGTTACGTTGGTCCCGTGGGAGGTGTTGGTGCCACCCACGGGGCCGTTCGGGGGCTGTTTCGAGTTCTCACCCTCTAACGCCGTGTTTTCAAGCCTAAGTGTGGAAATAAGCAAATTACCGCCGTAACCGGGACACCCGCGGCTGCGGGGTCAAATCCTACGAGTTACGTTGGTCCCGTGGGAGGTGTTGGTGCCACCCACGGGGCCGTTCGGGAGCTGTTTCGAGTTCTCACCCTCTAACGCCATGTTTTCAATCCTAAGTGTAGAAATAAGCAAATTACCGTCGTACTCTCAAAGCGGGACACCCGCGGGTGCGGGGTCAGTTTCTACGAGTTACGTTGGTCCCGTGGGAGGTGTTGGTGCCACCCACGGGGCCGTTCGGGGGCTGTTTCTAGTTCTCGCCCTGTAACGCCATGTTTTCAAGCCTAAGTGTGGAAATAAGCAAATTACCGTCGTACTCTCAAACCGGGACACCCGCGGCTGCGGGGTCTGTTCCTACGAGTTACGTTGGTCCCATGGGAGGTGTTGGTGCCACCCACGGGGCCGTTCGGGGGCTGTTTCGAGTTCTCACCCTCTAACGCCATGTTTTCAAGCCTAAGTGTGGAAATAAACAAATAACCGTCGTACTCTCAAACCGGGACACCCGCGGCTACGGGGTCAGTTCCTACGAGTTACGTTGGTCCCGTGGGAGGTGTGGGTGCCACCCACGGGGCCGTTCGGGGGCTGTTTCGAGTTCTCACCCTCTAACGCCATGTTTTCAAGCCTAAATGTGGAAATAAGCAAATTACCGCCGTACTCTCAAACCGGGACACCCGCGGCTGCGGGTTCAGTTCCTACGAGTTACGTTGGTCCCGTGGGAGGTGTTGGTGCCACCCACGGGGCCGTTCGGGGGCTGTTTCGAGTTCTCACCCTCTAACGCCATGTTTTCAAACCTAAGTGAGGAAATAAGCAAATTACCACCGTACTCTCAAACCGGGACACCCGCGGCTGCGGGGTCAGTTCCTACGAGTTACGTTGGTCCCGTGGGAGGTGTTGGTGCCACCCACGGGGCCGTTCGGGGGCTGTTTGGAGTTCTCACCCTCTAACGCCATGTTTTCAAGCCTAAGTGTGGAAATAAGCAAATTACCGCCGTAACCGGGACACCCGCGGCTGCGGGGTCAAATCCTACGAGTTACGTTGGTCCCGTGGGAGGTGTTGGTGCCACCCACGGGGCCGTTCGGGAGCTGTTTCGAGTTCTCACCCTCTAACGCCATGTTTTCAATCCTAAGTGTGGAAATAAGCAAATTATCATCGTACTCTCAAACCGGGACACCCACGGCTGCGGGGTCTGTTCCTACGAGTTACGTTGGTCCCGTGGGAGCTGTTGGTGCCACCCACGGGGCCGTTCGGGGGCTGTTTCGAGTTCTCACCCTCTAACGCCATGTTTTCAAGCCTAAGTGTGGAAATAAACAAATAACCGTCGTACTCTCAAACTGGGACATCCGCGGCTACGGGGTCAGTTCCTACGAGTTACGTTGGTCCCGTGGGAGGTGTGGGTGCCACCCACGGGGCCGTTCGGGGGCTGTTTCGAGTTCTCACCCTCTAACGCCATGTTTTCAAGCCTAAGTGAGGATATAAGCAAATTACCGTCGTACTCTCAAACCGGGACACCCGCGGCTGCGGGGTCTGTTCCTACGAGTTACGTTGGTCCCGTGGGAGGTGTTGGTGCCACCCACGGGGCCGTTCGGGGGCTGTTTCGAGTTCTCACCCTCTAACGCCATGTTTTCAAGCCTAAGTGTGGAAATAACCAAATTACCGTCGTACTCTCAAACCGGGACACCCGCGGCTACGGGGTCAGTTCCTACGAGTTACGTAGGTCCCGTGGGAGGTGTTGGTGCCACCCACGAGGCCGTTCGGGGACTGTTTTGAGTTCTCACCCTCTAACGCTATGTTTTCAAGCCTAAGTGTGGAAATAAGCAAATTACTGCCGTACTCTCAAACCGGGAGACCCGCGGCTACGGGGTCAGTTCCTACAAGTTACGTTGGTCCCGTGGGAGGTGTTGGTGCCACCCGCGGGGCCGTTCGGGGGCTGTTTCGAGTTCTCACCCTCTAGCGCCATGTTTTCAAACCTAAGTGAGGAAATAAGCAAATTACCGTCGTACTCTCAAACCGGGACACCCGCGGCTGCGGGGTCAGTTCCTACGAGTTACGTTGGTCCCGTGGGAGGTGTTGGTGCCACCCACGGGGCCGTTCGGGGGCTGTTTCGAGTTCTCACCCTCTAACGCCATGTTTTCAAGCCTAAGTGTGGAAATAAGCAAATTACCGTCGTACTCTCAAACCGGGACACCCGCGGCTACGGGGTCAGTTCCTACGAGTTACGTAGGTCCCGTGGGAGGTGTTGGTGCCACCCACGAGGCCGTTCGGGGGCTGTTTCGAGTTCTCACCCTCTAACGCTATGTTTTCAAGCCTAAGTGTGGAAATAAGCAAATTACTGCCGTACTCTCAAACCGGGAGACCCGCGGCTGCGGGGTCAGTTCCTACAAGTTACGTTGGTCCCGTGGGAGGTGTTGGTGCCACCCGCGGGGCCGTTCGGGGGCTGTTTCGAGTTCTCACCCTCTAACGCCATGTTTTCAAGCCTAAGTGAGGAAATAAGCAAATTACCGTCGTACTCTCAAACCGGGACACCCGCGGCTGCGGGGTCTGTTCCTACGAGTTACGTTGGTCCCGTGGGAGGTGTTGGTGCCACCCACAGGGCCGTTCCGGGGCTATTTCGAGTTCTCACTCTCTAACGCCATGTTTTCAAGCCTAAGTGTGGAAATAAGCAAATTACCGTCGTACTCTCAAACCGGGACACCCACGGCTACGGTGTCAGTTCCTACGAGTTACATTGGTCCCGTGGGAGGTGTTGGTGCCACCCACGGGGCCGTTCGGGGGCTGTTTCGAGTTCTCACCCTCTAACGCCATGTTTTGATTAAGTCGAGAAATATGCAAATTAATGTCGTACTCTCAAACCGGGAGACCCGCGGCTGTGGGGTCAGTTCCTACGAGTTACATTGGTCCCGTGGGAGGTGTTGGTGCCACCCACGGGGCCGTTCGGGGGTTGTTTCGAGTTTCCACCCTCTAACGCCTTGTTTTTAAGCTTAAGGTCTTATATTTCAAAATTATCATCGTATTCTCAAATCGAGAATCCCGTGATCACGCAGTCTATTCCTATATGTTACATTGGTCCCGTGAGAGGTGTTGGTGCCTCTCACGGGTCCGTACGAGGGTTGTTTCGTGTTTTTGCTATCTAACGCCGTGTTTTTAAGCTTAAGTCCTAATATTTTTTAATTATCGTCGTATTCTCAAACCGGGGGTCCCGTGATCTCGCGGTCAGTTCGTACGAGATTCATTGGTCCCGTGTGAGGTGTTGATGCCATGTTTTTAAGTTTAAGTCTCGACATTTGCAAGTTATCCTATCATCGTATATGAAACCGGGAGTTTAAAATATTTTTTAACATATTATCCAACAGTGAAACCAATCATTATCCCGTACTCCTTCTAATTATCCCATACTCCTTCTAAAATACTATCCAACAACATTCCAACAACCAATAATTATCCAACAGCCAAACCAAACAAAACCAATAACTATCCCGTACTCCTTCTGTCATCTAAAAGATTTAATAGATAATGCATATAAATTATATAACTACTTTAGTTAATGTACAGAGTCCCTGGTGTGTAATGAATAACTGGTATGTAATGAAGAACTGGTATCCAATTGGTTAGATCTGCAATACGTAAACAATGTGTTATGAAACTATAACTTGAAACAGCCCCCGAACGGCCAATATAACGCGTATGCACTTGAATCATTGAGCCAATATAACTCTTATAAACTTAAATCATTTCTAGGGTAATGAGCCATTGAAACTAAATGAACAAAAACAACATAAATTGTTTGAGCTGAAAAATAGTGAATGAATTGAATAAATTATATTCTTTTTGCCAAAAAGCAAACCATGAACCGAAAAATAGTGAATGAACTGAATAAAGTTAGCAAGACTAAAAGATCAAACCATTTTTCACACCAAATGTAAAATTCATACATTCTGAATAAATAATAAATGAAATATCAATGTTGACAGTGATGCCAGCAAGAAACAAATGATTGTAGATTAGAACCCAAACTCGGATACAAAAAAATAAAAAATTCGATACCTCTCAAATACGGAGAAAGCCAAATCAAACTGTTTGAGCGAGAGGACACCAAGGGTGTACACCTACAAAATAGAACTAATTAGAAGAAAAATACACATTCCAAACACAAAAAAAATACTCCAATAATCTGGATACAAAAAATGATTAAAGATACCTCAAGGCAAAGAGAAACCCCCCAAAATTATCAAAATCTAGTAAAAACATTACAAAAAAGGCGTAAATACAAACTTATCAATAATTGTAGGGGCTTGATTGATGAATGAGGCTTATATATGAACATCGCACCTCATTTTTTTTTTTCGTTTTCCTCCATCGCACCTGCTACCCACGAATGCTACCCACCGCACCTAGAATAGGAAATGTTAGCTTGCAAACATCTAAGAAAGGCTTGGTCAATATATTCCCTTGATCTCCAAAGAAGAGGTGAACACAGTTTTCTTCATTTTCACAATTTCTACAAAATCATAAATATCAAAAATGTTAATTTCCAGTTATTATGGAGATGAATATAAAATTAGGCGAGACACTATTTACTCGACAAGTCCATAAGAAGAATCATAGTTAACAACAAATTATATATCAACATGGTAATTGAGATTCAAAACCAAAATTATTTCAGAAGAAAATGGTATATGATAATGAGAGTAACATTTATTTATTTATTTTCTCCAAAACAAGTTGGATAAATTTTTATATGATTACTAATTCAGCCCATATTCTGACTGAAATACACTGTATTAAAAAAAAAGGTAAAAGGGGTAAATCCTCCCTTTCAATATTGAACCTCATCCAACCTTTAAATAAAAATCCAGGACCTGATTTTCTTAACTCTACTATAAGGGTTAAAGTAAGGGGAAAATAAAATTAATAGAATATTGAACCTCCACCGCCATCGTTGGATCTCAGCCTCACCGCGGTACTACCCCCTTCCCTACATTTTTCCCAACGGTTAGATCAATCCTTTTTTTCGAAGCGCTTTCCCCAATAGAGCCTATAAATAACCATCTGAACATGTTGAGATCAGTCAAGCCTATACCCGCGGGTGGTGTTAAAAGCGCCTCCAATTCTTCATCGTCTGTCATAGATAACAACCCTTTTGACCCTACTTCATGGACAAAAATACTTGTTCTTGAAACATATAACAAACACACACACACATAAATGGATATATTACATAGTTCAAACCATTTTTTAAAGATGCTATTTTCAAAAGGTTTCAAAATTTGCAGTTATAGCTAAAACATCCCTCGTAATTGTGAAATAAATAAAGAAAATAAATAAAACAAACATTTAAAACCCAGTGGAGAAAGAAAATAACAGTATACCCAAAGATTGGAACATAAAATCTAGATATTATTAACACAAACTAATAAGAAGCACGGGCACAATTAGCGTTTCATCCAAAACATTCATGTATGGCAAATAGCCATGCACTAAAAATGAGGCATCTACAACTCAATCTGCCACATAATCATATGAAGCATAACAATGATGCATCCATAAGTTCAATAAAAGAATGATGCCTCGAAGTAATTGTGTCAGGAGTAAAACTGAACTTATAAATTATTACTCCATCCGTCCCAAATTAATAAATAGTCCCTCTTTGAAGAGGAAAAAATTAGCTTTCAAATTTATCCTCCCAAAAATGATGATTAAATACCTTCGCTACGCACCTCATAGGTAGTGTTCAATTGGGTAACCTGGTAATCTAATTAGTTTTATATATTAATTTAGAGACTAAATCAAAAAGGATTGCAGGATAGGGATGGGGGAGTATCGTGAAACTGTATAATGACTATAAATGAAGAGGTCGAAATACGTACAATCTGTCATTTTGTTGGGAGCTCAGAAGGTTTGATTAAGTAATTGGGAGATTTTGTATTGTTATAAGGGTCTATTCCTCTCTTTGTTGTGTTAAAGAGTCTTTATATAAAATTCTTGAACGCAATATTTGACATCCCCCCCCCCCCCTTGATAATCTCTGACACAACCCTTAATTTTTAACACCCACATCTGCTGAAAAAATCATATTTTTTTAATTAAACATATGCTCTCATGTGTTTTTGGATAAATATGCCCAAACCACCAAAACTCAAATTCTTTTTGAGTTGTTAGTGTGAAACTCTCATTGTTTTTGAGTTTTCATGAGATATTGTTTACATAGGTACCAGGGACTAAAAGTTGTTACTAAAACATGTTACACCAAAAGAAAATAAACAATATCTCATGAGCTTTTTATTAAAAAAAAATGCCCCAAAATAAAAATAAAACTCTCATTCCTCAAAGTTCAATTATTTCTACAACTATAAATAATTGAAAAAATAAGGTGGGTAATAATTCAAAGCATCAATACAAAACACACATTCTAAATTTGACAGATATTTTTTTTTAAATGTGACAGATATGTTTTATCCTGTGTGAAATGGGAATGAAAGGGCCATGGGAATGAACTCAACATAGAAACATATCGGTCAAATTTAGCCATGGGAATGAAATCAACACAGAAACATCAAAATGGTTTATCCTGTGTGAAATGAACATCAAAATGAAAGGGCGGCAGAAACATCAGAATGGTGAAATGAACTTTTATAAAATGAACGCAGAAACACAGAAACATCAAAATGGTGAAATGAACGCACTCACCCAAGCCATCTGTTTGTAAGGTTTGTTCATTTCTGCTATAAAATGAACGCATAAATGAAATGAACGCAGGCACCTAAACATCAATACGAAACATCCACTACCTGTAAAATGAACCGTTTGTACACAACAAAATTGAATCCTAAATATCTATGTTCATTTGTACACAACAAAATTGAATCCTAAATATCTATGTTCATTTGAATTTTTTGGTATATGGGAATGAACGCAGAAACCTCCTATTTGAATTTTTTGAATCCTATCACATAGATATTTATAATGCCTTTACCTGCAACTCTAACGATAGTAGATTTTTTGAATCTACTATCACCTTCTTTCCCAAACCACCAAAACTCAAATTTTCTAATAAAGTTAAATTAAATTAAGGAGAACTTCGACAGGCCACTATAAATGGTAAAGAAAATCAGTGAGCGTACCAGGAATAATTTTGATGAAGAAATTAACGAGGACCTCGGCAAGCTTGGGAGCTGTGATGAAGAAAGCCTAGAATAAGAAAAGGGGGTAATAATAAATAAAATGTAAGAAAGAGAAAGGGAGAAAATGGGAGGGACCGTGTTGTGGGGATAGCGGCCGTCCTTGCCCCATCCGATGCCGCGGGTGGAGTCCATCCGATGAGAAAAGGGGGTGATAATCTCCTTTGGGGAAGAAACCCACCGCACCTGCTACCCACCACACCTGCTACCCACCGTTTTGGGGAAGAAACCCATACGCAACTTCTCCATAACTAATCGCGACCTAGTACCAACGTTTTGGGGAAGAAAAAAAAAAAAGAAATGAGAAGGGAAATGAAAAAGATGAGGCGCTTGAAGTAGTTTTAGGATTCACACTGGTCACGGCCTAGAGCCGTGACCCACCCACCGCGACCCATTAATGAAGCTAAGTGGGATGTGTACTGCCTATTGGTCACGACCCATAGCCGTGACCCATACCAAGAAATGGTCACGGCCCATAGCCGTGACCCTCAATCTGTGATGCGCGACCCTTTTTATCAACACTAGTGCTTGAATGATGGATGGTCATGGCCCATAGCCGTGACCCACACCCAGAAATGGTCACGTCCCTAATCCGTGACCCTCAATGTGTGTACTTTCTTCTTTGTCATGCCATGGGTCACGGACTTGGGCCGTGACCCATCCGCGACCAAGCTTGGAGGGAATTTTGGTGCGAGTTTGGCGCCAAGATGGTCACGACCTGGTCACGGCCCAAGTCCGCGACCACAGTGGTCGCGGACTTGGGCCGTGACCACTTCCAGAACATAGATAATTTAGTGTGATAATAAATTTTGTCACGCCAAATATTGAGTGGGTCACGGCCCAAGTCTGCGACCAGCTAGTCGCGGACTTGGGCCGTGACCCACTGGGCGTGACCATTCGCAGGATTTGGTGTGGTCGAAGAATATCCAAACTTGTCGAAGAAGCCTAAAGATTCAGAGGTGGAAGTTTTCATGATATCTTTTGGGTGCCATTTTATTACAGGCAGTGATGCTAGAGGAGGAGATGCCATAGTCGAAAGGAAAGATTATTTTAATGAATTCAAGGACTACCCCACTGTCAGATAGAATGATATGGCTAAATCCATTGATAGTCGGCAAAGAAAAGTCAACAGAGATAGGCTAGTGATTGGATTCTCCGAAAATGATTTGAGTGGAGCTCTTTACCCTCATGACGATCTGTTAGTTAGCATATACATAGTTTATCATGGCAGTATTGGTTGATAATGGGAGCTCAACTGATGTAATGTTCTATAACTGATTCAAAATCCTAGGATTGAAGATCTGTACGTTAGAACCATACCATAGACTCCTCATTGGTTTTGTAGGATAGAAAGTATACCCATTAGGAACCATCAAGCTGGAAGTATTTTTTGAAACTTGGATGGCAAGTAGGAGGGAAAGGATTCATTTCTTTGTGTTATATACAAATGTCTCGTTAGCTTATAATATCATCATGGGAAGAGTGGATATCAAGCAGTTAGAGGCTATACCATGTATCGTGCACCAAAACATTAAATTTCTAACAAATTACGGAGTTGACATAATAAAGGGCAGTCAGAAATATGCCAAGGAATATTATTATACATTGATCGATCAATAAGAGATGCAACTGAAGAGCACAACTAATTTCCAGATCGACACTCTAAATCCTCGAGAAGAAGAAAAGTTGGTAAAGGGGTAGGTTATGGAAGAAATTGAAGTTGTTTTGTTGGATGAGGAGAAGCCAGAAAGAACCTCCCAGATCAGTTACAGGTTCTCTCCTTCTTTTAAAATAGGAAATAGTTGCGTTCCTTAGAGAAAGGAATTTTTTTCTCTTGGAGCCACGAAGATATGTCGGGAATTAATCCGAATTTCATGTGCCATTAGATTAATATTTCTCTAGGCTCCAAGCCGATCAAGCAAAGGTGAAGATTCTTCAGTCCCGAGAAGAATACAATAATATAGGAGGAAGTAGAGATACTACAGTGGGCACGGTTCATTGAAGATTTCAAGTACCTCGGTTGGTTGGCTAATGTGGGAAAAAAGAAAACTAATAAATGGAGTATGTGTGTGGACTTTACATATCTCAACAAGGCATGTCCAAAAGATCATTTTCCTTTACCAAGGATTGATCAATCGGTTGATGTTATAGCAGGCCATGATTTACTCAATTTTATCGATGCTTATTCTAGTTATAGTAATATTAATATGAAGCCTAAAGACAAGGAAAACACTTACTTACCAGTTGAGGAAATTACTGTTACCATGTTATGCCAATTGGATTAAGGAACGTTGGAGCTACCTATCAGAGATTAGTGAATAAGGACCAACCACATTACAAACTTAGCTAAAACCTTTGATCAATTAGAAAAGCACCAAATGAAGCTCAACCTAACCAAATGCACCTACAGATTACGTCAGGGAATGTTCCTAGGGTACATTATTAATCAAAGAGGAATAGAAGAAAACCCTAACAAGGTTAAAGCTTTTCTTGTAATGTATTCCCCTACTAACTAGAAAGAATTTCAAAAGTTAACATGAAGAGTAGCTGCATTGAACCATTTTATCTTCCGAGTAACTAATAAGTGTCTTCCATTCTAAAAGGTGCTTAAAAGACCTTTGAGTGTAATGATGAACGTGAGAAGTCCTTCCTAGAGCTTAAGAGGTACTTGGGTTCTCCTCCAATCCTTTCCTAACCAGTTATGGGAGAAAAACTCTATTTATACTTGGTTATTTCATAGTCAGTTTCTACTTCAGCTTTAATCAAACAGTATGGTGGATTCCATAGGCCATTATATTACACTAGCAAGGAATTTTGAGTATAAAAAATTAGGTATCCACGCTTGGAGAAGTTATACCTATCTCTTATTGAAGCTTTTAGGAGGATGAGGCCATATATCCAAGCCCACACCAATATTGTCTACAAGGATTTGCCTTTTTGACAAGCACTGAACATACCAGAAACATCTGGAAGGGTAATGTCTTGGGCTATTGAATTGGGAGAATAGGAAATTACTTATGAGCCCAAATTTGCAATCAAAGGCCAAGCAGCGGCAAAATTTATCATTGAATTCACATATGCAGAGGAGCAACATAATCCACATTTGACAGCCGAGCAGACTTCTATAGAAGAGAGCTTAGCTCAAAACTAAACAGAAATTGTGGCCGATCAACCTGATTCGTTGGTTGTTCAATAAAAGTTACAACAAATCAATAAGGTGTCCAAGCATGAAGTACTAGTAGAAGAAAAGTTCTCTAGTGACATTCCAACTTGACAATTATTTGTAGATGGACCACCATGTGCTACTAGAAGTGAAGTAGGCCCATCATCAATACTTCGAATAACTTGGACGCAGAATATGCCCTAAGATTCCAATTCAGGGATTCTAATAATTAATCCAAATATGAAGCTTTGATCACAGGACTAAAATCGACTTTATCACTAGGTGCCGACCAAATATTAATATACAGTGATTTCCAGCTAATTGTTAATCAAATGTAGTAAATGTATGGTGTTAAAGGGGAGCCTATGATGAAAAATCATTAAAAAATAATGAATGTTATTTCATTAATCACTACAGTCAAAATAGTGACGATTCCCAGACTTGAGAATGCCTAAATAGATGCTCTTGCTCGGCTTGCTTCAACAACTCCAACAAAACTCAAACAAACGATACCAGTGGAGATTCTTGCCCACAAAAGCATTAATGGGATGGAGATCAGCATTATATCAGTGGATTTAGGTCCCTCATGGATGGAACCCATTAGAGAGTACATTGCAAGAGAAATACTGCCATCGGACCAAATGGAAGCCAGGAAGATGAGGTACAATGCAACCATTTATGTGTTAGAAAAAAATGTCATTTATAGGAGAGGATACACTGTTTCCCTACTTTTTTGTGTTCATCCAAATAAGATGAATGATTTGATCAAATAGGTGCATGAAGGCTCATGTGGGGATCACACAGTTGGGAGATCTCTAAGATAATAGATAGCTATGCAAGGTTATTACTGGACGATAATGAAAGAAGATTGCATTGGTTTCACCAAAGTGTGAGAAATGCTAGAAGTTTGCTAGCATTCACAAAAGACCAGGAGCAATCCTGACACCCATCACTTCTCCATGGCCTTTTTAATATAGGGAATCGACTTGGTCGGACCATTGTCGACCACTGAAGGAAGATTTAAGTACTTGGTTATAATGGTTAATTATTTTACCAAATGGGGCTGAGCCCCTAGTTGATATTCCCTATCAGAGAGTGTTCCAATTCATATGGAAGAAGATCTTCCCTATGTTTTCATTACTGTCCATGGGACTCTGTTTGATAATGAATAATTTCAAGAGTGTTGTATTCGATGGGGCATCTATAAACTTCATTCAGCATATGGGCATCCACAATGCAATGGCCAAATAGAATTCACCAACATCAACTTGCTAGATGGGTTAAAGAAAATTTAGATGAGGCTAAAGGTAACTGGATTAATGAACTACACAGTGTCCTTTAGGCATACAAGACTAGTCCTAGAACAACAATATGAGAAACTCCATATATGCTAGCTTTTGGCACTGAGGAAGTAGTAACAGTGAAATAGGTTTGCAACTCACAAGGTATTGAATGTTAATTCGCCTAAGAGTGACCCCTAGATTTGACTATATCTGGATATGATAGAAGAAGTCCAAGAAGATGCTGCTATTCAAAAATCAGTCCACCAACAAAGAACAACAAGGTTTTTTAATCAAAGGCTCCAGTCGACCAACCTGCAGCAAGGGGATATGGTACTTAAGAAAGTAATCCAAAATAACAACAATATGGATCCTAATTGGCATGGTCCATACTGTATGTCGGTGGTTATCTGACCAGGAATTTACCGATTATAAACATTAGAAGGGGAATAATTCAAGAACCCTTGGAATGCAAGCCATCTACGCAAGTATTATAAGTAATTCAATTTGAAAATTCTGTCCTTAATGTAATTGTTTATTAAAGTTAATGAAATTTCATCCTTTATCCTTTATCCATTATCCATCCTTTTTATGTTTTATTTTTCAAAGTATACTAGCTACGAGACTTAATATGAGCAATTTTAAGTTTTGAAAAGCTCCTTGTCGAAAAGGGCATCGTTTAAACTTTTTCGACTTCAAAAAAAATTTCAAATAATTCCTCATCAAAAAGGCCATGGTTCAAACTTTTTCAAACTTTTCCAACTTTAGAAAAGTTTTCAAAAAGTTCCTCGCCGAAAAGTGCATGGTTCAAACTTTTCCAACTTAAAAAAAGTTTTCAGAAAGTCCCTCGCCGAAAAAAAATTTCAACTTCAGAAAAGTTAAACTTCATGTATGATTTCTCTTCAGCAAGTCAAGAACTAGAAGTCAGTAAAAATTCTTAATTAGAAGTTTTACCTGACCATGTTAAAATACTGGAATAATTATACATTCGTAATATACTGGGTCGCCACTATTAACTAGTGCTACAACTTAGTACAATAAAGCTATTTATAATTTTATCTAAGTGCATTATTCGAAACTAAGGTCGTATATATGATTCAAACATGAATCAAATATTTAATATTTGAGTGGTTTTTTAGAGTATAAACTCATTAACTAGTCTTTATACAATTTACCTAGTAAAAAAAAGATTAATAACAACCATAATCTTGGATAACGAGAATTCGATCAAAAACGACTTCATTTCATTGATCAAAATGTATTATAATATCAATAAATGAGCAAAATGCAGTATAAGAAATAAAAATTTATTATGCTTGATGCTTTCCTTGTGCCTTGCCCATCCCAGTTGGAGGATCATCAATGGTAATTGAGTTAAAATCTCTTAGTTATTACGTATTACTACTGCTCGGCCTACTAATCAAATGTGGAGGACAAACTATCTCACATTCATCATGAAAACCATAGTCCGCTAAATATTTAGTTATCAGGCATTGGAGAATGGCATTGGGAAGGATCCATTTTATGTCCAATATGAAAGGTGGCTTGTCACAATCCAAGAAACCTGGGTCATTCTTATGCCACAAGTCACAATTTTGATCATACTTTAGCAACATTAGTAAGTGGGTCCATCCCCATTTATAGCCTTCACGATTATATTGAGAAAGATGATCGTCCACGTGGGATAAGGCTGCATAATACCCCTCCATCCAGACCTCCCTGGATTGTTTGTGCAATTGAAATGTTAACCACTCCACCTAATTTTGAAGTTTCTTAAGGACACTGTCTTTATCTTTCAGCTACGCAGCTTGGTCAGTGTTGGGACGTAGGATCCCAAAAAATACCAATTTTAAAATCCCAATATGATGGTTCAGAAAAGAATTCCAAATTTTAAACTTCTTTAAAAAATAACCAAATTTTAATTTCAAAATTAAAATGAGATTAAACTAAACATATATTTGAAATTTAATTAAACAATATTCTAATTCAATTGAAGATATAAATATAGGCAAACAAAACAAACATGAATTTTACCAAATTACTTAACTCCAATCTTGAATTAAATTAAAAATAAAGTTTACCCAAACTTAATTAGCACCAAATTAAACTAGTTTCTGCTTAAACAAAATTTTATCTTGATTAAACCTAAGCATGCATCTAGGTGATTTTTGCAAGATAAAATAAACACAAACTGTGACACCCCGCCTAATTAAATACCGGGTGATCACTCCTTTATTAAATTAAAATCAAGGTGAACAGTTGGTTCATTCTTAGCATCACAGTCGCAAATGAAAATCTGTTTCAATTTAAACACCCTAATTAATTAAGCTAAGTGTCAAAACCATTTAAACCTTTATTCTCATTTTATTAAAATCTAATTATAAAACCTTTAACCATTAAAATTTTAAGATTCACACAATAAGTATAAGAATAAAATGAACATTCAAGAGTTTACCCATCAATAATAAATCCCAACATTCAAACACTAAAGGAAATGTAAGGCCTTTTTTGTCCATTATCAATGTATTATGTCGCACGCCGTTACACCGTTGAAGAAATTCAAGATTCAAGATTCAACGGATCCGAATATCAAAAGAAGAAGAGGAATCATAGTCTGACAGCCGGATCGATATGCTGAAATAAAAGAATCGATCCGGCTAACCAGACCGGTCCGCCTAAAGTCCCGGACCGATCCGCTTGTTTGTCAGAAGGCCAGTATACCCCGGACCGCAAGCGAACCGATGAAGCCTGGAAGCGAACCGATCCGAACATCAACGGACCGATCCGCCTCAAAATAAAAGAACCAATCCGGTCAATTGGACCGATGCGCCCCAGACCCGGACCAGTCCGCCTGGGATAAACTCAAACAGATCGTGTTCAGATCGTGTTCAGATTTTTAAGGCCCGAGTCCTCTTATTTAATCCCACTACGGGAAGTGGTTTTCTAAGACTTATTCACACGATTTCCAGAGTAAAGAAACCCTAAGTCTTCACCTATTGAGCATCTAGACTCTAGGTTTTTGATTCACACAAATTGTCAATCATTTGTGAATCTCTTTGCAACCCAGGAATGAAGCTTTGCTCTTGTTCAACCCTTTTGGAGAAGCCGTTTATCTTCTCCATTGCAGCCCTACTGGAAAGGGATAGTTCCAGCCGCCAGCCCTACTGGAAAGGGATAGTTCTAGCCACGACTACAGAATCCGATACCTGAGGGTAATTCTTAGTCACTTGTATTTTCATTGTAATCCGAAATTGTATAGCCTACAATATTATAATGAAAATAAATGGTGTTGACCCTTTGGGGGATTTTTCATCAATTGCATGTGTTTGAATGTTCTTGCTTAGATTATCATCTTATTCAATCACATACTATTGCATGTTTAGGGTTTGTTTGGGTTAAAAGGGTTTAATATATAATTTGCTCATTTGAACGCAAGCACATACGTTCTCAAATTGGTATCAGAGCAGGTTACGCTAATCTATCGCGTATTCCTATTTTCCGTAAAAAAAATCTAAGATATCAATTTTCTGAAAAACTTATTTTTTTTTGAAAAAGTGTGTGTTCAAATGGAGAAGTTATATAATAAAATGCCTGTTTTTGACGGGACAAATTATGCTTATTGGAAAGCCCGAATGAGGTCGGCTTTAAAAGCCATTGATGAATGTGTCTGGATTTTGGTTGAACGAGGGTGGACTCCTCCCTCCGTGACTGTTGATAATGTAACCAACTTGAAACCTGACACGTCTTGGACTGAGGAAGAATTTAAATGGTCATCTTTTAATTCTAAGGGTCTAAGTGTTATTTCTGGGTCTGTCACACCTGATGATTTCAAACGCATAATGACGTGCACCACGTCAAAAGAGGCATGGGATATTTTAGAACTCACCCATGAAGGAACTAATGCTGTAAAAGAATCTAAGTTACAAAATTTGAAAACTCAATTTGAAACCATCACCATGCATGAATCTGAATGCTTTGATGAATTTTATGCTAGACTTTCTGACATTGTGAATACTAGCTTTAATCTTGGTGAACATATTCCTAATGCTAGAGTTGTTAAAAAAATTCTTCGTTCTTTGCCTAAGAATTTTATCCCTAAAGTCACTGTGCTAAATTCTTTGGATAATTTAAATACGCTAAAATTGGAAGAACTTGTAGGAGATTTGCAAACTTATGAAATTGATATGTTCCCTAAAACTGCTAAATCTAAAGATAAGGGAATTGCACTTAAAGCCCAAGAGAGAAAAAGTGAGGGGTAGGCTAGAAAAAGGGTAGAGTCGTCTAGAAAGAGAGAGACTGACACTTCAGATTCTGAGTGTGATTTTGACCTAGATGATTTGGCTCTTTTTGCAAAAAATTTCAAGAGGATTCTCAAATTTAAGAAAAATGGCAATTTTAAAGATAAAACGAAATTTAAGAAAAATAAGTTTGAAAAGAAAAATGAAAAAGACTCCAAAAATACTCCTAAGAAAGAAAGTGAGAGATGTTTTGAGTGCGATGGTAGGGGTCATAGAGCCTTTGAGTGTGCCAATCATATGAATATTGAGAAAGGGAAAGTTGTCCTTAATGCTACCCTTAGTGACGACAGTGAGGTCGAGACGGTGGATTCAGGAGATGAGTCACCGCATGAGTGTAACTTCACCGCATTCATGGCCAGTCAAGTGAGCACTCCTAGTTCTCTTCACGATGATGAACATGATGCTTCACAGGGACACCTCGACAGTGAGATCGATGTGAGTGAGGGGGAGGATGACTCAAGTGAGAGTGAGAGTGATATTCAACGCGCCTACGCTGAGTTATATTCTGAGTCTTTTAAAACTAAAAAACTTAACAAAGTGACCGTGCGGAAAAAGTGTGTTCGTGTGAGGACACAGTCGTTGTGTGTTTCGCCGCCGTGATACAAAAAACCTAAGCTACTACTACACTTGACAAACAAGCACAACGGTAAGTCGGGTATCGTAAGAAATCCACAGGGAGTGATCGAATTTTAGATTTTAATTGTTTAATTACTTCTGAAATAAAAGTGTAAAATAAATAAATGAAAAGGTGATGGTTGGGAATGGTGACAAAAGAAAAATAATAAGTTACGCTACGCAAAAGTAAAGCGAGGATCGGGATCGCATACACACATTCACGGGCTAAACAACTACTAATTAGAATTTCGATTCGAAAACATTTAATCGATCATTTTCAATTAAGCATACACATCACACAATAAGGAATTTAATCCAAAGTTGCGAGATTAAACATTTAACGAAAAATGGTCACACGCAGATTAAATTCGGAATATCGCTATAAACACTAAAGTTGCGTGACAAATAAAGTTAAACGCATAATAATCCAACATTAATACACGCGGTTTCAATTAAATGCAATTTTACACGAAACCCTAACTTTCGAGGTCCAAACTTGTAAATGGCGGAACACAACCCCGACCCTATTTATCTAAGGGCTAAGCATGAATAAACTAAGTAAACTATAAAAGCAATTAATAAAGCATGTAAACCTAATTATGAAAGCATGTAAATCTAATTAACAAAGCAAGAATTAAGGAAATACAACTATATTAATGGAATGGATAATGAAAACCAACTTACAAAACCCAAAAAGGGCATAACCCCAAGGAGAAATGAAGAAAATCTCCCAAAACCAAACCCTAAACTAAGCTACAAATCTGATTATTTTCTCTCAAATGAGAGAGAATTGATTTTATACAAAATATCTCATGGCAAACTTGTAATAAAAGGGAAGAAAACCTAAAATCAGGAGGGCCGAATCGATTCGGAAATGGTCTGAATCGATTCAGAAACAGGGGAACTTCGTAGCTGTAATTTTGCAGCATTCCGAATCGATTCGGTTTTGGGCCGAATCGATTCGCAAGCAGCAGGTCTGACTCTGCAGCTTTGTCCTGTTTTACGGAAAATGCCGCCATTTCTTCGTTATAGCTCGGAATGAGGCACGGTCGGAGGCTACGCGAAGATACTCAGAGGACTAAAATATCCAAGAAGACATTGGGCCAAAAAACCAAAATATGAAATGACTAAAATTCCCTTGAATGTGACCTTGAGTGTACTTTTCATGTCAAAACCATCCTAAAAATGCCATAACTCCATCGATATAACTCGGAATCATGCACCGTCAGCGGCCACGCGAAGAGAAATCAAAGGGCTTCAACTTCCATGAATATCTCGGGCTTCAAACCCGAATGCTAGAATTACTAAAATGCCCCCGAAGCTGCAAAAGTGGACGAAACAATTCCGGAAAGCGTCTGAACTTCATACTAAGCATCCAAATACCTACAAAAGCCCAATTAACCCCTGCAAAACATGTTAACATAGAAATCCGAGGTTGTCTGGTTAACGAGCATAAGTATAGGGATTAAGATACCCAAGGGGGCTAATAAGGCGTAGGTTAACGGGTGAAATACGCAATATTTGCATCGTATCACAAAGAGCTAGTTCTTAAGATCACCGGCTTAGAGGATGATTTAAGGAAGGCGAGAGAAAGAGAGTCCTCCACCGTCACCGCCCTGAGAGAGAGAGAATCTGTCTGTGTCAAGAAAGAGATTATGTTTAGAGAGAGAGAGAGTGTTTTAGAGAAAGATAGAGGGGACTTGACTAAACAAGTGGCTAGTCTTACGAGTCAGCTCCATTCCTCCGTGGAGACTCGGAAGAAACTTGAAGCCCTTGTTTCCCAGCTGACTCATGATCTTGAGAAAGCACGGGAAGTCAAGGTACAAATCGAGGATAGATCTGGGAAGTTGGGAAAGATGCTCCTCGGCCCCGCTTTAGGTTTTGGTGATCGGTAAGGAATTGGATATGATGGTGCCTCCACGTCTCAAATTTCACCTGGGCCAGTTCCTGAGTTTACAACAACTCCTTATGGTCACCGTCAAAAACCTCGAAGGAGAGTTCGACCAAGAAAAGCAAACCAAGGTCCGCCCTTGACTGTGCTCTTTTGTACCTATTGCAAAAGAAAAGGCCACCTTAGGGAGTCTTGCTATAGCATGGGTCGAACACAACGTACTACTGCTCCACCTCATCATACTGATGAGTTTTCTAGTCTGAGAGAGCGAGTTGAGTTCTTAGCTGCCACGACCCAAAGTTTAATGGAAGAATTCAGATGGATGTCTTTGCCGTTAGTGAATGATTCTCACATTCCAGTTAAAACCAAGAACAACAAAGGCAAACAAAAGGTCATCTCTGCTTAGGTGCCTAAGAAAGATAAAAAGGCCTTTGTTGTTCATGTTGCTCTCAAAGTACATAATACCTCACAGTGGTATTTTGATAGTGGGTGCTCCAGACACATAACAGGTGATGCCTCATTTTTTACGACTCTTGAGGACTATCAGGATGGCAGTGTCACCTTTGGAGATGGGAGAAAGTCTAGCATTATAGGACGTGGTATTGTTGAGTTACCTAGATTTCCTAAGCTAGAAAATGTTTTGTACGTCAAAGGTTTGAAAGCAAACCTTCTAAGCATTAGCCAGCTGTGGGACACTGACTTTGCAGTAAAGTTTGACCGGGATGCATGTAAAGTCTATAATCAAGCCGGTAAACTTTTGATGCAAGGGGTGAGGACCAAGGATAATTGCTATGGGACTGAGCCCACATCCTCACTTGTCTGCAACAGCGCTACGATCACTCCTATGGATTTGTGGCACCAACGTCTAGGTCATGTGAACGTTAGAGATCTCAATCGCTTAGTTAAAAAGGACCTAGTACGTGGCTTACCATCTCTTCGAAAGTCAACTTCAACCGTTTGTGGACCCTGTCAGTTGGTAAAACAAATTCTTAGTCCTCATAGGAAGTTGCACTCCATTACCACCTCTCGTGTTCTTGAGTTGATTCACATGGATCTTATGGGTCGCACTCGTACTGAGAGTCTAGGTGGTAAGAGGTACATCCTCGTGATGGTAGATGATTTCTCCAGGTACTCCATTGTAGGTTTTCTGAGAGAGAAATTCGATGCTGTAGAATTTTTAACGACCAAGTGTCGTGTCCTGCAAAATCAACACGGTGTCACTATTAAGAGGATGCGTAGTGACAATGGCACTGAATTCACAGAAGCAAAGGTAGACCTTTACTGTGATAGCCTTGGGATCAAACATGAGTTTTCTGTTGTGAGAACTCCTCAGCAAAATGGTATTGTTGAGAGAAAGAATAGAATGATCCAAGAGATGGCTAGATCTATGCTTCTAGGTCGTAAAGTTTTTAGGAGATTTTAGGCAGAGGCAGTGTCTACTGCATGCCACACGGTGAATAGGGTTTATTTGCGTCCACACACACTTCATACTCCTTATGAGTTGTGGACTGGAAAGAAGCCCAACCTGACATATTTCTGTGTTTTGGGGAGTAAATGCTACATCCTACGGGATAGAGAGAAATTAGGAAAGTTTGACTCCCGGAGCGACGAGGGAATATTTCTAGGATATTCATCGAATAGCAGAGCGTACCGAGTTTTTAACCTGAAGAGATCTAAGTTTATGGAATCAATAAACGTCACCGTGCAAGATGACGAACCTTCGACGGTTATTGATCCTAACCTTCAGTGTGAGGATGAGGATTGTTCTGACAGTGATTTACCGGTTCCTCTCTCACACTCTGTGGAACCTACTCCTGTGTTAGGGGACACACCTGCTTGGGTTTGCAAGAGTCATGACCCATCTGCCATTGTTGGCGATCCCACTCTAGGGGTCAAGACTCGTGCTCAGCTAGAGAACATTGTTAGCCATCTTTGCTACACGTCCGAAGTCAAGCCCACGAATCATAAAGAAGCACTTAAGGATGAACACTGGATATCTGCTATACAGGATGAGTTGCTTCAGTTTAAAAAGAATAATGTCTGGGAACTTGTCCCCCGGCCTAGTGAGACTAATGTGATAGGTACTCGGTGGATTTTTAAGAACAAAATGGATGAAAATGGTACCATAATCAGAAATAAGGCTAGGTTGGTCGCTCAAGGCTACACACAGATAGAGGGTGTAGACTTTAGGGAGACAATTACTCCTGTTGCGAGGCTTGAGTCCGACCATCTTCTGCTCGCCATCGCATGTCATCTGCGCTTCAAGGTATATCAGATGGATGTCAAGAGTTCCTATCTGAATGGCATTCTAAAGGACGAGGTTTATGTGGAACAACCAAAAGGGTTTGAAGACCCTCAGCACCCAGAGCACGTCTACTATCTTAGAAAATCCTTGTATGGTTTGAAGCAAGCACCCCGTGCTTGGTACGAGAGGCTTACTTCCTATCTCTTCGCTCGTGGCTTCAAGAGAGGGGGAGTAGATATCACGTTGTTCGTCAGGAGAGATGACGGTGCTATTCTGGTTGCCCAGGTCTATGTGGCGACATAGTCTTTGGATCCACATGCTCACCACTTTGAGGAGGAGATGAAAAGTGAGTTTGAGATGAGCATGGTTGGTGAGCTTACATTCTTCCTTGGTCTCCAGGTTCGTCAGCTAGAGGATGGGATGTTCATCTCCCAATCCAAGTATGCTATAGACCTAGTGAAGAAATTTGGTTTAGACTCCTCTAAGCATGCACGTACACCTATGAGTACCACTACCAAGCTTAGTAAGGACACTTCAGGCAAGGACGTAGACCAAACCTTATATCGGAGTATGATAGGTAGTCTTCTTTACTTGACTGCTAGTCATCCCGACATCGCCTTTAGTGTTGGAGTCTGTGCGCGATGTCAGGCGTCCCCAAAAGAGTCACATTTACTTGCTCTCAAACGTATTATTAAATACGTGAGTGGGACTCTATGATACGGTATTTGGTACTCCTTTGATATCGATGACCGTTTGTCCGCCTATTCGGATGCCGATTGGGCTGGGGATGTAGAAGGTTGTAGGAGCACTTCTGGTGGGTGTTTCTATTTTGGTTCTGCTCTTGTCTCCTGGCTGAGCAAGAAGAAAAATTCCATCTCTTTGTCCACTGCGGAGGATGAGTACATAGCCGCCGAGAGTTGTTGCACACAACTCTTGTGGATGAAGCAAATGTTGGAAGATTATGGGATGTCACAAGACACCATGATCATTTCTTGTGATAACACGAGCGTGATACACATATCCCGTAATCCCGTCCAGCATTCGCACACAAAACACATTAGGATACATGAGCACTTTATTCGTCAGTTAGTTGAGGAGAACACTGTATCCCTGAGTTTTGTTCCCACCGACCATCAGTTAGCAGTCATTTTCACGAAACCTTTAGATGCCCTTAGATTTGAGAGTCTTAGGAAGTCTTTGGGGATTTGCACAGTTGACTGAGGGGTTGGTCTATGTATAGAATAGGATGCTTCTCATGTTCATATCATATGCTTCCTATTGCTAGTCTGTTTTATATGTACCATTGCTTAGTTGTACAGCTTGTATTTATTCTCTTTGCTGTTTGTATTTTTTTGAAAAATACAAAAAGATTTTCCTTTAATAAAAATTTTTGAAAAAGTCCAAAAAGATTTTTATGCTTCTTTTATGGATGAGCATTTAAGATAGACAAGTCGCAACTTCATTCCATTTATCCATGTGACTGTTTGATAGAGATTTGAGAGGCTACATCATTTCATCCATGTGCTTTACTCAGTATGGAGTCTTTGAGATGTAATTAGTGATATCTTCCTACATTTTTTACTCCTATATCCTTTATTGCACACATGCACGGCTATATTTGATTATTTCACTTGTCGTATCACATGTTGGCTTGAGTTTTTCCATCTCAATTCTGTCTATATAATGTACAATATGCGATAAAACTTGACAAGATTGGAATGCATGTAAAAACTGTTTTGGTGAGACTGTATGTTTTTATATAATGAGGAGGGGCTGCGAAAGGTAATCATTTAACCTTTGCGCAAAAGCCACCATTAAAAAGGACCTAAAAATGGAGGAATTGTAATATCCGAGGTCCAAAGAGGTTAAAAGAGCCCGAAAAAATTTAAAGACAATAAAAAGCAATTCATGCCAAATATGGGCCACTTAGGTTTCACCATCAATTCTCCAAAGTTTGAGAATTTAGAATGCGTCTATTCAAAATTATATCTGAGGGAGTTTGGTTGGAGAATCTTTAAACGGGTATGCACTTCCTTGAAAGTCTTGAAAAAGCATAAAATCATTTTGGACGTTATTGGTGTGAAAATCACTTTGAGCTTTGATTTGTTGATTTGATTGAGTCAATATCTTATATTGTCATTATTTTACACCAAAGGAAGCAGTTGAGTTCATTTGCTAGGAATATCCAATATTCATCGTGCACATATGTCATGTTTGTATGCATTGATTTTCCTATCGAATTTGATCACACCATCACATTTACGCTGTCATCAACTTGGTTGGTTTGTGTTCATTCATGGTGTGGTTTTATCCTTGTAACACCCCGCACTTGCTTATTTGATTTGTTTCTCTCATTTGTCTATTTGGGGACATCATAAAAAAAGGGGGAGAATGAATTATCTTATTATGGGGGAGATTTGAAATGGGGGAGATTTGAAATTTGAGTTTGCTCATAAATTGATATATATATATATATATGTTTATCTCATCATTTCAAACTCGTTATGTCACTTGGTATTTTGCTTTGTCTCATGTGTGTAGGTACTACATGGATTATCATTGGATTACTTGCACACCGAGATGAGAAAATCGTTGAGATTCCTAAAGAATTGAAGAGCAAACGTTGTAGTCTTATTCAATTGTATCTTTCCAGTTTTGGGTTCATGGAAGGGTAGATTTGTATAAGCATTTTTAGTTGTTTTGATAATTCGGATGTTTGTTTTTATGTATGTACCGGCATAGACATAGGGGGAGATTTGTAAGGACATTTTTGCCCATTATCAATGTATTATGTCGCACGCCGTTACACCGTTGAAGAAATTCAAGATTCAAGATTCAACGGATCCGAATATCAAAAGAAGAAGAGGAATCATAGTCTGACAGCCGGACCGATCCGCTGAAATAAAAGAACCGAACCGGCTAACCGGACCGGTCCGCCTAAAGTCCCAGACCGATCCGCTTGTTTGTCAGAAGGCTAGTATACCCCAGACCGCAAGCGAACCGATGAAGCCTAGAAGCGAACCGATCCAATTATCAACGGACCGATCCGCCTAAGAATAAAAGAACCGATCCGGTCAATCGGACCGATCCGCCTCAGACCCGGACCGGTCCGCCTGGGATAAACTCAAGCAGATCGTGTTCAGATCGTGTTCAGATTTTTAAGGCCCGAGTCCTCTTATTTAATCCCACTACGGGAAGTTTTTTTCTAAGACATATTCACACGATTTCCAGAGTAAAGAAAGCCCTAAGTCTTCACCTATTGAGCATCTAGACTCTAGGTTTTTGATTCACACAAATTGTCAATCATTTGTGAATCTCTTTGCAACCCAGGAACGAAGCTTTGCTCTTGTTCAACCCTTGTGGAGAAGCCGTTTCTCTTCTCCATTGCAGCCCTACTGGAAAGGGATAGTTACAGCCGCCAACCCTACTGAAAAGGGATATTTCCAGCCGTGAATACAGAATCCGATACCTGAGGGTAATTCTTAGTCACTTGTATTTTCATTGTAATCCGAAATTGTATAGCCTACAATATTATAATGAAAATAAATGGTTTTCCCCCTTTGGGGGATTTTTCCTCAATTGCATGTGTTTGAATGTTCTTGCTTAGATTATCATCTTATTCAATCACATACTATTGCATGTTTAGGTTTTGTTTGGGTTAAAAGGTTTTAATATATAATTTGCTCATTTGAACACAAACACATACGTTCTCAGGAAAACATCCAGACAGTAACAAATCCCAAAATAAAGATACTGAAATTAAAAGAATTACAATCTCTGACAATACCAACTAAATAATGGAAAAAGGGCGACACATGCCCCCACTGGATAAAGCTGAACTAGAACTAGAGTCAACAATGAGGTCGTCTAAGCAATGGCCTGCAACTCCCACAAAAGATACATCACATTCCATCCAAATAATCTTAAGTAAGACGCCCCTGTGGCTGGGAACCTATAATACATATATATATATACACAAGAGAGAAGAGGTAACAACAAACGGGTCAGAGCCCGAATGTAAAATAATTTTAAAAATAGTTTAGCAAGTATTTAAAATGCTTACCGGCTAATCCAACAGTCATATTAGTATGAAACACTCTCTTGAGAATTCTCACCTCTCATCTAGTGTGCACGTCTACCGTACTAATGAACCCCATATATCTCTCTAACATATTCTCCATAAGTCTTAACACGTGAAATTAAGGTTATGATATTCACTTTAGAAAAGTCTATCTCTTCAAGATTTCTTACGTTACCAAAACAAAAATTCGGATTATTATAATGTTTCCGAATACTTATAGTGAAGTTGAAGAATTTCGTACTTTACATGACTACTATTTTACTCAGTAGAACGTTCTCATATAGATACACGTATATATATATTTATTACACATATAATATATATACAAACGGCACCCCACATAAAATCTATTGTGCAACGTTTCCATAAATATGTATATACATACCAATCACTCATATAATATATATATACTAACAGCACCCCACATAAAAACTATGGTGCTGGCATACTCTGCTATCCAGTCCCCGTATCACTCGTACTAAGGGAAATACAAGTTCGGAATCACTCTCGAACTTTATTAACACATACACAAACAATATTGAGGCGAAGCATAGATTTCAAGTCTCTAAGAGGTCATTACATACCCTCACGTCTCTTAGGACCTTCTGACCATCGATCAGATAGCCTGTACCAAGGATATCTATCTTCTAGGGTACGAGTCAATATCCCCCATAAAGGTCCCATGGAGATAAGACTGTCCCAGCGCGGTAACCTCAGGGATAGCAAGTAGCGCGGGCATGATTTTTACACAGATATAATATATGCATAATCACACAGTCATATATATATATACACATCCACATTATTAAATTAGGTGCGCTCACGACCCATAATTATAATTATCTGTTATTACACATTTTGCTCAATTATATCGTAAAACTGCCTCATTCCTTTTATTCTCGTAATTAAGTCAGTTTTAACTCACTTCTCGTCTCTCGAAGTATTTCCTTTATATAAGTACAATTTCAGAAGGCCCTCTCTTGCCTTCTTATCCAACTTATTAGATGTTTCGATTATATAATCAACGCACGTATGATTTCTTAAATATGAAAGTCTCCTCGTTTTCCCTTTTATTTCCTTTCACATTAAAATCCACTCTATGGAATTTTTCTTGACCCTACTGGTCCTTTTTATGTTCCAATATGTTCTAGCAATCCTAATCAAGATTTACTACGCATAAAATCTAATTAAGCTAACACGAGAAAAAATGCAGTTTTCCCAGGAGGGGTCGATCGATCGATGAAAGGGGGTCGATCGATCGATCGATGCTCTGGGCTCGATCGATCGATCAAGCAGTTATGAAAATTCTACAGAAAACCCAGTTACGGGATTCTCACCCCAAACTCCTCCAAATCATCATGTTACAGTCCCAAACTCACAAAAATTTATACCACAAATCTCCTAAACCTAAATGGACGATATTTAACGTAAAGCATGCGAGCTTTCATCGAGATTCATGGATTAAAAGTGCCCAAATTTATACAATTCTCATGAACCATAAAAATTTCTTTAACTTAGTTCAAATCATTCTTTCTCCAGAAATTCTGCTTCTAATTCATCATAAATCCGTGGTTAATTCTCTACATATGAAGGGGGTTTTCCAGTTTATCAATTATATCTCTAAAACATGAAATTTTCCAATCTCTAACATGAGTTTTCTTTCAAGAACACTAATTCTAGACAACCCTAGACTAATATAAAAGGATGCATTAACTTGATTAAAGCAAGATAGATACTTGACTGGAAATTTAGTCTCTGATTTGTGGAAGAAAAGGTGTGGTTGTGATCCCCTTCGCGCGATCTACAGTTTGGCGGTGACGACGGTGCAATCGGAGGTGTTCTTGGCCTAGAACTCCTTGGAGAGCTTCTCCTCTTCCTCTCCAATGGCCGTCATTAGTTTTAGGTTGTGTTAACCCTAGAAGATAACATTTTCCATCTGATATAACCCTATAAAATTCGTGGGTTTAATTACCCATAATTACGAAATGTCCAAAACGCCCTCCCGGGGTACTAATTAGGCCTAAAAATGCCCCGAGACCCAAACTAAACCCCTTGGTACAGTTTTCTGACTATCTCGACCCTTCTGGACACTTTGGCGCACTGAAAACGACAATACAAGCAACTTATAATTTATTCACTTTTATTAATCAACATTTAGTCCCGACACGACACAGGCGCGTCCCGACTTAAATTTCCATAATTGTCATTTTATTCACACGTGACAATATTATAAAATAAAACTCATATATTACTATACTCATCCAATAACATTTAAGAAATAACAAATTTCCAATAATTACTAACTCTCGTCACGCTAGTAAATATTTAAAACAACTTTCTGGATTAAAATTAAATTAATTTATCTCAATTAAATTTAATAAATCCCTAAATTTAAAAGCCATAAAAATATGGGGTATTACATACTTCCCCCCTAATAACGGAATTTCGTCACGGAATTCGGAAAATAAGGCCTACCAGGTTGCACATTTTTGGATATCATTTTTTCGTACGCAAACTATCTACATAGTACGACGCTCAATCACTATAGCCCCTTCCTCACAGCAAGCTTGTTTAACATTCTCATTGGAAACACTTCACATGGTGCTCCCAACCGACAACATTTGCATAAGTCACGCCTATACGTTATAAATTTTCCATTATCTCACTATCATTAGGAGGCCACACCTCACTACATGACAACTACTCGGATTTATTCATATACAAAACTCCCATTCTGAGAAAATCATACGAACACTTGATCACTCTTGCTCGCCTAAAACAGTCATGGAATTCCACCATAGTTATCGGATGTTTTCTCGACCGATCCAAAAATCCTGATTATCTACTCACCTCTAAATATACGGAAGGAGAATAGTCGAGGTTCTACCATACCAAAACCTTAATAAGCACCTCGTACGGGACAAACAGGTACGAGTGCTTCTATAGAGCATTCCTAAAATTATCGTACCAAGATTCCAAAATCTCCTTCACGTGGCTCCACTAATCTTTAATCACCATGCGCTTATTCCCTGGCTAAGGGTGATACATCCTACTGGAAACGAAACCTTATCTCCACTGGTTCCTGGAATCCCATATCAAAGGTGGGATTAACCAATCTCATCCTGATTCAGATATTTATAATGTGCCGAACCATGCACTGGCGCGATCCTTCCTTTCAAAGGAAGTCTGGGGTATACTAGTTAATATTGTAAACCAGCCCAAAGGAATATCAATCACTTCCTTCTCGGAGACATAATTCACATGTTCCGGATGAACCCTTGATCTTGTTTTGAGGATAGCAACCCATCCAAGGACTATACCGACTTTACCGACCTCTTCCAATTTCAGGAATTGTCGATAAATACAAAATTATATGGTTGATTCTCCTCTTTCAACCAAACCTTAGCTATAGGAGGTGCATGTAGAGACTATCACTACGTCCCGCTAAACATCGATTTTCCTTGAAATGTCTCACATTAAGTGACATGTAATACTCCCCTTCCTTCCTTGGTGTATGCCGAATGTTCTGACCCGTGCTCTTCTCTCCACGAAGCGCACTTCTGGATCTATTATACCATACTAACATCATCACCCTTTGTATGTGCAAGTCGCTCTCACACTTGACTACTAACAACTCCGCTCCAATTGTTCCTCATAATAATTTAATTCTGCTCCATTCAAGTAATATCCCTTCTTAAATGGCTTCCCACAGCCTTCCAATCAAATTATTCTAATTGCACACTTATGTATGGATTATCGCCCCTTATGTGACGTTTAATCCACTCTATCACTTCCACTTCGTTAAACTAGTCCCACAAACATATATTACACATGTCTATTACCACGTCCCTTCGACTCGGATGATTTTTAACTGCAGTTAACCAAGATGCCCACATTTTGCAACACCCTGACCGCCCTAGGAGAGCGAACGGCATGCTACTCATCTGTAGAACTAACTAAACTCAACGAAATAGAAGGAATGGGGCATTCAAATTCCATGACAATAAAAGAGGAACAACAAACCTCAACCTTCTTCAGATAAGTACAACAATTTTCCCAAATAGGTACAACGACCAAAATAAATCACTAACGCTCTATTCACCATAATAATTACAGGTCATCTCTTTTGTATAATAAAGTTCTTTCCTGATAATCCATGTTAAAATCATTCCAACTCTTTGTTCACCTTGTGTTCTTAACGTGGTTACGATAGTTGGGTACTCTTAATCACCCTAGAGATCAAAATTCTTAAATTCTCCTTATCATCGTTCCACCCCTCAACTCGTGGGAATAACTTTCAATGCTTTCCTACCACAAAAATCCGGCTCCCGTGGCTTTAAAACAAAATTCAACTTCCAACTTACATACATAATTACTTGATCCCATTTCGACCGGGGTACCGAACTCATGGAATAGTGACCAAACGTCTCCCTATTTCCATCCTTACGCTAAGTTTCATGTATGGGATGTCTTGCAAAGCGAAATCCAAACAAGGAACCCCCTCGATACACTACTACCTATCATTGTCGATTATCGAAATCCGTCAGGTCCTTCGTCCATAGCATGTACCCCTTTATTATGTCCCTTGATGGAAAAGTTACAATTCCTCCCGAAATTATGGTTAACAAAGAACGTTTCACCAATTTCACTATCGTCCCGTATTGGTTGATGGTAATTGCATTCTATAAACTTCGAATACATATGATCGGAATTCTCGAAATTCCTTTCCCTAATAATAGGGGTATAAATCTTAACTCCCACATCTCTAGAGGATAGATATAACAATGCACTCTTCCTATCACTAAGTCCGGAGTGCTAAACATAATACTAAGTCAAGCCTTTTCGCTCAACGATAAATCCCGATACATACTGAATCATACTGACAAAGTCTATACATACATTGGTGTCGAATATGTCGAGCCCACTATCTCCTCCGAAGTCTCTAGGATAGATAATATAAGTGTGAGTCCAACCTTCTTACGGGTAAAGCCTCGCTAAAATAAAACACGCTGCACTAATGCAACTACTCCGATAGCCTTGCCATAAATGCCCACTATCGTACTAACCATTTCTATAACGTTTTATCAAAGATAATACCATACTCGTATATCGCATCACTACGACGAGTAACCTCAATAAAATACTTAACACGGTTAATATACACATTCATCCTCCGCGGATAGCACTAAAGAAAAATCCCGTTATTCTAGGAAAATATATTCACATAATGGTAACGTTTATAATTATAAGCATTAAACTTGTCTCGCATGCTAATCTAGTAATGAACAAAATATGGTGACTCGCTCGTGTCACGTAAACACGCCGCATCCTCTAAGGAAACAACTTATACTTCCACCTTGTCAATCTTCTTGACTGCGCAAATGGTTTCCGAACGTAACACGTCTACTTAAACCAAACAAAATTACTTTAATCATTGTCTTTTACTAGGCGTCGTATTCTTGTCCTTTTACTAACTTTGGAACATATTATCGTGACCGATTTCACTCCGCATAAAATACCTCAACACATAATCCACTTACTACATGTCCTACTAACCTGGTTAGGATTGTCCTTCTCTCGGACTTTAGTAGACTCGATTCCTATTAGCTGCCTCGGTTATACCCTTAGTATTTTAGGCCCTAAAGAACATGTCACTGACTATAATAGTCCTTACTGGATTTACCATCTCTTGTTAAGAATTTAACTATCTGAAGCATTTAAATAGGTCCCCTGATGTGTATGCACATCCATTTGTGGTGCTACACCACCACCATTGTATTCAGTCTTATTCCCGACTAAATTCTTCGATTCTTTTAGCTTCCCCCACAAAGAAGCGTTATCATCTATATAGACAAAATACGACATTGTCAACCTCTAAATCGATCGTCCATCAAAATTTCCTCTTTGAGTGTTATCAACTATTATTACGAGTCGATCTCCCACTTGGAGTCATTTTCCCCCACTTGTATCTACATCTCCCGATACAAAATTTCGCTAATGGTTAAGATTCATACTCACAAATGGACCCTTGTCATGCCCTCCCGCGATGAGTTCAGAACCACGTTCGCTTCTAATCCTGAACAGTTGAGGAAGGAACATACGGTCAACATTTTACCTAAGGTTCTCCTATAGGTATAGCATTCCACTTCTAAAATTGGTGGTTGACTCCCACCATTATAACTTCGTCCCGAAAGCCAAGAAAATTTTCTCTAGATTTTCACTCCTAGTTAGCCACACTCCGTCCTATATATAAACCTTTGGATATTTTACCTCCTTTGGTAAACACACACAATTCTCGCATTTCTAGAATTTCCCACTGACAGTTCTCCACACGTTTTGTAACACGCTGGGTGAGTTTACTCTCGCACCTCATTCGACTATAGCAGCATTTTGGAAATCATGGTTGCCGCCTTAGTCACCTTTCTAGTCATGGTTTCTCGTGCCCAAATGGAGGTGACCTCGACTACAGTCATCATCCTCGAATATATTTTACCACCTCAACTGAGCCCGGCCTCCTGAGGTCCGCTTAACGCTCCTCTTCTGACATCTGTCATCGCTCGGCACACGCACACATCCGAACGAAATTAGAATTCACTAATGTATACACATTATAGCAGGAGAACGAAATCTTATCAAAGAAATAGATAATCCTAAACATAGGGCTCTATATAAAACAAAGCAATGTTGAGAGCATAATAAGCCCCACAGATCCTAAAGGACACAAGAACCTGATGCTCTTATACCACCTGTGACACCCCGACTAATTAAATACCGGGCGATCACTCCTTTATTAAATTAAAATCAAGGTGAACAGTTGGTTCATTCTTAGCATCACAGTCGCAAATGAAAATCTTTTCTAATTTAAACACCCTAATTAATTAAGCTAAGTGTCAAAACCATTTAAACCTTTATTCTCATTTTATTAAAATCTAATTATAAAACCTTTAACCATTAAAATTTTAAGAGTCACACAATAAGTATAAGAATAAAATGAACATTCAAGAGTTTACCCATCAATAATAAATTCCCACATTAAAACACTAAAGGAAAACATCCTGACAGTAACAAATCCCAAAATAAAGATATTGAAATTAAAAGAATTACAATCTCTGACAATACCAACTAAATAATGGAAAAAGGGCGACACATGCCCCCACTGGATAAAGTTGAATTAGAAGTAGAGTCAACAATGAGGTCGTCTAAGCAATGGCCTGCAACTCCCATAAAATCTACAGCGCGTTCCATCCAAAGAATCCAAAGTAAGACGCCCATGTGGCTGGGCACCTGTAATACATATATATATATACACAAGAGAGAAGAGGTAAAAACAAACGGGTCAGAGCCCTAATGTAAAACAATTTTAAAAATAGTTTAGCAAGTATTTAAAATGCTTACCGGCTAATGCAACAGTCATATTAGTATGCGACACTCTCTTGAGAATTCTCATCTCTCATCTAGTGTGCATGTCTACCGTACTAATGAACCCCATATATCTCTCTAACTTATTATCCATATGGCTTAACATGTGAAATTAAGTTTATGATATTCACTTTAGAAAAGTCTATCTCTTCAAGATTTCTTACGTTACCAAAAAAAATTTCATATTATTATAATGTTTCCGAATACTTATAGTGAAGTTGAAGAATTTCGTACTTTGCATGACTACTATTTTACTCAGTAGAAAGTTCTCATATAGATACATGTATATATATTAATTACACATATAATATATATACAAACGGCAGCCCACATAAAATCTATGGTGCAACGTTTCCATAAATAAGTATATACATACCAATCACTCATATAATACATATATACTAACGGCACCCCACATAAAAACTATGATGCTGGCATACTCTGCTATCCAGTCCCCGTATCACTCGTACTAAGGGAAATACAAGTTCAGAATCACTCTCGGACTGTATTAACACATACACAAACAATATTGAGGCGAAGCATAGATTTCAAGTCTATATGAGGTCAGTACATACCCTCACGTCTCTTAGGACCGTCTGACCATCGATCAGATAGCCTGTACCAAGGATATCTATCTTCTAGGGTACAAGTCAATATCCCCCATAAAGGTCCCATCGAGATAAGAATGTCCCAGCGCGGTAACCTCAGGGATAGCAAGTAGCGCGGGCATGATTTTTACACAGATATAATATATACATAATCACACAGTCATATATATACATACACATCCACATTATTAAATTAGGTACGCTCACGACCCATAATTATAATTATTCGTTATTACACATTTTGCTCAATTATATTGTAAAACGGCCTCGTTCCTTTTATTCTCGTAATTAAGTCATTTTTAACTCACTTCTCGTCTCTCGAAGTATTTCCTTTGTCTAAGTAGAATTTCAGTAGGCCCTCTCTTTCCTTTTTAATCCAACTTTTTAGATGTTTCGATTATATAATCAACGCACGTATGATTTCTTAAATCTGAAAGTCTCCCTGTTTTCCCTTTTATTTTCTTTCACATTAAAGTCCACTTTATGGAATTTCTCCGGACCCTACTGGTCCTTTTTATGTTCCAATATGTTCTAGCAATCCTAATCAAGGTTTACTACACATAAAATCGAATTAATCTAACACGAGCAAAAATGCAGTTTTCCCAGGAGGGGTCGATCGATCGATCGATGCTCTGGGCTCGATCAATCGATCAAGCAGTTATGAAAATTCTGCAGAAAACCCAGTTACGGGATTCTCACCCAAAACTCCTCCAAATCATCATGTTATAGTCCCAAACTCTCAAAAATTTATACCACAAACGTCTTAAACCCAAATGGACGATATTTAACGTAAAGCATACGAGCTTTCATCAAGAGTCATGGATTAAAAGTACCCAAATTTATACAATTCTCATGAACCCTAAAAATTTCTTTAACTTAGTTCAAATCATTCTTTCTCCAGAAATTCTTCTTCTAATTCATCATAAATCCGTGGTTAATCCTCTATATATGAAGGGGGTTTTCCAGTTTATCAATTATATCTCTAAAACATGAAATTTTCCAATCTCTAACATGAGTTTTCTTTCAAGAACACTAATTCTAGACAACCCTAGACTAATATAAAAGGATGCATTAACTTGATTAAAGCAAGATAGATACTTGACTGGAAATTTAGTCTCTGATTTGTGGAAGAAAAGGTGTGGTTGTGATCCCCTTCGCGCGATCTACAATTTGGCGGTGACGGCGGTGCAGTCGGAGGTGTTCTTGGCCTAGAACTCCTTGAGAGCTTCTCCTCTTCCTCTCCGATGACCGTCATTAGTTTTAGGTTGTGTTAACCCTAGAAGATAACATTTTCCATCTGATATAACCCTATAAAATTCGCGGGTTTAATTACCCATAATTACGAAATGTCCAAAACGCCCTCCCGGGGTACTACTTAGGCTTAAAAATGCCCCGAGACCCAAACTAAATCCCCGGGTACACTTTTCTGACTATCTCGACCCTTCCGGACACTTTGGCACACTCAAAATTACCATACGAGCAACTTATAATTTATTCACTTTTATTAATCAACATTTAGTCCCGACACGACACAGGCGCGTCCGGACTTAAATTTCCATAATTGTCATTTTATTCACACGTGACAATATTATAAAATGAAACTCATATATTACTATACTCATCCAGTAACATTCAAAAAATAACAAATTTCCAATAATTACTAACTCTCCTCACGCTAGTAAATATTTAAAACAACTTTTTGGATTAAAATTAAATCAATTTATCTCAATTAAATTTAATAAATCCCTACATTTAAAAGCCATAAAAATACGGGGTATTACACAAACACACTGTGCCGCGACGTATGAGGAAAATCCACAACGGGATAAACCTCGGACGACCCTGCATATAAGTCCACTAAGTATCGTTTTACAAATACAAGACAAAAGGCTTACTACACACGACTTGACTCCCTTCAAGACTCGACGCTTCTTCTTGCATCCACCTACGCTTAGTCAAAAACTCCGGAGTCCACCGAAGTCTTGGAATCCACCAATAGGGCACAACTACTGTCAACCTATACACGGTGCCTTTGATCGTATGAGAACGCCTCACAAAAACAATCTCCCTTTTGGGGTAGAGATGAAACCCAAACTTTCTCCTTTTTGGGATGAGAATGAACCCGTTGCCAACAATATGATCTCAAACAAATAATATATTTAGGAAACTTGAATAATAAGAAACTATGGGTGTAAACTTGGTTTTTTTCTAAAGATTAATCAATATGACAAACAAACACCAAGGGACTTTTTGGTTAAAGAAATTCGCTCTCAAAATCTCATAGAAAGTATAAAAAAGTCTAATGAAAAATTGGTTTCCCGCATATATTAAAGTAGGCAAAAAGTTAGTGGGCAAGCAAAAAAGTGGGAAGTTTTTAAGAAAAAACTATCAAACTGACGAAGGGTCGTTCGAACGACTTTTTAATGTCATTCAAACGACACTGTTTGAACAAGATTACGAACAAAACTACGAACGAAAATTCAGAGAAAAAAGAAAAATCTCATTTAAAATCTCGTTAGAACGACATTGAATCTCATTCAAATGACATCTGAAACGAGATTTCAGTCCATGATTGTAGATAGTTTCAATACCAACACGTGGTCTCTAGTTTCGTATTTTTCTAATGTTTTTTGAATTAGTTATGATTTTTCTACGGAAAGGTGTCCGAGAACAAAATCTTTAGATAGTATGAATTCAAATAAAAAATTAACAATTATACTAACACCCAATAAAATATATATATGCGTTCATACCTTTTAGAGACCTTGGAATCCAAATGTTGATGACGTAAAACTTTTACACAAAAATCGCCAAGGATGAGATCTTAAAATTCTTGGCTGCTAAATCTTCAATTCTTTAAATGTCATAGG
The DNA here is from genome assembly GCA_949130495.1 of Sambucus nigra. Taxonomy (NCBI): domain Eukaryota; kingdom Viridiplantae; phylum Streptophyta; class Magnoliopsida; order Dipsacales; family Adoxaceae; genus Sambucus; species Sambucus nigra. The sequence continues at coordinate 541,135,205 of OX422219.1, read as the reverse complement.
CTTGAGGTACAACACTCTATCCTATGACTAAAATAATTTCGTCCACAATTAATCCAAAACTATAAATGGACTCAATTGGAAATTTGTGTCCTTAGAGTTAACAATGGTAATAACTTCGGCTTTCAACTGGGCAGCTTGGTCGGCAAGAGTTTTCTTTGTTCTTTCTTCCTCATTAGTTGGCCAAACAACCATATTCTTCCTAGAAGTTTTCCCATGTTTAGTCTTTTTCTTCTGCACTGCCTCCAGTTCTTCTAATAGCCTTGCATTTTCATTCTCTAAAAATGAAGCACCTTTCATCCCTTAGGGCATTGTTTTCTTTCTCTAGCATGGAAGCAATTAAGCGAGAACTATCCAAGTCTTACTTCAAGGATAGTTCCTTCTTATTCAGAGAAGAAGTAATTTTCTTTAACTTCTTATTAAAATCCCAGCCTTCACTCAATGCTTTATACTTAGCCTCATAATTAAAGTGAAGTAAAGGCAGGGACATTTTGTTGTTGTCTTACAATTGATCAATCATTTCATAATATGCAGTATTATTAGCAACAAACAGCCCAATAAGTAATGAAGGTGGATATATAACTCCTTGACTTGGTCGGATACATCGGGGTCGAGCAACTCAGTTAAGTCCTCTTCAGACATGGGAACATGACTAACTTCCAAAAGGTTTTTACTTCATTTGAGAAAATCCGATTCAACAGTTATTATGGCCTTCCTAGAATCAAACTGGAAAAGCACAAATATTTGAGTTGGTGGGACAAATCCAAAATATCAGACAACGCAAGCAATAAACAACACAATTCAACAATAAATCAAGATCATTCAAAGAGTGGAGACAAAAAAATGTTCTTTCATTATTAATATTTTAAGTACAAGAACGGATACATCAAAATAGGAAAAAAAAACTTGTTAAAAAGGATTTACACCGTCTCCTTATCCTTGGCCTGGTCTTGTCCAGAAACAGGAAAGTTGGCACTGGAATTGAGCACTACTGAAGACTTAAGAGGCACCACAGAACATTATCCTGACCCTTCCTCATCATCAAATTCCTCATCCAAGTTATGAGGAGTACTAGGGTCATGTCTTGCGAAGAGTTATGAGCTTTCTTCTATGCCGACCACATTTAATGCTTCAGTCAAGCCTTCCTTGAAGAACCATTTGTTAGCATACTCAAACTGAGCAGAGGAAGCATAGATAGACTTCTCCCATACTTTATCAAAGTCATCTTTTCCTTTGGCCTTCAAAGTAGTCACTTTGCCCTCAGCAGTTTGTGCCCTAACTGTGGCATCTGAGAGTTTATCCTCGACAGCCTTAGCATTGCCTTCAGCATCATTAAGTTTTTTCTCGACAGCTTCAGCTATATCCTTAATAGTCTTTATTTTTCCTTCTGTTGTATTGGCTTGCCTTAAATCCTCTTCCCAGGATTTTTTCTTAGCATCCAAACCTTGTTAGGAATCTTCCAAAAATTTCATTAGACCTTTAAAGGCCTCTTCAACTTCTCCTAGAGAATAACTTAGTTGATTGTCCTTCCCCATCATTTAGTTAAAGTCAACCAGGAACTGCAAAGAAGGAAAAAGATAATACATCAGAAAGAGTTCATTATCATGTAGAAAATTGCATAAAAGTAAACAAAGTTACTAGTGCCAAGTTATGGCAAGCCCTTTCAGTGAGCCTGGACCTGGGCATGGGGGCTGACGTAACTCTATCACCAAGAAGCGTTCTAGACTTAATAAACCCCCTGGACATTCCAGGGTTAATAGCAACAGAGGCCAACCTAATGTCAAGGTCAGCATTAATTTTTCTCATCAACTTCTATTGGTCGACAGTCTTCTTGGCAGTTAATGCCTACTACTCAGCTGATGTATTTCGGACCTATTTTGGAGGATCAGGCAAACATCTCCTCAACCTCTTTAATTAGATATTTTCAGTCTGAGTCTCATCAGCAACAATCGGCCTCTTGTCACTGGCCTTAAACTTCTTCTTACTAGCAATAATAACTTTGGGGGTAGAAGATAAGGGACCACCAACCAAGATGGGTATCTTCCTCTTAGTCATATTTACAGAAGGATAAAGGGGAATCTCAAAATTTTTTAAGGACTCAAATGAGGAAGAAGTTACCCTTGGGATAAATTCAGCCCTGATAGACTCAGTGGCTGAGGAAGTTGGCACAAGATCATCCTCAAGATTTACATCAATATGGGGAAGAGCAAGTGTAAGTCAGGCAACAAATGAAGTAATAGAGCATTTGTATTCCAATAGTAACAATGCAGTCCTGGCATGTTTTTCTCCAATCCTCTGGTTCAATCACCATAGGAACTTGAGATCTTTGATATTAATTTCCCCTTCCTTGGGGCACTTCTTCTTCCTTTCCTCTACATAAAAAAGGAAACAAGTAAAGTTAGTTGGAAAATATTAGAAATACATAACAAAAGAAGAAAAAACAATCCATAGAGTTCCAACCTATGCCACATCCTGATTGAGGACATTTGGGGATAGTATAAGCTACTCCAGTGGGGAGAGGAGTATATTTCCATTTATTAACAATAACACCATAATCCTAATAATCCTTATTAGAGTTGGGAAGATTTACTACTAAATCCCTATTAGAGTGCTTAGTCTTCAGGTAGTAAGTACTCTCTCCAACAGTAACCCAGTTGTAACAGAACATCAACTCTAAAACCCCAATATGGGTCCCATAAAGTTCTTTTAATCTATATAACCCATTCACAACCTCCAAGTGTTGGGTTCTACCCTTGCAGGAACTACATCAAAATATAAGTAAAATTGGAGAAAAAGGGGGTTTGGTGAAAAGGCGATGCCGCACTCAACTATAAACAGAGTTGGGATCCAATGAACCTCAGGGAGTGAATAAACATATATAGGACCCATGCGTATCTCTAAATTTACCCAAGTTGAATTTTTCCTCTTTTCTCTAAACTCATCTAACGAGTTCTCATCTACGATGTGAACCGTGCTGAAAAAAGAGAAAAAGATGATAAAAAAGAGGAAATGGAAAAGAATGCTTACTGGGAATCAAAGATGATGGAAAAAACTGAAGAAAAATTGGCATCAAACGATCGCACAAAAAAAAGCTTGGAAGGCAAGAAGAGTGCTAAAGTTCAGAAGCTTTGAGGTATAAAGAAAGGGGGGAAACTTTGTACCTATTTATAGGTTGCCTCCATAAATTCAAAGGAAATGATTAACTGAAAGGGTTGTATAGCTACCATCGACTGCACGTTTTTTAAAGAGTCAACAGATGACTATTCCCTTTGGCGATTCAAAAAAATTCAAATTATTTTCAAAAATTCCATCATCAAGTAGTTCCAGTATAAATTTCTACAAGTATGGGAGGTCAACATTCGATCAAACACTCAAACAGTACATCGAGAAACTTCCTGGGCTAATTACTCCATACCTTCATACAAGCCTCAAACATGGAGCATTGGGGGCTTTCGTTATATGTAAAATTTACACTCCCACATGGACCAATGATGAATTTACACTTGTCCTCCAAGGTGGTCGACCAGCCATATTGATCGGCTTCAGAGACACTTAGTCGGTTGGAATGTCGACCAACTCTAGAAGGCTAACCAATAGGAGTACTAATATCTACTCATATGGGATGCCAATCAGCACTAAATTCCAAGAGTTTTCGTTATTGTCCACATATATAAACGTCTGGAAATATAAATGTGATCCATCTCGAGGATTTTGTAACCACTATAACTACAAATTCCTCACTCAGCTCAAGGGATAACTTGAAACACTCATGCACACCATATTGAGTTTTTGTAAACACTATAGAATAAAAATAAAAGTGGACGTAGGATATTTTATAGTTGAACCACTCTAAAACCTTGTCTCTTGTGTATTTGGTTTGAGTTAGTTATCTTATTTTTATCCTTGAGTATACATTTAGAGTTAATCTATTTTTACACATCAACAATTATCTTAATAAGTAAATAGATTCCATGATGGATTGCCGTAGTATAAATCCAAAGTGATATTCGAAATAGCTGACTCCTTTCTTAATCCATCTTATGAATTTTTCAAATTTTTATGTATTTTTTGTATTTTTATCATAAAAATAGCAAAAAAACTACTACTTACTAAGAACAAACTTATATTTTTTAAGAACTAATTACAAAAATAGATTTTTAAAATTTTTAGCGGTGTTGTGAACTTTGGGAGGGAGATGGTGGGACACTACTCACATATTCCGTTTGGTCCTGGGAGAGATGCCAATAACCCTAGTGGACGTGCACCCATTGACGGGGTTAGAGTGCGAGGGTCAATAAATCACAGTTTACCGAACACTGTGCATTTCTAGGGTTGCGATTCCAGCTTCCTGTGGGGATATTAGGTGAATTATTTTCAGGGAGTAAATCAGGATATCGTTGTTGAAATACATCTTGATGGACATATGGATTGATGTTACTGATCGGGGCCAGGTGAGGCAAACAACCTGTTTATTCATTTTGTATTTGTTGGGAGGCTTTGTGGTGGTGACGAGCGATGATGTCATCCATTTATGGTTTCTTCCTTCTCTGAGATTCATCTATACGAGTGGGGGAACTTTACCCTGGAATCCCTCTATGATTCACTAGATGCTTTCACTCCGTGTCGCTAATAGAATTTAACAAGGCGCACTTACCTTTTGGAGGTAACCTTTAAATATTGCTCTTATTTTTCATCGTTTCTTCTTGTGTTTTGTTCTTTGAGAAAGTTTGCACTACCTTTTTGCAAATGTGGTTTTATGAGGTGATTGGGCACACTGCGGGGTTGGTGTCTCTAAAGGTGAATTAGGAAAGGGAGTTCTCGAGGATGAACCGGTGGAGAAGGTCGAATAGGAAGTCGATGGAGTTCCAAGCCTTAAAGGATGCAAGGGCCCTAACGAGTGATCGGGTTGGATTTATTTTCTGGACTTGTCTTTATGTGTGTGAGTGTGTATTTTTTTTCATTTTTATATTTTTATAACAGATTTTTATTTAGGTACATGTAATGTTCTATTCTAGGCATTTGTCCTCGAGGGTAGCGGGGTTACGGGTATTCGTGCCTAGATGTGGAGATTCCGAGCGCACGAGTTTGGGTATGGTTGGTACCTAGCAGAGAGGGTCATGAGGAAAGTGATGGATGGTGAGGTGGAGGTTTCTCCGTCGGATCCTCCTGAGTATATGATAAAGGTGGGGAAGATGTCAGACGAGGCGAGGGCGACAGCGATGACAGGTGAACCCTATATGCTACACATGGATACGATGACGGGGTATGAATACTAAGACTTTTCTATCAACTGGTTGATGTTGCTCTCTATTTATAATATATAGGGTGTGCCCAGTGTGTTAGTTACCTCAACACAGACTTCGCGGAGTGGCGCAACTACGGCGACGAATGATATTTTTGTCCACCATTTCTTCATTCCTTCTTACCACCTCCAATTGGGTGGTTGGCATATTGTCTCAGTGCCTCATCATCCTGAGGTGATGGTGGATGGTTTTTTTCCGTTCTTCGAAGAGGTTCTTCAGAGGGAGGTATGACTTTAGCTTCCAATTTTGCTCTTTGGTTTTGATTTCCTCAAGATGTTACTAATCTGTTTTCATTGGCTCGACCGTTCTTCTACAGAGTGTTCACGTGTTGACATCTTGGTTACAGGATGATCGATATTAGATGGCTTTTATGTCGATCATGTGAGGCAGGTCGCTAGATATTGCACGGCATTACTGGCAACTTTTGAGCGATGAGTGAAGAGTTTTAGCTCTAGGAGTGTAGGGTCCACTACTCGTCATCGTGGGAAGTGCGTTCTCTAAAATCCTTAAGGCGATGGTTTAGCTTTTAGAATTTTGGAAAGTCCGAGCTCCATCCCATTAATTTTGATCTTTTTTCCCTTTTCCTTCTTTTTATTCCTGAAATATCTAAACACAATAATATATATATAATGAATTTTTTCATTTTCTTGATATATGTTCAATTAAGTGGCCTACTCTACATGTATTTTTAATTTTTAGCTGGGGGTTTTATTTATGAAAAGTAAGAAAGATGCTTGCAAAAATGGAAATGTGAATTTTTGAAAGTTTTTAGAGTGAGAAAATGCCCGAGAAACCCTTGTTGAAAAAGGTTTCTTTGCGAAATGGGGCTTATTTAAGAAATGGAAAATGAAAAGTGAAAATTCCCAAAAGTAGGGGTTGTGCTGATCGGCATACTCCTTGTCCTAACTATCTATATAGTAGTCAAGTCAGTTTATTTTTTAGCCATGATTATCCTTTTCATACACCCTTGATACTTAGCAATAATAAATTGATTATTTAGTCCATTGTGGAGGATTTTAAGTATTAAAGGGAACCGTTGGGGTGAAGTTATCACACCTCAACTTCTTTTTTCCTTTGTTTTTCTAATATCTCTTGGTCTTATGAGATGGAAATTCCCATGATCGAGACTGTTACTTCATATTTTGTGGAGTAAGAAGACATGTGTATGTACAACATTAACCATGAGGCATTCAACTTATGCATGGTTACTTTATGGCGTAACCAATCCATTGACTGGAGTCTTTTGGAAGCGACTTTGTGGTTATGGTTCTCTGGAGACCATATGTTCCTCTTTGATTTGAATGAGGTGTGCCCCACCTATGAGGTATTTTCTTGTATGTTGGGTGTCAACCCCAGTGTTTCTGCGACTATGCCTCACTTTTATCTTTTTCCTCGAGTGCATCTAGTTGGATTGCTACATGTATCTTTTCTATCCCCGGACCATTGGTGCGTGGGGGAAATATTAGCCTTCCACTGGTGTTAGATTATGGGAGCCAGAGAGAATATACCAACAGTGGCATTATTGGCACCGTAGCCTTGGGATTGACATGATCCTCTTAATATTTGGTGATATGACAAGGACCCTCAGGTGACCATGATTGTACTATGGATGTCTGATCATCTCCATTTTGTTGTTACCATATTGGTGGAGACATTAAATTATCTCGACGACTGGAAAGAAGGTCGAGCCAACTTTCTACGAGGCAGCCATGTGATACTATTCAAGTGGTTGTCAAAAAGACATCGCATGAGGATTCCTCCTAAGTATCCCCTGACTGATGTATCATATTTCCTTGCACGGGGGTACCATAGTTTTGATCCTTTGGTGGAACGTTGGGTTAAATGGATTGTGAATCACGAGGCTAGACATTTTCGTTGGGTTGTGTCGTGGTGAAGCAAACTACAGTATGTCTTACAATTGGGTGACTACCGTTACCTTTGATTGGTGGGACCTCAAAAAACTTATTTCTACTTTCCTTGGAGACTTCTGCATTAAGTGGGCTGGGAGAAAATTTTCCCTCCATGCATAACCAACTTCTTTCCTGTGAAGGATTTGATTCAGTCTCTAAGGATTACCTTATGGCCCTTGGAGCCCTTGTGGCAATGTCGTAGGCCGTCTACTTGTCCATCCCAATCTATTGGGGAGTCTGGGTTCATAGCTGGGGATTATTTGAAGTGATTACGAGGGAATGTGCTCACAAATATTTGCACTTAGGAAACTAGGCAAAGGTGGCTTGTGATAATTGATGCTCAGTACGAGGGTGTTGTGGTTTTGTTCAAGATGATCAAGGCATATCGTCGCATGGAACTCTTAAGGAAATATTATTTGGACTGATATTCTTGGGGTCCTCTTACCGGTAATGACGATGGTGATGATAAGGCGGTCCTATATGGTAGTTAGGTATGTTTTGTGAAGGTATGGGTTAGGCTAGATTGGATGGAAAGTAGGGATATGAAAGTGTCGTGGGACTTTCTTGTCACTGATACTTAATATAATTTTCGTGTTTTAAAATAAAAGAAAATAAATGATTACTTCACATATCTTGTTGTGCCTTTGGGAATATTTGTCTCTTTGTTTGAATTATCTATATTAATGGTTAATTCATACGTAATACTTTTGTTCATTTAAATGATGAAAGAGTCTATCGTTCCCAATAGGAGAAGAAACTATCATTTTAAAAAATAAATGCCTAAAGTGACTCTACGGGTTACCTATGTACCTCTGCTGAGATGAAAATGATTTTGTAATTTTCTAAAAAGGTGATTTTTGAGAGGATTATGTCCTATATAGTTCTTACAGGTGGAAGAGGGAGACTTTTTTTTAGAATGGATGTGAGAAAAGTTGTAGTGCGACGAGAGTTGGACAAATGGTAGAACTTCTTGAGATATTCCAAGTTGACTGAACATGTCATTTCTTCTCCATCGAGTTAAATAAGCATACCAGCGACACATGACAGAATTTTCTTCACGAGGTATGGCCCGCTCCAGTTGGGTTTAAATTTTCCTCTTGGGTTATAGGTGAGTTTCCAAATTTCTTTTAAAGAGAGGTCTCCTTATCGCACACCACGGTTTTTTACTTTCTTATTGAATGATCGTGTAATGCGGCGGTGGTATCCCTGTATTTGGTACGAAGACTTTAGCCTTCTTCCATCCAAGAGTGCGAGTTCATCATAGCGACTTTGCTATCAATCGATTTCTCCAACTTGACTTGCAAGCATGACCCGTAGAAAGGGTATTTCGAGTTCAACGGGTAGGATTGCTTCCATTACGTATATTAAGGAGTAAGAGGTATCCCAAATGATTGTTCTGATAGAGGTGTGGTATCCTCAGAGGGTGTAGGGGATTCGATCAACCCAATATCTATAACTTTCAGTCATCTTGCTAATTATTAATTTGAGGCTTTTTTTAGTAGCTTCGATAACCCCATTAGTTTACATTCGATAGGGAGAAGACTTGTGCCTATGAATCCCATACCCGTTGACTAATTCTGTGACTTTAACTTCAAAATGGAGCCAATTATCTAATACCAACTCATGGGAAACTCCATAACGACATATGATTTTCTTTCAGATGAACTTAGCCACTTTTTTTACATTCAACACCGTGTATGATTCGACTTACCCCCATTTGGTGAAATAAATAATGGAGACCAGGATGAATTCGTGCTCGTTCGATGCTTTGGGAGTGACTTTCCCAATGGTGTCAATACCCCAATATGATAGGAGCTAAGGTAAAGTCAGGTTGTACAGCTCTCAAGGAGGAAAGTAATGATTATTGGAAAATTGTTGGAATTTGAGGAATCTTCTGACATAAGCGACATAGTCTTGGACCATGGTGGTCCAGTAGTATTCTTGACGGATGATCTTCTTAGCAATCGTATGACCATTCATGTAGGGTCCACATTACCCACTGTGAATTTTCTACACCATGTCTTCAACATCATCCCCTGCTATGTATTGTAAATGGGTCCCGTCAAAGATCCTTTTGAAAATATCTTTTTCGCAAATGATGTCTTGATCAACAAGCTTGTGAAGATTTACATGATATTTATTATTAACCTCCTTGGGATATCTACTATGCTTGAGGAGGCACCAAAAGTCATGTAATACCGTAACCCAATTATGTTTGAGTCTTTTTCTGTTGTGAGCTCGTTGTGGTAGCAATGCATGGGTGTGGATTGATTTTTGACTTGAAAAGGATCCATCATTATTCATTCAGACATGTCAACTATAGAAGACAAGGTTGGAAATGTGTCGACGAAGTTATTTCTTGTGCGAGGGAAGGGAGTGGAAGGTAATACCCTCAAATTAGGAGGCGGGCCCTTTAAGGCGAGTGTGGAAGAGTATGAGTTTCTCTTTTTTGACTTTCCACTTTCGGATGACTTGTCATATGATGAGGTACGAGTCTCCATATACATTGATGTATCTGATTCCTATCATAAGGGAAATCTTGATACCTACAGTGCATACTTTATACTCTATCATGTTGTTGGTGTAAGGTAAGTCCAACTTGATGGAGACCAGAGTATGAGAATCGTTAGGGGAAATCAGGAGTCCTAGTCTCATACCCTTTCTTCGTTAGAAGATTTGTTAAAAAACATTTACCATCGGAGATCCACATGAGATGTATAAAGAATATCCTTATACGGGAACTCGAAAATCCACATCTCGATTTTTGTTAAAGGATTTTTGTTAATGTAGTCAGAGATGGATCTCCCTTTCTTTGATTTATAGGTGACAGATGTCTTGTCAAGTTTGGTTAGTAACAGTAACCAATGAGCCATGCGACTCGATAAGGCGGAATTTTTGAGTAGGTACTTCACGTGATCAATTCGGGACACTGACTTGATGGGGAACAAAAGCATATAATGATGGAGCTTGTAGGTGTACGAAACTAAGGCAACGTATGTCTTATCCAATGCAGTATAGTTCATTTCATACCCTGCTAGATTTTGACTAGGGTAGTAGATGGATCTTTTTTTGTGTGACTCTTTGGTGTTTTGGACTAGCATATCCTCTACTACGGTGTTAGTGACAGTGATCTATAAAAGGAGGGGAATACCAAGTTGTAGTGGCATGAGCACCAAAGGTTGGGTAAGGTATCACTTGATTTTGAGAAAGGCTTCTTGACATGCCTCATTCCATACTTTGGTTGAATCTTTTTTAAAAAGTTTGAAGATGGGTTCTCAGATGGAGATTAGTTGGAAGATGAATCGAATATTTGTGCCTATGCATTTTTTATACTCATGTACATTTTACATACTCAAAACATTGATTTTTTTTTTTAAACTGTCGGTTAGTTCATTGGAATCTTATTACATGTAATTAGTTGTTTATCTTTGTGATGATATTTCATATTTAAATTCGGGCGATGCTAACATTTCAGGATTAGTTTCCATCCATTTGTCTATTACATACAAAAAGGGGAGAACGAATTTTTATAGGCCCAGCTCGAGCCCGACTAAGCCCACCCATGACCACCCCTAATACAAGCATACATGGTAAGCCAATCCAATTAAATATCCGGTTGTCCAATTTTATATGGAAGGAATAAAATATTTTATTTTGAGGAATTTATTACAAATATTAGAACCCAATAGTTGGGCTGGAGTCCTAAACTTCTATATAGGTGCAAACTGATTCTCTTAAAGCATATGTTGTAATGAATGCAACTATTTTTACTTTCTTCCCCATCTCCTCCCGAGTGATCTAACACGTGAAAAAACTCTTTGTTAACTTCTTTGGGTCTCGCAGGAGGAGAATTTCATAAACCGCTGGCTCTCTTGAGAAAAGATATGTTATCCGGTGGAGGAAAGGAGGCCTGGGGCTAAGAAACATGTTGGGTGTTTGAAGGCTTTTAGTATGAAGTAATGGTGAAAACTAAAAACATATTATACTCATTATGGTCCAAATTCATATTAGTAAGTATTATAGAAATGCAGTCATGTTCCATAATCAGAGAAAAAAATTTAGAATCTTTCGAATGGAAAGGAATAATTAGATGCAGAGAAGATGTAGAAAATAATGCTTGATCTAGTCAAGAAAAACTAATTTAGAAATAATCCTCTTATGGAGAGTTCCCTACAAGAACAACCTGGACCATATCAAGTATCAAAAGCCTACCTCCTTTACTTTTAAATACATCTAGCAAAAGTGACGTAAAATGAATACCGCTAAAAGCACAAAATATACACACTCCAGAGAGAAAAGTATTGCTTAAAATTGGAATTGATCATTAATGAGGGGGAAGGGGTGTTTATAGGGGGGAGTTTATCAAGATCCAGAATGATATTCCCACTAAGTGGAAAATGGGCCTAAGCCCATCCCTTTACAATATATAAAATGGTTATTTTAAACCCCACCTTCCAATGCTATAATACAACTAAGAAGGTAACAAAAACAAACGACAATTAAAAAGAGAAAAGTACAACGAGATAAAAAAATGCAAGAAAATACTTCCATCACTCTCCTCCAGTTAAAATCAAGTTCGTCCCAAGTGTAGGAGGTGAACGACAATAAGTCAAGGCAACCATCAATGTGCTCCCCCACTTGAAAGGGGAGTCATCCTCGGAAATGTCCCTCTTACCAGCTTCCGAGAAGTCCACAAAGAATAGGCACACAACCCAACCTTGAGCGACCTATAAAATCTTGATCCCAAAGTCCCGTGAGGATCCTCTTTAACACCAAGTCACGAAAAACATCCTCCGAGCACACATTAAATGTGGCAAAAAATGGTCCTCATACCCACCATGAATCTCATCACTCAATTTCACCACCTCATCCTCGGAAGAGATAACCACCAATCCAACCCACTCAAAATCATTATCCACATTCCCAAAGATTGAAAAGAAATCTCTCAAAACAAATGTATCGGGATCGCAAAAGTGCGTGCGAGTAACCCAAGCATCCTAGACAAAAATGTCAAAAAAAATCCCGAGTACACAACCCAATTTCATCCTTTCAATCATTCTTGAAACCAACCAGCTTGGGAGGGGATATCTTATCCTCAATTTGACCCGACTAGGAGTGTGAGTGAGGAAGAATGATTCAGTGGAGTAACAAATATTCGACTTGCTTTTGATAATCATGAATGGAGCCTCGGGAGTCAATCAGGGTGGAAACGCAAATTTTTTGAAGTTTGGAGGCTGAAAAATAATGTTCATAAAATATTAGGGCAGGTATCAGATCTGTTGAGTGTGGCTCGGATTAGGCTAGGGGTCTAGTGGGCACACCCTGTGTTGAGGCAAGTTTTGCAGGGGTTACACTACACCCCAAAGAGCAAATTGTCACCTTTCAGTCGGCCACCCTTGTCACGATCAATGACCATGACAAAAAAAACACGTGTTTTTATCACAGTCATTGACCGTGACAAGTCTGTGGCAAGTCCAGTTATCACGGACTTGTCACGGTCAATGACCGTGACAACCTTATCACTTGTCACGGTCAAAGATCGTGACAGGTCCGTGACAAATTTGTCAGTAAAAAAACCCTCCCTCGTCTTTTTTCCCACCGTTTTCACTTCCCTCCCATTTTCTCTCTCTACGATTGTGCTCTCTCTCTCTCTCTGTAATTTTCAGGTTAGTTTTTTCTCTCTTTCTCTTTCATTTGTATATATATGTGTGTATGTGTGTATGTGTGTGTATATGTGTTCATGTGTCTGTGTGGGAGGGGAGGGGGCCAAGGGTGGTGGGGCAGGGGGTATGGGGGTGGGGGTGAGTAGGGGTGTGCATGTGTGTGTGTGTGTGGTGTGGGGCAGGGGGTGTTAGGGTAGGGGGCGGGTGTGTGTGTTGAAATTAATTGGTGATTGTTTGGGACTTGAAATTAATTATTAATTTAGGAGTTGAAATTAATTCTTAGTTGGGATTGAAATCAATAGGCATTGTTAAATATTGTTTCTATATTTCTAATTTATTCTCAATTTATTGATATTATAAATCTTATTTTTATATTTTATTTAGGTTTTAAATTGTTAATGTTGAATTAATTGAGTAGATAAATTAGAAGGAATACGGTATACACATTTGTTGGTTCGTTGTTGCTGTTGGATTAGATTGGACGGATGTGGTTAGATATGGAAGTAGGTTATTTGATTTTTTTTAAATCCTTAATTTAATTCACTCTCCAATAAAAACTTAGATGATTATATTATCTTAATTTGTTGGGTTGGTTAATTTTGGAAGTAACACGACCACTAGATTATTATCAAAATGGGGGAGGGGGGGAGTTTTCAACTTTTTCTAAAATTACATTGTATCACGGCCCATTTGAGAGTGGCACGACCACGAACTTATGATAATTAAATGAAACATACTTGAAATTACACATAGTGCGCATAGATACTAACGTTCTAATTTTTATGCGTACATATTCAATAGTCATTAGACCCGTTCGAGAGTCATTACCCCGGTAATGAGATCTCTCGAATTGTCCCATTTAAACAGTTTGGGACTGCATAGTTCATGTATAATAATATTCTTAGTGGCTTAAACTTGTTACATTTGGAGGAAGTTCTACAGTCATATCTTAATGTTCTCCGGGTACATACTAGATGATGCGACGTTAAATGTTATTTCAATTATCAATTGAAATAACACTCACATTTGCGAATCTACGTTGTGTACTTGGAGAACTATGGGGATATGATGCTGAATTTTTCTCAAATTGGAACAATGTGCATGAGCTAGTAACTATATTACCGAAATACGCGGTCTTGAATGGGACAGGATCACTCACCCTTTAAAGGAGATGGAGGAAATATGAACCAATATTATAAATTGAATTTGAAATTTAAAAATCGAATATAAATAAGACATAATTAAATAAAACATACTATAAATCTTATACAACAATTAATATGTGATGTGTTTATACTAATCCACGAATATATACTTCTTACATATAATAGGTGATTACTTTCTTTCGAGCGAGCGCGAAAGATAAAAACCTCGTTGAAGCTGAAATGACTTATTATGGTGTAATTCGAAATATATTTGAATTGGACTATATAAGCTTCGAAGACGTTGTATTTTTCTGTGATTGGGTAAGAGTTGAGGATAAAAATGCTTGCAAAGTTAATCGTGACACCAATTTGATCATGGTTGACTTGTCCAAGTTGAAGAGTAACGAACAAGTGAGCGATGAGCCGTTTGTTTATGTATTTCAAAAGGTCAAGCAAGTGTTTTACTCGGAGTATATCAACAATGAGTCATGGTCAATCGTCCTACATACGCCAAAGCATCTAAACAGTAGTGTGGATGACTTGGTTGCTCTAACCGAATATCAATCCATTTTTTATGATAACCCGAATTTGAAACAATTTTTGAATTTGTAGTAAGTATTCCAATTATCGGACATTAGTTTAATGCCTTTAATTCATTTGTACTTAATCAGTTTACTACATGTAATATATATATTTAATTATTAAGCATTAATCCAAAGTCCATGTTCACTGTGTGTATTATTCTAGTGTTTTATTATTATTAGACATCAGTTTTATGCTTTTAATTCATTTGTACTTGATCATTTTAGTGCATTAATTCAAAGTTTCTAGTGTTTTGCTATAATATGGTTGCTGCTTTGTATTCTTCTAATTCATTTGAATTTGTACTAATAACAATAATTTTTACAGAAAATGTCCTCTTTAGGGCTTGGCGGCAACGGAGGCGGCGAGGGCTCCTCGGCCCCTAGGCTCCCAAAATGGGGCAAATTGGGAGCGGTGGTTGAGAACAAGACGAGTCTATTGGCTAGATCCCTCGAGTTGATGAAGTCGATTATGGGCCCGGGGTACTCTAGTTGGAGGGAGGTGCTAAATGAGCTCAAGTTAGCTATTTGGGCGACACTACACTTAATGTATTTATATTTATATATCAATTTCAGTTTCAATTTATATTTATATTTATATTTATTAGCAACCAACACTTACTTTCTTTTTGTTTTGTATTTGTTTGATAGGAACAATTCAGCCTGCCACCACATCTGTGCAATTCCATTTTGGAGTAGTTGAGGGAACAACATAAGACATGGAAGAAAAATTTGCGGTCTCGGTACTTTGGGAAGACCCAAGACTCCATTCTTAGACTACGTGAGAACGTCCTGCTGAAGGAGTTGATTGCATTTGCACAGTTGCGAAAGTTCATCGATAATGATATTTAGGATTGACAATTGGCATATCGCTAATCGGGGAGGGAAAATCGGGCAAAAAATAAGGATGTGCACTACTCCGGCCGGAAGTCTTACCTCGAGGTTGAGCATAGGGTGGTAAGTCTTTATTTTTCTACAATTACAGTTTATGTCATTCTTCATTATTTTATTTCAGGGGACGGGGAGTGGCCCTGAGGGTAGGCCACATAGGCTCGATGCCTATGTGGCAATTCGGACAAAGAAATACAAGGTCAAGGAGGTGTCCCCGAGCGTCGCTAGCACGATTGTAAGTTATAAATGTTTAATTTTTTTTAATTATGTTATAATTTTTTATATTTACTTAATTAACTAATTATGAGCTTTTTGTCTTTTCAGGCAAATCTAAAGGAAGTGCATGAGTCGCAGTCTGATGCCGACAAAGCATCTTTGTCTATGGACGCACTTAGCCAAGTGCTTGGCGCTGCTCATAAGCGGAGGACTAGGGGGTGAGCTCATGGGTGGGGAAGTCTAGGGTCATCGAAATGGAGACGAGCAATACCAATTTGGCTCGTCAGGTGGGAACGCCTGATGAGAAGCTATCAAGGTTGGAGGCGATGGTCCTAGATATGTATGGCTTCATGAAGAATTCGTTGGGCGAGGGGAAGGGGAAGGGGATGGAGAAGGAGAAGGTGGTGGAGGAGGATGTTAATGAGGATGAGGATGTGGATGTCACTGCTTCATCGCCGATACATGCGAGCTCGTCGCATGATGATGATCCAGTTACCATCTTGACTCCCGTCGAGCGGCCTATGACAACACTCGGTTGGTTGAGCATGTTCTTACTCGACATAAATGATGGTTATCTGATAGAGAGGGGGTTAAGGAACCCGACATTCCTCCTGGGTATGTTGGTTAATGGATGTCCCCTTTTAGACATCGAGGTTAGGGTGCTCATCACGCATGTGATTATCGAAAAAGAGAACTCTGCATTATGGTTGCGCGAACAATGCGGCGTGACGCATATTGAGGAGTGTCTCAATGCGTATATCATTTCGCCTGTTTTCCTCCTCTGACCTACCCCAGACTCTATGCAGTGACATTATTTGTATCTATTTTATTTAGACACTTGGATTATATTTGTATTGTTTTGATTTGTTACATTTTGGATGGATATTGATATGGATTGTATTTTTATTTTATTTGGATATAAAATTATATATGCGATGATTTGGTGTATTCTTTCTATTTTATTTGGATATATGTTGTTTGAACATGTCCAATTTTTCTATATCAGGTACAAATATATTGTTGGGAAATGGCAGTGCCCATACTGCCAAGCAGATTTTATTTTAATTTTGCGCAGATTTGTCACGGTCATAGACCATGACATGTCCGTGACAAAGAAGATTGTCATGGTCATTGATCGAGATAACTATTCGGGGTTTATCAAGGGATTGTTATGATTAATGATCGTGATAGGACCGTGACAATAAACTTATCAAGGTTAATGATCGTGTCAATCTAATGAAATTGTCACCGTCAATGACCGTGACAAGTTCGTGATAAAATATTTGTCACCGCCATAATTGTCACGGTCATTGACCTTGACAAGTTCGACTTGTCATGGTCAATGACCATAACAATCCGACAGTTTTGGTGTAGTGTTAGGTCAAGGAGACCTGACCCTGTTAGAGGCGGGAGGTTTAGCCTTAGTTTTCGGGCGGGAAGTTCTTAGTTTAAATGGATCAGGATGCCCAAAAAGTATCGAGGGTAGGGTGCACTGCTGGGAGATAGGTCGGGGTGGGGATAAGTGGTTCGGGTGGGTCGGGAGAAGGGGAGGCTACAGCATGCGATAGGGGTTGAGGGAGGGATGTGCTGACAAGGGTATTGGTCAGGTGGTTTTGCAGTAGTGACAGTCAGGGTTCCTGCTAGAGAGGGGGTGCGCGGTACCTAGGGCTAAATCGGACTGGGTGTCGGAGCTAGAAGGGCTGAGGCAGGGTGTGACTTGTGGCGATTTAAACTAGGGTCCTAGTGGTGAAAGTAAGTTGGTTTGATTGCGGGGTGGTAAAAATAGGTTGGACATGGATTCTTCCAATCAAGTGGCACACTTCTCGGCTAGGGTGAGATTTTTTAGCGCCATTTGGTTGCTTTCTTATTTTACGATTTTTATGTTTTTTACAACAACAACAACGGTGGAGCGACGAGGCTATAGTATCAATTGACCTAAAATGAAAGCCGTCAAAGGCACAAAAGATACACTCTTTATAGAGAGAAAAGTATTACTAAAAATTGGAATTGATCATTAATGTGCTGGAAAGGGGTATTTATAGGGGAGTAGGGAAGGATATAGAATGATGTCACCACTAAAAAGGAAATGGACCTAAGCCCATCCCTTTATAATATACCTAAAATGACTATTCTAGATCCCATTTGTCAACCCCATAATACAACTGAAAAGGTAACAAAATAAAAAACAATTCATAAGGAAAAAAATTGGAAAAAGAAATATAAGAAAATATTAAAATATTAAAATAAACCCTAATTTCCATCACAAAAGAAATTCCTAGTAAAATCTCAATACTCATGTGGAGGTTGTTTAAATTGAAACTTCCGATTGATGAACAATGTATAAAATTAGATTCAAAGTTCCCTCCAAATATTATTTGTGGACTCAAGTATGGCTCATGGTGTATGGTCGTGCTTTTGGGAATATGTTTGGGCTGAGAATAGGTTTCAATAGCACCAGGGCAGTCCTCCTCTCATGGCGGATGAAAGGAAATATGTCCACACTTAATTGCAAGATATGTGATATTATCTCATCTCCAATTTGTTAGGAAATTTGGAAGGGGTCAAATGGAAGTTTCTTTGGTAGTGTTCATCTGTCATCAGCTAATATTATTTTCCAAGTGATTAATCACATAACAGATATGATTAGATCCTTAAAATTTGAATTTGAACAATTTAACACCATAAAGATCCTAGTTTGATCATCAACTAGTAAATTTGGTGAGAAATTCTAAACCAAAATAAAGCCTCGAAGTTATTTGGTAAAAACCCCGCTTTTAATCTCAATGGGTGTGGTTTCTACAAAGGTTACCCTGGATTAACGAGTGGTGTTGTTGTTTGAAGAATAAACATAGGAATTTTGTTGCTGCTAAGAGTTATTTTTTGGGACAAGGAACAAATATATGGTAGAGGCGTTGGCGTTGGCGATGCTAAATGGGAACAATATGCAATCTCAAACGGATTCTCAAACTTTTTTGCAGAAACAAATTCCCTCCAGTTGATTAAAGTAATCAAACAAGAAAATAATCCGACTTGGAACTCATTGGCCACCTGCTCTGAAATAACATCTTTGAGATTTCAACAGAATCTGATATTTAAACATTGATATAGGCAAGCCAATGATTTAGCACAATATTTGGAAAATTAGGCATGTATACATGGATCTAATTTCTCATAAGATTATTTCCACTGGCTCAGGGATTTTTCAACCTTGATAAGCAGCAGCTCCCTCATTTAAGGTTATGTAAATAGAGTAATCGATTGTTTCTCCCCAACAGTCGACTGTTAATTACGACTCTTTAATTTGTTTAAGGTTGGTAAAGCCACATGGAGTACTAGTATATAGTACCGATTACAGCTAGCCGAAGTGAACGAAGAGACGATGTCTGCATGTCTTGTTAGTCATCCTGAATTTAGTGTAGATTCAGCAAATAAATATGTTCGCTTAATTTTATTATGTAACATGGTTTCTATTTTTCTAGCCCTATGAATTATTCATTTGATGGAGCGTTTGCAACTCGTCTCATTTATCTAGATAACTCACATATGAACTAATGTGGGGATATAACTTTGGGCAGTGAAAATGGTACAAATCCAAAAAAAAATTACTGAAGTCAGACATAATATAAACAGAGAGATGTATTCTCCTCCATCATGTTGTTATTTCTGAAGCAGGAATCATCACATATTTTTTAAATCCAACTAAAGTTCGACTGAGCAAATAGAATCAAAACTTGTTATTTGTAGTTTTTGGGCATAATTTTTCATACCCTGCTGAAGATATCTATAATTTTCTATATAAATATTACCTCCTATTAACTCTAATTTTTCTTGCTTTGTAGATGAAATTTTAGGGACTGTAAAATAAGGAACATCAAAAGACAAGAATACCTACGTATTCTTTTATTCAAAAAAAAGTTGCATTATTTCATTCTTTAGTGAAAGCATGGATATGAACTTTGATAGAGAATGTGATTAGTGGATAGATTCAAATCTGTCACAGATCACTTAGCTTATAAAAAATGTTTGTGTTAGTTGAGATCATATGTTCCATATTATATACATTCCATTACACCCAAATAATTTGAAAGGAAAAAAGAAAAGGAAAAACAGATCTCAAATTTCACTTTCTCCTCAAATTAAGAAAATATATATTATTTTCGTTCTTTCATGTACATAAGCACATAGAGTGAAATAATAATTTCATAGATTCTTTTAATATAAAAAATGGATAAAGGAGACTAAAAAATAGAAAAAATAATCAATCAAAACACAACATATGATAGGAAAGATAAACTATTGCTTCAATTTGTTAGTACATTTTGAGCTCAAGATGCAATTACTTACCAAGATTTTTCTACAAGCTATTGAAAATACGTAGATGACAACTATAAATCAAACAAATAAAGAGGCATACTATGTTTAACAATGAGAAAGTTAGTTGTACAATGGTGTAGTGTCCTTGAATCAACATATTAAGGGAGCATTCGAACCAATTTACAAAAGGAAACAATGTAAAATAGTGAAGTCACAAATTTAAAAAACCAAAATTTTATCATAAAATGCAGAAAAATAAACACTCATATAGACCTTTACTTCAGCAGACCACACAGTAATATAACAATAATTAGAGCATTGCAAGGTGAACCAGTGGTGATGTCCCCAACCATTCATTGAATGACCGAGAAGAATAATGATGATTAAATTGGTTTTTTAGATCATGTGAAGATTGTAACCATTAGATGATTAAAATCAATATGATATGCCAATTAAGCAACACAAAAATAAATCTTTCAGTTTTTCGATATATAGTAGATGTCACATGTGCCAATGTCATGGTGATAATTTTGTTTGATACATTTGTGTCACTGGCACACCCGTGCATCGTTTCGTATCATATTAGCATTGCCCTGTGTTTGCATCACACGCATTCACTCAATTTTAAACAATTTGATATTTATACTATTTGTTTTCTCACTTAGGACATGACTGAGATGATTCTAACATACGTTATATTTATAAACCGTGTCATGATTCTTAAGGCACATGTCATATGACCTAAAGTTATCAGTACCAATGATCCAAAGGAAAAAATTTAATTCAATCAAATCATATCATATCATTAAATAAGTTAAAAGGTATAAAACCAGTCGCTGGAATCTATTAACAAAACAAAAGCCATACAATCTATCAATTCATATGAAACACCATTATTATATACTTGGTTTCATAAGAAACACCTTCAAAGCAATATCAATGTTATTTAGAAAATTAATAGATTAAAAATTTAAAAACAAGACAAAGTGTAAACAAAAAATATAATGTATATATAGATCCTCAACAAGTAAATAGTCAACTTGTAGTCCAAGTTACATATTTGCTGCTGCAATTAGGAATGCAAATGTTATGTGTGCTAAATGACATGACGCCCAAAAGTTTGTATGAAAAATAACTTATCAATTTCATGGTTTTCAATTTTCATTCAGCCTTAATCATGTTTCAGTACAAGAAGTTCTCACGCATAGTTGTTAATTTAATTTGTAGTAGATAATAAGAAAATTGTAAGAACTATTCACAAGTCAAAAGAGGAATTAAAGATGCAAACCGAAACATGTGAAGGCTACATATATACAAGGAAAAAATCAATAATAGTAGAGGGAGAAATGAATATTTAACCCCAAGGTTTGGGGTAAATTTTATATTCACACCCATACTTTCAAAACTTGAAAATTCAACCCCAAGGTACATTAGTAATGCAGTTTTAACCTTCCTTCAGTGAACTAATGGAAATTTAACTGAGTTCATGACAACTCACTCTCTCTGTCTCTCTCTCTCTCTCTTTATTTTTTCTACTCATTACAAAAAAACTAATACACTCATATTTAATGATGAAGTGTGAGTGGAAAGGACACTTAGGCTATATAGTGCAATATGTTTGATATAAATGAAAGGAGTCTATTCCAATACATGCACCCAAATGTCTTCTTGCGTGAAATGGAACAACTATTAACATTGAATGCAACTCATATACGAAAAGGTTCTCAATTCTTTGGTTTGGTCGTGAATTTTTTATTTTTCTTTATTCTTTATCTATGACTTTTGAAAGAAAATTCCGTGAGATATTTGTTTGAGTTTCAATAATTTGTAGAGGACAACTTAATAGTTTATTTGAGTTTGTTAGATTTCTTTTTATTTTGAGTGTGAACCAAGAGGTTCGGGTCTACTGCATATCTATAAATAGTGCTTTATTCAAAAGGCACAAAACTTTTATCTTCATTTCAAAAGCATTTGACAGAGTCCTATAGGTGCATTATTCACTTGAAAATGATTGTATCTTTAATGTCAGATGTTTGGATTTATAGCCAATGTAAATTTATATATGAAGACTAATAAAAACCTCGAAAATTGTAGGAGTTTAAATGCAATGGAACATAGCTACTCTGATCAGCCATACACTAATAAGATGATAGCATCATTCTTATCGAAATGTTCTAAGGCTGATTTAGTCTTATTATAATAGGTAACTATATGATATACTTAATTAGTTTCTAGAACTTATGATTTAGATTATCTTTTCGGGAAATTCTGTTTTATGGATTAGGAAAAGAGTGATTTGAATCTAAGATTTTCTGATGGTCATGCGGTCTAATTTAATGTGTGTTATTGATTGTCTGTTGATATAAATCTTATATTGGCTAAAGATGAAAAAAATGCTATTTGAGTTTAAAATCTCTACTGTCAGAAAAAACTGGAACCTCCATAATTTTGAATAAACAAGACCCTTGGAAGCAAGAATTTCAAGTAGGTTAACTAAAGCAGAGTTCCGGTGGTTTCTATTTCTACACCTAACTACAGAGAGCGACTTTGGGTCAGTGCTCCATAACGACGTGAAGATGGTTTTCAGTTTTCTACCCTCAAATTTGTCATAACAGTATAACAATTTACAAACAAATCAATCCAAATAGGCCCCGTAGCGAGGCTTGAGTCCCTACTAATATGTGGGGCAAAAATATGTGGGGCAAAAAGTATATACAAAGAGCTTATGCAACATGATATTTCACACCCTGGGTAAAAAAAAATTAGTCTACTCCATGAGTTTATGATTTAAGAATCAGGTCCATAACCTTGTCTAACTAATTAGGGTCCAATTTTGGTTCGTGGTGAAATACTTTTCACCGTGTTAAAAGTAAAAGGTGAATTATTAGTGCGGTGATTTTGTTTTCACCATCTCTGTTTGGATGGTCGAGTTTTCACTAGGTGAAAATTTTAACTTTTTCACCATTTGTTGTTTGGATGGTCAAGATTAATATGGTGAAAAAATAAAATGATCATATTACCCACATACTTCAAATGTATATAACTATTTTGATTTTCATCACACAAGTGTCAATAGCCATTAAAAAATATGCATTTACCCCAAACTAAAATTTGACATAATCACCCCCCCACACATACAACTAGTCATATT
Organism: Sambucus nigra; assembly: GCA_949130495.1. Taxonomy (NCBI): domain Eukaryota; kingdom Viridiplantae; phylum Streptophyta; class Magnoliopsida; order Dipsacales; family Adoxaceae; genus Sambucus; species Sambucus nigra. The sequence continues at coordinate 541,112,034 of OX422219.1, read as the reverse complement.
TTGCTACGCAAGACAAATAAGTAAAAAACAATACCAATTAAAAATAAAGTCATTATTAAAAAAGAAAACAGTCCCAATTTAAAAAAAAAATTCCAACCATGAAAAAAAACTGTCATTTGTAAAAAAAAAATCACAGTTAAAAAAAAAGAGTCAACTATAAAAACAGTAGTCCATAATAAAAAAAAAAGTTCTCAACAATGAAAAAACAGTCCCAAATAAAAGAAAAGTTTTCAACATTGAAAAAAAAGCAATCCCAATTAAAAAAAAAGTCCCAACTATAAAAAAAAGTGTTCCAATTAAAAGAATTAAAAAAAAAATAGTTCCCAACTATGAAACCGTTCCAATTAGTAATTAAATTCCCAACACATTACCATGCACCAAAAAAATATTCATTTTTTTTATTTTTTTTATGGGAAAATATATTCTCACACCCTCTATATGTTCCCCCACACCCTTTGAATAATAAATGACAATTGCGCCCTTAAATTTATAAAAGCAAAATGTCCAATTTTTTCACCTCCAACTAAAATAATTACATTTGATAAAAACAAAAAAATTATATTTTCAATAAAAAAAATTGTTTTTTATAAGTAATAATAAAAAAAACTGTTTATAAAACGTAAAATCTTATCTATTTGTTTTATTAAAAAACTGTATATAAAACGTAAAATTTATTTTTCTTAAGAAACTCGTTTCCTAAAAAGTGTTTTATTTTTTATTTACAAATTTTATTTTTGGTTAAAAACTGTTTTTTTTTACTATATTAAAAATAATCTTTTTACTATTTTTAAAAAATATTATCTGCTGCAGCGGTATGTATAGACGGTCTGACTAACTATACATACCGCTGGCGCGGAGCATTTTTGTCTAATATGTTGGTCCGCGCCAACAGTATGTATAAGTGGTCGAACTGCCTATACATACCGCTGACGCGGACCATTTTTTTGTATAGTAAAAAGATTATTTTTAAAATAGAAAAAAAATACTTTTTAACTGAAAAAATAAATAACGAAACAATTTTTTTAAATAAATAAAAGAAACAGTTTTTTAACTAGAAATGATAAAAAGAATGTCCATTTTTTTAAATAAATAACGAAATAGATTTTTTATCAACGTCCATTTAAATAAAAAGTAATATGTTTTTTTATAAATAACATAATATTTTTTTAAATGAAAAAATAACTTTTATAATTTTTATATTTTCAGAATATTAAAATTTTAATTTTCTAGAATATTAGGATTTTTATTTTCAAAATATTATGTTTTATTTTTTTCTTAATATTACCTTTTTTTTTTAAATAATTAATTTTTGGGCAAAAGATTATATTTGCTCAAATCATATTTGCATAGAGGGTCTTTTGATCTTTTAGTATTTAAATATTAAAAAGGGTGTGGGGAAAGACATAGAGAGTGTAGGAATAGCTATTCTATTTTTTATTTTTTATTTTAATTTTTAATTATTTAAATTTTTTTTAATTTTTTAATTTTTTTTATTTTTTTTAATTTTTTAAAATAAAAAATTAAATTTAGAAAAAAAATATTTTTTTAAAATTAATATTTGATGATCGTATTAATTGAGAGGGAGAAATGAATGTGTGATAATTGTAAGTGGAAATAAAAAAGGTTACTTTGGTAATAAGATAAATTTCATTGTTTTCACCTGTTAAATTATTCACTTTACCCATGGTTTAAAATGGTTAAAGTTTGACCTCACTTTTCACCATATTCATTTTATTTCACCGTGTTAAATGCCCAACCAAACACATATTTTACCTAGGTGAATTTTATTTTAACGCGGTAAAAAATATTTCACCACGAACCAAACGGACCCTTAAGAATAATATAGTTACCCACTGTAATAATATGTTCCTTGTGAATTTATGAGGATGCATCATTTAAAATCATCCTTGATAATTTGTCTAGTATGAATTGCTCTTTTTGCATAATTGGATCTAGGGCTGTAATTGGACCGGGTCTGGACCCGAACCCGATCCGGATTTGATCCGTTTACTCGGATCTGGATCATATTTAAAAATTTGATAACCCAATTACCCATTTACCCAATTATCTGATCATTAAATGGATGGGATATGGATCTAGCTTAATCCGATCCATTAAGGAGTCAATCCGATTAAATATAACATACATAAATTTATATATTTATTAATATATCGATATATAGTATGTAAGTATTTTATGTATAAATGTGTATAGATCAAAGTAATTGTTGATGTAAAAAACTAGATTCGGTCTAATTATTTTAATCACAGATAAAAATGAGTAAGTAAATAAGACAATATATTTTTAAAGTGGTTCAGCCTTAAGAGAATGGCCTACGTCCACTGTTTTTGTATTACTGATTTGTTTGCATGGAATTCTTGATAAAGTGATTTTACCAAGAGATTCAGCCTCCCTCTAATGAGGAGATTACAATGTATTTATAGCCTTGAGGTTGTATATGTGAAAGAATAATGCATAGCTGTCCAGTAGGCATGTACATCTGTACGATAATAATGCGCATTTAATGCACAGTTATCTTTCGGTTTTCTTGATGCGTACGCCACAAGTATTTGAGTTGCTCGGACCGACTTAGTTTCTCGGACCGCCTTAGTTGCTCGGCTTTCTTGAGTTGTTCGGACCACTTGAGTGGTTCGGACCTCTTGAGTTGCTTGGTCCTTATTCGTCCAAAGTCTTTATATTCATCATGCAAATGGACACATGTATTTTTATGATTGGTCCACGTCAGCAGATCAAATTTGGTATCAACAGAACCCCCAATGTTTCACAGTTCGAGGTTGAAGAGGAGTGTGGAACATTCTTCTCGAAATATGATGAGATTAAATAGTCATCCTAAATTGTAGGAGTGTTTTCCTTGTATTTAATTACTTTTTGAATTCATAGAATCAGACTTCATAAATATTTTGAATTTTTCCAGCCACTTCAATTTTCGTGCTTCTTTTTCTCCTTTTAGCCGCCGGTAACGCAAGCGTCCTAATCTATAATCATTACTTTTCTCCATTCCCTAGGTAAGGTATTTAGGTGCTACAGAAAAACCTATCGTCTTTTACTTTTTCAAATTTGTATCATTGGACTCTTTACCTTCTCTCAATCTTGTGCCTTCGTTCTTTTCCATCGTTTATTGACAACTGGTCTCTTTTTCTTCTGTAAGATTTTCTTCCTTCTTTTTTAATTTCTTTATTCGCCATGGTTTATCCTGTTGAGTCATTAGACAAGTTTCGGTCTGATTTTTTCAATCCCTTCATGGGTTATTTTGGAAGAATTATCTGGTCCTTCTGATTTATTTTCCTTGGCTGAGGGACACTGGTTCCCAAGTATCTTTGTAGCTGAATGTGGCTTTTATTTCCTGCCAAATCCACTGTGTGTGGAGTTTTGCCAATATTTCGATATTGTACCTGCAAAAGTAGCTCTAAATACATGGAGGGTAGTTAACGGCGTACATAGATTAAATCAAATCCATGGGACTCGTTTAGGAATCCCATAAATTATGTATTGCTATAGATGGGTCACTAGCGATAGTACTTTTTATTTAAAAACTAGATTTTTAAATAGAGCCTTAGTTGTCAATCTTCCTGATACCAACAAAGACTATTTTGATCACGGGGTAGTGATGAAAAATTGGCAACACCCTCCACTTGATGAAAATGAGGTGTACCAAGGTCCCAAGTGTCCGCCTTATGGCAATGGGATAGGTTGTTTTTATTTTTATTTCATTTTTGAAATCATGTTTTCTTTGTGTTTGATAAAATGCTTTATTGATATTTGGTTTTGTTTGTTATAGTTGACAGTTAAAGGAAGCCCCCAAAAGAGATTGATGTCAATATAAAAAATTTAAAACTTATCTAGAGTTTGCATCAATCTGTTGCTGGGGAGCATATATGGTCTGCATCTTATTTGCTGCAATACAGAACTTCGAGCTCATCTTTCAATGCTCGTCCTGTGGTGGTTGACCTTGATCAAGTATCAGCTGCTGATACTAGTGTGGAAGGTTCTTCTTCTGAATCAAATATCCCTATCAATGATATAATGAAGAGAACAAAATCTCCTTCTTTTTTTGACAAGCCTGCCTCTCCTGTTGTGAGGCAAAGAGAAGTAAAAAAGATGTCCCAGAAGAGGGGATAAAGACTGTAGAGGTACCCCCTTCTGATTCTGTTAATAAATTTAGCGAGAAGCCTCCTTGTGGCTCCGAGTAAGATCATTGAAAATCCCCCTGTGGGCCCGAGCAAGGCTGTTGCTGTCATCCCTTCAAGTGATGTCATTGTCACTTCCCCAACAAGGACAGTGTTGATGTAAAAAACTAGATCGCTCTAATTATTCAATCACAGATAAATAAATAAGACAAAGATTTTTAAAGTGGTTCGGCTAGGAATAAAGCCTACGTCCACTGTTATGTTATTGCTGAGTGTTTGTGGAATTCTTGATTACAAATTCTCTCAAGAAATTCCGGTCCCCTTTCAATGAGGATGATACAAGGTATTTATAGCCTTGAGGCTGTACATGAAAGGTTCGATACATTAAATGACATACATATGAAAGGGTAATACATTTAATGCAGAGTGTGTGCCAAGAATATAAGCATTCAAAGAATATCTGAGTTGTTGATTATCTGGCAATTAATGATACGACCGAGATGCAGCTCGGACCGCCATAGCTGTTCGCTGATCAGGAGTTCCTCGGAACATTAGAGTACCTCGGTGAGTCAGAGTTCCTCGGTGTGCTAGAGTTCCTCGGTATGCTAGAGTTCCTCGGTGTGATAGAGTTCCTCGGTGTATTTTCGTTGCTTGGAAAAGAGCATGGTTAGTCGGAAAATGATCTTCCTCGCTGCTATTGTGCCATGTAGATTGACACGTGTCTTCGTATTATTCGTCCACATCAGCATATTAATTTTGGTATCAACAGAAGCCCCCAATGTTTCATATTTCGAATTTTGAGGAGTATGTAACATTCTTTCTCGGTATATGGCAATATTAAATGACCTTCCTGGGTTTCAGGAACATTGTATTCAAATTTCCTTCTTATTTCGCTGTTTTCCGCCTTTTTTATAAGCGCTTCGATCTTCGTGCAATTTTTGTCCTTTTAGCCGCCGGAAGTTCAGTAGTTTCTTTTTGGTAATCATTTCTTTCGCCGCTTCCCAATGCAAAGTATTTAAACTTCTTTGGTAACCATACAGTCCTCTACGTTTTCCAATCTTCTGCATTCAAGCTTTCTATTCTCTCCTTCCCTCTTGTGCGTTCGTCTTTTCCTTCGTTAGTTGTCAGCAGACCTTCTTCCTTTCTGTAAGATTTTCTTCCTTCTTCCTTTGTTCATTATGGTTTATGTTATTGAATCTGTTGAGAAATTCCGTTCTGATTTTTCCATTCCTTCGTGGGTAACTCTAGAGGTTCTTTCTGAGCCTTTAGATTACTTTCGATTGGCTGAGGGACATTGGTCTTTTTGTTGCTGAATGCGGTTTTTCCTTTCCACCAAACCCATTATGTCTTGAGTTTTGTCAATATTTTGATCTTGTTCCTGCAAAAATAGCCCCCAATTCGTGGAGAATAATTAACGGGGTGCACAAATTAAATCTAACTCATGGGACTCGTATTGGGATCCCTGAAATTATGTTTTGTTATAAATGGGCCACTCTAGATAATATTTATTATTTAAAAACTAGGTATTTGAATAGGGCTCTTGTAGTTAATCTCCCTGACTCAAATAGAGATTATTTTGAGCATGGGTTGATCATAAAAAATTGGCAATATGCGCCTTTAGCTGGGGATGAAGCGTACAACGGTCCCAGATGCCCCCCATATGGCAATGGGATAGGTTTATTTTTCATTTTATCTCATTTATGAACTTATGAATTCATTATGTTTGACAAAATGTATGACTGATATTTCATTATGTATTTATTTGCAGTTGATAGCAAAAGAAAAACTCCAAAAGAGTCAGAAGTGAATATCAAGCATTTAAAACTTATCTGGAATTTGCATAAGACAGTTGCAGACGAGCATATTAGGTCTGCATCATATTTGCTGCAGTATAAGAGCTACACGACCTCTTATACTGCTCGTCCTGTTGAGCCTGCATCAACTCCAGAGGACTCCTCATCAGATTCTCACGTCCCTTTAAGTCAGAAAATGGGTAAGAAGAGAGCTCCTCCTGCTCTATTTGATGATTCTTCCTCTGCTGCTAAGGCTAAGAAAAGCAGAACTGATGTCCCAGAAGGGACTAAGAAGGTGGATATTGAGCCTTCAAAAGCTGCCGAGAAGCCCCCAGTGGCTCCGAGCAAGAAGAAAGCTCCCATGGAAGTAATTACAATCTCTCCGACCAAGACTTCTTCCTTGGTTAATGCTGCTGACCCTCCTTTAAAGAGATTGAGGAAATCATCCTCAGTTAATCTTGCTGGAACTGCATCTTCTCTACCCGCTGGTGGTAGTAGTGTTTCAAACATCATTCTTCCGAGTTCTTCAATGAGCTCAGTTATACCCGAGGTTCTCGGGGTTGATGAAAAAATTCCTAGGGATACACTGACATCCCTAGCTGCTCGTCATCTTTCTTCAGTAAATTTCTCATACCTTTGGTCTTTCTTTCTTTTTTTGAATTCTTGTATTTGTGTTGACTTTATTGTTTTTCTTATCTTTCAGCTGGTGAACTGCTTCAATACCATCGTGAAGAAAGATGAAGCTATTAAAGCTTCAAGCTCCTCGTCAGGTGTAGAGGATGCTCTGTTGGGTTTGACCCAATCTTTAAAGGAATCTCGTCAACAATATATTGACGAAAAAGCTGTTTGGGAGAAGAAATTAGCTGCGGCTGAGGCTGAGAAGGTGAAAATGGCCGAAACCTCCAAGAATTTGGAGGAGAAAGTTAAAGTTTTGGAGGTTAAACATCAGGATTTTGATGATAAGTTGAAAAAGGCAGAGGAAGAATTATCTACTCTGCGAGATATCAAGGTTAAGAAAGAGGAATTGGAGGTGAAGCTCTCCTCGGAGAAGTCGAGGAGAAAAGTTGCAATCAAGAAACATTTCAGTGTTGGTTGGGAGAAAGGATGGGAGAGAGGGATAGCTGCAATGACATCCCAAGTTCAATATGGGGAGTTGAAATACTTCCATGATGGCTGGGTAGCTGCTCTGCAAGAGCTAAAGGTCCAAGACGATTCTGAGCTATTCCAACAGCATCTCCCTGGTCCTCCTCCACCAATTGTGGAAGAAGAAGAAGATGAGCCTGCCTCAGATGAGTCTTCTATGGCTATGGGTGATCAAATTTCTGCCTCTCAACCCTCTGCCACCGATGACGTTTCTTCCATGCCTCCTCCTCCCGAGAAGATTCCTACCGATCAAGCTGTTGTTCCCACCGAGCAATCGAGCTCCTCGTCCCAGCCTCCCGAGAAAGTCTTGGGGGACAAGGAAAAGGTGTGAAGTTGTTCGGTATCATTTCTATATTTCCTTGTAATCGAACAATGTAACTTTTTGATGATCTAATAAAATATATCTTTGCTCATCTCTGTTGTTGATGATTTATATTTGTTGATTGTTGTCTTTTTCTCGTCTTTAGTTTGTTGCTATAATGGAATTGATCTCTTCACATGATACCGAGCTGATGCAACAATGTCACCAATACTATAAGGCTGGTCATACAATCCTTAGTACATCAGAAATTGCTGATATTCTTGGCCATGGTGCCTCAGAGCAGGCAGTTGAAGCTTATCAGTACTTGAAAGCTTTACTTGACCGAGCAGTGGCCAACAATGTCGCTTACTATGAGTTGATTGAAGAGCTTCATGGTTCCATCGAGGATCCTCAAAATCAACACAACGAATCAATGGCTTCGTTGCATAAGGATTATGAAAATAGATACCAGCAGCTCTCTTCAGAAACAGGCCATAAGAAGATCATTGTTGGGTACGACATTAGGGAGAGAACCCTAAAAGGTGAAGTTGAAGCTTGTAGGCAGATTGCCGAGATCCTGGAACAAGAAAATAACAATCTGCAGAAAAAATTGGCTCAATATGAATCTGCTGCTTCATCTTCTACTGCATTAATACCAGTTACTGATGAAGGCTTCTCGTTCTTAGAGGTCGAAAATGCCAAACTAAGGCAAGAGCTGGAGGACTTAAGAAGATCTACCATTTTTGGAACTGCTCGGGGACGAGGAAGAGGTTCTCGGGGGCGAGGAAGAATCCTCAGCCAAAATGTTGAAGAGGCTCGCACTCAGTCTACTCTGGAAACTCAAGCATTCCAGTTGAAAGTAAAAGACCGTGCTCTGACTGAAATGTCCAATAAAAATCTGTCTCTGGAAGATCAGCTTACATCGACGAAATCTGCCTTGCATAATAAGGATCTTTTTGCCAAAAGCCTTCATGAACAATTGGATAGATTAACCTTCCAATTCCATAAACAGCCAAGGGAATTCTGGATGGCAGGATACAATGAAGCCCTTGTTCACCTGGATGCTCGTATTGAACATGCCAACAATGAAGGTTACAAGCAAGGATGGTTAAATGCACTGGGTGTGTTAAAATTGGAGCAAGGGCATTTCTTATGGGACTATCATGCTCCATCATTATTAGACCTGCCTGTACCACCTTTCAAATTGGATATGGCATGGATCCCATCTCGTTCCATTCCTCGCAGCCTAATTTCAAAATACCTTGGTGATTATAGCCTTCATTCCCAAGTTGAATTATCTCGTCCTGAGCATCTTTTGGATACACCTTCTGTTATGAACGTCAGAATGCTCAGAGATGTTAATTTCATCAATTCTCCCCTTTGCCTAGAAGACCCTCCTGCTGGCGAGGAACCTGTTTCTAAAGTACAGGGCAAGAAACCAATAGAATAGTAATATCAATGTAACAATTAGTACATTCTTGTATCCTGTAATCTTATTTTAAATTTAATAAAAGATTTTCATTTTCTGTTTGCCAATTTTGCTATTGTCTTGTGTTTATCAAACACCTTTATATTTGTACATATGTATCTATGTATCTGTTAAAAAGATAACAATATTGTACTAACCAGCAACCAACTTAAAAAATTACAAGTATCAAGGTTGTTCAATCACTTAATAAAGTAAATTGTTCAAACTGTTTCCAACCAACCAAGGTAGTTGAATAATGTTTGTCGACCAATTACAGTTGATGGGTTTTTATCCCCGACCAGCTATACTTGGTTCAATTATAAAAACGCGTCCGACCAACTAAGATCAATAATTTGTCCTCGCCGACCAACTACAGTTATTGGGTTTTTATCCCCGACCAACTATACTTGGTGTATTTTTTGAATATTTTGTTCTTCAAAGAACTCTTTGTAATAATATTACCTCCCGACCAACATAAGTTGTAATATGAGAGTATATTTTTATCTTACCAACCGTAATTGATCACGCTGGTGTAGCTGGTGTACACCTTTTAACCAAAGGAATATTTTTGGCTCCTTAGAGCTGTCCTCCTAACCAAAGGAGGTTGGCTACTTATAGCACTTTTGCTCCGTAGAGCTGTCCTCCTAACCAAAGGAGGTTGGCTCCTTAGAGCGCTTTTGCTCCGTAGAGCTGTCCTCCTAACCAAAGGAGGTTGGCTACTTATAGCACTTTTGCTCCGTAGAGCTGTCCTCCTAACCAAAGGAGGTTGGCTCCTTAGAGCGCTTTTGCTCCGTAGAGCTGTCCTCCTAACCAAAGGAGGTTGGCTACTTATAGCACTTTTGCTCCGTAGAGTTGTCCTCCTAACCAAAGGAGGTTGGCTACTTATAGCACTTTTGCTCCGTAGAGCTGTGTAGTGTATTACACTAGTATTCCTCGAAAAACTTTCAACCAGAAAGAAAATGGCGAAACATCCTCGTTTTATTCATAATGAAAGAAATGCTTTACATTTGACATCACTGATAATACTTGCGCAGGTGTTCAGCATTCCATGCGTTCTTAAATTCCTCTCCTTCTAGAGTTGCTATTCTGTAAGTTCCTGGTCGAACAACCTCTGTAACTCGGTAAGGTCCATGTCAGTTTGCTTCCAGTTTATTCTATTTCTGAATGACCTTCTTTAGCACATAATCCCCCTCTTTTAGATCACATTTCTTCACCCTTTTGTTGTAAAACAGAGTTGTTCGTTGTTGATAAGCAGCATTCCTAATGGCTGCCTCTTCTCTGACTTCTTCGAGCATATCCAAATCCAGTCTTCTCATCAAATCACTGATCGGAGAATTGAAATTTAGCACCCTGTGTGTTGGTAGGCCCAACTCGGCAGGTATCACAGCCTCACTTCCAAATGCTAGCATATATGGTGATTCTCCTGTTGCTGCTCGGGGAGTTGTTCGGTAAGCCCACAAAACTGACTGCAGCTCATTAATCCAATTTGCTTTAGCCTCACTTAACCTCTTCTTCAACCCATTTAGTAATGTTCTGTTCGTCACCTCAGTCTGTCCATTGCTTTGGGGATGGCCTGGTGCTGAATGAAACTTCAAAACGTTCGACTGATGACAATAGGCAGCAAATTCTTCATTATCAAATTGTGTTTCATGGTCTGTGATGAAAGCGTGGGGGAGACCATATCGACAAATGATATTCTTCCATATGAACTGATACACCTTCTCATACGTCATATCAATTAGTGGTTCAGCTTCCACCCACTTAGTGAAATAGTCTACTGCCACGACGAGATACTTGAACCTTCCTCGGGTCGTCGGTAGTGGTCCAACCAGATCAATTCCCCACATGGCAAATGGACAAGGTGATGTTATGGGTGTCAACAATACCTGTGGAGTTCTTCGGATGGAGGAAAAACGTTGGCACTTGTCACACTTCTTAGCATAGGCTATACAATCAGCCCTCATCGTTGGCCAGTAGTATCCCTGTGTCATTACCCTTTGCAAAAGTGTCCGACCTGCTACATGAGCTCCACAAGATCCTTTATGAATTTCTTCAATCAATTCTTTGACTTCTGATGGATGCACACATCTCTGCAAACCTGCCATAATTCCTCGTCTATACAAAATACCATTAGTTAACACATACCGAGCAACTTTATACTTCAATTTCTTGGCAGCTAGTTTGTCCTCCGGCAATTCTCCTTCTTCAATGTATGCTCTGATAGGATCCATCCAAGATGGTCCTAAATCAAGGGTAATAATCTTCACCGTCAGATCTTCTTCTATGCTCCGACTTTCTAATACTTCAATTGGTATTGTTCTTCGCAGCTCGGTGCGCGTAGCTGACGCTAGTCGGGCCAATGCGTCTGCTCTAGCATTCTCCATTCTCGGTATCCTCACCAATTGAATAGCATCAAATTCTGTCAATAACTCCATCACTTATGCATGGTACTTCACCATTAACTCTCCCTTCACTGCATATATTCCCATCATTTGATTCACAATTAATTGAGAATCACTGAAAACAATTACTTGACGTGCCTCCATAACTTTCGCCAAATGAAAACCTGCTATCATAGCCTCATATTCAGCCTCATTATTGGAAGCTTTGAATTGGAATCTCAAGGCATACTCCATGTCAATATCATCTGGAGAGTTTAAAACAATCCCTGCTCCACAACCAGCCGTGCAAGATGATCCATCTACATATAATCTCCATGTATGTAACTCGTCTTCAAATTTCTTATCTGTTAGAGTTCCTCGGTGAAATATCATCTGTTTTCTTTCATCATCCCCGGGTATCCTTCGTTCCTCGTCGATCATTTGTTCGCGCCCTTCTACCAACCGAAGTTGGTCGGGGTTTGAATATGATGATTTTTCTACATCCACAAGTCCTTTTACCAACCTTGATTGGTCTGGATCTGTGTCCGTTGATCCTGTATCGTCCACAGGTAGGTCAGCAAGCACCTTTTGCTCCTCGGGGGTATCAGGGTATGTGAACTCTGCTATAAAATCTGCCACGGCTTGCCCCTTCAACGATGATCTGGGTTCATAAACAATATCATATTCACCGAGCTCGATTGCCCAGTACATCAATCTTCCTGATTTTTCTGGCTTGTGAAGGGCTTGTCTTAACGGCATGTTGGTATACACAATGATGGTATGGGCCTGGAAGTATGGCCTCATTCTTCTACTTGCTTCAATTAATTCCAGTGCCAATTTTTCCAGCTTTGGGTATCTGATTTCCGCACCTCGGAAGGCCTTGCTTGTGTAATAAATTAGCTTCTGGACTCCATTCTCCAATCTGATCAACGCTGAGCTAACTGCATTTTCTGATACTGCCAAATACAAGTACAGCTTCTCTCCAGTTATTGGCCTAGACAACAATGGTGGGGCTCCCAAATACTTCTTCAAATCTTGAAAGGCTTTCTCACATTCATCAGTCCACTCAAAACTTTTTCGCAGTGTTTTGAAGAATGGGAGGCATTTATCAGTTGCTCGGGATACAAATCTGTTGAGTGCTGCAACCCGTCCGGTAAGACTCTGCACTTCTTTCCTCGTCGTCGGGGATCGCAGCCCTAAAAGAGCCTTGATCTTTTCTGGATTTGCCTCAATACCTCGTTGGTTGACGATGTATCCGAGGAACATTCCTTCTCGTACTCCAAAGGTACACTTCGTCGGGTTAAGCTTCATCTGGTATTTATCCAGTTGATCAAAAGTTTGACTCAAGTCAACCAAATGATCTGCAGCTCTCTTGCTTTTGGTGAGCATGTCGTCGACATAGACATCCATATTGTGGTTGATTTGTTCGGTAAAAACCTTGTTCATCAACCGCTGATATGTTGCACCTGCATTTTTTAAACCAAAAGGCATAACATTATAACAATAAGTTCCCCTTGGGGTAATAAAAGAAGTACTTTCCCTGTCTTCTGGTTTCATTTTGATCTGGTTGTAGCCAGAATAAGCATCCATGAAGCTGAGTAGCTCGTGTCCCGAGGTAGCATCCACTAGTTGATCAATTCTGGGCAATGGAAAATGATCTTTTGGACATGCCTTGTTGAGATCAGTAAAATCAACACACATTCTCCATTTGTTGTTCTTCTTCTTTACCATCACCACATTCGCCAACCAATCTGGATATTTCACATCTTCAATGAATTGGGCTTTCTGGAGTTTCTCGACCTCCTCTTGTATGGCCTGGTTCTTCTCGGGACTAAACACTCTTCTTCTTTGCTTCACAGGCTTGATCTCCTTATTCACGTTGAGCTCATGACATAAAAAGTTTGGATCTATTCCTGGCATGTCTTCATGACTCCAAGAAAAAGTATTCTTCCTGTTTCTCAAGAAAGTTATCAACTCCTGTTTTATTGAAACATCCAACGACGATCCTATCTGAGTTACTCGTTCAGGATGCTCGTCGTCCAGGATAACAATTTCTGTAGATTCCACAACCTGCCCTTTTACGAGTTGAGATTCATCCCTAGGGTCAAGAGTTTCAATTTCTGTGCCCTCCTCTACTTGATAAGTAGTAGTCTTTTTCCTTGATTCTTCAAGTTCTTCTTGCTCGGCAGACGAGTAATAGCATTCCCGAGCTACTTTTTGATCACCTTTCATAATTCCTACTCCAAAATTCGTTGGGAATTTCAAACACTGATGTACTGTAGATGGAACTGCTTCGAATTTATTCAATCCAACTCTTCCCATGATGATGTTGTAGGCTGACTGCACATTCTTATCCATCACAAAGAAACGTATTCTTTCTGTTCGACAAGCAGGCCAAGTTTCGATGAGTATATCCAAATTGATCGTCCCAAGTGGAAAAACTTTCTCGCCAGCAAAACCCAGAAGGGGTCTGTGATAAGGTTCCAATTGAGATAATTTTAAATTCAAGCTATCAAAGCATGAATAGTACATGATGTCTGCCGAACTACCATTGTCTACTAACACCCTTGAAATGACCACATCCTTCATCCTCATTTTGATCACCAAAGGATCATCATGAGGGTAAAGAACACCTGCCAGGTCGTTTTTTGAAAAACCAATCACTAGCTTCTCTTTGTTTACCTTCCTCGGACGATCATCCTCGGCCAGGTTTATTCGCTGAATGTATGAACAAGCTTGAGCCTCTCCGAGATAAGCTTTTCTTTCTGCAGTAAGGTCTCCTCCTCCTGCATCTCCTCCTGTAATAACATTACAATCAAATGACCCAAAACGTATGGAAAATACCTCTCGTTCAGGTTTCCTTGGTTTCTTGGGAAGATCGGGGTCATCATTTGGATCCTCTTCATGGTCCCTCCTCTTTTTCTCCTCTGCACGACGAGGAGATCTAGATCTCTCTCTAGTTCTATCATCATTCTTCCTTTCACCTCTGCGATCTACATACTTTGATAATTTTCCTCTTCGGATGAGTGTTTCAATCTCGTTCTGAAGGGCTATACAATTTTTTGTCATATGGCCATGATCTTTGTGAAACTCGCAATATTTGTCCTTGTTCTTCAGGTTGGGATTTGTCTTCAGTTTCTCTGGCCACTTGATTTCCTCGTTATTCCTGATTTCTTCCAAAATATGATTAATACCCATTTTCAATGGAGTATAATTATCATACTTCTTTAGGACTTCCAACTTCATCCTGTTATTCCTGGAATGTTTGTCACCACCATTACTTTTCTGATCTTTCTTCTTAGAATTGTCGACCTCCACTTTAACTTCTTTATCCATATTTTTCTTCGCAGCCATAGCCTCCTCGGCATTCATGATTTTGGCCGCCTTTGCCATCAACTCCGACATGTTTTTAGGTGGATCTTTGGCCAAAGTGTAGTACAGCTTGTTAGGCAGCAAACCACTCATCAGAGCAGTGATTGCTGTCTTTTCTTCATAATCTATGACTTCCAACTTCTCGTTATTGAAACGAGTTATGTAATCTCTAGTACTTTCACCTGATTTTTGTCTAACACTTAGCAAGTGTGCTACTCGCTTTACCGGCTTTGCTCCAAAATAAAAATTGCCAATAAACAACTCGGCTAACTGAACAGAAGTTGAAATCTTACCCCGAGGAAGATTATTGTACCATATCTGTGCAGATCCGGTAAGAGTTCCCGAGAATGCTCTACACCTCATCTCGTCGGGGACAGCGTAGATATATGCAGCAGCTTGGTATTGTTCTATATGAAGTACGGGATCTGTCTTTCCATCGTACTTGGGGGTCACTACGGGTGCTTTGAATTTCGACGGTGTAGGGAAATCCACAATGGCTTGCACAAAAGGTGTTCCTTGAACAAAAGTTCTCTGTAAGGGGTTCCTCGCCTAAGCCATTTCTCCCAGTCTATCCTCCAATCGTTGAATGGAACCTTTCCATGCTTCATTCCCTTCCTCGGGCCGCTTAGTCGGAGCAACTGATTGCTCTGACGTAGCTTCCTGAGATTTATCTCGACGAGTAGTTGGTCGCGATTGTGCAGATCCTTCTCTCAAACCTGGTGGTGGTCGAAAACTTCTTGATGGAGCCCTAGGTGGACTCATGTTCCTCCTTGGTCCTAACCAACTGAAAGGAGACACCCTGCTTAATCTTTCCAAAGCGCTAGTTCTCTCCGGAGAAAGAGTGATACGTTGATCTGTATCCGTAGCCCGTATCGATGAAGTTCGCCCAGGTTGATAAGAAGAATCATTAGACTCCTCATTGCGATATGACCCAGTATGTCTAGATTGCGATTGCCTATGATCACTCCTTTGCCCTGAATAGGTAGGTGCACCGCCCTGAAGAGTTTGAATGAGTTGCCTCATAGATTCTTGCATGGCGGTTTGTCCTTGAGCCAGATTCGTCATAATTCCAGCCAGATCTGGGGATGCAGATGGATTTGGAAGATTTCCAGTATTTCCAACATTTTTATTACTGGATTCTGGATTATCTGCCATTGGTGATAAATGATTTTTATGAAAAACGATAGTAACAGTCGTTTCCCACAGACGGCGCCAATCTGTTGATGTAAAAAACTAGATCGCTCTAATTATTCAATCACAGATAAATAAATAAGACAAAGATTTTTAAAGTGGTTCGGCTAGGAATAAAGCCTACGTCCACTGTTATGTTATTGCTGAGTGTTTGTGGAATTCTTGATTACAAATTCTCTCAAGAAATTCCGGTCCCCTTTCAATGAGGATGATACAAGGTATTTATAGCCTTGAGGCTGTACATGAAAGGTTCAATACATTAAATGACATACATATGAAAGGGTAATACATTTAATGCAGAGTGCGTGCCAAGAATATAAGCATTCAATGAATATCTGAGCTGTTGATTATCTGGCAATTAATGATACGACCGAGATGCAGCTCGGACCGCCATAGCTGTTCGCTGATCAGGAGTTCCTCGGAACATTAGAGTACCTCGGTGAGTTAGAGTTCCTCGGTGTGCTAGAGTTCCTCGGTATGCTAGAGTTCCTCGGTGTGATAGAGTTCCTCGGTGTATTTTCGTTGCTTGGAAAAGAGCATGGTTAGTCGGAAAATGATCTTCCTCGCTGCTATTGTGCCATGTAGATTGACACGTGTCTTCGTATTATTCGTCCACATCAGCATATTAATTTTGGTATCAACAGACAGCATCATTGATTGAAGACGCTCCTGCTCCTCTAAGGAGATTAAAAAAAGGTTTGTCTGAGAAACCTGTGGAACCTATCTTTCAATCTTCCAATATTTAAAGTAGTGTTCCAACCTTCATTCCTCCGAGCTCCGTTGTGGGCTTAGTAAAATCTTAGATTAATCCAGAAGTCCATGACATTGAAAACACTCTCACTCGTGAGAGAGTTACTGCTCTGGCTGCTCAACACATTGCCTCAGTAAGTATTATTGATTTGAAACTTCTACTTTTTAATACTATGTTCATACATTGACTTAGAATTATTTCTTTTTTTAGCTGGTAACGTGTTTCAACAGCATTGTAAAAAGGGATGAAGCCATAAGGGTCTCCAGTTCCTCGAATGGAGTGGAAAAGGCTTTTACTGGATTAACCCAGTCTTTGAAAGACTCTCATCAGAAGTATGAGGAAAATAAAATCGCTTGGGAGAAGTAGGTTAAGTCCGTTGAGTAAGGGAGAGATCGAGCTGTGGAGACCTCCAAGGAGTTGGAGAAGAAATTGAAAGAGTTTGAGAAGAATAATAAAGAGCTTGAGGAGAAGCTCAAGAATGCTGAAGATCTTGAGAATAAGCTCAAAATTGTGGAAGAGGAAGTTGGTAGACTTCATGAGGTTGATCGCCAGAAAAATGAGGTGGAAGGGAAGTTGAAAACTGCCGAGGAACTTCTTATTGAGAAGACTTCCTCGGAGAAGGCAAAAAGAAAAATTGCAGTTAAAAAGTCCTTCAGCGCTGCTTGGGACAAAGGCTGGAACAAAGGCTTGGCTGCCATATCCTCTCAAATGGAGTTTGCCAGCCTTAAATATTTCAGGGATGGATGGGTTGCAGCCTTGCAGGAGCTAAAAATTGCTGAGATTTCTGAACTGTTCCAGCGACACATTCATGGCCCTCCTCCCTCCCATGGAGAAGAAAAAGAGGACGAAGCTTCCTCAGAAGAATCTTCCATAATAATTGGGGACCAGGTACCTACTGTTGAACCTTGCTCCGAGCAGCCCCAACCAGCGAACATTTCTGCCGAGCAGCTTTCCTTGCCTTCCGAGCAACTAACCTCTTCGTCCAAGCCTTTCGAGGAAGTCTTAGGAAGCAAGGAGAAGGTGTAGAGTTATTCGGATCCTTATTTTTTTCTTTTTTGTTCAATGTAATCTCAGACTTTGTACTTCCTCTTATGATGAAATAAATTTTAACTTGGGTTGTTCGTCTTAACTTTCTCTTATCCTTACTCTGCTTGTCTTAACTTTCCCTTGTCCTTGCTCTGCTTGTATGATCATTAATTCTTTTTATTTCATTCTCTTTGCTAGTTTATGGCCCATATGGAGTTGTTATCGGCTCATGACACAACATTAATGAAAAAATGCAACGATTATTTTAAGGCAGGTCATGCAGATCTTGATGATCCTCAAATTATTGATATCCTGGGTTCGGATGCTTCTGAACGAGCATTTGGGGCTTACCAATATTTGAAGTGCTTGCTCGACCGCGCTGTTGGCAATAATGTGGCTTATTATGAGATGATTGAGGACCTTCAAGGAATGATCGAGGAGCTCCAGCAGCAGTACAAATAATCCTCTACTCTTCTACATCAAGGGTATGAAATGAAATTTTAGTAATTGAGTGCTGAAAGAGGTTATGACAAATTCATCTCCGTTTATGAGAAGAAAGAGAGCATTCTGAAGCTTGAGGTTGAGGAGCATAGGCAAATCGCTGAACTGTTGGAGCAGGAAAATATT
This sequence comes from Sambucus nigra, assembly GCA_949130495.1. Lineage (NCBI taxonomy): Eukaryota > Viridiplantae > Streptophyta > Magnoliopsida > Dipsacales > Adoxaceae > Sambucus > Sambucus nigra. Next base: position 541,093,833 of record OX422219.1, on the reverse strand, counting down.
GTTTTGCAAGAACAGATAACCCAAATAAAATCTGCAACATCCTCCTCGGGCGCCTTGGTCCCTGTCAATGACGAAGGTTTCTCCTTCTTGGAGGTAGAAAATGCCAACTTAAGAGATGAGTTGGAAAGTTTAAAAAGGGTTGGACCCTCCTCGTCTACTCGTGGTCGAGCAAAATCTTCTTCTCGTGGATGAGTAATGGCTGTTCGGATTTTAATTGAAGAGGCGAGGACTCAATCATCCTTAGAGAACCAGGCATTCCAGCTTATGGCGAAGAACCAAGACCGGGCAGATATGTCTAAAGAAATTATGAACCTCTTCGAAAAACTTCCAATAAAGCTTCTACTCTGGAGAGTAAAGAAATTCTGGTGAATAATCTCAATGAGAAACTTCAGAGATTAACCTATCAATTCCCTAAGCAGCCCATAGAATTTTGGATGGCTGGGTATAATGAAGCACTTTGTCATCTTGATGCTCGTTTAGAACAGTCAAACAGCGAAGGGTATAAATAGGTATAGTTGAATGCTCTTTGTGTTCTAAAATTGGACATAGGTCATTTCTTGTCGGATTACTATACTCCTAGAGTTCTTGATCTACCCGTGCCTCCTTTCAAGCTCGACCTTAGTTGGATTCCAGCCCGGGCCATTCCTCGCGTTCTAATATCCAAGTATCTTGATGATTATAGTCTTCATTCAAATTTTGAAATATCTCACCCAGAACACCTGCTTAATCGTCCATCTATAATGAACGTCAAAATGCTGCAAGATCTGAACTTCATAAATTCCCCTTACAGTCTTGATGATCCTCCAGCTGGGGTAGACCCTGTGTCAAAGGCAGAGGGAAAGAAACCTATAGAGTAGGATTTGTTTATGTAATGAACTCCATTCATGTAATCTGCCATTTATATTATATGTAATTTGTTCTGGTTTTAATGAAGAAATCCTTAGTTTTCTTTGCAATTTTAATTGTTATTGGTTTGGAAATATTTTATGAAATATCTCTTTTATTTACTGATGAACATGTATGAATATCTGTAGACAGATAAAAATGTCATGTTTGGTTTTTTAAACTGCTGACCAACCGGAGTTGGTGATATAAAATTATTGACCAACCAGAGTTGGTGGTAATTGAATTATCGACCAATCGGAATTGGTGGTAATTTGCTTCCCGACCAACCGGAGTTGGTCTTATTTGTTTTCCGACCAACCGGAGTTGGTGGTAATTATATTGCCGATCAACTGGAGTTGGTCGTATTTATTTCCCGACCAACCGGAGTTGGTGGTAATTTGCTTCCCGACCAACCGGAGTTGGTGGTAGTTATATTACCGATCAACCGGAGTTGGTCATATTTGTTTCCCGACCAACCGAAGTTGGTGATAATTTGCTTCCCGACCAACCGGAGTTGGTGGTAATATGCTTCTCGACCAACCGGAGTTTGTGGTAATTATATTACCGATCAACCGGAGTTGGTCGTATTTGTTTCCCAACTTGGTGGTAATTTGCTTCCCGACCAAACGGAGTTGGTGGTAATTTGCTTCCCGACCAATCGGAGTTTGTGGTAATTATATTATCGATCAACCGGAGTTGGTCGTATTTGTTTCCCGACTTGGTGGTAATTTGCTTCCCGACCAAACGAAGTTGGTGGTAATTATATTGCCGATCAACCGAAGTTGGTGGTAATTTGCTTCCCGACCAACCGGAGTTGGTGGTAATTTGCTTGTATAGTGTGTAGCACTAATATTCCGAAAAAAATTTAACAAACAAAGAAAAATGGGGAAACATCACTTTATTCATATTGAAGAAATTGTATTACATAGAAATTTCAACTACTGATAATACTTTCGTAGATGTTCTGCATTCCATGTATTCTTAAATTCTTCTCCTTTCAAGGTTTCAATCCTATATGTTCTTGGACGAACAACTTCTGTCACTCTGTAGGGTCCGTGCCAGTTGGCTTCTAATTTATTATGCTTTTGGATGACTTTCTTCAGCACATAATCCCCTTCCTTCAAATCATATTTCTTAACTCTTTTATTGTAGAACAAAGTTGTTTGTTATTGATAAGCAGCATTCCTGATAGCTGCTTCTTCCCTGACTTCTTCTAGCATATCTCGGTCAAACCATCGCATCAAATCACTAGCAGGAGAATTGAAATTAAGTACCCTGTGTTTAGGTAGGACTAATTCAACAGGTGTAACAGCTTCACTCCCAAATGCCAGCATGTATGGGGATTCTCCAGTTGCTGTTCGTGGTGTGGTGCGATAAGCCCAAAGCAGATACTATAGCTCGTTAATCAAATTTGCCTTTGCATCATCCAGTCGTTTTTTCAAACCATTTAGCAGCGTTCTGTTTGTCACCTCAGTTTGCCCATTGCTCTGGGGATGGCCTGGTTCAGAATGGACCTTCAATACATTGGATTGTTAACAATATGCAGCAAACTCCTCGTTGTCAAATTGGGTTCCATGATTAGTAATGAATGCATGTGGGAGACCGTATCTACAAATTATATTTTTTCATATAAATTGATAGACGTTGCTGTATGTCATATCAATAAGAGGCTCATCTTCCACCCATTTAGTAAAATAATCCACTGCGACCACTAAGTATTTGAATCTTCCCTTAGTCGTTGGTAATGGTCCGACAAAATCTATTCCCCATATAGCGAATGGCCAAGGAGATGTTATGGGTGTTAACAATGCCTGAGGAGTTCTTCGGATGGACGAGAAGCGTTGGCATTTGTCGCACTTCTTAGCATAAGCTGCGCAATCAGCTCTCATCGTCGCCAGTAATACCCCTGCATGGTTATTCTTCATAAGAGTGTCCGACCAGCTACTTGGGCTCCATAAGACCCTTCATGAACCTCTTCAATCAAGTATTCACTTCAGAGGGATGAACACATCTTTATAGCGCTGTTATAACTCCTTGTTTATATAAAATACCGTTGGTTAATACATAACAAGCAGCTTTGAACTTCAATTTCTTAGTTGCGAGTTTATCAATTGGCAAAGTTCCCTCTTCAATATAGGCCCTGATGGGATCCATCCAAGATGGTCCCAAATCAAGTGCATTGAAGTTCATAATCAGATCTTCGTCGATGCTCCGTCTAGCTAGAATCTCTATTGGGATTATTCTTTGTAGCTCGGTGCGGGTGGCTGATGCTAGTCGAGCTAGGGGGTTTGCCCTTGCATTCTCCAATCTTGGTACTCTAACCAACTGAACAACAGTAAATCTTGATACCAACTCCATTGCTTTTACATGATACTTAATCATTAACTCTCCCTTTGCTTTATACACCGTGAGAATCTGATTTATGATTAGCTACGAATCGCTGAATACAACAATCTGCTCTGCCTTCATTGATCTGGCTAGATTTAAACCTACAATCATTACTTTATATTCTGCCTCATTATTAGAAGCTTTAAATTGAAAGTGCAGAGCATACTCCATATCGACCTCATCTGGACTTTTCAAAATAACCCCTGCTCAACTGCCTGTAGTGCACGAAGAGCCATCTACATACAAATTCCATATGGGTAACTGATCATCAAAATTTTTATTCGAGAGAGTTCCTCGGTGAAATATCTGGTACTTCCTTTTATCCTCATCCAACACTTCTCGTTGCTCGTCAGTCATCTTTCCTTCTTAGCCTTCCGAAGTAAGTTAATCGGGGTTTAATTTTGATGATCCTGTGACATCTACAAGTTGATCAGTTTTCAAATCCTGTTCTTCGATGGAATTTTCTTGAGTAAGCTCTGCGATAAAGTCTACTACTGCTTGCCCTTTGAGCAACGACCTAGGCTCATAAATTATATCATATTTTCCGAGCTCCACTGCCCAGTACATCAATCTTCCAGATTTCTCCAGTTTATGTAGAACTTGCCTTAATGGCATATCAGTATACACAACTATAGTATTGGCTTGGAAGTAAGGTCTCATTCTTCTGCTGGCTTCAATCAGTGCTAATGCCAACTTCTCTAACCTTGGATATCTGATTTCTGCTCCTCGGAAAGCCTTGCTGGTGTAGTAGACTGGTTTTTACACTCCATCCTCCACTCTTATCAATGCCGAGCTAACATCATTCTCTGAGACTGCTAGATACAAGTATAATCTTTATCCCATCACTGGCTTGGACAGCAATGGAGGTGTCCCTAGATATTTTTTCAATTCTTGAAAAGCCTCCTCGCATTCATCATTCCACTCAAAAGTTTTTCGGAGTGTTTTGAAGAATGGGAGGCATCTATCAGTTGCTCGTGACACAAATCTATTAAGTGCAGCAACCCGTCCAGTGAGACTTTGCACTTCCTTCTTCGTGGTTGGAGATCGTAGCTCTAATAGAACCTTGATCTTCTCAGGGTTCGCCTCAATCCCTCATTGATTAACAATGTATCCGAGAAACATGCCTTCTCGTACTCCGAATATGCATTTGGTGGGATTCAGCTTCATTTGATATTTCTCTAGTTGATCAAAGGTTTGACCTAGATCAACTAGATGGTCAATAGCTTTCTTACTCTTCGTCAGCATATCATCAACGTAAACCTCCATGTTATGACTGATCTGCTCTGCAAACACCTTATTCATCAGCCGCTGATATGTTTCATCTGCATTTTTCAATCCAAAAGGCATAACATTATAACAATAAGTTCCCCTGGGGGTGATAAAAGAGGTACTCTCCCTATCTTCGGGATTTATTTTAATCTGCTTGTAACTAGAATAAGTATCCATGAAACTCAACAACTCGTGTCCTGAGTGGCGTCCACCAACTGATCGATTCGAGGCAAAGGAAAATGATCCTTTATGCAGGCTTTATTAAGATCCGTGAAATCAACACACATCATCCACTTGTTATTCTTTTTCTTTACCATCACCACATTTGCTAACCAGTCCGGATATTTAACATCCTCAATAAAATAGGCTTTCTGAAGCTTCTCGACCTCTTTTTGTATAGCTTGGTTCTTTTCGGGGCTGAACACTCTTCTTCTTTGATTTACTGGCTTCATTTACTTGTTCACATTAAGCTCGTGACATAAGAAGGTTGGGTCTATCCCTGGCATGTCTCCGTGGCTCCATGCAAAAGTTTATTTTATGCTTCTTAGGAAAGCTATAAATTCCTATTTTAGTGAAGCATCCAATGATGCACCAATTTGAGTTGTTCATTCTGGGTGCTCATTGTCCAGAATGACATTTTCAGTTGGTTCCACCACTTGGCCTTTTACAAGCTGCGACTCGTCTCTAGGGTCTAATGTTTCAATTTCTGCACCTTCATCCACATGATAGGCAGTAGTCTTTTTCCTGGATTCCACCATTTCTTTCTGTTCGGTCGATGAATAGTAGCATTCCCAAGATACTTTTTGATCGCCTTTCACAACTCCTAATCCAAAATTTATTTGAAATTTTAGGCATCGATGTACAGTAGATGGCACGGCTTCGAACTTTTTTAGACCTACCCTTCCCATGATAATATTGTAGGCTGATTGGATATTTTTATCCATTATAAAAAAGCATATTCTTTCTGTCTGATAAGAAGGCCATGTACCAATAAGCATATCCAACTTAATCGTCCCAAGTGGAAAAACTTTTTCTCTGGTAAAACCGAGGAGGGGCCTGTGATAAGGCTCCAACTGGGCCAACTTCAGATTTAAGATTTCAAAGCACGAGTAGAACATGATATCTGTCGAGCTTCCATTATCCACCAATACTCTTGAAATCATTACTTCCTTCATTCTTATTTTGATCACCAATCGGTCATCATGAGGATATAGCATACATGCGAGGTCGTTCTTAGAGAAACTGATGACCATTTTATCTTAGTTTACCATCCTCGGGCGATCATCTTCAGCTAGATTTATTCGTTGAATGTACGAACAAGCTTGAGCCTCATTGAGGTAAGTTCCTTTCTGCAGTAAGGTCTCCACCTCCTGCATCTCCACATGTAATAACATTGCAATCAAATGATCTAAAATGAATTGAAAATACCTCACGCTCTGGTTATCTCAGTCTTTTGGGGAGATCGGGGTCATCTTCTGGATCATTTTCATGATTTCTTTTCTTGTCATCTTTTGCCCGAAGAGGAGATTTATACCTTTGCCTTCCTCGTTCATTGGTTCAACCACCGTTTTGACGATCAACATACTTGGACAATTTTCCTCGTCTAATGACTGCTTCAAGTTCATTCTGAAGACCTATGCAACATTGGGTCGTGGAATTCGCAATATTTGGACTTGTCTCTCTTATCAGGATCTGCCTTCATTTTTGCTGGCCAGGCTAGCTCCTCGCTGTTCTTGATCTCTTCCAGAATGTGATTTATATCCACCTTCAAGGAAGTATAATTTCTGTATTTATTCATCTGTTCCAATGCTTGCTTACCCTTTGATTGCCTGTTACCACCGTTGTTCTTTTGTTCCTTCTTTTTAGTTTTACCATCTTCCACCTTGGTCTCCTTAGTATCTGCGTTCCTCTTCGCAACCATGGCTTCTTCGGCATTCATGATTTTTACTTCTTTTTGCCATCAGTTCTGCCATGGTCCTGGGTGGATCTTTAGCTAAAGTATAATACAATTTATTGGGCAACAGTCCACTCATCAAAGCAGTAATTGCAGTTTTCTCTTCATAATCAATTACTTCCAGTTTCTCGTTATTGAAACGAGTAATATAATCCCTGGTGCTTTCGCCTATCTTTTATCTAACACTTAGCGAGTGTGCTACTTGTTTGACTGACTTTGCTCCAAAACAAAAATTTCTAATAAACATTTATGCTAGCTGAAAGAAGGTTACAATTTTCCCCCGAGGAAGGTTATTGTACCACATCTAAGCAGATCCGATAAGAGTTCCTGAAAATGCCCTGCATCGCATCTCGTCTGGAACAACATAGATATCAGCAGCTGATTGGTATTGTTCTATATAGAGAACAGGATCAGTTTTTCCATCGTATTTTGGTGTTACTACTGGGGCTTTGAATTTTGACAGTGTAGGAAAGTCCACAATCTCTTGTATGAATGGTGTTCCTCGGACAAAAGTCCTTTGTAGAGGATTCTTGGTTTTATCCATCTCCACTAATCTATCCTCCAACCTTTGAATTCAGCCCTTCCATGCATCATTTACTTCCTCGATCCTATTAGTTCGAGCAACTGATCGTATTGAATTTGCCTCTTAGGATCTTTTGTGACGAGCAGCTGGTCGGGATTGGGCAGAGCCTTCCTTTAAATCAGATGGTCGCTGAGAGTTCCTCGACACAATCCTAGGAGGACTTCTATTCCTCCTAGGACCCAAATGTTCAAAAGGAGAACTTAACCTTTCAAGAGTACTTGTCCTTTCTGGAGATAGAGTGATGTTTTGTTGAGTGTCTGTAGCTCGTATCGAGGAAGTCCTCCCAGGATGATAAGAAGGATCATTAGATCTCTCAGTACGATATGAATCGGTGCGCTTGGATTGAGATTCCTCTGGGAATAATGCTCACCTAGTTCGCAAAGATAGTAAACGAGTGTTTCTCTGAACACTTCGTTGTCCTGATTGGGCTAGCACTCCGCCTTGAACGGTTTGTATGAGTTGACGCATGGTTTCTTACATGGTCGTTTGCCCTTAAGCCAAATTAGCCATTATACCAGCCAGATCTGAAAAATTTGGGGGAGCATAAGGATTCGGGGGAATTGCAGTGTTTCGATTACTGGATTCTAGATTATCATCCATTGATGATGAGTTATTTTGGTGAAAAACGCTAATTACAATCGTTCCCACATATGGCGCCAATCAGTTGATGTAAAAAACTAGATTCGATCTAATTATTTTAATCACAGATAAAAATGAGTAAGTAAATAAGACAATATATTTTTAAAGTGGTTCATCCTTAAGAGAATAGCTTACGTCCACTATTTTTGTATTACTGATTTGTTTGCCTGGAATGCTTGATAAGTGATTTTACCAAGAGATTCAGCCTCCCTCTAATGAGGAGATTACAATGTATTTATAGCCTTTAGGCTGTACATCTTTTACTACTATAAAATGCAAAACAAGGCATTAAAACTCCTCTCCAACCATCCTATCCACATAGGCAAAGCATTTAAGACTCTCAAACCAACACTTTCCCATTACCCATTACGTTCCTGACTTTTGAGTTTCCAAAGTGCAGCTCCTCTTTATATCATTTCACGAGGTAATATGTAAATACACTGACACTAACCTTTTCTCAATCCGACTATTTATCTTCTTCCTGGTTGATTTTTCAGAGATCTGCACTTCTGATGGGTTGTTCTGAGCTATATTGAGTCTTGAGCAACTTTTATCCTTGGTCTATTTTTTCTGGAGGAGTAGGTGGTTAAAAGATTCCATTTTGTGTTCCATATGGCTTGGATTTCAATCTTACTGGTTTTGGATCTGATGGCTTTGGGACGTTTTTGACAGGAATAAGGTTGGTTTGTAATGGATATTTATTTTTCAACAATGGTTTCTTTGGGTGGGTTGAAGTTGGTTTGATCTTCTACAGTTTTCTTGTATTGGTAGGTTGCTGACCCCAACTCTGAGCTTCATCGCCGTCGCCCTATGAAGCCCTCACGCATCCCTCATTGGCCGCCCTATGTTTCCCTCACGCATCCCTCATCGGGCACGCCCTCTATGATTTGGGTTTGAGATAAATATTTCATTTTATATATCTATGATTTTTTCCGAGATCTATGAATAGCGATGTGCATTTATATTATTTAAATTGTTTAGATCTAGATCTGTTACTCCTTGATTTGATTTTTGCTTTCTAGGTTACTTGATGGCATACGGTTCAATAAGGTATCTCATCTCACTCTCTAAAATCACCATTAATTTTTGTTTTTTATTTTGGGGGGTGTTAAATGTTGACACCATTATAATTTAAGAGTATTTTGTTTCATATTTAACAAATGTAAATTTGATTATCTGATTCTGACTTTTTTTTTTTGCGTTCTCATATTATTTAGATGAATTGTTAGGGATCTTCACCTGGACTAAGGAACAAAACAGTCGGTGGACTCAACCACCAATCATGATTATGAATTTATGCCTTTGGACCTTAACAAGGTAGTTTTATTTTGATTATAGTCAAAGTTTTTTTTCTCTGTCATGAACTTTTTGTGTATTTCATTGTTACTCGAGTAAGACTGTATTCACTTTGAGGACAAAATGGTCGCATATGTATTGAGAGAATTTCAACACGAATCGGATATCACACGGCATAAATATGTATACACCTTTATATTTTGAGAGTATTTTGTTTCATATTTAACAAATGTAAATTCGATTATCTGATTTTGAATTTTATTTTTTATTTTTTATTTTTCCTTCTCATATTATTTAGATGAACTGTTAGGGATCTTCAACTGGACCAAGGAACAAAACAGTATGTGGACTCAACCACCAATCATGATTATGAATTTATGCCTTTGGACCTTAACATGGTAGTTTTATTTTGATTAGAGTTTTTTTTCTCTGTCATGAACTTTCTGTGTATTTCATTGTTACTCGAGTAAGACTGTATTCACTTTAAGGACAAAATGGTTGCATATGTATTGAAGGAATTTCAACACAAATCGGATATTACACGGCATAAAAATGTAAGCCTTTTTAAATAACCTATATAAATATCTATGTTCTTCTATTTTGAATTCGTACAAAATGGTTGCTGGGAACAACACAATTTCTTGCAATAGTCAATATTTTCATACCGTTATTTGCTAAACTAAAAATCATACAATAATTTTCATTTCCATCAACTAAACATGTGTTTTCATTTGTTGTATTAGGATCTCAATTAAAAAAAAATATTAAGTCAGTAGTTTATATCAGTTCAATTAATTACTCTGTTGAAGACATTTTTGTGAGTCAATTGGTACCCTAAGATACGTGTGAATCATGATTGATATGAGAGATGTTATGTTGGTTTTTAGTTAATTATATTTTCTTCCTCTTTTGGTGGTTTTAGTTTTATCTAGGGGAGAGTACGGATTGGTTTATTTTTTTCCGCAACCCGTGAGTAATTTTTGTTGAAGTTATTTATATATTGGTCTCATCCTCATATCACCATTGTATTAAAAATCAATAGGTTAACAGGTGCTCATATCACTATTGAATACCTTCCTCTTTTGTATTATGTTTACAAATTTCATATTATTGTCAGATCTTTAGTTTATAAGTGTAGATGATATTAAATAATGTATAGTTTGCAAATATAATTTTTTTAGTTTCTTTTGAGTTATAATTCTCCATGTATCATCTCCATTATCACACATTTTCTGCATACATTTAGGTTGAGATACACATTTTAAAAGGGTGATTTTGGGGATTCACCCACATTTAAAACAGATACATTTCGTTTGAGAGAGACACCTTTTGTGCATACATTTTGTGTATCCTGTAAATGTATCATGTTATGTAATGCCAAGAGTGACTTTGGGGATTTTGTCTCTCTTTAAATATTGATGCTAATTGAACTTTGGCGAATTTCGTAGGAATATATTTACACTTGAGATGCCACCCCCAAGAATCGCTATATATATTTCGTTGACTTGATACACGAGAAAGAAGGTCCACATTAAGAACAAGGATGGCGGTAAGATCGATATTAATTCGGGGGCGACAAAATGAGCAATGCGAGGGAAACAATGCTCTAGAAGGTGTGGGTGATTTTCTTCACCTCTACAACGTGCATTTTTTATTTCACAATATGGATTATGTGTTACCATACCAATTATAAATGTTTCCGCAATAACCGAAGAAACAATAGATCGTTCCTCTAAGACCTGCATATTTGATTGCACCACTTTACTGGGGAAAATTGATGCATACACCCTCTTTCATTCTAAACAGAGGTTCACACTATTATACACATGCCTTCATTCTAAACATAGGTTCACATGGTATTTGAATGAGGCATACACTTTGTAGCCTTCATTCTAATTGAGACATATAATGTGTAGGCTTTGAATGAGTCAACTTCACAATGAGTTAATGTATATGACATTGATATTATGTTCTTATAATTCAAATTCTGCCACAATAATCTCATTTTAATGTATTTAAAGAGCCCAAACACTATCAAAATTATTTTGATTCACAACTATATGCATACAATTTTACTTTAAAGGTCCTATGCTGTTATATGCAACTATATACAGACCTCTACAGACCTATGCTCCTATGCTTCTATATGCTATATGTTGTTGTATGTTGTATGCTTCTATATGTTGCTATAAATATAGACCTATGTTGTTGAATGGATGATGAATATAAAGAAGAAAGGAAATAGGCGACTCCTTAGTTTAATTAGCCCTGAAATCTCCTTCAACCATACCAGAGCTTTCTATAGTATAGTCAATTCACTAGGATCTGCTATGGTTGTGACTGCGGTGCCTCATGCTCGCAAAGCATTGCTTTTTTTCAGTTAATACTTTCTTGAATATAAAAATGGTAATTGAAGTCGACAATTTCCTTAGATCTCAGGGGTTTGTATCGTCATATGATATTGTTCATTTGTACACTGATGCAGATGCACTATGGTGATATTCATCTTTTTCGGAGTATGAGTGATGAAGGGATTGTCCTGAGTAGATTTACAGTTACTCAAATTTTGTCTATTTTTGCTATGACAGGAGACCTTAAAATTGAAAAATTGCCCCTATTTTGAACCATATACCTGATAATATATGATTTTTAAAAGAGTACGGTAATATTGTTAAACTTCTAATATCTGTTTTGAACAGCGATATAAGATCTGTTTTAAACCTTATACCATATGCCATATACCTGATAATATATGTTTTAAACAATATATAATATACTTGACAATATTAACCTTTCTCATATTAGAGAAAACTCATGTTTAGTTGCGTTAAAACAATATAAAAACATGTTTTAATAGATTTAAGATAACATTGTTATACTTTTAATATCTGTTTTGAATAATGATATAAGATCTGTTTTGAACCTTATACCATAACTGCTCTGCTTGAAGGTTTCTTAAAAAGTAAACATGGTTATATTTTAATCTTGTAAATTTTGTGGCCTTCTTACATTAACATTTACACGGTTTTTGCAACATAAAACATATTATACCTACCAATCCATTCCTACTACATCGCTAACAAATTCAGGTTCTCTTCATACAACACGAACTCTTAACTCTGTACAGCAGTTATCCGCATATCTAACCATGGTATAACATGAAACAAACATTCATGTTTTTCTTCTTCAATCTCTTATTCAATCTTAATCCAGATGTGTACCTACTCCACTTCAATTTACTGAACAACTTTCATGCTTATAGGTCCGTAAATTTTAAAATGTTGACAACTTTTGATGGGATGCTATTTACAATCTATTGCAAAACCAACTTAAATACCATTTATGGGAACGTATTCGATGAATATCCATGAAACGAAAACATGTGCTGCTAACATGAATCTTTTTTAAGATTATTTATATTGATCTGTTCATTATAATATCTATTATTGTTATGATTTTTTAAAATTATAACCTTTGTACAGATATGAACATCATAACTGTTGTATCATTCTTTGCTTTATTTCAACTGACATGTTTGTTGCAATTATCGCATTACAGATAAATAAAACTAATAGGCTTTCTACATGTTTCAGAACATCACGGGAACTTCTGAAACAAAAAATGAGATTACATTCAATAACATGGTTCGTGCACGGGTATGTACATTCCATAAAAACTTTTTAACTCATAAATATGTATTTAATGTATTGTGAATGAAATTTTTGCATATTTCAGGAAATCACGGGAACAGATGATTCTGTAGGTTAACAATCTTACAATGAAATTTCTGAGGCATAGGTAAATGCATTATACCCAACCCCACCAATAAGATAGTATTAGAGATATTAATAAAATTTATTTCATAGTTAAACCCAAAATCAATAGACTAATTTGACATCCATATGTCCAAATGAAGAAACAAACAAACAGATTAACTGAATCAATTTCAATACATCTGTTGAGCTTCAAGAGTTGGATCCTATTCTATAAAAAATAAACATTAACAAAAAAAGATCAAAGAACAACAGGAGTTAGGAGGGTGCAGCTACCTTTAATGGGTTCTTCGTTTTGCTGACCATTAACTTTACAGTAGTTAGGTATCCTAATTTTATGAAGAATTAGAATGTTTAATAACGTGTAACCTACAGTGCTTAATGTGCTGTTGATTTTCACTGATCTTTTTAGAAAGGAGTTTAAATCCTACGGATATGGTGCAGTTGGATTTGTTGATGAGTTGGGATACCAATGTTTTTCTCCTTTTAGGTGACTTTGATATATGTAACATATACATTGGTATGAATTCATTCTCCACACAGTTAAAATATATAAATCTCATCATAACACTTATTTTATCTTTTAGGCCACATTTATGCAGCACATTCACAATTCAAGGGATCATTCGCCAGAAATTCCAACGGATAATAAAGAATACACCATTAGATCATCTAAGAGAATAAAATCTTCAAGGTATATTTAAAATTATTAATTTACAACATATTACAGTTACAAAATATCTTCAATATTCTTTAACATTATGTAATTTCTTTGATTACATCGCAGGAAAAAGGAAAAGAGACTAAGGACTGCTGGAGTCAACAAATATTGAATGGCATGGAAGAAGTCTTTGTCTAATTTAGTTTATTATTACAATGGATTGTTAGTTTTAAGACCATAGAGTTTGAGAATTTCATACTATTTTTTTCTAGGGATTACTTTTACGTAACTCTTATCTTTCATCTTTTCGTAAGGCATTTTATTTTAATAAAATATTCACTCCATAAATTCTTTTTATATCTACTACGATCTAACTCGCGCATCGCGCGGGTTTACACCTAGTGTGAAAGAATAATGCATAGCTGTCCAGTAGGCATGTACATCTGTACGATAATAATGAGCATTTAATGCACAGTTATCTTTCGATTTTCTTGATGCGTATTCGAGTTGCTCGGACCAACTTAGTTGCTCGGACCACCTTAGTTGCTCGGATCTCTTGAGTTGTTAGGACCACTTGAGTTGTTCGGACCTCTTGAGTTGCTTGGTCCTTATTCGTCCAAAGTCTTTATATTCATCATGCAAATGGACACATGTATTTTTATGATTGGTCCACGTCAGCAGATCAAATTTGCTGTCAACAGTAATATATATTTTATTTATACGAATTATATACTATAATTAATTATAAATATTTTAATCTAAGATTAAAAAATAAATAATTGGGATAAAATAAATATATATATATATATATATATATATGGCCAGACCCGGATCCGGACCCGATCCAATCTGATTTTATACGGATCCGCATCTGAATCCAATATTCTAGATCCGATTAAGACCCGATCCAGATCCGATTAAATTTTTGCTAAACGGATCTGGATCACCCTAGATCCGGTCCGGACCCGACCCGTTGATAGGCCTAATTAGATCTTCATACAATGGTCGTAGTATATGCCTTTAGCAAATATAGATAAAACTATATATCAAATTCTGGAAATCATAACATGACTCATACATTCGGTATACCATAGGAAGGTAGACTTTTATATATACATAATTAATTAATTAGATGAAAAAAGTAGAACATAGAGTGGCAAAGAGTTACACCTGATCGTGCATCGCACGGGGAGAAAAGCCTCTGATAAGAAACACTTATCGATATACCATTGTTCTATCTATATCAAACTAGCCTATACAAATCAAATTTGGCTTTATATCTACAAAAAATACTACACATGATCAATAAAAACAAAGAATAAGGGGACAAACATAAGGGCAACCCTTATTTAAGAAGGTCTGTATACATAGGAATCACATATTGATTATAGATAATTGCATATTAGATTATTTTGTAACATTATAATCTCTGAAGATGTCTTTTGTGTCACATTGGAAGCAAGATTCTAGATCAATGTTATATAGATCTCGAGTCACCGTGGGTCCTTGTATATGTATGTTTAACTAGTAATATATTAGCATGATATATTCTCCAGTCAAGTCTTACTAGACTACACATTTTCCTTCTCACAAAATGGTTTAAAAATTGAAATTTTGCAGGGGGGTTGCAGGAGAATTGGAATGGAGTAATTATAAACACAAACTATTGGATAAGACGTACATGGTAAGAACAGACGAAACGAAATTTTTTTGAAATTTCTTACCGACATTATGCTATATGCTTCTACAATTATAATCATAAAATTTACTTTCTTCAAAGTCAAATATTTTTCAAATTATGAGTTTAGGAACACAACAATGAAACACACATACATGACTCCATCTAGAAGAAATCCTAACAAAATGGTACACAACAAACAGTAATGTGTACCACTCATAAGTTTCTCTTGATCATAATAGTATTACAGAGTAAGATTAATTGTTTAAACTTTACTCTCTTAGATTGAACTCCTCTAGATCACAGGAAATGGATGGGAACACCATTATAAGATTACATAAGAAATGTCATTTAACATTGAGTTTGGACTGTAATTTGACTCCAAAACATTCTGCTCTATAGAACGATTCAAAATTTCCATGTTATACTGCAGGTATGTAGGTAGATCTTGGGATAATTCTCCTTACATTTCTTCACTAAATACTTTTATACTATGTCTTTTATTTGGATAAACGGCTACCGAATAAAAATACGGGATCTTCCTATCAAGTCCTATTTATATGGGACATTTCCTAATAAGTCATATCTCAACATTTTTTTCTTAATAGGTCATATTTGTACATATAGTGAATATTCACTGTATCTTTACAAATAGGACCTATTGGAATAAAAATCTTTTTCATGGGACCTAATGGAGAAAAAAAATGTTAGGACTTATTGAACTGCATACTTAGTAAACGGGACTAATTGGTAAAAAACTCATAAAAATAATATGCAAAATGTTAGGGGGCAATTTTAGAAACGATGCGAAATTGACAAGATATGATGTGTTTGTATTGGGTCTTTTGGACACTAAATCGTGTCGTGTCGTGTTAGCATCAAAATTAGGGTTGTCAATGGACCAGGTCTGGACCCAAACTCGATCCGGATCCAATCCGTTTACTCGGATCTGGATCATATTTTAAAATCTGATTACCCGATTATCCATTATTAAATGGATCGGATATGGATTTAGTCTAATCCGATCTATTAAGGACCCGATCCGATTAAATATAATATATATAAATTTTTATATTTATTAATATATCAATATCTATATAGTATGTAAGCGTTATATGTTTAAATATGCATAGATGAAAGTAATATATGTTTTATTTATACGAATCATATACTATAATGAATTATAAAACATTTTAATCTAAGATTAAAAAATAAATAATTGGTATAAAATATTAATTAAAACTAAACGTATATATGGCAAGACCCAGACCCTATCCGATCCGATTTTATATGGATCTGGATGTAGATCCAATATTCTAGATCTTATTAAGACTCGATATGGATCCAGATTCGATTAAGTTCTTGCTAAACGGATCTGGATCACCCTAGATCTGGTTCAGACCCGACCCGTTCACATGCCTAATCGAAATTATGTCGGTATTGAAAAACAATTATGGCATACCTAGCCAAACTGCAGTCTTCTCTTAGTGAAGTTAATGAGTATGACTTTTTTTTCTAATCTTCAAGGATATCACTCAAAAATCAGTTTATTATTCAAGACTTCATTTAGAATGATTTGACTTGATCTCAAACTCAATAATCAATTCGCAAGAAAGAAAGTAATGTAGGAGTTCGACCACACACATAGCTTATACTAAATCACATATAAAAGAACTAATGTGGCAATCCCTCCATCCCAAATTCATAGTCTTACTTTCCTTTTTGTCCCGTCCCATATTAATAATCGCTTTCCTTTTTTGGATGTAATCAACGAGCCAAATTCCATGATAGTGAACAAGTCTTTATCTTGGCCATTGATTGAGTAAATGCTTAAAAATTGTCATTTTCATATCGCGACTATTAATTTAGGATGGAGGTAGTATGTGGTATGGGGGAGAGGAAGTGATGTATATGGGATATGAAGCGACACGTGGCGCGTGGTTGTGTCTACGGGAGACTACTATCTTTTATTTTGCATTTTTAGTTTAGGGTTTAATTGTAATTTTCCTTTATTTTTAGTGTCTAATTAGTTTCCAAGTGTGTTTGTGATTAATATGTCATTTTTTGTTTTTACTTGCCTTTTCTAGTCATTTTGGGTATTAGCTTGATTAGCAAGATAATCTCTCCTATAAATAGGCCCCTTGACCCTCATTTGTAATCATCCTTGAATATTGAGAATTGAGAATTGAGAGAGAAAGAAACCCATTTCATTTATTTAATTTAGTTGTTGTTGTTGTGTACTGTAGTGTTGTGTAGGTAATATTTGGGTAGTGTAGTAATAACGCTTCCGCATTTAAAGATTTACATCAAATTGGTATTAGAGCTTGATTTATTATTGGTCTTTGTAGGGGTGTGTGAAGCAGGGCACGAGTGGAGATTCCAACTCCGACAACCCTTCAATCGAAAGACTGATAACTGCCCAAAAGAGAATCGGATGAATGGAAACCCTAAATTCCATCACCACTAAAAGAGGAGATACCACCTCTTTTTGCTCCTCCACCTCCATATCAACCACCACCATCCTCCATCTCCACCTCCTACCACCACACAACCATCACCATGTCTAAATGAATCTCCATCGTCAACTTTTTTCCCAAACCCTAACCCTAATACCCAAGAACCTAAAAACCCTAACTAAGAATCAACAAAGCCTAACCCTAATCAAGCCTTTCCCCCGTCGTTAAGCACCCCAACAGCCCCCACTCCCTCCTCTACTACCGCCGACCACTGTCCCGACCTCATGGCTCTTTTCTAGCACCGACATAACCCCAAAACAGACCCCAACACCCCTCTAGCCCTTCGACCACATCATCTAACCCCCGACCTAATTTCCCCCCTTCCCCTACTGGCCAAAAATACACCTGAAAGGCCGAAACCTCCTGCCAAATAGGAAAGATTGTCGAACAGGTCCAAACCATCCTATTTTCCCGCCGATATGAACCAGAATTACTCAAACAGGGGCCGGCCAAACCCAGTGACTTCCCTGTTACACCGAAGACCCATACATGACCACCAAACCCTATTCCATCTTTTAACCCAAAATAGCCCCTAGTACATGCAGCCGCTTTTTCCCGACCAGACGAGTCCTAAACCTTCACCCACCTTCCAATCTACTGTAACACCTCGTATTTTTTATGATTTAAATGATTATGGGATTAATTATTATTGTTGGATTAATTGAATTAAAATGTGAGAATTTAATTGTTAATTCATCCGGATAAAAATAAATATTAACTAGCGTGCTAAGGGTTAATACTTATTGATTGAATATTACTGTGTGAATATTTAATATGGAATTATGTAATTTGATAAATATCGATAGTGAGAAATACGATAGTTTAGTAAATTAAGTTGGACGTGCGGGTGAGTCGTGTCGTGACTAATATATTGGAATAAAAAGATAATTTATTTCTAGTAACTCGTATGATCATTTTGAGTGCGTCATTGAGTCCAGAAGGGTTGAGATAGTCAGAACAGCATACCCGAGGGTTTAGTTTGGGTTTCGGGGCAATTTTAGGCCTAATCGGCATCCCAAGAGAGCGTTTTGGTAAATTACAGTTTTGGGAGTTAATTAATGACGAAATTTGGAGATAATTAATATCAGTTACGTAAAGGAAAAAACTTGGATTTTTGCACAAATTTCAAGTGAGAGCTGAAGAGGGAAAGAGAGAACAAGTCCCCAGAGATTAAGGCCAAAACCCATGATCTTCCACCTCCGTGACCACCACAGATCGGAAGACGAGGAACGAGCCCATACCAATTTCATCCACTGATCAGACCGTCATATTCGAGGTAAGTGTTTATTACTTGATTTCTTTAGCAATAATTGTGTTTATGTTAGAGTAGGTAATTTCCCCATTATTATGAAATTGAATTTGGTGAAAATTGGGAGAAATAAATAATAAATTAGGACTATTATGATAAGAGTTTGATTCCCTCATGTAGATAGGATAATGTCCATTAATTTATGATATGGTTATGAATAAATCTGGGTTTAATTTAAAGTTATGCATATCAATTTAGGAACTAGGATTCTTGATAATTAAATTGGGGGTTTCGAATTTTATGGATGATTAATCATGATTAAATGAAGTTATATTGTTGGAAATCATATACATGTTGAGAAGTTTATTGGAATTGATTGATTAGTGGTTGGGATGAAAACTTAGAGGTTTTAGGGTTTAAAATTGATGAAAATGTTGCTGTTAGAGGTTGAAGACATGACAGCGCATGTCGCGCGAAGTCACGCGAAGTGTGGTTCGAGCGAGATTTGAATCTCGTGAGAAGTGGTTCGAGCGAGAGAGAGATATCGTGCGAAGTGGTTCGAGCGATAGTTTAGATTTTTGGGAAAATTCCATTTTTACCCTGGTTGAGTTAGGCAGCCTTAAAAGTGAAGAAAAACAAGTATCAATTGAATTCGGTTTAGTGTAGTATTAATTGGGGATATTTGGGTATAGTACTTTGAGTACTTGTAACGAGAAGATGACCTTGGAGATTATGAGAGAGATAGTAATCGAAGTAAATATACTATATGTAGTAATGAGAGAATAATACGTATGGAAAATATATATCATGTTGGGTGAATACCTATGGACTTTTAATAGTATGTGTGAATGCCTATTATATGCTTATTACTATGTGTATAGCATACCTACACTGCTTGCTATCAAGAGGAGGTTTTCGCGTAGTGGACAGTCTTATCTTTTGTTGCCCATTAGGGGGATATTTGATTTGTACCCAGAACATATGTTATGTGCTATCTAAGATGTAGGACAGTTTCAATGACTGAATGGGAGTGTAGGTATGTGCATGACCCATTTAGTTGGAGATTATGTTCACCTCCAAATATATGTGATTTGAATATATGGTTCGTGAGAGATTGAACCAACAGTCCCTTATGCAGTGAGTAAAGGACATGATAGCAGAGTATGCATTGTGCCAAGTGGTATAGGGATGATGTGACTATATATATATATATATGTGTGTGTGTGTGTGTGTGTGTGTGTGTGTGTGTGTGTGTGTGTACTTGTGAATAATTCAACTTTGTGAAACTAGTAGATTCGGTAATAATGATAAATGAAGTAATAGTAGTGGGTAAAAGATTTACTATTTGATTGTGTAGTGTAGTGTTGTAGTGTGTAGTTAATAATTGTGTAGTGTAGTAATAATGCTTCCGAATTTGAAGATTTACATCAGGAAGTGAATTGGACATGTCCGTTGTGTGTGGGATGGGTCTATGTGAGGGGTAATTAAGTGTGAATTTAGTGAGTGAATTGTGAGAAAGTGAAAGATAGGGTGACATGACTAGGAGTGGGAATAATAATTGTTCAAAGTGAAGTGATGGTAACCGTGTGAGTGATCTGGCAGCAAGGGTGAACGTATTTCAGCATTTGAATGTGATTATAATCTTTAGGACATGTTTGGTTGGGATTAATATATTTCTACAAGCGAAATTTGGAAAATCTTTCGCCAATTAAATGCAACTTTAGAAACTTAGTTGAGATGATGCAATCTCTGATAGACACTTAGGTTTGGCATATAGAAAGATAAAAGATTCATCTTTATTCAGCAGAAAACCTTCTTTGGTCACTGTCGAAAGGTCGAAGGCTAAGGCTGTGACCAATGGGTTGCCCGTGACCATTATCCTTTTTTGGTGTAGAATTTTAATGGTTAAACATTTAATCCTCAATTCAATCAAATGTGGCAAACTGAATATTGAATGTTGGGCAAAACAAGCTAAAGAAAACAATTCGCTTCTCATATTTGGGTGACTTAGCAATATTATTTTCTTTCATAGCTGGTGCAAGTTCAGATTCACATGTTTTTTTATTTGTTATACTTTACCCCTGTTTCTGTTTGGTTTCGGATAAAATAGATCACATTGCCAACTCCATTTATGCTTGTGTTACCTATTAATTTTATATGCTCTATTGGATTATGGTAAGTATCATTGCTGGTACCTTGGCGTGGGTTTTTGCTTTTCATTAAACATGGTGGTTTTATTTGGTTCAATGGCGAGTTCGATAAAGCTATTAGTGGGTAGATGGCATTCTTTAGAATTTTTTCTTCATTTGCTGCAGCATTTTGTGGTATCTTTATCTTTTGATATCAACATCTGTATGAATGAAAAACTTATTTGTTAATGTAGAATTGTAATTTTTCGATAGCACATTTCAATATTTATGTTCCTATATTGTAATTATATTCCTATTTGCAAGAGCAGGACGAATATGCAAATAAAAACTTGGAAAATAACAAAGGAAAAGGGGAAGGGAAAAGAAAATGGGTCTAACACTGAAGGGGGTGGCCTTTTAGGTTGTGACATGAACCTCCTGGAAAAACTAGGAGCATTTTAGGGCTGACTTTAAGGGGGTTGCATATCCAAAAGGTTATTGTTAGTTGTTGGTGGGATAATGTAAAAACTGACATGATATCATGTCGTTTAACCGAAGATATTGTACTAAACAGAATGCAACAAAAAATAGGATTCATGTAGCCGACCCCAAATAATTGGAAAAAGACTTTGTTGAGTTGAGTAACCGAAAAAAAGAAGTTATGGAAGTAGCTAGACTTTTTAAGTACCTTTTTGAGTAAAGTGTTTGTATTCATCTCTTAAATATTTTATTTTGACATTGGTATACTAATCTATTAATGACGAAGATGCGTACAATAAAAGGATAGGGTCCAATGGAATTTTTAGCTTTTAACATGGAGATTATATTGTAATTTATTTGTATGTGGGTTGTGAATTTGAAATCTGAACCACAACTATGGGGGAAAATGTGGGAATCACGACAATAAATATTTTTTCAAAGTCAAAACTTTACATTGCTTTAAACCGTTAGTAAACAATATTTACAAAAAGTAATATAAAACTTACTCACAGTTTTTTTTAACATCAGACCTGATTTCATTAAAGGAAAAAAAACTTACAGCTGGCACAAAACCAAACAAACTTTCTTCTATCAAAACCGGTGACTAAAAACCCACAAGTAAAGAAAAAAACACAATAGAGCTACATGACACAAACAACAAAGGAAAAAAAAGCACAAGAGGAAGAAAAAACAAAACCGAAGTAGCCTCCAATGGAAACCATCACCCTATACCACTACGAGCAGCGACTAAAAGCAGATTATGTTCAAGGAGTTTCTTCAGAGGAAAAGGAGGATCGATGAGCCAGTTGTGTTGTAGAAGAAGCTTGTATTTCATCTTCACCACCCAATAAGTCACTTGATTGGCCGATCTACGAATGAGAGGCAGCCGGATTGATGGGTGAGCTCTGGTAACCTCTCTTGATTTTTTTACTAATTTGTTAATTTCCCAAATAGAGGTAGAATCCATGATGCATGCCTCCACTTTGCTAGAGTCTGTCTCCAAAATAATGTTATCTAACTGATTATAAACAATAAAAAAAGTAGCCAGACCCACACCTTTAGCCTCCATTTCTAAGGCCGAGGTGGCACAAGCCACTGAGACAGCTTGCCCATCAACAACCCTTCCTTCATTGTCTCTACAAATGAAGCCATAAGAACTAATTTTAGAATTAGAGAAAAAAGAACCATCACAGTTAACCTTGAGACAATTTTCAGGTGGGGGAATCCAGTAACCAGACACCAAATTAGGACGTAGAGGAGTTGTCCTCAAAATGGGCACAACATCCTTACAGATCTTACTGTAGCTGACAGCTAAAGACACTGCTTTAGAAATAATATTGGATAAAAAAATATCAGAAGAATTAAAAGTAACATCATTCCTAGTCTTCCATATCATCCAACACAAACATGCAAAAAGAGACCTTGCATCCTCATTAAACCCACACCGAATAGGCAGCGAATCCAGAACCCCCAACAGCCAGTCTTCAACTCGATTTGAGAAAGAAAACAACACGTTGGTTGGAAGTAGGGATTTTTTTTCCAAAGGAGAGAGGTCCATTTACAAGAAAACAGTAAGTGCTCAATAGTTTCCTTTTTCTTTGAAGCAAATGGGACATAAGGGACAAAATTTTAACTTTTTTTTTCCATAAAGAAAAATTGACAGCTAGGTTATTTTGACAACATCTCCATAGAAAATTACACATTTTAGGGGGGCATTTAATTTTCCAAATCTTCCATAAACGAGGATCAAGGATAAATGAAGTTTGGGGCTTCTTAAAAGTGAAGTGATTGGTGCTTTTTGAGGCTTGGTAGGCAGAAGAAACCATAATAGACCCGTCGATAGTGTAAGGCCAAATATCTATGTCTACATAATTTGTGTCTGAAAGAGGAATATTAAGAATCTCCAGAGCAACAGACTCGGAGAAAAGATCCCCAATAAGATCCTTGTTCCACCCAAAAGGGGAAACGAGAATTAGGTCACTCACTTTGGTCCAACTTACTCACAGTTCAAAGCATTGAAATATCGAGTGTAAATTGACATCAATTAATAATGTTTTTGACCGTTAGTAATGAAAACATGTATCTAAAAAGCTAACAGTTTTAATCCAGAATCTGTTAGAATTATAACAGGTTAAATTCTTAGCTTAAAAACATTTTACTTTCCATCTTTGCAATCATGAATATTCAAAACTTGTTCCAACTTTCTTAACCACGTGAGGGGTGCGATAATTTACTTTTAATGAGAGCTTGGTTGAGGATATAAGCTTAAAAAATATGGGAGATTTTGGTTTTTTATATTTTTTGTTGATTGGTGTGTATTCCCTAGAAAGTTTTCCATTGCGGTCTAAAGTACAACCTAATAATACAAGTTTTGAACATTTTACATGGAAAAATTTTCATTGGTGGGGAGGTAGTTGGAATTTTGTCTTTGCACCCATTCCAATCAAACAAACCATTAGTTTTTTTTCCCGGATCATGATACCATCACAACAAAGTCCTATAAAAATTAACATTTTATTAATTTACATAATAGTCTTGCCAAAAATGCCCCATCAGCCTTATGAAAACTAACATTTTGTTACAATTTTGGCGAAGTTGTACTACTTATCTGCATCTTTCGCCACATCTTAGCATTCTATTAGCGCGTTCCAATGAAAATTCAAATGTTGTGCGATATATTTTTCGGATTTCTTTTGTTTTTCATCTCTTACATTGAAAATTACTTTTGTGGGAAGCTATTTTTTCGTTTCTTTAATTACCACATGCTCGACTCAATTTTTGGTGTGGCAAACTAGGGGTGTCGATTTGTATTTTTTAGGGTTGTGTTTGGACTTAACTCGACACGACAAACACTATTTAGACACAAACATGATACGAAATCAAAAATTGTGTTTTGTTACTAACCACAAATAACGCCCATCTAAAACACAACATAAGATGACTAACGCCATTTATTATTTTTATGCCCAATTAAACACTAAAACACAAATAAAGCAATGAAACACAATAACAAGACTAACGTAAGTCATAGTTTTGACATGCCAAAAATCCGAGTGTTGTTAAAGGCACCGTTTATTTGTTGTAAGAGCACCATTTTTCTTGATTTTCAATACAAAAGTGCCTTCAAGGATGGTACATACTTGTTTTAAAAGGTGCCTTTATAGGCAACCATAGACACAAACAAACATGACATATAATTGGGTCAATTTTGTGTCTTTTTGTGTGGTGTCTAATATTATTGACAAAATAGTATTTGGATTTTTGGTGGGCTAAAATGGCCAAAATAACATCCAAAGAAGCATCATTAAACAAGAGAATAACCCTTAAAACACACAAGAATGAAACTCCTGTGAAATGTTTCATTTACGTGTGAATTTCACCAACATGCACAAAATTACAAACCCAGTGGTAGTGGAGTGGGGTGGGTCAAATACCATCAAGAGAAGGTAACGTATTTAATTATTTTATAGATGAAAGATAAAAGTACTGAAAAGAAAGTGACATCCTTGTTAAGTTGAAGAGGGTGTGTCTTGATTTGGTTCCCCCCAATAGTCTTTCCAAGTTGTCGATGTTGGTTCTTGCAAGCGAGCACAGGGGTTTTGGTGATCCACGTCTCTTATTTCTCTCAACCATAATATATATTTTATTCGGTCATTTTGGGATTCGGAGTCTCATTTTTTTAAATTTATTTGTAGTCACAAATTTATTCGATGATTATGAAACTTAAAAATAGCTTTGAAAATGGAACTAAACTCTAAAAACTATTTTGGAATCACTAGTTGTTTTAATTTGGAAGTTGGGTTTGCTACTTTTTAAAATTGCTTGTGGTCAAACAAAAAAATATTTTGACAAACATATGTTAAAAGTGGGAATGTTCATAAGTATGTTAAGTAAGGTATGCTGGAGAGTCTGACTATATATATATATATATATATATATATATATATATATATTGTAGGTGGTAATTTTCTACAGTATTTGTAGGTGGTAATCACCTGATCAATGTCTTTGATGACTTTTTTTGGTATAATAAAGATACTAATCCAGTACACTTGAATACTTCTCAAAACTGAAATGGCCATCTGCACCCTTCCTGCATAGGATAACCTCTTGTTTGTTCAACTCTTTATTTTAGCAGTTAATTTTTCCACCAATACATTACAATCATAAGCTTTCAATCTTGTAGTTATCAATAGAACCCCCAAATACCTCACTGGTAAAGTTCCTATTTTCATACCCAAAAGATTACTAAGATTGGTTTTAAGCTCAGTACTAATACCAATAAAAAATATTTCACACTTGGACTTACTAGGCCCCAGACCCGACATCTCTTGAAATTTATTTAAGACTTTATCCACCACTCTATGGGATTTCTCTTCAACTTTAGACACTATAAACAAGTCATCAACAAACATGACATGGGAAATTTTTAATTCTTTATATTTGGATGGAATCCAAAAGTACCTTTGCTAATTTCATCATCAATAGTCCAAGAAAATGCGTCCATAGCCAATAAAAATAAATAATAAGATAATGGATCCCCGGCCATTAGTCCCCTTGAAAATGCCATCCACTACCCCGTTACACTTATAGAAAACCTAGTTGTACATACACATTCCATTATCCAATTAGTAAACACCCTAGGAAATTCCATAGTCTTTAAAATCTTTTCAATAAACCTCCAATCCACTGAGTTATATCCTTTCATCAAATCAATTTTAATAGCACACCTTAGTTTACCCACTCCATATGATATCCCTTAACAATTTCCTGCATAAGGAGAATGTTATCAGCTATATTCTTACCTACAAAAAAGGCAAACTACCTATTATTAACTAGACTAGGAATAATCCCCCTCAATCTATTTATAATCACTATAGAAACAATCATGTAGCAGGTATTACAGCAAGAAATAGGCCTAAAATCCGTCATAGAACTTGGATTAGTAACTTTAGGAATCAAGATAATTATAGTACTGTTCCATTCCCTTAATAGCCTTCCAGTTTTAAAAAAATGCATCATAACTTTGCTAACATCCTCTCCAATAATCTCCCAATTTTTCTGGTAAATCCCAGTACTATCTCCATCAGGACTAGGAGCCTTATTAGGGCTAATATCATACAAAGCTAGTTTAATTTCTTCCTTAGCAATAGTTTTCATTAACTCCACTTTCTGATTTCAATTAAACCATATCTGTCTAATATTCCAAAGCTCATATCCCATATTGCTTCCATTATTGAGCTTAGTTCCTAATAATCCACAAAAAAATCTCACTGCTTCCTGATGAACCTCCTTTTGACCAGTGTAAACCCTTCCACTATCATCGTTTATAGAAAGAATTTTGTTTCTGCTAATATGACTATTAACCTTCGTATGGAAGAAATAGGTATTTTTATCACCCAAGTCAAGCCATTGAACTCTTTACTTCTATTTGTAAAATTCTTCCTCATCAACCCTTAATTCTAGATATTCTTTAAGACAATTTCTTCTGGTCAGAATGAATTCTCTGTTACCTCCACTGATCATTAACTTCTTTTGGATACAATTCAGCTCAACCTTTTTAGAATTAACTCTAAAAGAAATATTTGAGTACCATTTTTTATTTAAGCTTCTAAACTCACCTTTCAACAACTTCAATCTTCTAGTAACACTAAACATAGGAGTACCATCAATATTAACTTCCCATCCTTTCTTAAGAATATTTTTAAAAGTTTTATGTTTCATCCATAAGTCGAAAAATTTAAATGGTCTATTAATCTTCTCTCTGTCCCCCATGATGGTCAACACGAGGAGAATGGTCAGAAACCCTGGTAAATCTACCATAACCTCACTTTCTTGAAAATTCTAATTCCATATGTCATTTTGAAGAAACCTGTCAATTCTTCTTTGAATGTTATCCCCTTCCTCCCAACCATTGATCCAAGGCATATCTTCAACCTCAATATCTCTAATGTAATCATAGAAGTCTTCCACTTCATCCCATTCTATACCATTTCCCCCAAATCTTTCAATAGAATTTTGAACAACATTAAATTCACCTCCTATAATCCATGCCTCATTATTGAAACTACTAGTTGCCTTTCTAAGACACCTCCAAAGGCGATTTCTATCCTCTCTATCATTTTCACTATAAACCCCTGTAAAAACAAACTCTATATTGATGTTCTTCTTTTTTATTTTAACAGATATAGCTTGAATGAAACTACTAAGCTCCTCCATCTCCAATTTATTTGGATCTTAAGAAATCCATACTGTAGCAGGCCCAACATTAGGAGTGTTATGAATTAGCTCCCATTGATAAAAACAGCCCTCCTTAGCCTTCATGATATTATTTCTTCTAATATTTATTTCATCTAGACAAATAAAATTGATGTTACTATCTCTAATATATTTACTAAGTTCTTGTTGCTTATGAGGGGCATTACATCCCTTAATGTTCCATATAACTCCTTTTATCATGATTTTTTTTAACCACCTCTACCCCATCCTTTCTTTATCTTCTTAGCAGATTCATTCCCTTTTTTACCCCCCCTCTTTCTTTTTTTCTATACCCTGCTTCCCTTGACCCCTGTCAGAACTTAGAATTTCTTCTATTAAAGCATTCTCTTCTTCTAATTCCTCCAATTCTTCACTTCTTCTAGAAAAATGTTAAAATGGTTTACAATCTGAATTTCATGAACTCTATCCTCCACTGTTGCATCTGACATGGTAATATCTTTAGTAACAACCATATCTTCCATTAAAACCTCTTCTTTTTTATACCCCTGCAGCATTTCACTTATAATATTTTCTTCCTTGTGGTTTTTAAACTCCTATTCTTTAGTTGTCCCACTAGAACTTGAAACATTATGATCAATTGTTTCCACTTATCTTTTTTCTTCTTAATAGGCTTCCAAACTTTTGTTGCTTTCATACCTTTGATACACCCCTCATCCTTATGTCCAAAAGCATTACAAATTGTACATTTGTTTAGGGTCCACTCATATTCAACATTTTGGATTATCACACTACCATCGGGCAAACAATAGGAATGACTTTTGGTAAATCACCATTCACACCATTTTTATACATATTCTAGCAAATGCCAGTCTCTCCCTTCTAGCAGTCATCCTATCAGTAAATAAAGGATTCCCAATCAAACTTGTTATCTTACTTAGAACAACATCTGACCATAAATGTAGTTTTAACCCTGGGAATCTAATCCATATCGGAATTTATGAAACACCTTCATTCTCAAGACTTACATCAGGGATCCATGGTTTGACAATTAAGGGTTTATTATCAAAGGACCATGGGCCTAATTCTAATACCTGCTGTTGAGCATCATAATCATTAAAGGCAATAATGAAAACCCCATATTTTAACATCAAAACATCTGCTTTTCCAATTCTACTCCACTTTCTCATCACGTATCCCTTCATAGCACCAAATGGCACTTTTGACCCAACAACATACACCACAAGTGCATTCCTCCATCTATGAACTTCTTCTTCAACCCCTATAAATTCCACTTGAACACAACTTCTACCTTCTTTATCCTTAACAGTTGGTATGAATTTTAGTTGATTCCCAGCACTTTTATCTCTATTAAGAGCTAAAATACTTGCCCAAGTCTTTTTCTCATTATTAGGTTTACTATTGGCTATATTAAACCTCATATCTTCAACAATCACCTCCTCATTTTTATTTACTGTTAACTGAACATTACTATTAGTGACCATACCTTCCGTTACCAATGTTTCATTTGCTTCCATATTGGATCTGACATTTTCTTCCTTTTTTCTCTTGTTAACTGCACTTGGCCCAATAGTCTCATCCATAATTTGAACTTCTCTTAATGAAAGCTTTGTTGCAACCTTTTTTCTAATAGTACTCCAGGCTGATTTTCCTTATGATTTGCAACAATAGGCAATTTGAGCTTCTCAACGTTCTCGATCTATTTTTTTCTTCCACAGAAACAGGTCTTCTATAGATCTTTCATTGACTACCTTCAAAATCTTGGGCAAAACAATCAAAAGGGGGATTTCAAACCCTAACTGATCTTCTCATGTAGATCAATTAGGATTAGCCATGGATCAATGATTGAAACGATAGAAGATTGAAAAGTGTGAAGAAACTAGAAGTCGATAGAAAAGCTAGAGAGAGAAAGTATTCTATTCCAAGTTTCGTTAAGAATTGTTTTTATTTGGTAAGAATTGTTTTTTGGTTAAAAGTTATTTTTTTATATATCAATTTGTTTACATTTATCACTTTTACCATCAATTCAATCAAACATCTAAATATTACGACTGAAAAATTGATGTTATCGAACAATCCTAATGTTTTTATCATAGGATTTGTCATAGAAAATTTTTTCATGCCGTAAAATTTTTTGCCATTCAGACATTTACCCACTTTGCAATCAAATGGACCCTAATTTTGTTAGTTATCTCCAAAGTGATTGTGCATATTGATTTGTGAGTAAAGGGTGTTGTTCTTTTGGGAGGAGTTGCACTTGTTTTTCTACCGCTATTTCAATGTGACAAGGACTTAACATTCCCTTCAAATTACTTGAGATAATGACAGTTAAACTTTCTACATTCTTGATACCTATACAAGTTCATATTTCTTTTTTTTTTTTTATCAGTAAATGATATATAAATAAATCATCGCTAAGGGAGCGAACCCGTATACAGGTAGTATACAAAAACCTAAATCAGCAAGTACAATGGAAAATAATCAAAAAAACCCCGCATGGAAAGCCAACTTACACCTCATAGTGACACCCTTCCACTAACTCTAGAATCTCCTGAGTTGAGATGACAAATCTCTCCTTCCTCCAACTAATAAGAGTGCTCAAAAAAATGTATCGAATCCTCGATGGAGCCGTCTCAATACCCTCAAAGCATCTCTCATTCCGCTCCTTCCAAATCGTCCAGAAGATACAATGTGGAACAATACGCCACACCCTCCTATCCCCCGACCATCCCCACGGCGGTCTCCACCCATCTAGGAGAGCCCTAACAGTCCCTGGCATAACCCAAGAGGTACAAGACATGGCAAAAAACAAATCCCACAAACCTCTCGTCACCTTACAATGAAGAAGAAGGTGATTGGTCTTTTCCTCCTCCTCCTTACATAACCAACAACGACTCGCGAGACGGTATCTTCTCTTTTGAAGGCCTTCAAGAGTCAAGATAGCCTGCCTAGCCGCAGTCCACACAAAGAACCTGACCTTCTGAGGCGCTCTCACCTTCCAAATACTCTTCCAAGGGAAGGGGTCTCTAGGATTCCCCCTACCGCTCAGAATCTCATAGTACCCTTTGACCGAGAACACCCCTGTCCCTCCCCCCTTCCATATAAGGGAATCCTCCGTAACCGACGGGCGGGGGGCCGATCCCAACCACTGAAAGAATAAATCCGCCTCCTGCAGCTCCCAGTCCCAAAGTCTTCTTCTGAACTGAGGGTTCCACATCACTCCCTCCCCGCTAAACGATATGTGCTCCACCACCAAACCATCTTGATTTCCTCCCAGGTTAAACATCATAGGGAATAGCTCCTGAATGGGCCCCTGAACCCCCCACTTGTCCTTCCAGAATCTGATCCTGTCGCCTCTCCCTAGAGAAAACTCAACATGACTGGAAAAAGACCTCCATTCCTTCGCTATATGTTTCCACAGACCCATACCATAAGGAGAAGTCGCCACCGACGGCCCCCACCCAAAACGAGTACCACCCCCTCTAGCATAAACAACTCTTCTCCACAACCTATGTTCCTCCCGAGGAAATCTCCACAGCCACTTTCCCAGCAAAGCTTTATTAAAGTTAACCAAGTTTCTCACTCCCGCCCCTCCCTCCTTAATCGGCTTGCATACCTCCTCCCACTTAACCAGACTATGCTTAAAACTACCCTCCGTGCCTCTCCACATAAAATTACGCATCAGCTTCTCCATTTTGAGTCGAACAGTCACTGGAATAGGCAAAATGGACATAAAATAAGTAGGCAAGCAGGACAACGAACTCTTAATCAACGTGAGTCTCCCCCCTTTCGACAAGAACCCATTCTTCCAACCTGCCAATTTTCTACGCATTCTCTCCAACACCGGGTCCCAGATAGATTTAGACTTGTACTTAGCTCCAAGAGGGAGTCCAAGATAAGTACAGGGGAGATACCCAATTCTACACCCCATGATGCCCCCGAAATCTTCCACCATAGCCTCTCCCCCAATTTGGATGACCTCGCTCTTTCCCGCATTAATTCTCAAACCAGAAACCGCCTCAAAGCATATAAGGAATGACTTCAGAGCACGTACTTGCCTTTGATCAGCATCACAGAAAACAATCGCATCATCCGCAAATAACAGATGAGAGACTGACACCTGATTAGGCCCCGGAGCCCCTAAAGAGAACCCCCTGATCCACCCGGCATGGGCCACCCTTTCCATCATCCGACTGAACGCCTCCATGACCAAAATGAAAAGGAACGGGGACAACGGGTCTCCTTGACGGAGCCCACGGGAGCTCGCAAAAAAGCCCTCCGGAACCCCATTAATCAGAACGGAGAATTTGGCCGTCTTAACACACCTCCCAATCCACCGACACCACCGCTCACCGAACCCCATCCTCCTTAACAAATACATAAGGAAATCCCAATTAACATGATCATACGCCTTTTCGATGTCGAGTTTAAAAGCTAAGCCCGGAGGTCCACTTCTAGATCTGGATTCCACGCACTCATTAGCAACCAAAACAGCATCAAGGATCTGTCTGCCTCCCACAAACGCGTTTTGAGCCTCAGAAATAAGAGGATCAATAACCTTTCTCAGCCTAACTGACAATACTTTAGCAAGAAGCTTGTAGATGCTACCAATCAAGCTGATAGGTCTGAAATCCCTGATATCAATCGACCCCCCCTTTTTGGAGATCAAGGTGATAAAAGTCGCATTCAACCTCGGCACAAAGTAACCCCTGTCGTGGAATTCATGGAAAAAATCCATCACGTCCCCCTTGATCACGGTCCAACAATGCTGAAAAAACGCCATCGAGAACCCGTCGGGTACAGGCGCCTTATCCCCACTCATCGAGTTCAGAACCCTCCCCACCTCCTCTTCGGTGAAATAACCCTCTAAACCACTCGCCTCAGAAGAGGAAATACGCGCAAAATCAGCCCCATCCAGAGAGGGCCGCCACCCCTGCTCTTCCTTGAACAACCCCTCAAAAAACTGAGAGATGGCCCCCCTAACCTCTCTAACCTCTTCGAACACCACCTCCCCCACTTTGATGCTCCGAATATGATTACCACGCCTATTGGAACTGGCCATCTTATGGAAGAACTTGGTGTTTAAATCTCCTTCTTTCAACCATAATACTCTTGATTTCTGTCTCCAGCTAATTTCTTCCTGAATGAGCCTCTTCCCAATCTCCCCTTTTTTTCTCTCCCTAACTCTCTTTTCTTCCTCCGAGAGTCCCAAACTCCCCTCTTTCTCATCGAGCCTCCTGACCTCCTCCAATAAACTAGTAGTACCCAGACGGATGTTCCCAAACACCTCTTTATTCCACCTTTTCAAATCCTCCTTGAGAAAGCCCAATTTAGAGATCAATCTAAAACTAGCATTCCCCTCCACCACATAACTAGACCACCATACTCCTACTCTATCCACAAAATCAGACTCCTTAAGCCACATATTCTCGAATCGAAACGGCGAACTCCCCTCCCTCCGTCCCCCACACTCTAATAAGATGGGACAATGATCCGAGGTCACCCTAGGCAAGCACGACTGTACCACCACAGGAAAGTGCTCCTCCCACTCCTTGGATACAAGGAACCGGTCCAGGCGAGACATGGTAGGCCTATCCCGGAAGCTAGACCAAGTAAAAAGTTCGCCCACCAGTGGAAGATCTATCAACTCCAAGTCATCTATAAAATCTGAAAAATCACGCATATACCTATCAATTCTACCTCCACTACTTTTCTCCCCAGAGAACCTCACCACATTGAAATCCCCACCCATACAAACGGGTGCCTCCCACACCCTACTAACCCCTGCCAATTCTTCCCACAATTCCCATCTACCAGCATCCTCCACTGGACCATATATACCCGAGAAGCTCCAAGTAAAACCGTCCTCTATATTTTTAAAAAGGCAAGAAAGGGTCCATTCACCCTTCATTGTCTCAATCAGGTCAACCACTTCCGAATTCCACAAAATCAACATCCCTCCCGAAGCACCTACAGCATCTAGGTTCACCCATTTAACCCCCCTCCCGCCCCAGATGGAACTGAT
Source organism: Sambucus nigra (assembly GCA_949130495.1). Taxonomy (NCBI): domain Eukaryota; kingdom Viridiplantae; phylum Streptophyta; class Magnoliopsida; order Dipsacales; family Adoxaceae; genus Sambucus; species Sambucus nigra. The sequence continues at coordinate 541,060,071 of OX422219.1, read as the reverse complement.
ACAACTAGCATCCATAAGGCACATCTTAGTCTCCTGCAGACACAAGATGTCGGGCCTCCACCTAGCAATGGCCCCCCCAATCACCCCTCTTTTACCTCTATCGTTCATCCCCCTAACATTCCACGAAATGATGCGAAGCTTCATTGTACTATAATGCTTTAAACTAAGTCCTCCTCGATAACTTTCTTCCTCTCCCCCTCCCCACTCCCCCTCTCAATTTTCTCGAACAAAGCCCATGCTTCCTTCTCAAAGCCCTCAAACGCGACCCCCGAGTCTTTGCTAATAGCTTCCATCATGTCCTCTTTCCATCCCTCCGGATCCTCCTCCCATATTTCTTGCTCACTTCCCCTATCATCACCCTCTTGCTCCGGGATCACTATGTCCACCCACAAACGAGAATTATTCAAATCCTCAAAACTCGAACCCCCTCCCCCCCTACCTCCCTCGATAACCGTCAACTGATCATCATGCCACACCCCGCTCCCTTTACCAGACGAGGAAATAGTTTCACTAGCCATTACAGCCACCTTGTTACAATTTAATGGTCCTGATTACAAGTTCATATTTCTCAAACCAAATCAATCTAGTTTAATATCTTCCCCATCTTGTGAAAATGATTTGCACTATGTGTTTATTGTATGCACAAAGCCATAATTGTTGGTTGGGTGAGTTTAGTAAGAAATGTTAAAGTAGAATGTCTAGTAATATACAATGTTTCCAAAGAATTATGTAATCTAACAAGATGACTTGGAGGTTTATCTAGGCCACCTTTTTTTCTTATCTGTTGAGTATATTTTTTGTAAATGTGTTTCGCCCCTTGACGATTTTTTATAAAATCTTTTATTCTAAAAAAAATGTTTACAGTTCAGATCACCTTCTAAGCCTGGGTAAGGCAAGTGATTGTCATCAATACTTCCAAGTAAGTGTCTAACTGTCTTCTCCATTTGAATTATTGCTTTATCCCCGTTTATCTAAGGATGATATATTGTTCGACTAGGTGAAAACTATTTTCACCGATTCAGAATTAATTTTTTTCTTTTATTATTTGTGAAAACTGTAAATATATACATGCTATAATATTGTGATTTGGACAAAATAGTGAACAAAATGTAACTCCTAATGGGCTATACACTTCTCACCAATTTACTTCGTAGAAAAGTTGTTTTATATAATAATAGCTTTTTATCAAAAAATATTGTGTCTTTATAAAAACATTTAATTTTTACACCTCTCTGCCATTTTCTAAAAATGAAAAACTATTTGCGAAAATAATAAATTATAGTATATAACTAAAGTTGATAGCGGAATACGGTGAGCGGCACGTGGATAATTGCAATTAAAGATTTATCATTTATGTGAATATGTAAGAGAGATATTGCTATAGAAAAAATAAATGTGGAAATAGAGGGGCGGAACCTTTAATCTCTACATGTGACTTTAGATATTCATCATGTTATTTTTATCGCCTCTCCCACGTAACTAATGGACACGAGATTCGGTTGTACGTATCCCAAACCCAATAAGGATGTATATTCCAAAAACCCTTCAACTTCTACCGCATATAAATGTCAAGTACATCCAATACGCATGTTTCTCAAGCCTTATTTTTTATTTGTGTGTGTTTCATCAACTACATCACTGTTCCCAAAACTACATACCCCTCAAAAACTATGTTAACCCAACACTTCAAAATTTGTGTTTACTCAACAACTTTGTTAACCGAACATCGAAACCAAAAAGTTTTGATGTTAACCCAAAATTAGAACCGACATCTGAACCACATCGGAACCAATGAGAGTTTGATTCTATATTTCATTCACCGGAAGGTCCGATTGACGATGCTCCATTTCATTCACCGGTTTTCTCTCTCCCTACGAGCTTCTCATTTTTTTGGGTCAGGTTTATTTACTCATTCTTTTTTTTTTCAGGTCTTCTAACATGATATGCTTTTTTTTGTTCAGGTAGGTTTGGGTTCTTAGTGGGTTGATTGGTAGGTTAGATTGTTTGTTCAAGAATAGTGGTTTTGCCTCATTGAATGGAGTGATATTATGTATATTCTTGAGTGTGTATTATGTACATTCATGAGTGATATTTTGTTCAATGTATAGTTAGCAACCGTGGTCATTTGTATCTGGTGTAGGTAATTTCGAACAGTTGTTGTTTGAATAAATTACCCCAATTTAGGCTTCATTTGCTGCGTCGGACTTTGGGGTTAAGATATATATATATATATATATATATATATATATATATATATATATATATATTACTAACAGGTTTATGTTTACAAATAGCATCATAATGTTATATTAAATGGAATAACATTTCCAAAGTGATATTGCACTCATATGAAGAAAAAAAACAAGGGATCCATAGAATTCTCCGATTGAAATTATATTAAATTTGTGTTCTATTATTTCCTCTTAATATGAGTTATATTGAAGAAGAGACGTGTGTAGTTTTTATTTCTTGAACCCTCCCCCAATAACCCTCTCCATAAGAAGTTCACATATATTTTGTCTTCATGGAATGATGAACTAAAATGACACAATTTGTTGGAGTCTTATATCCATTTAGTTGTTTGTATTGTCATTCTTGAAATGTGTCTAAGTTGTTTGGGTTAAAAACACAAACAACTTACCCACCACTGAAGAATAAGTATATACTGTATTTTTGGTCTCTTTTTAATTATTTCCATCAGAATAAGTTGGTATTTTCTTTTTGGTTGTTTTAGGTTTAGCTTTATTTGAATATTTAATTATGTAAAAAAGTTACCTGAAAAAACTTTTAAATGATGGGAGATTTACTCCATAGTCTAAAAATACTAATTTTATAAATGAAATTTATGTTATACATGTTTCTAATGTTTTATTTATGATGGAAATTTAAAGTTAGATTCCATTTAGGACATTCAATATTCATTCAATACTTCGTTCTAACTACAAAATAATTTGAAATTTTTTATGCATATTAGTAGTTTTTGATTTATTTTATACAAAAATTCGGCATCTTTATATACATGATATGTTATTATAAATTATATTCATATTAGATTAATAAAATAAAACTAATAACACACTGATCCCATGCTTAGCAGGTAAGATAATTGATAATGGTAGCATCAAAGAAATCTATATAAATTATATGTTGATGTTAGGCATCTTTATATACATGATATGTTATTATAAATTATATTCATATTAGATTAATAACAGAAAACTAATAACAAACTGATCCCATACTTAGCGAGTAAGAGAATTGATAATGGTAGCATAAAAGAAATCTATATAAATTATATGTTGATGCACATGTATACAATAAAAGGAATATAGGTTTGTTGGAAATCTTATTGCTTAGATGGATGATAAAAAGCTATGTTGGATCTTCGAGTTGATTTGTATAAATTTCATGTCGTGTTCATTCAATACCCGATATTCGATATATCGTATGCTCTATAATTGAATAAAAAATTTTATTTTATAATTTTAGGAACATTTTTCCTTATATATTTTTAGTGTATATTTTAATAATTTTTTTAAAAAAAGTCCCCGCATCGCGGGGTTTGCATGCTAATAAAGTACAATTTTTCTAACCAATACATATTTTTTTACATAAATATTTTCTTCACCCGAACCAAACTAGTGCTTATTTACTTATATTATGCTTACTATGATATTTAACATCATGTGGTTTAATTTTCACACATTTTAGAGAAGATTGATTGTGATCTGCAACGCACTTATCAAGTTATGAAATTATTCTCAGGGAACTTGGCGTCGAGTAGGAAATCAGGGTATAATGTTCCCAATGTTAAAAGGATGCCTAAAATTTTACTCCAGTATATGAAAACAATTTGTGAGTGTACCGGAGCGATGACTAGTGTCATCGCCCAAGCTTCGAATGGTCTTGGGTTCGAAACATGGGACTAACCTATCAATATATAAAACATATGGGGGTAAGACTAACTGACATTCATCTCTCCCTAACCAAGCAGTTAAGTTGGAGCCTTGTGGAATGGATACGACCTTTTATATAGAAATAATTTGTCACCATTTTGCTTCACCTATGTAAAATGTATATTATTCTCAAATTTTAAATAGATATGTATTTTTCTTGATGCAATAGGGTATTATGATGTATAAATACTTTGCATATTGTTTGTATATAAGCTTTTTCCCCTAACTTCTTTGATTGAATACTAATATTTTATGGGGTCAATATGTAATTTGATTGGTTATCTCCTAATGTCTTATGGATTACACACACGAGTGATTTTTCATATCGATTTGTGGGTGAAGGATGTTCTTTATGGATGCGTGGAGACAAAGCCTACAATAGAGTTGCTCTAATGAAGTTCCATGCACCCTATTTGAACAATAGTCAAATTGTACCCATTGTTGAAACCTATATAAGTTGATATTTCTTAAACCAAATCAGTCCATTTTAATATGGATCTTTTCAGTGTTTTATTCATATTTTTAAAGATTCATTTGTATCCACAATTATATATTTATTTTTTAGGTGTTTGTTATATTGTAATTACTATGGACAAGTGTAATTCACTGCAAAACAAAAGATAATTTGTGATACTTGAATGTTAATTTGTGTTTTATTAATTTTTTTTCATTCGGCCCGTTAAGCCCTCCCCATCCATTAAGCCTGACATGTATCGAGTACCGGCTAGGGTTTGAGCCTTGATATTTACCTTTCGGGTTGAGTCAGGTCGGCGCCTTAACATACACTAACCCATTAAGCCCGACCCATTAGAGGCCACGGGCTAGTATTAAATGGATTGGGTTGACCGGACCCGATCCATTGGAGAGACCTAATTAGGACCATGTATTAACACTAGGACCACATGTTAATGAACATTCATCATAAATAGTTTGATATGGCTTAAACTAGTTAAAATAAACAATTTTGGGTGGTGCGTCTGAGCTACCTATATTTATATTTTAATTTCAACACTCGAAGACTTTTTGTAGTTCACTCATTAGTTGTGACTCGTTGATGTGTCGCACTTGTATTGACACATGTTCGGGCTCCACAAACAAGCCAATACAGACGCAATACGTCAGACCTGTCAATGGGTCGTGTCGAGTTGGGTTCGTGTCAGATTTTATCGTGTTCGAGTCTTATTGGATTCGTGTTCAAACGGGTGACTTTTTTATCGTATGAAAAAAATCATATTCAAACCCGACCCATTATCATAACGTGTCGTGTCGTGTTCACCCGTTATTACCCATTAAGATAATGATTTATTTTAAATCTTATACAAATTGACATATTCGCTCATTTTTTAACACCACTAGATCAAATAATTCATTGACATTTCTAACTCTCTCATCTAGTATAAATGGTCACGACCAAATTAACATTAATTTATATAAACTCTTTATAAGTCACAACAATACATCTTATTTTCTTAAATTAATGGATCTTATCGGGTATTAAGGGGTGAAGGGAGTTAACACTAACCCGACCCGTTAACTATCGTGTTTTATCGGGTTGACACTGATATGACCCAAAACTATTAAGGGTCCACACATTAACTTATAATTTCGTGTCGGTTCGTGTCGTGTTACCTTGTCGTGCCTTATTTTGCCATGTCTAACATCAACGAGTCCCACCCAGAACTCGAAAATGAGACTCGGCTTAAAATTATTGAAATTTTATCAGTACTTTTTTTTAGTAATTCTATTTAATCTAGCAATTCCATACATGACATTAAAATTTATCACTCCTATATAATCATAATGAGAAAGACTAAAGAGACCCGCTAATTGTACACAATTAGCTACGTGGAACTGCCAAATAGGAAAGAGAAAAAAACTGCTATCTCACCAAATCAAACCCCCAAACCCACTAATACAACCAAAACCTCTACCTCACTAAAACCCAACAAGCTTTTAAATTGTTTCCCAGTTAACAAAAAAAAAAAGTTCACCAACAAGTTCTTAAATTTAATCACCTGAACAAAACTTTCACAGTTTCATAAACCCAAAAAAAAAAATGTTCCGAGCAAAAACTGTACACCATAAATCACTATGAAACTTCGAAAAAAAATTCCAAGCAAAAATTGAACACTATAAAAAAGTTTTTTGGTGCTCAATTTTTGATCGGAACTTTTGTTTTCAATTTTTCTCGGAACTTTTTTTTTTCAAGTTTCACAGTAAATATTAGTGTCTGTATTCACCGAAAATAAAATTCATAAATTTATCAAACAAGATCCATAGAGTCCATAATATTTCAATAAAAAAAATTACAGATACAGTAACATTTACTATGTGCACCTTTAAAAATAGAACTTAATTAATGGTTGACTAGTCAATAGGACTTAATTAAAAATAAGTGTTATGTGGAAAAGTCAAATATAATTCAAAGTGTAAAAAAATAGGACATTGTACATAATTTTATAAATTTAGTTCCTGTACTAAAAAAATCATAAAAAATGCCTATATACCATTTGACAACTCATAAAAAAAATCAAAATTTTAAAAGTGCATAACTTCAAATCTACAAATCTGAAATTCAAAAAATTTATATATTTGAAATCTACTTGTTGAGATCTATCAAACACTACCCATATTTGATATTTTTTGACAAAAAAATCGAAACCGATAAATTTATTATTTCACTAAAACCTCCATTTTTCCGGCGAAAACTCCATTTATTCTGGCGAACACAATATTTTTTCGGTGAAAAATCTTTTTCGGCGCTCCGACGAGGATTTCGGTGGGTGGGGTGGGGTGGGTGGGGTGAGGTGGAGGTGGGGCTATGTATTTATTTTTAGAATGAGTTTTAAATGAGCATGACTAAGTGAATAAATATAAAGGGTCAATTATTAAATAGTTCCTACTATAAATATATATTTTTTAAAAATGACACATATTTTTAGTTTAACCCATTTAGTCCCTCAAGCACTCAATATCCTCTTATTTTTAGAGGTCCGCGCCAGCGGCACTCCCTCTCCAAAATATGTGGCAAAGGACTTTTTGAGGCAAAATAAAAAAGTTCGGACTAAATGAGTATTAAAAAATGTCCGAGGGACTATTTGGTATATATCCCAAATATAAATACCTCTTTAAGTACAACACATAAAATTATATGTTTTGTGTACTCCTAACTCTAAAAGGACCACACAAATAAATATTATTGTATCACAGGGACTAGATTTATAAACCTGAAAATCACATTTTTATAAATCTAAATATAGGAAGGAACATGACTTTAACCATAATTCTCTATAAAAAAAAAACTCTCAAAATAGGACTTACATATAATAATAATAATACCTATTAATTGGGTTCTAACACTAGTTGTTAGAATTAAACAATAATAAAAATAAATTGTTTAAATAAATGCATCAATTAATGTATAATCCCCAACACAAATATATATTTTGTAAAAAAAACACCTATTTTTAGTCTAACTCATTTAGTCTCTCAAATATTTTTTTTGATCAAATATTCTCTTATTTTTAAAGGTCCGCGTTAACCGCACTCCACTCCACCCCTACCTACTCTATTTTGAGATTTTTTTTTAATTAAGTCCTATTGACTAGTTAACCATTAATTAAGTTCTATTTTTAAAGGTGCACACAGTAAATATTACTTTAAAAGAAAGTAACATTGACTAGTCAATCATTAATTATGTTCTATTTTTAAAGGTGCACACAGTAAATATTACTGTCTGTGTAATTTTTTTATTGATATATTAATCTTATGACACAAACACTAATATTTACTGTGAAACTTGAAAAAAAAAGTTTCGAGCAAAATTGAAAAAAAAGTTCTGATAAAAATTTGAACAGCGTAAAAAAGTTTCAAGCAAAAATTGTGCACCAAAAAACTTTTTTATAGTGTTCAATTTTTGCTTGGAATTTTTTTTCCAAGTTTCATAGTGATTTATGGTGTACAATTTTTCCTCGGAACATTTTTTTGTTTGGTTTATGAAACTGTGAAAGTTTTGCTCAGGTGATTCAATTTAACAACTTGTTGGTGAACTTTTTTTTTTCTATGAAACTGTGAAACAATTTAAAAGCTTGTTGGGTTTGGGCGTTTGATATGCTGATAGGAGTTGTTTTCTCTTTCCTATTTGGCAGTTTCACGTAGGTGTGTCCGCTAATTGTGTACAATTAGCGGGTCTCTCTAGTTTTTATGGTTCATAATTTAGTGATACAAAATGTCTCCCACTTAAAAAATGTTTAACTACTCAATTGATGTCAATTGAGTAATCTGTTTACTATTTGTTTGTGCAACATGAACATTTTCATATTTAAAATTTTATTAGTCGGAGGACCACCCATTAATGCCATATAGAAACTAATCTCAATAATTTTTTTTCGTTTACTGCCACTTTTTTAGTTGATATTGTGCAAACAACACATTTTAAAAAAATGTGTGATACCCTCACTTCCTAACCACAGATTACTTAAATTGTAGTTTTAATGTGTGTTACTATTTTTTACATTTGACTATGTTACTTCCAATTTTTTTAGGCTCCTTTTAATTGTTCTAAAATTGTAAATTGGATCATTAATAAATTGATCCATTAATTGTGTTTGGTTTCATTAATGAAATGATTCATTAATTGTCTCATTTTAGCTCATGTGCAAAATTTAAAATTGAATCATTTCACAAAAAATGTGAAATGAATTCATTTAAAATAGGAGTCACATAAAGTGCATGTCCCATCTCCCTCCCCCTCCCCCTCCCCCTCTCTCTCTTGATTTTTTTTTATTTTTTTTTCATAGAATCTTAATATGAATTCCAAATTACCAAACATTGGGTAAAATTGGATTTAACTGATTTCAAATTCACTCATTTACAACTCAGTAATTCACAATGAACTAATTTATATTCAATTAATTTTCGCAATCAAACTGGGCTTTAAGGTATCACTATACTTACCCAGTTTTCTATTCACTTTCGTACAAAAAGTTGTATATTTTCTCATGACGGAACCCACAACAATAAAGTATAACACTTTTATGCAGACGAATATAAAAAATAGATAGAAAAATGGGTCGCCTAGCTTTATCCAATTTTTTATTGATAGCTAAAGAATAATGCAAATTTTAAAATTTTTTTTTAGCAGGACTAGTTTGAGATTTGTATGAAACGTTTTTTTACTGGTAGAATTAATGCAAAATGTCATTAGAATGAGCTCGCCAAAAGGGTCAGAAACTCGTGTACAAAAATGATTTTGTTGGATTCCATTATCATCAAGGTCTGCACATGGGTCTTAGGCTAGAACTTTGTTGGCTTTGTTTTGCCTTGGGATCAACGATTGCGCTGGGTAGGGAATTCGGTGGAGATCTTTTACGGATTTCATCTCTACTGGGCTATGAAAAATTCTATTCTGCCGGTATTTATTACCGAAAGTAAGCGACTGAAACATGTGAAAGCGCTACTCCTTCAAACTTCTTCTTATCCTTCCAAATCTTCAAATTTCTTATTCTTATTCTTTCCCGAACTACTAGTCACCATTATTACATGAGTAGTTCTACATGTACACACAAATTAGGCACATGATTTTGTTAAGTTATTGGCACAAGATTTTGTTAAAAAAAAATTATATTATATTTAAAATAAAATTATACTACATCAATAAAAAAAATAAACCGTTTTCTAAACATAAAAATTGAGAAAAAAATGTTATCCAATTTTATAAAACAGTTAAAAAATTGTTGAAATCTTATTTTTTTCATGAAAACAATTTTTTCATTCTTTAACAACAGTTTTTTGTAATAAAAAAAAACTATATGTTTTTATTAAAAATATGAAAAACTATTTCTTAAAAGTTGCCACGACCCCACATCATTGTGATTGATTAGTGCGGTTGGCGTGAACCCATATCATTTAAGAGCAGTTCTACATGAACCGCCCAGCGACCGACTAGCGACTACATTTTTCATGTTTTTTTTTCTAATTCTTTTATTTTTAACAATTGATATAAAAACAATTTTTTATATAAAAAACAGTTTTCCTATTAATATAAAAAAACAGTTTGTTTTAGTGAAAGTTTAATTATTCTATTAATATTAAAAACAGTTTTTTTTAAATTAAAATTAAACAGCTTTTTATTAAAATTAAAAAAATATATTTTCTTCATAAATTAAAAAAAAACTATGTTTAATAATAAAAAAAGATATAAACAGTTTTTTATTTAAAAATAGTATTTAAAAAAAATTAATAAAAAAACTCTTTAATTTGATGTCTTAGATTCGCGATTGATTAGTGCCGCTGGAGTGGACTCGCATTCAACAAATGATGTGGGTCCGGGAATGTGAATCTGCACCAGCGACACAAATCAATTGTGAATCTAACACATCAAATTAAACAGTTTTTTTAATTAAAATTAAACAGTTTTTTTTGTTAAAATTAAAATTAAAATTAAAAAAAAAATCATAAATAAATAACTAAACTATATTTATTGACATGATATCGCGATTGATTAGTGTTTCTGGCACGGACCCACATTCCTGAACCCACATAATTTTAAAGAAAAGTTGTTTAATTTTAATAAAAAGTTGTTTAATTTTAACAAAAACCTATTTAATTTGATGTGTTAGATTCGGGACGTCAGTGGCACTATTCAATCGATATCACGTCAATAAACATAGTTTTTTTCTTTATTTTATGAAAAAAAATTAATTAAGATTTTAATTTTAATAAAAAATTGTTTCATTTTAATTAAAATACAGTTTAATTTAATGTGTTAGATTCGTGATGCCAGCAACACTATTCAATCACGATATCATGTCAATAAACATAGTTTTTTTCATTTATAAAAAAATATTTTTTTATTTTTAATTTTAATAAAAAATGTTTAATTTTAATAAAAAATTAGTTTAGTTTGATGTGTCAGATTTGCGATTGATTAGTGTCGCTGGCGCAGACCCACATTCAGCAAATGATGTGGTCCAAAAATGTGAGTCCACGCCATTACGAGGGCAATACGTCAGCGTAATAGGAAAACTGTTTTTTTAATTTTAATTTTAATAAAAAAAATTTAATTAGATTAAATAGACTCATAATGGTGACACGGTGGTCTATATCTGAATTTTATCCGAACACAAGCCAAAACGAGTGTAACACGTCAGCTTATCGTACCAAATGTATCGAAATCACGAGTCAACGTAAAATGTATCGATTAGACACTTTTTATAAAATTAATCACTTTTTTATTAATTTCATTTTATAAGTTAAAAATCATTACGCTTTATTTGGATCGATTGGTGTTGATAAGACAAAACATTATATATATAAACTTTTTTTATAAACTTTTTTATAAAAAATCTCTTATAAAAAAAATGGACTTTTTTTGAAACATTTTTTTATATATATTTTTTTGTTTTTTAAAAGGCTTTTTTTTGCTATGATTAAGATAGTTATCACTGTTTTGGAACTTCATAAATTTTGTTGGCATTTATTTTATCTCAAATATGTGATAACAGTTAATGATTTATTGGCTTTTATTTTGTCTCAGATGTGATAACCTAATAACAGTTAATGAGTTTTTCCAACAAAACAAAGATAACAATTAGTGACTTTTGTTTTGTTGGTTTATGCTTATGCCAACTTCCTTTCCACCTCATTCAGTCGAAAGATATTATGTCCATTATTCGGTTCCTGTAGAAACACTCATTGGGCTAAAGGCTAAATGGAAATTTCTACATTAATCACAAGGGAAAAATTATAAATCTTCTATTCGACTCGTTTCCTATGTTTTCTGATGAAGAGAAATTGGTCATTTAAGGCTTTCTGTTCTTCGTTCAAAATTTTGTAAACTTTTATAATTTCAAAGTTTTTCTTTTATTTTACTCAAATTTTCTTTAACGTTTGTAAGAGTCACTTAAGAGATGTTTTTAATCCTAATTGTTTATAAATAAATTTATTTTCTTGTTAAAAAAAAAAATAGGGAACCTGTATATAGAACTAATTAATATTACAACGTTAAAAAGAGTATATAAATTATATTTTAATGAAGAAACAAAATACTAAGCTTGGGTTAACTAATGGTAGATTCAACTTAGTATTAAGCGATTGTCCTTTATCATATACCTAATTAATATTTCAAAAATAAAATAAAAAAGATGTTCATACATTGAAATAAGAAAGATAAGGTGAATCACATTGTGGTCCATTTACTTGTTAACTCTAATTTCCCCCATAAATGGGACCACATTTTCAAAAGATTGGAGTAGTATCTTTTTCATGCCATAATGACAAGGAGATTCGAAAGCTTCATTGGATCCTCCTCCAAATTATTGGTTTTAGTTTTGAAAGCGTGAGATAAATTTGAAGTTAGATAGTTTTTGTTTGTCAATCCTAAACTTTATGGTGAAATATTTCCTTTATACTTTAGATGCCCATTTTTAAGAGAAAAATTTGAAGGTTCTATACCAAAAATCAAATGTATTTTATTAAATACGTGAAACTTAATTTTTCTATAGATCATAATTTATAAACAAAAAAAAAATAATTATCTACTTTTGCACAGTCTTATTTTACACTTTTGAAGTACAATTAAAAATTGTTTAACTCGATAAATTTATACTAATTATTTTGAATATCATTAGGATATAGGCCTTTTCATTTCTTTACTTAGGTAATTGAATATTTTTATATAGTGGGATCAAATATTAAAATTTGTTAGTTATTTCTAATATCTTATGCATTATGCATTAATGCGTACGAATGATTTCACATTTTTTTTTCGTATCATACCACGTAGTGTCCGAGTCAGCTTTAAGCCCACCTCGATTAATTCACATTCACGGTTTGTGGCTTCCGCTGACCAAGCATTATTTTGACAGTGCCAGGGATCAAAGTGCGGACCAAACCCAATCCACCCCAAGACTATCTCAGTGACCACCTTATACCACTGGATCAAGAGGCTTGGTTATGATTTCGCTTTGTTATATACATGGCCAGGACCATGTATTAAACCTTGGACCACATGTTAATGAACATTCATCATAAATAGTTAGACATCCCTTTAAACCAGTTAAAGCCAACAATTTTAGGTGGAGCTTTTTGTTTAAGTATTTCTAGGCCGAACTTAAAGCCATACTTACTTTCAACACTAAAGTACGTTCTAGAGTCATGTCTATGAAACAAACTTTTAGGTAGACCACATGTCTATGCCTATATTTAGTTTCAGCAATGAAGGGCCAAACTTAAATTTTCCCTCATCTACACCAAAGTCACTTTATCTATAGAGACATTTGTTTGCAAGGGATTAAACTATAGATATGCCTTTTTTTTAATCTATTGTCAAACTATTTATTTAACAATAAACAGTTTAAGAGTCACACACTTATTAAGACTGGAAATGAACATCCAAGAATTTAAGCATTCAAACAACAAATACCAACTTTAAAACCATAAGGAAAACCATCATGATAGTAAATAAATCGAAACGAGTAAAATACTAAAGATAAATGAACATAATCTCTGACAAATCCAACTAAATAAGGAAACGGGCGACACATGCTCAACTAATTAAAACTGAACTAAGAATGGAATCAACAAGAATTTATGGTGCTGGCATACTCTGCTATCAAGTCCCCGTATCACCACTACAAAACAAAGTAGTTTTTAGGACCGAAGTTTTTGAGACGGCTAAATTTAAGTATCTAAAACATACTTTTTGAGACAGAAATAATTGACTGTCTTAAAAAAAGAAAGTATTTAAAACCCCTTATATTACCCGTCTTATAAAGTCATGTTAAGAGACGGATTATTACTTACCGTCTCAAATAGTATCAAGTATTTAAAGCCCCTTATATTACCCGCCTTATAAAATACTCTTAAAAAGACAGTTTATTATTTTTCCGTCTTAAATAGTTTCTTACTATTTGAGATGGCTAAAAAAATTGACTCCCTCCTCAAAATTTTCCTTCCCGCTTTAACGTTCTATTATTATAAAAAAAAAAAGAAGAAAAAAAAAAAGAAATTTCATCCAACCCCCGAAACTCCCTCTCTGCTCCAAGCATTCCCCATCCCCCGCCCTTCTATACTCCCCATGTCCCGCCTTCCGCCCATCCCTCTCCGCCCCCAAACCCATCTGCCCCTCCATCCCCAACCCCTTTCCGCCCCCAAATCCCTCCACATCCTCCTCCACTCAACTTCTTCTCAAGGTACTCAATTGCTATGGTATTTAGGGCTCAATATTAACTATTGATTTGTTTATATGATTTTGTTGAGGTTGTAATACCAAAAACATTCCATAAACTGTATTGCCAAAAATACATTTCTTGATTGGGGATTACAAGTGTTTAGAATTAGAATATATGTATGTTCTTTTTCTAATTCGATTATTTGGTCAATTTTTTTAATATGGTATCTAATTGGTTTATGACTGTTTATTGAGGTTTCTCTCATACTCATCAGAAGCTACCTCACTGAATCCTAGCATGATTTTTTTAAAGTGTGTAGGGGTTATTTTGAATGTTGTAAGCATACTAACCAACTAATTTTTTTGAAACTTTAGTTTGTAGCTGTCATTAATATTTTGGTTGTGTAGATTTTTCATCTATGAAAAATATTTGTGGGTCTTTCCAATTAAGGTATTTGAATAATTGCTTCTACGGGACAAACAAGGTTTTCTAAGGAGATAAGGTGATTTATATGACCTTGGATTCAAAACAATGTTATGTTCTTCTGATGGATATTTGGGATTCTTGGTTAGAATATTTTCATTGTATAGGTCCCGGGGCTGCAAATATGTATTCATCCCGGGTATGTAAACTTATGGTGTAGGGGAATCTAGATGATTTCATTTGAATGCTACTGGGTAAGATGTGTTCACTATAATCATCTTTGTTTAGCGACATACATACTGAATTGAATAAAACAGGTATTGAGTCAAATATTTTGGTTATTGTAATTACCTAAATACGTTTGATTACATTAGAATGCTTGCACTTGATCTAAAATGTGTAAAAGTTGGTTTTCTTCCACATTTTAATTATATATCTTCTATTTCATTATATGGTTGACATGTGTTTGTATTTCTTACTTTGGTGAAAGAGAATTATGCATAACTATACTCATGGTGGAAAGTTATTACGAAGAGGAACATTAAGAGTTGGTAAATTTTTAATTTTAGTAGTCAATAATTTATTTTTGTAATAACTCTTTCATCAACTTCCTGTAGGTTACGTTTTGGCAAAGCGAGAGAGTAATTGAACAATTTGTGCACTTTAATTCGAGTAGGGGCCAATTTGTACATATTGGTTGAAAGATCCACTTGGACACTTACCCTAAAAGGTAATTTATTCATTCATTTGAACGTAAATCATTTTTTTTATGTAAGTACCGATTTGGTTACATTTTATGTTTATTTTTTTGTGCATTTACAATTGGGTTCACTTAGTTTTCGGTTATATAGGTAATGTGTTGCACACAATTATAATTGGGGCCACATAACTTGACATGGGTTGAAGTGACATGGGTAAGCTTTGGATAATGTTAATTAAATGTATTCAGTTGTTATATTTGGTTCAAGAACCAAAGTTGATATTTGGATATGTCGGGATTGTATAATTATATGATGGAAATATGATTCTATGTGTACCGTCTTCACATTTTGATGTTTGAGTTCACCAGCTAAGTTACGTATTATTATGCTTAAATGTTTGTTGCTTTTATCCACTCTCCATTTTCATGTATTGATTCTTATGATTGTCTTTGGTTCAATTACTTAAAGGATTATATTAGGGTCATTGGAGTATTTTAGATGTTTAATAATTACGAATGTCTTCTTTAGGTATTTAATAATTAGGGATAATGTATTATTGCAATATTTTTTAGTTCTTCCTATTCTTTTTTTCTCCCTCTTCTCTCCTCCTATAGTATTTCTTATCTCCCACTCTTCTTTCTTTAATAATTCAATCTCTATCTTTTCACATTTGAAAGATTTATGTCTTCTTTGAGGACCATCCTAAGTTTGCAGAAAATTGCTTTTATATAACTGGAGAATCATGTGTTGGACACTATATTCATTTTTTGTTTCTTGATTTAACACAAGAAACAAAAGTACAGAAGGGATTCATATCACTATGAAGGTATGCTCTTATTCCAACCGTATTATTGTCGTACAGTTTTCTTTCTTTTCTTTCATTTTTAAAAATATTGCACACTGTACTCATTTGGGAAGTTGTTATTGAATTCATTAGGAATTAGGAGCATGGCATGATTATGCGAAACATCGTTGGAGGTTCATGTTGCTTAACTACGTCCCACATTATGTTTACTCTTTTTAGGTAAGTCCATAGTCCTATTCCTCTCTCACCCCCAGTCTTAGATAAATCCATAATGGCCATTTCATCTGTTTGGCCAGACTGTCGTGATATTCCATCTCCAAATACATCATGTACGCATTCCACCAACACGTTTGAGAAGCTTTTAAACGAGGATAGTAACAATGCCTCATTCTCATCAAGAGCTCGATAGGTATTTATTGACAACTAATTTAATCATAATTGCCTTTGCATGCTGCCTGGGATATTTTGGTGATAGCACTCCACTTTTTGACACAGTATTTTGGCCTCTGACCGTGAACTCCCTGTTGACTGAGTTATATTTGAATCTACTGCTCAACTCAAGAATGAGCTCCAATTTAGAGGTACTGAAGTGGTTGAGTATTTATATATGTAATGTTTCAATTCTAAAAAAATAGGTGCGTCATAATTCAACAGATAGCGAGGTTACTTATTATGTGTTCCCAGAGCAGAGCTCTATTTTGATATCTCCGTCAGAGAGAAATGAATTGAAGAAATCATGCCTGTGTGAACACCTTATTCATCGATTAGCCTTATTAGTTTTAATATTTTATACATGTACTGAACTGTAAAAATCTTTTTTTATTAGTTTTAATACAAAGTTATTTTTAAAATTAGGATCAATATATATTTTTAAAACTAGGATCAATATATTGGTTTGCATAATCTCATTCTCATATTGCTGACTTGCATATCATTTTTATTTGAGATGAATACATGGATTGACATAGTATAGACATAGATAAAAGGTCAGGTCAGGTCCATATGATGATATTTTCCACATCCTTTGATGATGTTTGTTGGGTTATTGATATATATTGAACTCAATAATCCACGCTATAAAAGGAAGAAGCTGCTAGTTTTGGACATAGATTATACCATATTTGATCACCGCTCTATAGCAGAGAATCCACTTGAACTCATGCGATAAAGTGTTTGGTTATCTTTTATGAGAGTTGGTGCAATATATTTCACTTCGGATGGAAAAGTTTGTCTTTTCGAGGGCCATAATTCTTAAAAGGGTCCAACAATAGAATTAAAGGCGAGTGATACAAGTTAATTTTGTATAGATGATTTACTTTATTATCCTGAGAAATATTATTCCAAGAAGCATTATAGAAGACTCGATCGAGCCTTTCCAATAATTATGTGCATAACCTGCTTATTATTACAGCAAGTATGTAAGGAATATTTGAACTCGACTTTCACATGGACATCTAAGGTCATCACATATGATTGCATACCACTGTTGTTTGTCTTGTGCTTTGATAGTTGATTTTATTTACTCCATTTTGAATTACTCTATGTACTTCATTTATTATTATATTGAGTAAGTATTTATAGAGCATGTGTTTTTTAGTATAATTATCCTTTTAACTTGTCATCTTGTCATCGTAGTAAATATCAATATGAAAGGAGCCTAGTACCTATTTTGATTGCTTGCTGATTAATTATTAGCAACTATTAATGGCAGGCAGAAGTAGTGACCATGATGTTTCCTATCAGATTCAAGTTTCCCATAGATCTCCTCCGATGACTTGTTTCCTTCAGGTATTGGAAGTATAATGTCGTACTTTAGTAACATACTAATTCTATTTAATTAGATAAATTTCTTGCTTTTTTTCTTCCACCCCCACAACCCCCATCCCAATAACATTAATATATCAAATGAATTATAATTTGTTTTGTGAATGATCTTGAATACGCTTCCTATATTTTACCAAGATGGTCAATTTCTTAGATAGATAGAGTTGACCGCCCCATTTCCATTGCTGTTTTGGTGTTCATGATGATGAGTTAGATAAAAAGCCTTTTTTCTACATGAATACGACTTCATTAAACTCTGTCATTATCTTTATATTTGCAAAATTTCTGCAAAATTTATCCATCTCATTGTCTGTATATCTGCAAATTTCTCACTCACACACAAACACACACACATGTGGTGTTTGGAGTGTACGTATGTAATAGCTTCATGTCTTTTATTTGCGCCATTGTTGACATATTATGTCGGTGCTAGGGGATGTATGTTTTGCCTATAGAAAGTATTCTACATTCTGATAACAAAGAAATGATGTGATCATCAAATAATAGTTAACTTGGTGATCAGTAGAAACAATGTCAAGTCTGCTCAAAGCCATTTTTTATGTTTCCTAAATTCAATTTGTGGAGTATTGGTTCACTTTTTTGAAAATTTTCAATTTTATATAAAAAAAAACCTTGTATTTATGATAAAGAGAAGAATGTGAAGGACTAGAAGTTATTCGGTTTAGTGCCCATGTTAGTCTTTTGGGAGAGTGAACAAAATAGTGGCGAGTGAACAATCCATATTTTAAAGAAACCATTCCACTAAGAGGTATTAACGTATCTCGTGGGAAGAGACAGTTTCACCATTGGACATCTAGTTTCAAAAATTATCTCACTTGTGTCTGTTCTTTTGCGTGTAAAAAATGGGCTTTTGGAGGCAGAAACTCAAAATATTGATCGAGTGCCCTTAAAAGAGGAACGAACGCCACAAGATGCACAAAAGGAACATGTGGGAAGTGTTCTTTACCTAATCAAACTCCACTTGCCAAAATTGATTAGTATACGCTCGTTTTGTGGTATAAAATGGACTTTACGAAGAGAAAACTCAAAACATCAATCAAGTGGCCTGCAAAACTCTATAGAATGTTGCCTGATGCATCTCTCAATATACCCCCATAACCACACTGCACAGGGTTACATTTAACAGCTTCATCAGTATTTAGTTTCACACTATATTGGTTTGACTTCTTCCATTCAATAGCTTTAGGTTCCTTCTCTGACCATACTTATTGAGACAATGAGAATAACTTCATTAGGTCCTCTTTCCCCCCTGCTTTGATACTTCTGTTCCTACTGATTTCTTTGACAGTGTTTATGGATTGGTTGATAATAAACTTAGCCACCATTTTCTTCCCATCATACAGAGCTTTATTTATGCATTTCCCCATTTCTCACATAATACATACTGGCATAACTTCAATGAGGAACTTGATCAGGTTAGTTTTTGAAGATCTCAACCACCACCCCATATAATAGTAGAAATAAGATGAAATAAAAGGGAGATTAGGCCAAGACCTCTACCAATACATTACCGGATCAATTTTTCCTAACTATAAAATATTTAAATCCCATGCCATCAACTCTAACAGCCCCTTTGACTCTATAACGAAGATTAATAAACCTATCATATATATTGTCTGTACAAGGGGTCTAATCAAACTCTTTTTTGCCTTGACAATGCTTAACAAAAGAGTCTAGCGTCCTCTGTTTTGCAGGGCTGTTTCTCGGCTCCTTAGAGTTAGCTGCAACTTCTAATGAATTCTCATGTCCATCAAGCATCTGCCCAAGATTTTTAACTTGTTCTGAACAACATCCCATATTATGTCATCAATAGTGTCATTTTCTAGAAGATAGTATATGTTGATCGACGACACTAGGCCAATTCTATGAGAACGATCTTCTGCTTGAATTATGTCTCCTGGAGTCCATGATATGCAAAAATTACTATACTCGTTGCCGTTAAGGTTAACCCAACACCTCCAGCTCTGATAGATAGCACTGCTGTCCTAATTGAATCCTTTTCTTGAAAATCTGTAACCAAACTTTGCCTGGATCCTGCTGGGGTACAACCGTCAATCCGGATGCAACCAATTTTTTTCTTATGAGGAAATTTGTGTATCGAATCAATCATTAGTTGTTGATGTGCAAATATTAGGAACTTGCAACTTCCCTTAATGACAGTTCCCAGGTAATCGAGAACTGCTGGGATCTTGGCTTCGGCAGAATTAGTATAAATCTTATTAAAAAGATTTTTCTCTTTAAACTTCAACGAGTCAGCTTCCTCTTGGGATTGGCTCGCTTTAATTTTATTTTTCACTACCTCCAAGTCACGAAATAAAGCGTCGATTTGTCTCATCTCATTTTCTGCCAAATCCAGGAAAACCTGTTGCCTCCACTTCATCGAAAGCTCGGCAAGAGCATCTTTTTTAGTCTGCGAATCATCACTGTTTCTTTCATCAAATTGTGCAGCTCTTCGTGATTACTTGCACCTTGGTAGACTCCAAATATGCCACCCAATTGAGATAAAACCACAAGTATATATGATGCTGATATATTGAGCCATTATTGAATCATAGAAGCCCAACGCAAATGCAAGGATTAATTTAATATGAACCATTTTCTAGTGTTGTATCTTTGGTTCATGATGCAATTGATGAGGACGGATTCCTTGACATAGACACCACCATTTCTTTAGAGACTAACTAGCGTGCTATGGAAGATCTGGTCTCTATGGACTTAGTTCGCAGAATAGGAATTAGGCATGCTCATCACCACTCATATTTTACATCTTCATTTGGTCACGTTCCATTTAATCACGCCATGTATTATATGATAGATGTATGCATTATATTATAATTACATGAGAAACTCTTGATTTTATAATGAGGTACTGAAACCATCTTAATAATGAGTGGAAACATGTGGGTTTTGGCAACCATTACGTACATTAGTTTGGGGATTGACAAACAAAAAAAACTAATGCATCATATTCCGTTAGTTAATAGTTTTCAGCCCTGTGTTACTTACATTTGTTTGAGTTTAATTGTCTCTCTCTATATGCTTAAGTGGTTTCAAAAGGTTTCACCGAATACTAGGCAAGTTGTACTTGTATAATACTCATCAATAAGTTAATAAAGTTTGTCAACCTTCCATATTTCATAACTATTACGTGATCTCCATTCTTCATAACTATTATGTGGTCCTTTGAGTTTACCAATTTGATGTGTATGCTGAATATTTTAGTTGAAATTCACTTACTCAGAGGAATAAATTATTTTTTTCGTTTTTGGCACAAGTTATAAATTATCCAGTTCCTAAATGCTGGAATAGTAATTTGTTTGACTTTATGGTTTATTTGTGAGTTGATATTTTGATGTTTGTTTGTAGATAATAATGTCCATAGTATGAGAATGGGTTGCTTCTTAGAATGGCAAACTAATTTTATTGAAGAAGGAGATGACTTTAATAAGGTACTTGAGCTGGTTTATTCTCATGCATTTGTGCTTCTCTTGCTTTATACTTTTAGTTTCACTTTTAGCATGTCACAGTAGTTTTAGCTTGCAGTAATAGAGCCGAGTCCTACATGTCAAAATAGATAAAACTTAGAGAGAATATTGTAGAAGGTAGGGTTGGTGCTCTTACCAAACTTGAATACATATTAATTTGAAATTGACTGGACTTACAACAAAGACGCTGTTTGATTTGGGGCAAAATATTTTTCTCCTATGTAAAAACTTTTTTTTAGCAAATGAGAGTTAAATTTTTATTCACTTTTTTAGCAATGTTTTAGGTTTGTCATAGTTGTTTAGTATTTGCTGAAAAATTCTCTCCTTTAAAGTTAAATTTTTAATGGTGGTGGTGAGAATTTGCTATTGGTTGGTGTATAGTATTCTTATAATCAATTTTAATGTTTAAAATAGGTTGGTTACCTGTGGTTTTCATGAAAAAACAAATGAGACTTTGTCAAATTTTTTGAAAAATAATAGTAGTTAGATATTTATTAAAAAGATATCATAGTTTAAAATTTATGTTGTTAGTGATGAGAATATACTAATAGTAGTTCATTGCACCTTGTATTTTTTATGAGTGAGATATTAATTTTGACGTAATTGACACTAATTTTTTTACAGGTGGCAACTTTTGTAGAACGTGCAATGTTAACCAGTGATTTTGGAGGTCCTACACTTTAAGATTGCGGGATTACTTTGATAAAATCATTTTGTGTTTTGGAGAATAAGAATTTAATGTATTTTTGTTGTCAAGTCGAATATTTGAACTTAGTGTTATAATTTTTATTTTGATGAATATTTAGAGATGCTTTGTAAGAACTCTAACTATTGTTGAATGAAAATGATTCGTTGCGTTGGTTGAAACTCTTATGTATTATATTTTTGGATCAAATACCAAAAAGTCCCTCAAACATTTTTTAATACACATTTAGTCCATGCCTTTTATTTTGTACCAAATAGTCCCTCAAACACCCATTTAACTAATATTCTCTTATTTTTAAAGGTCCGCGCCAACGGCATGGCGAATGATTTTTTGGAGCAAAATAAAAGGGCTTGGACTAAACGTGTATTAAAAAATGTTCGAGAGACTATTTGGTATATGCCCCTATATTTTTTCATCATTTGGTGATGCTTTTATAAATTGTCTCAAATATAATTTAATTTTATATTAAACTTTAGCGATAGATTTTATTCTCCCTAGTATATTGGTGCAAAAAATTTAAGATCTCTTCACATCTTTTGGGATGGTTAAAACTGTCCCAAAAATATATTAAAGACAACTTTCTTGCCGTCTCAAAAAGATCTTGTAAAACAGTAACCTTTTGAGACAGATTAATTCCCATCTCAAAAGCACTCTTTTGGGACAGTTCGCTTGTCGTCTCAAAAGGGTCATATAAAATGATGAGCTTTTGAGACGGATTTTTTACCGTCTCAAAAAACTCTTTTGAGACGGCTATGGCGTCACAAAAAGTATTTATAACCCCCTATCAAAAAGACCCCTCCTAGCCGTCCCAAATACCGTCCCAAGAAGTATTTGAGACGGATAAACCATCTTTTGGGACTATTTAGCCACCGTCTCAAAAGCTACTTTTTTTTGTAGTGCACTCGTACTAAGGGAAATACTAGCTCGGAATCACTCTCGAACTGTATTAACACAAAACACATACATATTGAGGCGAAGCATAGTCCCAAGTCACTAAGAGGTCAGCACATACCCTCACGTCTCTTAGGACTGTCTGACTATCGATCAGATAGCTTGTACCAAGGATTCCTATGTTCTAGGGTACAAGTCAATATCCCCCATAAAGGTCCCATCGAGATAAGACTGTCCCGGTGCGGTAACATCAGTGATAGCAAGAAGCGTGGGCATGATTTTTACACGTATATAGTATATACACAAACACAAGTCATATTTATGTATAATACCATTCCCATTTCTGAATTAGGTATGCCCACGACCCATACTTATGATATTAATTCTTAGTACACATTACTAGATTATCCCGTATAACGGCTCGTCTCTTTTATTCTTATTTATGCGTTATTCCATACTTACTTCTTATCACTCGTAGTATCCTATCTCCCTAAGTATAATTTCAGTAGGTACTTTATTATTTTATAACGTAACTTCCTTACGAGTCTCACTTCTTTAGTCACACATTCCATTATTTCTTAAGTATAAATCACTCCCCGTTAACGCTAAATTCGGCTTTCATTAAATACTCTGTTTTTACTAAGTCCTACTGGTCCTCTTTATGTCCCAAAATGTTCAAACAATAATGTTCACAGGTTACTACTCATTTTAATCGAAATAAACTATTTAAAAGAGGAATATGAGTTTTCCAGGAGGGGTCGATCGATCGATGTAAGGGGGTCGATCGATGCTCTTTGGTCGATCGATCGATCAAGCAGTTATAGTGAAACTGCAGAAAACCCAGCTACGGAAATCCTTCTCCAAACTCAACCAAATCATCATATTTAACTCCTAAACTCCCAACAAATGATACTGCAAGTGTGATATAACCAAATAAATAATTTCCTACGTAAAACATGTGAGTTTTCATCAAGTATCACAAATTAAAAGGGCAAAATCTATATAAACCTCAAGAACCCTAATATTTTCTTTAACTTAATTCTTCCAATTCTTTTTTCATATTTTCTACTCCTAACTCAAAGAAAATTCGTGGTGTATCCTCTACATGTGAATTAGATTTATAGAATGTGATTATTACCTCTGTAACATGCGAATTCTAGTCTCCAATATATGCTTTCTTTCATGAAACTAGTTTTAATCAACCCTAGACTAACATAATTTGAAGCATCAACTAAAATAAATCAAGATAGATACTTGCCTGGAAATCTTTGTTTCTGAATTGTGGAAGAAATTGGTGTGGTTGTGTTCCTCGTCGCGTGATCTACAATTTGGCAGTGACGGCGGTGCGAATGACGAAGTTTTTTGTCCTAGAACTCCTTGGAAAGCTTCTACCCTTCCTCTCCAATGGCCGTTATTTGTTTTGATTATGTTAACCCTAGAAGACAACCCCTAACATCTGATATAACCTTTGAAAATTCGTGGGTTTCCATGGCCAAACATACAAAATGTCTAAAACGCCCTATCGGGATGTTAATTAGGCCTAAAAATGCCCCGAGACCCAAACTAAACCCCCGGGTACATTATTTTGACTATCTCGATCCTTCCGGACACATTGACGCACTCAAAATGACCATAGGGTGACTTATAATTTATTCACTTTTAATAATGCGAATTTAATCCCGACACGACACAGGCGTATTCCGATAAAATTTTCAAAATTATCAAATTAGATTCTCGTGATAATTTTACTAAACTTAATTACACATATTACTTTACCCATAAAGTAATTTACAAAAAAATTCCAGTAATTACTAACTCTCATCACGCTACTAAATATTTAAATAATTTTTTGATTAATATTATATTAATATCTCTAATTAATTTTAATAAATCTCCAAATTTAACAGTCATAAAAATACGGGGTATTACAGTTGTGTAGTTATTTTCTTTTATTTTACGCTTCTGCATCCATTATTACATCAAATGGCTTGGTAGACATTCCTGTGATGCCACTAATCGTACACATTTAACCTCCGCTATGTCCTTATATTTTTCACCTTGTCCATTTAATCTAAAAAAGCATTCGTATCCATGTGTAACGCCCCGCGGTCTGCCTTATTTGGCCGCGGGTATTAGATCACTTTTCCTCGCTGAAATTCAAAACTTAAGTATTATTAGGGCAATCCTTACACCGCTGTGGCCTATATGAGCCTCGGCCTCTATATGAGAGTTGACAGAGTTAATAATTCCTCATAGTTTAATAATACACCACATGAGAGGAATCGTCTACTAAACTTTCAAATTCATTGATAATCATAATAGTCTCTAATACATGCCATAGAAAAAATCCTTCCTCATACAATCTATAGCAATCTATACTCCGCGGCTACAATCTCCTATGTAGCCTTTACTAACTTTTCGGATCCTATCGTAAGGAAACAAGGAATATGAAAAGGATGAGCTTAAATAGCTTAGCAAGGGTTAACTCAAAAGTCCTCAACCACCAGTTAATATTAGTATAAACAGAGACAATAAACATACAAGATAAGAAAATAGGAAAGGAAAGAATAGTATTTACCAACCCCTTAGATTTCCCTACGACCTAAGGCTCAATCTCCCAAAGGTCACCCCTCGGCTTCCCCCATGACTCAATCACCCATGGTTCGCCCTCGTAGTCCGCGGCCTATATTTTTATAGCCTTGGTCATCTCAAATCCACAACCTTATTCTTGGCTTCTATTGGCCCAGTTATGCCACAGGCCGAGGCCTCCGCTCCTGTCTAGTTCCAGGATGAGTGATCCGCGGTCTGCTGCTAACTCCATAGCCTTGGTCGATCTCTTCCAAGGTACAAGCCCCATAGTTAGCGTAGGCTCATTCTCCCTAGGACTAACCATTTTGACCTCAAGCATTAAGCATGAGACCCTCAAATAGACATGATGCCTCATCTTGGCTATATATTGCCGAGGCCTCAACACTAAACCCCTAATTCAAGATTCCCTAAGAACAATATGATACTGCCTTTAAGCTTTACGGTCCTTAAAGGAGTGAGAACTCTTGATCTTCGACAACAAGGGTTGTACAACAAAAAGTAGGTTTCAAAACCCTAATTTATTCTCAAACTCGAATTCTCAAAGATCAAAGATCAAAGGCAAACTAAATAAATCTCCTAAGATAAAAAAGAACATCCGCAAAATCCTTACTCTCCAACTCCAAGATCTCACCTCAAAGATCCTAAGAGAAAACCTCTAAGATCATAAACCTACCTTAGTAAACAGTAACATTCATAGGTTTCCGAATCATAAATGAATAGTGAAACTCCATGATTCTAAACCTCGATGAATACTAACTGTCCATGGCCTATAAACCCTAATAAACAATATGAATAGTTAGACTCCACGACTATACCCAAATTTACATGCAAGGTCTCATCTCATTCAAAAGAATATATAGGAAACTAGGGTTTTAGCAAGCAAGAATAGGATGAGGACAAATCCCTTACCCATTTAGGGCCAATTCCGATGCATAGCAACCTTCCGCCGCCTTTACACCTCCTCCTCCTCCGGTGAATAGTGGTTATGATGGAAATGGGTCCTTATTTTAGGGTTTATTAGTCATTTTATTTTATTTTCTTTTATTATTTGTATTTTCCTTTCTTTTGCTTTATTATTTAGAGGTAAGAAGTAGTAATGACATTTTTGTAATTAGGGCCTTAACTTAGAGCCTAAGCTACTCCTTCCCTTTAAATACCCCCATATAAGCATCATTTGAGGTAGACTTGATTTTGAATATAGGACACTCTTAGTTTCTCTCTCTAAAAGTGTGTGTTAGATATTTTTAGGAGCCTTTTGACGTGTAGTTTACGTCAGGCTATCCACATCCTCTGCCGTTTGACATGTAGTTTACGTTAGGTTATTCTCACAATCTCATTTTCTCCCTCTAAAGTGGGATTTTAGGGTTTCTATTAGTATTGGGAAGTGTGCGATGGGTAGCTATTTATAGGAATTACTAGGTAACTTAGGGTTTCTTATTTTGTATAATCTTTTTCACAATTATCCCTTTTGAAAAGACTTCTAGTTACATTTAAACTTGCTCCTCAAGTTATGACCTAATTAGGCCATGTCATCACCTCACGTGCTATTTTATAAAGGCTACTCACTAGGCTCCGTGACCTTTATCTAAGGCCATGGCCTCCATTTCATGTCCGTAACCTGTACATGCAAGGCCGTAGCCTCTCGCAGAATCTCATGAGTCCACGGACATTTTCCCAGGCCGTGGTCTTTCTTATAGGGTTCCACTACCGGTCATGGCCTCCTATAGGGCCACATTTTCTTAAGGCTTTAGGGGGGTTACACCATGACCATCAAAGTGGGGGACGTCTATAAAAAGATGTCAATATGCATACTTTCCTCCAGTAATTGTAGGACTTATGCATCCACACCATGACCTTTGAGAGGATCATCACCATCATTATTGAAGGAGTTGTCGTCTACATCAAAATGGCCCAAAGCACACGACTTTCGTAGCTTCCTGTAAGGAAGATGGCCTGACTCGAGGTAAAGTGGGCTGATCTCGGCCTTCTTTCTTTGAAAATTTTCATTTAGGGGATTGCATAGCATATAGGCCCTATGTCTTGTACTGAAATGAGCACAATCATGCATGGGCATACATGGGCTACCTTATATGTATCTCTCTGTGTGTGGAATCAGTTCACGACGCCATTCTTCTCGTATAGGTTTCACAAGTTCATCTTGTAAAAAATGTTGGGCACTTGGAATTCTTGATTAACTACATCACCGTCATTATTCAAGGAGTTGTCGTCTACATAAAAATGGCCATTGGATATGTCCTTTTGCAGTGAATAAGTTTACACCGAAACTACCGAAGGTTGATCCAAGGGCCATTGGTAGATTTTCTAGTTTGCATGGTATCGACTCGAATACGCAAAGGTAGCGTGGCTGTGATACCACTTGATGTTTACGCACAACAAAAATGAGAAACTCTCAATCCTCTGGGTAAATCTAACTTCACATTTGTATTAATGATAATAATCCCCTTTACAAGATTGAGTTATAATATATGCTTCTAAAATGTTATGCAATAAACTCCTAGCTACATTCAATTATTGAGCTCATGTAACCTTAACAAATCCTTCTTTCATCAAGTAGCAGGGTACGTGAATGTTTTTTTGTTATTTTGTTTAGCCTACATGATTTCTTTACCACCTACACCCATGCCAATTTAGCTCTAACTTTTCACTTACTATTATAGTTAATAGTGCCAGTGCACATATTGGTTTACTTTGTATATATCTATTAGATTCAACAATTAAATGAAATAGATTTAGCAATATTTTTTTAGTCTTTTTTTTACTTAAATATCTCCTTAATTGACCCGTTTTGACTTTAGTACGTTTTACTAATTGAGTTTGTATTTGATATGTTTTTTAGTTAGGTCCTTTAGACTTGATGGTTATGTGTCCCGTGTAAATAAAAAAAAAGGAATAATGCTACGAGTCCCAAAAAAATTCCCCAATAGTGCATTAAGTGGTTGTACCATGTTTGGACCCTACCCCAATGTACAAACAATTAATACACTTTGGGGATGTTTTGGGGGATGTAGCATTACTAAAAAAAAAAAAAAATTTAAAAACGGAAGAAACTATTCAAAATAACCAGCCTGACCCTCCACCACCCACCACCACTACACTCCCATCTATCCTCCACCGTAAAATTAAAACCTCGCTAGCACCCCCTCCCCCCCCCCCCTCTCTCTCTCTCTCTCACACACACACACACACACATTGAGAGCACCACTATTAAACCTCGATGCCCCTAACCGATTTGAAGCACCAAATCACCACCCCTCTCTGAACCATCACCGTTGATTTGGATCGATTCAAAACCTAAACGATTTAATGTGTTTGTGTGTGTAATGAAAAAGAGAAGAAAATAATGGAAGTTTGCATTCTCTATATTGGTGTTTTATGGTGTTTTTTGTATTTGGGGGTGTGGTGGGTGTGATGGGGGTTGGTTCGGGGGGTGGGTGGGTGAGGAGAAAGGGGTTTCGACCTGTTTGATGGGGGTGGTGATGGTGATGGCGGTGGAGGATGGATGGGTGTTTAGTGGTGGAGGGTTGGGGTGGGTATTTGGATTACGTTTTTTAGTATTCTTATTTTAGTTATTTATTTAGTTTTCTTTCAATTTCTCTAGTTTTTCCTTTATTTTTCCTTTTTTCTATATTATTTTATTTATTTTAACAGGGGCATGTGACTGTTGAGTCTGACGGACCCCTTGGAAAGGGTATTAAACCTAAACTTAATTAGTAAAAGGTACTAAAGTCAAAACAAGTCAATTAGGGAGGTATTAATGTAGTTAGAAAACAAGAAATATTTATTAGCTAAAGGATGGGTCATCACAATGGAAAACACGAAGTTGATCAATAAACACTAGTAAAGGATTACGACATAGCGTTAGCAAATTTTCATAGGATTCATTTTAGTACCAAACTAAACTGTTCAACTTTTTAGTGTTTTGAGATATTAAATAATTATATAACATTCTCATCCTATTGTTGCTACTTTGAAATTTAGTTTAGAATCCATATTCATTCTTTAGTTTCTGCTAGACACACGGTCAATGGGTTATATATAGTAATGTTGAGTGTAACGGTTGTAAAGCTGACATAAGGTCACGAATTATAGAATAAATATTGGATCATTGAAGCACAGGCTGGGTGCCGAGTTTAATAAAAAAGGTATTGGCATGATCAGTCCATTATATCTTTTGATCCGACGACCATCCTTCAATTTGTTACACCGCGTCAATTATAATTCTGTAACCGTTTTCCCCCTTGTATACCATTATTGATAATCATATAGTCGTATGAAATGTTTGGGAGAGAGAACACTCGCTCATCTAAATTTCCTAGTCACTACAAAAGAATAGTTATTGGGACACACTTTTTGGGTTGGCAAGAGTATGGGGTCTCTAAAGATTAATTTTATGGACAACACTGTATAGCCGTCCCTTATAACTATACTAGCGTATGCCCGTACCTGAAGGCACGACGAAATTTTCCAAAGTACGTAATCGCGAAACAACGATAATTTTTCAAAGTACATAATAGCGAAATGCAAAAATTTTGAAGTGTAATTTTAAAACAATGGGCCATAATATCATTTATTTATAGGACTATTCACCATGATTAACAAACAAAAAATAGTCCAATGACATTCAAATAGTGTAAATTCATCAAATAAATTCACATATAATACGAAATATACAATATTCATCCATCAAATTCACATTGTGTCTCAAAAAAACCAAGTGTCAAATTTTTAAAAAAATTGGACATAATCTTCTTTGTTTATGGAACTATTCACCCTGTTAACAAATAAAAAATAGTCCAACATCCAAATTGTCTAAATTCATCAAACAAATTCACATATAAAATGAAACATACAATATTCATCAATCAAATTCACTGTGTCTGAAAAAAAACAAAGTGTCAATTTAAAAAAAAAAATGGGCATAGTCTCCTTTGTTTATTGGACTATCCACCCTATTTAAGGGGTAACAACAAATCCAACAAATTAAAAAAAAATCCAAAATTTGAAGATGGTAGATAGAACAGGGAAAGGAGAATATGTGAGACTTCCTCAAAATGTCTGTGCCATGGTGCTTCTGGAATAGGTGCTAAAACTGCTGTATTCCCATCCTTCTTCCCACCTCTAGCCATGATCACTCTCTCCCTCTCGATTTTCTGTACGATTTGACAAACAATAAACATAATTAATTAGTTTCTCGAAGAAAGATACAGTCACATAAGTAAATATACAATCACATCCAAATTGTCTAAATTCAAGATTGATTCAACCGGATCCAATTGGATTACATCTTTTATAAAACAAAATGCAGTTTTGAGTTTGATCCCATCATATTTGGTCTAAAAATAAAACAAATAACAATATTAGGAAAAAGGAACTATTTGAATAATTGCATATGTATGCGAGTGCGTATATGCAGTGTGTGTGCGTGTGAGTGGGGAAGGGGGAACGGGATGGGCAGGGGGCGCGTGTGTGCATGTGTGTGTGTGTGTGTGTGTTTGTGAGTGTGTGTATGTGTGTTTGTGTGTGTGTGTGAGTGGGGAAGGGGGGAGGGGACGGGGCATGTATGC
Source organism: Sambucus nigra (assembly GCA_949130495.1). Lineage (NCBI taxonomy): Eukaryota > Viridiplantae > Streptophyta > Magnoliopsida > Dipsacales > Adoxaceae > Sambucus > Sambucus nigra. The sequence goes on along the minus strand of OX422219.1, from coordinate 541,028,913 downwards.
ATATGTGCAGTGCATATATTCGTATGCATATATGTAGTGAGAGTGTGTGCGTGTGTGAGTGGGAAAGGGGGAGGGGATGGGCAGGGGGCGCGTGTGTGCGTGTTTGTGTGTGCGTGAGTGAGTGGGGAAGGGGGGAGGGAATGGGAAGGGGGAGCATGTGTGAGTGTGTGTGCGTGCGTGCGCATGTGTGTGTTAGTGGGGAAGGGGGAGGGGACGGGGACGGGGGCGCAAGTGTGCGTGTGTGCATGTTTAGGTGTGTGTTTGTGTCCGCATGTGTGCGTGTGAGTGGGGAAGGGGGGAGGGGATGGGGCAGGTCTGCATATATGCATATGCATATATGTAGTGCGAGTGTGCACGTGTGTTTGTGTGCATATGCATACCTATAAAATCAAACTAAAAATTATCTTATTTGCAAAATAGAGAAAATTAGAATAAAGATGGAACATTTGAGAGTGTACCTACACACAAACAAAAAAAAGAAGGAAAAAGGAGATGATGTTAGTACCTAAGAAACCAAAATAAACACAAACCCGTATCAAACCCCCACAATTCAATTAAAAATTGTTCAACCCCTTTTGAACCAAACAAAACTCTAAAAAATGCAAATTTTAACCGAACCAAATTTCATCCTTGAACCAAATGTTAACCAAAACTGCAAAAAAATGCAATTCGAAACAGTGTGTGCGTGTGTGTGTGTGTGTGTGTGCACGCGTGTGTGACTGTGTGCGTGTGTGACTGTGTGCGTGTGTGACTGTGTGCGTGTGTATGTGTGAGTGGGGAGGGGGAGGGGGGCTTTTGCACATACTCATACGCATATATATGCAGCATATGCATATATATGCACTTATCCAAACACTTACAATGCAACTAAAAATGTTAAAAATTCAACTCTGGGCAGTCAGCAACTGTAAGCTATAAAGGAAAACTTCCTCTAAGAACTTTCTTCGTCAAATCACCCTATGAAAAAATAAATGAACTTTCAATAAAATTAGAAATTTATGGATGAATTGGTATCGAATTCAATTTTGAATGCAATCAATAGATGGTCCATCAACACAACTGACTACATAATGAAGTTGAAGTTGAAACCTAAAATAATGCTCTAAAATTGTTGAAGTTGAAACCAATATGATATGGACAAATGAAAATGATCAAAAATGAAACAAAGTGCTCTTTGTTTTGGTTACCTCTACTGCATCAAACAAAGTATGCCATATCAGGTTACCCCTGTTGGATTTTTTAGTGCAATCCCCTTTTTCTTCAACAGAGTGCGCTCTGTTTTGGTCCTATCCGCTCGCAAGTGAATAATAATTGCTCCATCACCATCTCATATTGGTTGCGCATCATGATAGTAATGGATTGAATTTATTTTTAAATTCAAACTTCTCAACGTGAACATTTGAGAATAGCAAAACCAGCAAGCTTATTACCTCTTCATTTTCTTGGTCTCTCTCGCATTCTTTCTCTCCTCAGCGTCATCAATCCTTCGTTTCTCTGCTAATAGCCTGCCCTTAACTTTCTCTATGTGTCCATCAGTTTTCACCATTTCAGCGTAATAATCAGAAGGCCTCAAAAAGGGAAGCCCCGTTGACTGAAATTTGATGAAGGCCTTCCTTGTACCATCCAATGCCTGCGAATACAACGCAAGTCCACCTCAATAATTTCTATTCGACATATGGAATCATAAACTTTAAAACTCTTATGTAGTAGCATATTCAAAATTTGTCTAGATCAGAGACAACTATCAAAAATTTAAAATCGGTAACACTATCAGACCTGCTCGATCCAGAAAAAAAAAAGAGATAAAAGATGTCCAAATTAAAATAAGTAACATAATCATAACACTATCAGCTTCTCCTTTCAATCTAGATGGTAATATAAATTGATTCTTCTAACTTGAGCTGAGATAAGGAGAGGAGAAACATAATAAAGTCTACATTTTGTATCCCAAAGTTACTCGATCTTATTTCTTTTACCTGATAATGGCCTTATAATCATATAATATATGATCAAGAACCTTACCATAAGTAAGAGTGTGGTTGTGAAACCAACGGATCTCATAAACTTCTCTAAACTCACCCCTTAAAAAGTAAACATACCATAAAAATTACTTAACATGTATAGCCACTTGAAAAGGTGATTGTGTGAAGAACACCAAAAATAGAACAAATACAGCAAAATAATCATAACCACATGTTAGGTAAAAGGTACATGATAGCCGGTTTATGCACTTTGACTAAAAGGTGTAGGATAACAACAGCCTTCTAATTATAAAACAAATGGACTTTTGCCTAATTAGACTATAATTATAACTACATGATAGGTAAGTAAACCATTAGTATTTGGAAGATCAAGTGATGTCTTAAATCAGATGATGTGATACACTGTAATTTAGCTATTTATACAGCTTTGAGTAGATAAAGAATAGTGTTGACGTTTATCACACCTTTCATTTCCATAACTTAAAACTCAGTTAATTACTTGATGAGAGTTCAGGGAAAACAAAATCTAAGAACCTGAAATTACCTGATGCCTCACTCCTCTTGAATTCACCTATTTCATCTAGTGTGAGTGTGAGTGGCTATGACCACTCTTCTCGAATGGCAGCTTCAATGGCTCAAGAGCGACTCAAATGGATCGGCTTCCACTTGTCCTCGTAGTATGCTCCTTCTATAGATTAAAAAAATTAAGAATCAAACTATATATTGAAAGATCACACTAAACATGAAGAATCATGACCTCATCAAACTCATAGATAATGAAGATGACTCAAATAATGCAAGTGACATATGTATTGAGCACAACATAATATAATTCAGCTCAAAATCGACTAAGCACATTCTATCCACTATATCCACATGTGCTCTATGTCTTATGAGAAGTAAAGCCACCTCTTTATTGTGGCAGACTACTGTAATCATAAGAGGAGTTTATACTCCTTTATCAACATCATCAACCTATGCTTGTTCCTCAATTAAGAGTTCGCACATTTGTTGAGTTCCCTATGCTTGTTGTACGAAGCAATGGAGTCAACCTTGCTAGCATAATAATAAAGAGCAATTCGATCACCGCTAATTTTCAAATTAACCTCAGCTCCTCTACTCGCTAAATGCAGTGGGACTCAGACCCTCCTCATTGCCACTATTAAGATAAGCTCTTGTCATTTCACACAAATGTTTCCCTGTAAAAATATGGACACCATTTGAATTTGACCCTACAATAATCAAACAAAATTAAAAGTTTTAAAAAACAACAGCTCTAGCAATACAAAACTTATTGTTAGAAGTGGAAAAAAAATATTACAAAACCATTACATGTAAAAAGAAATAACAACTATTAAGAAGATCCAAGCTCGATAATCATAATAAGTAATAACAAAAATAATTAGGTCAGTCTTATACTGAAGAGTTCCTTTAACAATAATCGAAAAATTATCAGGTCAGTCTTATACAAAGGTTCATGTATTCTATTTAGTCTTACGATTCGGGAGCCAAGTAATATCAAATATATTATACTGAAATGCACTCAAAATGCAACAATCATATTAGTAATTTGACTATTGGAGGGTAAACTCGTACTGTCAAACAAATTAGTACCCCGGATATCTTAAACCCGAAAGACAAAATGTAAACTCTAAATTAGTACCTGAACAACATATTCAAAGCCTCTGTAACATAGGTAATCTACTAATATTGCATTTATATGGACAATATAAGCACTATATCTTTGTCCTTGAATGAAAGCTTTGTAATCTACTGCTATTGCTGTATACAAAGGCATTCATCGAACTTTAAAGTGCTAATCCAAAATAATTCTTCCAAATAGCCATATACCCATACTTCTACTATTGCACATACATATTGAGAAAAGAAAAAATAGTTATAAAGATCGATTAATAAATTCATAGCTATAAATCAGAATGTTGGCATTGAACACAATCCACACAAAGATAATAATCCCCCCAACTACCAACATAATAGACAAACAAAATGGAACCTAAAGCCCTAAATTTTGACGAATTTCGACTTTGGCAGAATTGATATTCTAAGATGATATCGGACACCGTAAAGGACAATCAAATACTATTTGCTTATTTGATATTCAAAGATGATGTCGGAAATAAGAATTTTTAATTGATTAGACCTCAAATGAGGCTTGAACATAAGTGTACCTGAAATCGGATCGATCACCATGAAGTAGCACAGCAGCTACTCTAATGAAGACATCCCTATGCAGGGCCATAATCCCCAATTCACACTTCACATCATAACATAAACCTGTGAATAAATTATTCCACTGGTATTGATCAATAACGGGTCCACCATCAACATATTCCCCCTTCGCACTCTCACCTGTCTAGAATACACTGCCTCAAAATTAAGATCATCCTCCGCCTATTAGGGATAATTACAACACTCGCCGAGAGGTCCTAGGGGTTATTTTCCCTACCCTCATAACAGGGCGTTGTGGAGTGGAAATTATGTAGAAGAGGAAAAAGCAAAGATGTATGTTAAAAATGCAAGGCAAGAACATACCATTGATATCACTGAGGTCATGGTCTCCGCAGACATTTTCCAACCAAAATTTCATGTTAAATTCAAGCAAAAAATAGCCTGCCTTAAATTTCAAGATGAACAAAAAAAAGAATATCATTTTAATAGGATCAAATAAAAGAATGATGGTAGCATAATATAACACTGCCTTAAATTTCTATCGTTCTAACATAATGTCTTACATCCAGCACACTAACATAATGTTTCATCCAGTACACTAACATGATGGAAAACTAACATAATTGATTCAAACTAACATAATGCAAGTATAAGCGTGTACATATACAAAAATAATCGTTGGATAGAATCAATATTGTAATCACTTCATCATCATCTCTACTTAAAATCCAATGGTCATGCAACATGGAACAACAAAGAACACTAAATCATTGGGGTAGTTTCAGTAAAATCGAGAGTGCATGACAATTGATCACTTTAGTTTCTGTTATAACTTGTCAAGGAATTGGGGTAGTTTCAGTAAAATAAAAACAATTTATAATCACTCATTGTCAATATACACAAAAACATCAATTCTTTCTTGCCAAAAAATGACTTGTGGCTTTGCCGGTAGCCAATTACTTTCATTCCCAAATCCAAAAACAAAGTATTTCTTAAAAGGGACCAATACATTAATTACCCACCTGCAAAAAGTCAAATGCATTAATTACCACCAAACTGTAGGTAGAATCAGAACCGATAAAAGAGATGTTAAAAATAACATTAAAATGGGACCCAAATAGTAAGAAAATCAAGTTTTAAAAACCTATAAAAAAGGCTTACTACGTTTTTCACATTTGACTTCTAAGAAATGATGATGTTCTTAAGAACATTGTGGAGCATTTAAAGCGGAACAATTTCAATCTTTGTGCGGTGTACTTTCTTGATTATCAGTTTATAACTGATGTGACCAAGTTTATAAGTGGTTGTATAGATTCACTCTATGCAATGGTACAGCTTGAACTCACTCACATTAACATCCTCTCCAAAATGGACCTTGCCACAAACAGAAATAGACATTGAAGATTACTTTACCTTGAACTTTACTTGCAGAGTTGAATCGATGCATGGCTCTTCAATTTGAAAAGCTTAATAGATCTTCGATCGAATTGGTGAATCTGTATAGTATGGTCAGCTTCAATATGTTTCGTCACAAAATAATAACTACAATATGTCATGTCACAAAGAAAAGAGAATGCAATATGTAGCATTTCAACAAATGTCTCAAAATTCACTCTAGAATTATTTCAAACAATTGGCATGCCGTAAATCAAAATACTCAGCCTAATATTCAAAGACCGAGTGCATTTAAATTCCGAAGCAATTCAAAATTAGTATCACCATACATGACTAAGGAAAGTTCGACAGCATGATAATCCACTTAGAGAAGAAAATTAAATAACAAAATTAAAGGAATCAAAAAATAGGCATATCTTCAAACACTTACAATGCAACTGAGATTGAGAATCGTCTTGCCCCTAAAGTTATTACCGAAGGGTCGGTTAGCAGTGCCAATATGAACGTGAGAAGCAGTGTTAGCACCCTCTCCACATTTGCGGCTTCAGCACCGGGTCCCTTTCTTCAGCATCGTTCCTAACTACAGGGGCGGGGCATAATAAATGTGTTAAATATGTAAAATATAAAATTGTAAGACAAAAAATATTAATTCATTTCATTGAAAACAAATCCCTTAGATTTACAGTATTATACTAATTATATATACCGGAAAATTACAATTTTCACAATCTGATCAAACATTTTCACACATGTCCATACACAATCTGATCAAGCATTGTGTGGATAAAATACTTGGGAATGGGAGAATTGAAATGGGGTATTTGTTTGTCACCTGAATTTAGATTCAATCTTGTTTCCATCATCGTTGTTTTGAAATTAATGCAACAGGATCACACCATAGTCATATCAACAAATATCTCAATACACAATACACATTTTCAAGGAAAACATAGTCCCTAATAGCACACAAAAACTGTTAAAAAGTAGAAAATTTACTGTCTATGTACCCACGGCTTTTTTTATTATCCTACAACGGCCACTTGAAACTTACCAAGTTTTGATATTATTATGCGTTAGATTGTGAGAATATGAGGGTGTATGACTATTGCTGAATGACATGAACTGAATCAAATTAATAAAAATGAAAACTTTCTCATCATTCACTATCCTACTTAATAGCTTGTAAGTTCAAGTTCGAAAGATACATACGATACCCTACCACTTCACTCCTCTACAATCTACCTCATTCGTTCCTTTGCAGCCAAATGAGTCGGCTTGAATCTCAAAGACTTGATTTATTTTTCGTATGTGTTGAGGAATGTATGGGGGACCGTCATGATATAAATGTTTACCATTAAAAAACATTGAACACTAAACACCAAAGGTAAAAATCAGCACTAATGACATAATTTACAAATAATACTTGCACTGTAATGAAGAAAAAGGAATGAAAATACATATTCAAAATAACACACCAGCAATATATTAAAGTTATATCCATGATACTCGCTAATACATGTGAAAACTCATTAATGAATTAAAACTAAAAATATTCAAAAAATTACCTAGCAGTTTTAAGTAATATCGATGTGGAGAAAAGTATAAACATCTTGCACTTCGGGAACCATGAGTAATACCCACTAATGCCTGATCCCTGTATATGAAAAACAAACCCTTAAATCATTAAAAAACCCTAAATTACAACACCCTTAAATCCATTACAAAACCCTAAATTACAAAAAGAAAAATCTTAAAACGACAAACACGAACCCTTAAAATCGTAAATCTAAAATCGATTAAACCTAAAATCGAAACCGTATAACCCTAAAATCGAAACTATTCAAAACTTACTTTAAGAGAAGAGGCAAGGAAAGAGGTGCGGTGCCGCGAGGAGAGAGATGTGGCTGTTGGGCTGAAGCAGGGGAAGTAGATTTTGTTTGAGGGAGAGAAGTTGTGCTTGTGAAATGAGGGTCGGGGAGAGAGAGTGGGGGCTTTGGTAATTGGTATTTGGCAGCAAGGTTAATTTCCAATTTTATCCATCTATTTGAATTTTGGGTAAAAGGAGGAAAGGAAATGAAGGGTAAAAAAGAGGGGAACTCAAATATGTAAAGGACAAACTTGTCTTCCAAATTTGTGAATAGTGAAAACACCATCCTACTTTATTATATAGATTATTAAGGACAAAATCATTTTTCGTTCTATATAATACAAAATAATATTAACGGGTGTTGGCATACTCTTAAAAGGAAGGGTGTTTGGAACTGTAACTTAAGGCCGTCCCATATGTAATTTCTAGGAACAGTGGTGCAAATATTAGTTTCCCCCCTACCATTTCATTTTCCCCGCTGAACCCTCGTTTTCACATTAGTATTTAAAGGTAAACCCCTCTCTCTCTCTCTATATATATATATATATATATATATATATATATATATATATATAATGCTCCTGTGCGGACTAGTACGCATTTTAAGAATGCGGACCGGACATGTGTCACCTAACGGTGCGCCTAGAAATTATTTCCTAAATTATAGGCACACTCTCTCTCTCTTTTCTGGGCTCACCACCAGGTGACACATGTCCGGTCCGCACTCTTAAAATGCAGACTAGTCCGCACAAGAGCAGGACTGTATATATATCTATATCTATATAATAAAGTATGAAACTTGTGTATGTCACAAGTTTCAATAATGATGTCATCAAGATGAATTTTATTTACACTTCCTATTTTACCCCTCAAATATTTAATTTCCCCCTCTTTTTCACTTATTAAATTTACATTTCAATTCAAAATTCGGGGCACTATGGTCATAATCTGTTCATAAGTTTTTTGACACACTTTCATTTCTCACACAAAGCTCTCACTCTCCCATCCTCTCATCAGCAAGCCAAAAAAAACCTACCTCGTCTGCCTCCCTCTCTCACTCATTCTCTCCCCCACACTAACCTCGAGCCATGTGCTCTGCAAACCCTCTGCCCCGCTACCTCCCCCTCTTCGCACCACCGCTCCTCATCCGGTTCCCCTGTCAACCGCAACCAATCAACCCTCCTCCAGCCATTTCTCCCCGCTATCAATAGGTATAAATTAGGGCTTCCACCATTTTGGGTGGTTTTGATTTATTTATTCTCTTTCAATTAGAATTTTTTTTGTTTCTTACTTTTGTAGATGTGAATCGAACGTATACACTAATGATGTGAGATTTGGTTTCCCATGATTTCAGATTTAGGATTACAATTTGGAGTTTCAGATTTGCAATTTTTGATAAACTCCCAAAGGTTAGATATATGTTCTACATGCTACAGGTGATATCTCTCTCTCACACACACATGCACCCACACACATGCACACACACCCTTAGATTTGAAAATATTCATGTCTTTCATGAATCTCTCTCTTACACACACGTGCACACATACACATTCGATTTTGATTTTGACTATTACCTGTTCATAAATTTAGGGCTTTGCAATATAGGGCTTTTCAATTTAGGGCTTTGGTTATTTTTTCTTTTTCAGATCAAGACCTGTTTGTGTGGATTTTTATATTTATATCATGTATACACGTTCTCTCTCTTCTAAATTTATATTTTGAGTTTTCATTTTGAAACATTACGATCTATGTGTGTGATTATAAAGGAAAGTATTTGGTTCAAAACAATTCTATGACAATTTGGGTGAAGTGCGAATTGGTGCTAATGTACACCATATAACCAAACCTTATTTATATTGTTTCATTTATTTATAAATTGATTATTAGTATGTTTGATATTGGACTACTGATAGTTGTATGTTGGTATATGTGTTTATTTAGATATGTTGTCAAGTGGTATTAGTTTGAAAATCTATTTTTTACAGTGATTGGATGTCCGGGGGGGGGGGGCATTAGGTATGGAATTAGGTATATTCTTGATGACCAAGACCAAGCTCTGCCATTGAATTGATTGTATTGGTTTATGCTTTGTAATTTTGTGGGTCTCTTCATTTCCATAGCTTCAGTGAAAGTTCAACAAAAAGTAATGAATTTTCTGTATCTCGACCTAATATAAATTGTGAATTCCTTTTTTTTATATGTTTGTCTTTTTTGAAAGTAGTAGCTTAGGATATAAGTACTAACTCTATATATTTGCTTAATTTTTTTTTATCATTGATAATTGAAAGGATGTGTAGCTAAGGCAACATTTGGCTAAGGAGCATTTTCTTAGTACTATGTTTGGGGTAGTTTCTCTAAAGTTGAATTGATTTTTCTAAAAAAAATTCATTCTCGATCTGTATCCAAAATAAAGATAGAAGAGAGATTTTTCCTATTGGTGTACATTGACCAACTGCTGTAGCTGATCATATATACCGATTATGAAATATTCCCATACAGTATATCAAATAATTCCAATTATTTATCTCTCACACAACCATGAACCATATAATTGTCGTCAGTGGAATAAAAGGGTGTATGTTAGTTGTCTGTTGGCGTTCATTTAATGTTTATCCAATGTCTTTAAAATTTTCAAAGTTTTTAATTACCGTTACAATCCGGTAATCCAATAATTCAATCTGTAGCAATCTAAAATAATGGGTGCCACTGATATAATATTGGTTGTATAGCCTTGCCTCTCTTCATGTAAACGTTGATATCACAAGTATAATTTCAAAATTTATAAGTATTTTTCATTTTTACGCTTATCTGCACAGTAATGATATTTGGATTTGGTTCTTATTTGACAGCATAATGTAGTGGGAAGATTGAATAGGGAAGTATATACATGTTCATTCATGGAGTTGGTAAGTTGTGTAACCATGCTCACTCTCATTGGTAGTGAGTTGATTTATAGTTTTCTGATTTTGATGGTGATGTGAAGCGAAGGAGAGAAAACAGAGCAATGGTAAAGATTACAAAAGTATAGAGGAGAAGGCGAAAGAGAGCAAACAGAGTTGCTGCTGCAGCTTGGAGATGGAGAGAGTACCCAAGAAAGGGCGTCGATAAACCCTCGACCTATATCAGGAGCTGCTGCTGATATTTTTCTCTTACTAAAAAAATCTTAGTTTAATTTATGAAACTTATCTTCATAATATTAAATATGTTTATTATTAATTTATGTATGGTCATGGTTCTTAGTTTAAGCAGGTCTGATGGATCGATCAGGTTCATGCTTTTAGCATAAAATGATATCATTTGTCTCTTCCGAAGTTAATATCTCGAACATATAGCATAGTAGGTTCTTATAATTGGCAGTTCTTATTTAATTTATGAGTTCTATTTTGTTTAGTAGTATTGTTTAATAACTATAACTTAAGCAAGTTTCGTTGAAAAAGAAGAGCTATGAAGCTTATTTCTAGAGCAGGTCTTCTTTAGAATAGGTCTTTATGGATTTGATCATATATATATATATATATATATGCTGAGGAAGTGAATAAACGGAGTTATTTTACATAATATAACCCAATTTCAAGCTATATCGTGTCATTTGATCAGTTTGGATTCATGTACACATCAAATATTCATTCTCCTCATCACTGTGTATGTACGGATTTGTTTTACAAAATATAACATAATTTCTTTATTTGTTAGGTTGAAAATAGTGGAGGTGGAGTGCGGTCAATTGCGATTATTTCCATGGTGAAGTGCATGATAGTATCGACAACATTGACAACCATGGTCTCAATGCAATTTGTCTACGAAGGTGAAGTTAATTTAATTTTCATTGATGTTCATTCATATTATATGATTATCCAATGTAAGTTGCTGCAAGATACACACCATTATTCAATTCACGACAGTTTTTTACCCTCCATTTTGCAGGACCTAGAATGGACTATTGGCTCCTCGAGTTAGATGGTACAGGTTCAATATCAAATACAACACTTATGTTGTAAGTATTTCATTTTGGGTACTGCCTTTATTTTATATCGTTTATCGATATTGACGCTGATTTTGATGTCTTGGGAAAATCTTTGGAAGTTTCTCTACCTGTCATTGCATCTTAGACAGCTAAAAAAAAGATAAAGGAGAAGACAAAGGTTTGGGGACTTAAAAGACATACCAATTTCTAGAAGAAAATTGGCGATTCCTCCACCCTGGTCACCACTTTGATTTGGCAGAGCAAAATGATGATAAGACCGTTGTTGATGCTGAGGATGCCAAGAGAAAAGCTATTGAGTCCAAGGATGAAGCTGAGTAGGACTTAAATGGTCATTATCTTACCAGAGATTAGGCCTATATGTGTGGGTAGAATAAGTCTTTTGCAAAGGCCGAAGATCAGGTTGACTACCTAAAAATCATTTTCTTTAAGAATGGTTGGGATGCCCTTCTTATGGAGGCTGCTGTTGAACAAGACTCAAATATATTCAAGAAAAATGAAGCAGGTTCCCCTCCCTGGGTGGATGATGATGATGATGAGTAAGATGAGGAGGTATGAGGGTAAGCCGATGCTACTGCCATGTTTATAAAGAAGATAAAACAAGATATTGTTGCTAACACTAACCAGATACAATCTCTCACTCGCTCCTGATTTAATCCATTGCTTTGGGGGACTGTTATATTGTTATTAATAGTGCACATATTATTTTTTTTCCATTTGTTTTAGGAACTGTTTTCCATTTTTTAAAGCAGTGTTTTTGGGTAAGCACCTGTGAATATTTATGTTCTTTTGTAGCAGTCTCTATGTATTGTTTTGATATCAAATTACAGAGCAATATTGTTAATTAAAACATTTCATCTCATACAGATGCAGGACATCATTGGTAATCTTCTTCACATTAAATAGCGAATATGATCCCTCTCGCATTCAATTAGACGTATTGTACATTGTTGTGAGGCCGAATCAAGACACATGCTCTTATTACCGTAAATTCAAAATTTCCTACTTTTGTGTCCAATAAGATGCGTTTATTGATTTTATGGGTACTTATACTTAGTCGTAAGACAAGAAGTTAAAGTTTATAGTATTAGTTGATTTAACACTCTTTCCACTTCCTTTTTTCTCCTCTTTCCATTGCTTGGAGAAAGTTAATCAAACATTTTCTTTTCTTTTGCAAACAGGAGAATCTTGCTTGCTTATTTTCACAGGTGGGTAAGTTTATTTGAATTTTCTTCTATAGCAAGATTTATGATTGCCGTTTGAAATTAATCGCAATTAGGGGCTTCTAATATTTTAGTTTACAAACACGAAACGTGAACTGATTGGAACTTTGTCTTATTGTGTTGTGGTAGATTGGAATTTTTTTATCTGATTTTGGTTTCGATTTTTTATTCGATTGAAACTTACCACCTAGAGCGTGTGCGAGGTTAGTTTTCTCTCTATTTTTAGGGCATTTCAGGCTTACGACCTTATTGATAGTCATATGAAACGTCTTGATGAGGATCCGAGCAGCTTTGCAGAAGATTTAAAATAAGAGGGAAAATATCACCCGATGATCCAACAATCCTTCCCTAATTACCTTTGGTCCCTAAAGTGAAAAGCGCAAATTACTATATGGAACACCTCAATAAAAAAGGCTTGATTACAGGGATTGGGACCGAGAGTGTAATAAGGATTTTGAGCTCATGCCTCCTCCAAGAGGCCTTAAAAATGATTTGCTTCCCCTGTTGATCTCGATCAACCCATTGATCCAAATGAACCCACTTATTGTGTATGTCATCTAGGTAACTTTTGGAGACGTGATTGCCGGTGATAATGAAAATTGCAAAGGAGGTGAGTGGTTCCATTACACTTGCATTGGAGTTTTCTTTACACTTGCATTGATTCAAATGAACCCACTATGATTCTCAATGGAGTTTTATTTGTAGCTGTTCTTGAAATTCATAACTGATAAAAAATTTCTGGAAAAGCATGGAAAGGCCAGTGGTGGAGATCCCTCCTCATGACCAACCCAAACATGTACCTGCTTTTGGAGAATGGTAAATCGTAGTTTAATTAGAGGTCGTTTTTCACTATCAGCAATTGGTTAATAAATTTGGACAGAAAATTGTAAGTTTACAACTTGGGATATCAGTAGCATTGGAGTTAAATCAAGTGTTTAATTAGAGTCATCCCCAGTCATCTATTGGCTTTGTTTATTATTTTGTAGTTCTTTAAACTTAAGATTTGGACATGAACTTCAGTCCCGTTCGTTTTGCAGAAATGCCAAAACTAGGAGGCTTTTGCCTAATTCCTATATTAGCAGTTGATTAGTACTATTACTTTCCAAGTATAATAGAGTATCATGACGATATTGTGTTGTTTTGAATTAACTTCGTGTCACGAATAATAAAAGATTAATTTTTTTAGACCTTCTTCAGCTTTGCTGTTTAACTGCCGAGAGAAAATGAGGGAGTAAAAACAAAAAAGAGTGAGTGATCTGCCTTTTTTATCTGTAAAATGAGGTTTTCTTTGTAGATACGTGGTTTCTAGACATATAGTTTTAATTTTTGAAGTTTTATTACATTTTATGCCTTTAATTTCTTTCTATTGGATGACAATTCCGGCATTCTCTTCTCGGTTGATGACCTTTCTAATTCGCTACAGGTGAAGGATATCTTGGATGTCTAACCCGCAACAGAACTTTTCGAGAGTCCAGCCTTCTAATTTTTGAACGACTGAAATGAAGGAATGTTGAGGATGCTTTCCCCATGTTACTCGTGGTACATTGACTATAGTTATCCTAGATCGACAAGTTCAACCATGTAAATCCCATTTTTTTCTCAGTTCTTTATATGTTTGTCACTCTTGCCCACGGTGTAAATATATTCGTTGCATTTGTGTCTGTAGAAATTTTTATTTTGTATTTTTTGTTCTTCTGTCACTGGGCAATATTATTTATTGGGAGTTGTAATAGTCAATGTTCAAACTTTTGTTCTTACCCCCTACCCAACTTAGGTTTTTAATGGAGCAGATGATAAAACATAAGCACTTAATTATATGAAAGGCATTTTGTGTTTGGATTATAAAAAAAACAAAAAAAACACATGTTAGACGCAGTCTAATATATAAATTATTTCTTTAACTAGACAAATTTGGATTATATCTTGTAAGAGCTCTATATTTCTTTAACTAGACACATGTTATCTCTCAAATGACACCAAACTTTGGACGACAAAGGTAAACTCTCCCTCTGTCTCTATTTCCCTTCTTGAACTCATCTCTCCATTGTCGATCCTAATTTTTGAGAGATTCAAATACATATTTATGTCTTGATCCTTCGTTCCAAACCATTTTTTTATAATTGCAAACCCCCAAATCATGATTGTTTGAGATATCAAACTAATCGAACACCTAAAAAACATTCATATAATGGATATGTCAATGATTACCTGTGTAAGTGTTTAAAACTTCTTATTGTTCATTATGTGTTTGTTTTGTTTAAAACCCAAAAATGTCGGTGTTTCGTCAAAGAAGACAACCTAAACCTCAAGCTCCAACACGGACCTGCTTCATGTTTCGTCAATCAAACCTGAACGACTCCTAATGTTTTTACCTCTTCATCATTGGAACAATACTTTGGATGTTTTTAACGTTGTTTTTATCTATTCTCTCAATCTTAACAAAATAAAAAAAGTTTTAACATTTTTCACTAAAGTATTTTTACTGAAAATGTTCTTTAGTGAATTTTTTTTCACTAAAGTATTTTTATTTTTCCAAAAATATGTTTTTAAATAATTTAATTCTTTGAAAAGTGATTTTTTAAGATATTATTTCTTTGTTATAAATTGTTTTGTTTTATTAGAAATTATTTTTTATAGCTATTTTTTTCTTATAAACAATTTTTATTTTGTTAAAAAAAGTTTTTTCATTAGAACTGTTTTTATTTTGTTAAAAATTGTCTTATCACATAAAACAATTTTTTTTTGTTCAAAGGCTATTTTGTTTCTTTATAGACTTTTTTTTGGGTTAAAAATTGTTTAAATGTCATCAAGTATTATTTTTCATGAAGAAAGTTTTATATTTAGTAACAAAATATGTAGCAAACTCTAATATATTCATGAAATATACTATAGTTTAATTAAAAAAAATTAATAATATGTTAATGTAAAAGATTGAAATAATAATAATAATAATAATAATAATAATAATAATTATTATTATTATTATTATTATTATTATTATTATTATTATTATTATATTTTATCTTAAAGTGTAAATTTTATTTTATCTATGTTTTAAAATCATAATATATTGTAATGAAATGAAAAAGGGTAATTTCGTGTTTTTATTTTAAACATTTGAAAAGGGTGTGGGGGAGGAGGCTAAGGGTGTGGGAATAGCCACACCCTAGACTAACTGTGCATATGAAATTTATAACACCCGTTTCGAGTTCAATCCCACATACCACCAAAATTAAAATTCGCAAACAACCAAAACACTAAATTTATTCGATTCTATACTTGAAAATTTATACTTCTAACATATAAAACATTTATTATTTATATTGTACATGACTTTATGCTTTTCAAAATAATCAGCGTGCCTTTAGGCACGGGCATACCCTAGTATATATATATATATATGAGAATTCTCACTTACATAATGCTCTATACATCATTCATACATCACACCTAGTTGTAGGCCCTAAATTATTTTTTTTCACTTGAAATTAACCTTCCAATAAACCCATGTGCAAAAAATTAGGTCAAAATATATTTTGTAGCTATTTTTAAAAAATCCACAAAAAACTACTAAAAATTTAGGGGGTATTTTTTGTGGATTTTTTAAAAATAGCTACAAAATGTATTTTGACCTAATTTTCTGCATACAGGTTGATTGGAAAGTTAATTTCAAGAGAAAAATAAAAAATTTTAAAAAAAAGTTTCTTAGGCCCTAGAACTAGGCGTGATGTATATACATCATGATGTAGGTGAGTCTCTCTCTCTCTCTCTCTCTCTATATATATATATATATATATATATATATATATATATATATATATATATTCCCCTGGTTCGAGAACCATTCTTTCCTGTCCAGATTCTACAACATCTGAAACTTTTGACGTTTCCACTCTTTCGGATCTGAATGGAATATGAATATTAAGTTGATGTTCGTTTTTTAGGGTCTGGATGCTAGACATTGAATACAATTGCTATTTTTTTGTCTGAATGAATATATGTGTTAATATCGTTTGTTTGTTCGAACTTATGTAGTTTTAAGTGTTAAAAAATACATATTGTTTCTACTATTTTTACTTTTCAGTTTGTCCAACTTTTATCTGAAAAGTTGGAACTTATGTAGTTTCTTCTCAGATAAGTATCGTTTGTTTGTTTGAACTTATGTAGTTTTAAATGTAGTTTTAAATGTTACTATTTATACTATTTTCACTTAAATGTTAAAATACATATTACTTAAATGTAGTTTTAAATGTTACTATTTATACTATTTTCACTTAAATGTTAAAATACATATTGTATGGAATGTGCAACTTATGTAGTTTTAATCCCTATTACTTTTGACCCATTTCAACAATCAAAGAAATTGTTCCTCTTTATTTGTGCAGCCACCTTCATAAGCATAAAGGCTGGACCCTGTACCTAGTAGAGCACTCTGTCGACGGTAGGTATGTTTAAACAATTTGTCCACAATACCAATTGGTTAGGTCAGCCAAGAAACCTGTAGTTCATTTTAGATTGCCGAATTTCATATCTTAATTAACAGTTTATAAACATTGTAATCCTCAATATTTATCTACATCTACATGTTTGTAGAACCTCAACGCTGAGAAGAAAATTCACAGTACTACGTCTCAAGGTATGTTGCTTGTTGTTATCTTTGTTGTGTGTTTCTAAGCCTAGATAATATCTAATTCTGTGTAGCCCATTTTTTTTTGTTGTGTATGTTATCGATTTTGCTTGATTAATTTCTTTATGAGAAGAATTTACAGGAGTTTATTCTTTATAAATAATGGCATCATGCCTATAAATTTGAATTCGTTTGTAAATTGCTAGAAAATGCATGTTCCGAGTTTAAGATGTATTTCCATTTCCATATATGTTTTTGTTCGTATCAATTGAGGCAGCAAAAGTTAATGACTGATTCGTGGAGAATAAAAGAATTTAACCATTGTTTAATCAGAATTTGTTTTTTGTTTTATGTGCTATTATTTTGGATAATTTCTCACTGGTAGTTCCCCCCGGCCCAAAATCTTGTGTAGTGGATGTTTTATCATTATGTTTTAAGTAACTTTTCTGTTGAATTTCAAATAGCATTTTGTTGCTAGCCAAACAAAAGATATACTTCCACTTTTATGGTTGCATTTATTATTGACTTTTCCATTTATATTTAACTCATGAACGTAAAATGGATTCATCAATTTAACTCAAGCTACAGACTAAATAAATATATTTAACTCAAGACCGTAGAACAGATTCATCAATCTAACTCAAGTTACATACTATATTGGATGCAACACCTCCATCCTAGCTCAATACAAAGAAGAATATCAATCTACGATAGTCATACTGGTGTAAATTGCTCAATAAAATAAATACGAAGGCCAATCTATATAACATAAAATTAAAAATACAGAGTTTACCAATCATATAACAAACTGTCATGATACCTAAATAAATATAAACAAATCATTTTCCTTAGTTTTCTTGAAAGCCGAGTGGAAGTGCTACTTGAAGGATTTTGAATGCAACTAACCACTTTGATTGCAAACTGTTATGTCTTTAGCTATTCAAGTGACGCGCATGCCAAATCTGAAAAAAATAACCCAATAAATATGTTAATTTTTTTTTGAAGTTTAGCAAACATCTTTTTTTTAGGACCCTGAACCTCCACACGAACGAGTCCTTTAGACTCCCTCGTGCTTGGTAAACAGGGAGGAATCATGAAAAAAAATAGATACAAATGATGACTGACAGATATACATACATAGACAGAAAAAGGAAGAAAATAATGACTTACGTATTTGCATATGGAGGGTATCTTCCCCAATGAGCTGACCATGGGGAGTATCCTAAAAGCCTGTTATAGCCTGGATGTTTTGGAACAGGGAAAGCAGATTCATGGACACAGTATTTAAGTATGAATTTGGTCTTCAAGTTCTAGTTAGGAGTGCTCTCTCAACTATGTTTGCTAAGTGTGGGAAATATGGGAATCTAGTATTTAGGAGGATACCTACTAAGGGCATCGTGTCATGGAATTCCATAATTTTTGGAAATGAAGCAATTAAACTTTTTGAGGAGATGCGATTAGAAGGCACAAAACCCGATCAAATTACCTTTGTTAACATCCTTTTTGCTTGTAGCCACATGGCGTTAGTCGAGAGAGTTGGGCTTATTTCAAAATGATGTTTGATGAATTTGGTATATTCCTTAAATCAAATCATTATGCATGCATGGTTGACATCCTAAGCCGTGCAGGGAGGCTAACTGAAGCGAAATAATTTATTGAATCGGAAGTTATTGATCATGGTTTGTGTTTGTGGTGTATATCACTACATGCTTGTCGAAATTATCGTAATTACGATTTGGAAGCATATGCTCTAGAAAATTTAATGGAGTTGGGTTCACAAAAATCATCAGTTTATGTGTTGTCAAGTATCAATACAACACTGGGCTTTTGGGAAGCTGTTGAGCGGGTAAGAAGGATGATGAATCTTCGAGGGGTGAGTAAGGAGCCTGGGTGTAGCTGGATTGAGCTGAAGAACCATGTTCATGTGTTCATTGTTGGAGACCAGATGCATCCAAAAATTAAAGAAATACTTGCAGATGTGAGGCAATTAAGCAAGCTAATGAAGGTTATAAACCTCATTGTGATTCAATTTTAGCAGGTTTTGAAGGTTGAGATGTCGAAGAAATTATAACTGGGAGTATTCAGTTTTTCATTCTATTTATTTGCCAATTAATTATTTTTTTCGTCCTTTTCGATTTGCAAGCATAAAGCATAATACAAAATCAATAGATCCTATTGTATTTGACCTAAAGATTTACAATAAGAGGCCATCACCATCTCTATCCGCAATTGCCTTAGCTCAATGTTTATGGCAATGTGAGTGTGGGGTATACACCCAGGTGTTAAGCATTGAGGAACATAATAGTTAGCTGAACAAATTTTTATAATCAGACTGATCAGATTATCCTCCGGTGTGAAACTGTCGGAGGACAACTCGATGCTCAATTGCTGAATGCACGAATTTTTGGAGTGCAAATTAGATCATAGGAGGTGCGTTTTTCTATTTGGTTGGTGGTTGAGTGGACGCAAATCCAGACAGAATTGAAGGATCCCCTATGGGATGTCTCACTCTACTTGTTGTGGTTCTATGTATTCAGAAACTGTATTTTCAAAAAATGAGCTATGTTTGGATCATATTCAACTTGGACTTTGCCTGAGCTGATGAATGCCGATCAGGTTGAGATGAATGCATATTTGAACTGCGATTAAGTCTGGTATTTGAATTGCGTTAATATTTAATTTTCCATGCAACATTTTTCATTGAACCGTAAAGATGACTTGGGAAATTAAAGATCGCAAATCATCGTGGGGAATATCTTGTGTATAACTCTTATTGAAGAGATAAATTTCACCATTGATAGTTGGCGTGGCCATACTTGACGTAGGATTAGTTTATGACACGGCGAGATGAATCCATCCAGAGTTTGTCCCTGCTCTGTTCACAACGTAAGTGAGATGAAGATGGATCTGAAAATGAACACATTAGGGATCTCAGGAATTGACGTGGCTCGTCATATGAAGACCTGGTTGATCACATGGGTCTTCAACCAATGCCATCTCTGAGCTCCATGATTTTCAAGAGCATAATATGACTCTGTAATTTACAGCAAACCATCCATACATCTCAGTGCCAGTTACTACAGAGAATACGACTTTACTATGGCAAAATGGTGAAATCACCCTAATCGTAATGACCGTCGGACCTGGTGTCGATTGTAAGACCTACTGGGTGGAATCCTTTATCAGTTCCGAACTGATTGCAGATCTACCTAGATACTTTTGAGATATTTTCCAATCGGATCCCATCTTGGTGGGTCTCAACTGAATGGCCACACTAGTCGGAACCATTCCCAACGTGAAAATCAATGAGCCCACGAACTTTAGATCAGGTTAACTGTAGAAACATTCCCGACGTGAAAATCAATTAACTTTAGATCAGGTTACCGACAGGAGGTCCCCTTCTGAAGATAAACTTTAAACTGAGTTGAAGGCCATCGGGTTTCAGTTGCATTTGAAAAAGTCCATATTACAGTTAATGTGTTGTAAATTGAATCCAGGTGACTTCCATACTTTTTTCTCAATCCAAATGGAGTCAGTAATAGACACATTTACGTGCCCAATTAACCACGATAGTCCTCCTTTACAGAATTTGCTCCATCCATAATGGTGGAGGCACCCGTGCGCACTCTTGCTACAATGCACCATGGCATGGTTTCGTTTCTGGATGATTAGAGTTTATTTTCGATGGTTACGCTGTTCCCAATTGGTAGCTGGGATTAATTTTTTTTTTGACAACGATTTAATACATGTTCTCTCTCTCTCTCACACACTCACACACACACACAGACACTCACACACATGATCTCATCGTATTAATTTATTGACAATGTTCAAACATACATATCTCGTTTTCATATTTCTTCTCAGATCTCATCGGCACTCAAAATAAATCTCATATTTCTTCTCATTACGCATTCTAGATTCCTTCTTTTTATACTTCGTCAACTATCATAGAGCTGATATTTTTTTCCGGTTATGTAACTTTTGTATTACAAGAGAATATAAAGGGACTATAAAATAAAATGTCAGTTATTACTTTAATTGTTGTGGGGAATGGTAAAGACCACGTTCAGATTATCGTCCTTCGTCTACTCACATGTTGTGAGCTTATTGTGGGGAATGGTTCAAGATATATCAATTTCTAGAATTAATGTCTTGCACTGATAATTTTTTCTTTTTCAAATTTAAAGCTGCAATCTAGATGTGGTTTTAAGTGTTTTGTTTGCTGATGTATTTGAGATTGAGGCGGGAACTAATGATGTATTCGAAATCAGCTGCTATAACCCTGTAGTTTTTTGTTATCTGATTTTCATCTCAGTTTTCTATAATTCAAAACCAGCTGCTATACATCTATGATTTACCAGTTTGTGTAATTGTGTACATTAGATGAGTGTTAGTTTACATAGCTGAGATGTTAGGGAATCTGTGTACATTACTACAGTTAATGTGCCGGGACTGTATTAGATAAATGACAATGCTGATTACTGTTGAAATGGTAGATGCTATGTGGCTGGCCTGTGAAGAGGTAACAAGGTTGTATTTATGTTTGAGTTCATCTTTAATACAAAAAATCAAATTCTAATATTTCATTTTGTTAATGTATTATTATCTCTTAAATATTTCATTATATGCATCAATCCCTTATTATAAGTGGTATTATGGTTTGCTGTTGGTGAATTCTCAGTAGGTTGATACAAAATCGCACAGTCAAAGTACCGATTGGAGGGGTTGTAGGCAGTGTGTCAATCATTTCCTTATTTATGAATCTTCACGTGGTACTTTATTGTGATATGCATATAGTTTTCATATTGTATTAATCATCAACTATTTTTTGTAGGTACTAAAGGTATCTCATCTTCTAGGCAACGAGGTAGTGGGAGTGCAAAAATGTGGAGTGGATGGGGCAAGGGTATAAAGATAATTGAATGGAATGAAAATTGTCAACCAATTGGTGATGATGCACCAAAGTTGGAAACTCAATTGGATTATTTTGTACGACAAGGCAACTTGTTTCCAGGTTGGGATAAAATGGAGTCGCACCTTCTCCAACAGTTTTGGAATATGTGCAAGTAAAATTTTTTGAACTTATTTACTAGTGTTGAGTACATTAAATTATAAGTATTCTAATTATTTTTGTTGCTAATTGTTCTTAGTAAAATACAAATCCTCCAGATGGTTTGGGTTGCAGTGGAAGCGCTTCAAGGCACATAAAGGAGAACTATTACAAGAAATTCGAGATAGATGAGGAGCGAATAGATAATGACCCCCACCCCCAAAGCCGACAGTAATCAATGCAAAATTTGGTGGAGCATTGGAGCACAGAAAAATCAAACGTATAAGTTTGTGGTGATTCTTAATTTTGAAGTCTTGTCCAATATTCAACATTCGTTATTATCTTTTGTTTTCTAACATCTTATAAATTCTCTTGCAAGTTGCAGCAAGTGTCCGATCAAAACTCTCAAAATCGAGCAAATATCTGTTGCTACCCTAAGATAGCGAAAAAGTCATTTCCCCAAGTGATAGGTCAGCCTACATCATTTAAATTTGTGTTTTTATGTACATGTTTAGTTCAGATTGAAATAGTTTTGTGTTTTACTTTTTTCCACATGAAAATTTATTAGATGAAGGTGCAAGGTTTGTCAACAGGCAAACTTACTGTTTGGAGGTATACAAGAAAGATAAAGGAATCTTATAGTTTAGCCATGGTCATCCGAAAAAGAGGTATGCACATGGTCAGCCAAGTGATAGGTCAGCCTAAATCATTTAAATCTGTGTTTTTATGTACATGTTTAGTTCAGATTGATATAGTTTTGTGTTTTACTTTTTTTCACATGAAAATTTATGAGATGAAGGTGCAAGGTTTGTCAACAGACAAACTTACTGTTTGGAGGTATACAAGAAAGATAAAGGAATCTTATAGTTTAGCCATGGTCAGCCGAAAAAGAGGTATGCACATGTTCAATATTTCTTCCACGTACTATATACAATTGAATGTTAAGAAATGTTGTTTAAACAACATATATATGGGTTTTGTATTTAGTTTATTTGTGTAATTTGTTCTCAATCTGTAGGGGGCGATGAAAAGGATGTTGGAAGAGTTACTTGAAGATGAGAAAAATGATTTGGAATTGAGGAATTAACTATTCGAAGACCGCACCTTAAACATCAAGTACATTGCCATCATCTCAGCATTATGAGGAGGAGATCGTTGAGTTACTTTAGGAGGCCTATGAGCGTGAAATTATCAATCAATCAAGAAGAGATTGATCAAGTTCATGCTAAGGTTTGTGCCGAGGCATGAAAAAATTAACTAGACTAAAGAGTTTTAATCAATTTGATTCGGGAAGCAAGCATTCCCTTACCGGATACTCTCGGCACGTCCGACCAGTTATTGTTCACGTAATTAAGGCAACCACTTTACTTCCATAATCTTATAGAATTTTACATGAATCTTCTCATGTCATCGACCCAAGTAACATTTCTTATCACTAACTGTTAGGCACATGGTGCATGTGCAATGCATGTTAAAAAATTGAATTTAAATACGCTAAAAGAACACTATTAATAAACTTAATATAAGCAAAAAAAATACACAAAGTCCATGTGGAGCTGTAATTTGAAGATGCATTCATATGTTTCAATATCTTTGTTGTTGTTAGCGACTCATCACTCTTTAAGTTGGGTGGTGTTTTGAGGCTGTAATGGGGCTATGTGGCATGTTATTGGGCATTAACGAGGCTATTATAGGGCTATTTTTTTAGGTGCATGTTATTGGGCTGTTTTTTTTGTGCTATTATAG
Organism: Sambucus nigra; assembly: GCA_949130495.1. NCBI lineage: Eukaryota > Viridiplantae > Streptophyta > Magnoliopsida > Dipsacales > Adoxaceae > Sambucus > Sambucus nigra. The sequence continues at coordinate 541,004,845 of OX422219.1, read as the reverse complement.
GCTATTTTATGAGGAATTCTGGAGCTGTTTGGGGGATATTTTTGATGCCGTAACAAGTCTCTTATAGAGCAGTTTTAGTGCTGTTTTTGGGATATTTTTAGGGCTGTATTGAGAGCATTGTAGGATAATTATTTGATAATTGCAAGGTTTATTACTTGGATCAAACTTTTAGGTTTTGTTAATGTGAATGTTATTTTTAAAAGTAAGTTATTTTCAATTCTTCAAAGCGAATAATTATCTTGTTTTCGTTTATTTCATGTCTCAATTGTGTCTAGGTATTGTTTTTTTTCTTCCTTCATATATTTAGGTATATTAATAGTGCAAAAAGAAATGCAAGTGCGCATCCTTTGAAGATGGACAAGTACTGCGATGTTAAGAAGTGGCTGTTTGGAGATCCGACACTTTTTATCACATGTATATATTTTTTTTGAAGTTTTTGTTATTATAGACGGTATTATGTGTGGACATCGTATAAGACTTGTTTGTGTTGGATTGATTTGTCTTTATGGACATCATTTAAGATTTGAAGAATTTGTTTGTGTGGAGACCATTTCAAAATTTAACGTTATGTAATAGTTAGTTTTTTTTTAAATGTTAGTACTTGTGCATACGTGTATTCTATTTGAGCTATATGACTAGAATAGCTTGTGTATATCCCTAATGATCCGGTCTACAGATTTATGCAAAATCCTATAATTCCGTCCATAATAGATTTTTTTAAGAATCTTCTTGTGGTCCCTATAATCGGTTACATCCGTAGCCTTTTTGCGCCGAACTTTTAGGCACGGGTTCAACCGTCCCTAATAAAATTATTTGGTATGGGCATCTAAGCATTCCTGAACTTATGTGTACATATATGCCTTCAGGGACGACTTTACTATACCGTCCCATTAGATCTTTTAGAATGGTTATTTGGGATGAATCCCAAATGCCACATTCCCTAACTGTCCCTAAAACTCTTTGCTGTCCTTAAAAATAAATATATTTGCAGCGTTTTAGTGCGAGATTGAGGTTCGAAGATAATGTCGCATTTTTTAGATTCTTCAACCAACCAGTTGGCTGTAGGTCGTGAAATGAATATCATATTTATCTTCTCATTTTTTTTTTGTAGATCATGCCTAATGTTTTACATATATAAATCATATACGAGTTTGCTTATAGATACTAGAAATGCAGATTGAGTTCGCACTTTGTTTTCTGACATGTTTATACTTGCTAATAACTGGAGCAAGTTTCTTTATGGTGGATAATATAGCTTTTTTTTTATGGTTGTAAATAGATAATGAGATTTGCTTATTAGGTGTTTAACAAAAGGCTAGGTTGATGATGATTGTTTATTTTTATATTTATATTTTTTTTACCTTTAGTCCAACCTTTAACAAAAAATTGTAGCCCACAATAGTGACGTTAAATTTCAAAAGTCATTGTTTTACAAGTGACAGTGCTACGTCATCTCCCACAGACATAATTTTCTGGCGACCTCATTTAAGAGAGCGTTAGAAAATTTTAGAAAAATGTGATGTCACATATGGTCACAAACACTTGAGGACTAATATGTCAGTTGTTCGTTCAAGTGTCGCACCTAAAGTAACTCTATTGATTTGCTCATAATGTCACTATTGGGGCTTTTTGTTAGTGTTAAGATAAGGTGGATTTAAAATTTAATGAAATAATTTTCTATAAACTAAACATTGTATAACCCTATTTTATATCAGTTAACTCAACATTAGTGAATTATATCGATTTTTTCTAACTTCACGTAACATTGCACGATTATAATTGCTACTTATTAAGCAACAACTTTTATCGTTTTTTTTTCTATTAATATATTTTTTTCAATAGTGTTAATTTTTTTAGTTTCACAAAAAATGTGTGACTCAACAATTAACATGACATTGAACCAATAATTCATGAGGAAAATATAGATTAACTAAGCAGTGGCTATAGGTAGCATTAGGGGTGGCTACAATACGTTTTTTTTACCATACCGTGCATTCTTGATAAAAAAAACGAACTTGGTTTACTATTTTTCATTTCTAGAAACCAAAATTACGAAAACTTTGTAATTGTTTTTACTTTATACATTTAGAAAACCGATTTGTCGAAAAAATTTACCAAATTAAAATATCGAAACTACTGTCCAAAAAACCAATTTAATATGCCAAAAATACCAATTTATATTATATAATGTATGGACTCATTTATGACAAAGCTTACTATTAAAATTGATCTTAACCGTGAATTTTCTCTGGCATATAAAACTCGAAGTTAACTTCTCTTCCGTTTCGATAAGTGGGCAGTATTTTTCATTCTCACAAAGTATATGTAGTAGATTTTAAAATTAAGAATACATGTTTATTAATTTGTTATATCTCCGGTATGAGATCTTTCAGCTCTTACGTGAGGAATCCAGGTTCACCCCCAGGTTATATGATACTCTATGTGTATGGTGTAAAATATGCAGATTGTGTGTAAGTTTAGTAATGTGAAAGAAACTCATTGCATAGACGGGATAGGGAGGAGGAAACGAAAAAGAAGAGAAAATGTAATGTTGGAACCCGCGAGTGTGATTGTCCATGTCCCTATGGAAGATGGTTGGTCAGGTGTAAAAGTTATGTGTGGGTTACATAATCACGAGGTATTCGATTCTTTAGTTGGTCACCCATATGCTAGATGGTTAAACGTTGAAGAATGGAATGTGATAAGGGTGATGGTTTCTATTAACATTCGTTCGAAGGAGGTGCTACACACATTGAAACAAAGGAATCCTTACACTTGCTCCTCAGTAAGAATCATGTATAATGCGAAACAGAAGATGAAAGTAGGGGAGCATGCCGAGAAGAATGCAATGCAACAACTCATGCATTTTCTTTCCGAAAAACATTATGTACATTGGCATCGGCGTCGTGAGAAAAATGGCACCGTTGAAGACATTTTTTTCACATTCGATCTCCGTATTACTTGCCAAGTGCTTCCCTTCTATTCTTTTGATTGACTGCACTTACAAAATAAATAGATACATCATGCCTTTGTTCATTACGAATGGGGTTACCTCTACTGGTCAATCATTATGTATTGCATTTTCATTTTTTAAGTGTGATAAGGAGGACAATTTTCAATTGGCGTTGAAACATTTGAGATCTCTCTATGAGCCAAAAAACTTTGCCCAGGGTCATCGTGTTCGATAGAAAAATGTCATGAATGAATGCTGTGAGACAAATATTTTCAAAGGTGGAGCTTCTATTATGTTTATTACATATACTGAAGGATATTGAAGTGGCTTGTTTGAATGTTGGATTAAAATATCCGGATAAAAAGTCCTTTATGTCTGGATGGATTGGTGTGGTTGAGTCCGAAACTCATGCGAAATATGACAGAGCATGGTTATGCTTTCTTTCAACTTGGAAACAACAGTGTCCTCATATGATTTCAGACCTTAAAAACACTTGGTTATCGTACAATTTTATGTATGCCCATCCATGGACGAAGAAGATTCATTATCGCTAGAACCACACCACTAACACGGCCGAGGGAACCCATGCACAATTGAAAAAGTATTTTCTTAGTTCTAAGGGGACATTTTCCATGGTATGAAAAAGGATGGATGCACTACTTGAATTTCAAGAGACTCAAATTAGATTGGAATTCAGAAAGTCTTTGCAATCAATGAAGCTCATGCACAACGAACCATTTCTACGAGAGATATTTGGACGAGCCTCCCACCTTGCCCTTGATTTGATTATAGGGGAGATAGGTTATATGAGGATGGTTATATTCGAATTTGTGGGTAACACTTAATTAACGGATATTGCATGTAGGAACAAAATTCATACAATCTGTGGCCTTCTGTGCACTTGTGAATTGACCCGATGAGATTAGACGGGTGACACCATTCCAATGGGCGTTAGACGATCCTTGGAAGAAGTTTTCTATAGTCCCCGATGTCCCAATGTATCGTGATATTGATTATACACCCAAGATGATTTCACTAAAGAAGAGGTGGAATGAAGCAAGGGAAGCCGAACGAAAAATGATGCAAGCAAAACTAGTGGAGATTGCTTAATTATCTTGCACAACGCTGATGGAGTCTACTTCAGTTAAGGCCGAGGGGAGACCAAAGGCCTTGAAGAAAAATACATCTACTAAGAAAATCTCGTGTGCGTGGGAAAAGGATGCTCCAAATATGAGTGAACTCCGTGGAAAGAAGTTAGAGGCGAGGCCACCTTATATAGCTAAGAAACTGGATTTGTGGTCCACCTATAAGAAGCTATATATTAAGAATGTACCTAACTTCTTCCAATCTTTTATGGAGGACATATATGAAGTAAGACCGGATGGTAATTATGGCTTCGTTGCCTTAGCACGAGGGGTGGGTATTGGAGAATCTCTTAGTCACTCACATGCTATACGTAGTCAAATGTTGACTATGCTACGTCAAGATAAGGAATTCTATGCTTCTATCATGACATCATATACCATCGATGAGTATGAAAGGAGATTAAACATTTTCAAGCATTTCTTCACGATGGGTTATTGGTTCATAATGCTGGAGTTTAGATATCTGGTGGTGAATGAGATGAAAGTAATGGTAGTGTTAATACTGAAGCTCCAATGCCTAACTTTGGGACGTTTGATGAGGATCCAAAACCCATTTAGGAATATAACAATATTTTTTACTTATTGAACATACCTAATTGTCATTGGGTGACCATGAAGTGCACCCGATTTTATCCCATGCCCTCCATTGCATCAAATTAGAAGTCAAAGGCATCAGTGGATGCACCAATCTAAGAAGATCTTTTTTAAACAACGCCTGCCTATATTTTAAGCAATTTGTCCGAAATATGTAGTTACAAGGGACGAACCGGTTTTGATTGAACCGGATGAACAAGTTGATTTGACTAAATCCTGATTTATTATTAGGCAATTGTAATTTTTTGTAACATTATATGTAAAGCAATTGGATGGTTGGCTATTATATTCTTTTGAATGATTACGACAAAGTTGAAAAGTTATATGTAAAGTAGTTGGATATGAAGTATTGGAAAGTTAAATGTCTCTTTTTATTTAAATGTTGGATAAGAATGTTGAAAAGTTAAAATTAATCATGTTGGATATGGATGTTGAATAATCATGTTTGATGTCAATAATATATATGAGTATTGGATATACTATATATAACACTTTTAATTATGTTGGATATGAATTGTTAACACGGTTAAGGATATACTATATTTAACACTTTTAATTATGTTTGATATGAATATTGGATATACTACATTTAACACTTTTAGCGATCTTCTCTGGCAGTCATAAACTCTCCACTATCATACTTGGTCGTGGGAATCATCGAGTGAATTTGCAAAAATTTTAAAGGGTTTCGTACGATTTTCTCTTGTCATGGTAGACTCCCTACGGTGTTTCTTGGTTGTGGGAGACTCCTCAAGGTCCTACTTGGTCGTGAAAATCATCTAGTGAATTTGCAAAAAATTTAAGGGGTTTCCTACAATTTCCTTTGGCCGCGGTAGACTCCATAGGGTCCTACTTGACCACGGGAGACTCCTCACGGTCCTACTTGGTTGTGGAAATCATCCAGTGAATTTACAAAAAATTTTGAGGGTTTACTACAATCTTCTATGATCGTGGGAGACCGCCCATGAGCCTACTTGATTGTGAAAATCATCCAATGAATTACGAAAAATTCTAAACGGTCTTTTATGGCCGTGGGATACCCCCCACAATCCTTCTTGATTATGGAAATCATCCAGTGAATTTACAAAAAATAAAAGGATTTCCTATGATCTTCTATGACCATGGGAGACCCCCCACGGTCCTAGTTGGTCGTGAAAATCATCCAGTGAATTTACAAAATATTCCAAGGGTTTATTACAGTCTTCTATGGCCGTGGATTTTCACTCCACGGTGGAGGATGGTCATGGGAGAATCCCCAAAGTTGTAGTTGACCGTGTAAATAATCCAGTGAATCTTAAAAAAAAATCATGTGTTTATTACGGTTTTTCATGGTCATGGTCTTGCATTCCACGAGGGAGGATGGCCGTGGGAGACTCCCTAAGGTCCGAGTTGGTCGTGGAAATCATCTAGTGAACTCACAAAAATTTCTAAGAGTTTTCTACTGTATTTCATGACCTTGGGATAGGCAATCATGGTTATGAATGGCCGTGGGAGACTCCCTACAGTCCTCATTGGTTGTATTATTTTTTTTATTTTTTATTTTTTTCATGTTTAATCATCACAGAGATCATTGGTCGTATTAATCATCCAGTAAATTTGATGGAATTTCCAAGGGTCTTAATTGGTCATAAAACATACATAACATCTAGGATTAATGTTCACTAATAAAATATACATAATGATCAAGATAAATATTTAGTAATAAAACATTTAGGATAGATATTTAGTAATAAAACATACATAATAGTTAGTATAAATGTTTAAATAAATGTTTTGACAGACAAACACATTTTTTTACAACCAACCAGCCACAATGTTTACGATAACAAACCAACCACGATGCTATTAAAGATACAAAAGAAACAACTAACCAACTACACAATGTTTAATAATTAAAGATACAAACAACTAACATGGGTTATTTTATTTCTTCCTTTATTGTCTCTTTTTTGCCGAGCTTTTACTTAAAGTTATAGGGGTATATCTCTTGTTAGGGTCGAACCGATGTTTCGTTCGTTGCTTCGGGTCCGATTTATCACTCTCCTTCCGCTTTCCTTTTCTAGCACGGTCGCCTTTAGCCTCTAAGAAGGCATCACATGCTGCCCAAGAAGCATCAAAGAGCTTTTGGTAATTTTCAGCAGAGGGATTGTCCCTTGGATATATATTTAAGCACCTCTTCCAAGAGACGAATTTCTACATTAACACCTGACTCCTATCAATGTTTCCACAATGAATGTAATTAATGCTACGAATACATGTCACCAAACCTTAAATAGAGAAATTAAATTGGATATTGTAATTCAACGGTATGGGTAAATTGTGAGAACAATATCCACGACCACTAAAAAACGTGGAATGCTGCAAACCACAGTCAACGTAGGCCATTGGTTTTGAACATTGGACGGTCTACTATAACCGTGAGAGTGGCATACACGACCTGGTTGGCCACGAATAGTCACCTTCTCTGGTGATGGGAGACCGTGGAATCCAAGGCATATATTTTTTTACATTTAGGGTTTAGTTTCAACAGAAAATAAGGTGAGATTAAACATAAATTAGTTTTTTATTAATTTATTTTTTATTACTAATTAGGAGTTCGAATGGGTTTTATGCAGGTATAGATTAGGCATGAACATAAATGCATAAGTGGAGAGATTTGGAATACATGCCAGGTTATGTTTGTGAGATATGAATAAGGATCTGGGTTTGAGTAAGTAGAGAGACAAAAGGGAGCAGAAAGAAAAGAGTAAAGAGAGAAAGGAGGGAAAAATGAGTTGATTTTCAATTTCGATTTATATAACGGGGTTTCAAATTGTGGTGTTGGGTTTTGTGGTTTTAGGGAGAAATAAAGTTTATTTTTGTGGTGTTTTGGAGTTAGTGGTGATTTTTAGAATATTTGGGGTGGGAATATAAACACCCAAGTTTATAATGTTTACACTCTTAAGGGAGTCATCGGATCAGGTTCGGGAATCAATTTTAGAAGATAAAAAGGAATTTTTGGAAAATGGATGGACTGGGCTGACCCTATTGTAACACCTCGTATTTCTGAGTGATTAGAATTTAATTAATTCAGTTATTTTTAAATTAACGTATGCCATAATTTAATTGAATTAAATATTATGTATTTACTTGAATTAAATTACACGCATTTTTAATTCTCAAACAAAATCTTAAATCCCTTAAAATGCCCCCAAAAAGTGGAACCGTGTTGCTTTCGGCAATATTAAGAGTTAGGTTGCTGCTGTCAGATCTCAACTTGACCAAATTCAAGCGCAACTTGAAGAAATTGCCTCCCCTCATCTGATTAATCTTGAACATGTCTCTCATGTGGAATATATGGATGCTCTTAAACTTGAGGAAGCTTAGAATCATATGGATTGCTCATGGTCGTAGAAACTCCTCTTCCTTCCAAAATCTATGGCTGCAATATTGTCACTAGCGGAACTACTCAGCTCAGAGATGGCTCCACTGTTTACACTGATCCTCACTCCATACAAGATCCTGATCTGCAATATTTTTGTGATATTTACAACTCCCCTGCTCTTATTGTAGATAATGATCTCATTGCTTCCACCATTCCATGTCTAATTTCTGAGGAGGACAATTTCTTTCTCAAAAGATCCCTCCTCATGATGAGATCAAAGTTGATGTTTTCTCTCTTATTGTCTAATTTCTGATATTTTCTACCAGTCATGTTAGGACATTATTAAATCTGATGCTATCCTTGCTACCAGGTACTTTTTTATCCATAACTAGATCATATCTGGATACAACTCTAGCTTTATTGCTCTTCTGCCAAAAATATCTTGAGCTGACTCTCTTTGTTACTTCAAACCAATTAATCTATCGAATGTTGATTTCAAAATCATTCCTAGTATTATTTCTGACAGGCTCAGTTCTTTTGCTCATAAGTTCATCTCTCCCCAGTAATATGGTTTTGCAAAAGGTGCAAAAATCTTCAATACCATTGACCTTACTTCTGAATGTTTCAACTTACTTGATTATAAATGCATGAGTTGGAGAATTGGCATTAAGTTTGACATCACCAACAATTTTAACACCATGCATTGGAAGTCTATTCTCAACACCCTCACTGCTTTTGGTTTCTGATCCATCTACATTAGTTGGATTAAAACTTTTGGTTTTCCATGCTCCTGGGGGATTTTTTTCTCCCTCTGATCATATGACTTTACTATCTATTGCAGAGGTAACAACACTTCTCTTGTGATTCTCATGAAGCTTTTTGATAATTATGGTGATATTTTTTGTCAGGTCATTAACAAGCAGAATGTATAATGCTTTTGGGTAAAAATTCCCTTCTTTGGCAGCATGAAATCAATTCAACTACTTTCAGAGGTAGACCCAAGACTTCCAATCTTCAATTCGCTGCTGATAAAGTAAAGGCCAAGATTGAGGGTTGGAAAGGCAATAATCTTTCTGTTGTTGGCCAAACTGAGCTTATTCAGTCTGTGATCTAACATCTCCTGCTCTACAGTTTTATGCTATACAAATGGCCTAGGGGTCTTCATAAGCAGGTTCGAGCTTGGATAATGAACTCTTTGTGGTCTGGCAGCACCCAGAAACACCCTCCCTCACTGTGGCTTTACAAACTACCTGCTCTCCTAAATCTGATGGTGGTTTGGATATCAGAAACATAATTTCCCTCAATAGACCTGCTAATCCCAAACACACCTTTGAACATCCTCTCCCAAGACAAACACTTGAGCAACTTTCTCAAAGAAAGGCTCAAGGTTGACACTCGGTTGTGCATATAATATATCCTCTGTTTGGCATGGTTTCAAGGATTCTTTTGCCATAATTAATCTTCACTCTACTTGAGTTGTTGGCACTGATTTGAGCCACCTAAACTCCAAACTTCATCCCCTCATTGAAAACCAAAGTTGGTACATTCATCCAACCATCCATGACATTCTCCCCAAATTATCCCCTGCATTCTAGACACACCTATGCCTTTAATGCCTGCTATAGACACAACAGTTTGGCCATATTTCAGCGCTGGTACCTCACCTTTAAATGTTTCATTAACTTCTATCAAGTTGTTTAAAAGTTTATTATTTTTTATTCTTCTTTAGGTTTTTATGGTTGTAAATAGAATGTATGTAGTTGTCAACTATGGTACACTCTCTGTGTCTCTGTCTGTTGTGTGATCAAGTCTCCCCATGTATGCATATATAGTGTTTGAGAGTCTACATGAGTGTGTATTTGAATGTTTGGATTTTTTTTAAGTATTCATATATGGCATACGAAACAAATCTGATCCATAAAATTTCTTTCATCAGTTGATTTTTTTGTAAATTCAAATTAATTGAGCATCTCATACTATTTTTTTTACATTTTTTCTTCCTAAAGGACTAGGGTGAATGGTAGAGATACTATATGCTTTGGTTTGGAAAATTTAGTAACACAATTACACACTAACACTTGGATATGCTAATTTTGATTAGTTTGCCACTAATTTTAGGTTTTACTGCAAAATATATGCAACTATATATATATGCAATAAGGCTCTCCAACATACCCAACTGAACATACCTATCAACATACCTCATTAAAAGACCCGGGTTATAAGCCAACTGGATCAGGTTTATTAATAAAAACGGGTAGACATATATACTGAAAATATAACATGTTTTACCAGTGGAAAAAACTCCCACTCGCTATGATCTTGGAAACCCAACCCACATGTTTTATTAGTGACAAAACCTCCCGCCTAATCCAGCGATTCATCTTGCTCAGTAAAGCGTAATTCCTCCATCTCTGACGGACAATTCCATTTCTAGTTTAACAAGGTATGTAGTTGCGATTGTGTTCATTTTTTTTGTCCGAGACCTACTAATGATATCTATTTACGATATAAATAAATTCCATAAATCAGATCGAACAATACTTGCTAAAATTAAACGAGAATGACAATCGATTTCGTAGATGATCATAAAATTTCTCCTCACAATCATCAAATATCTATTTGTGATCCAAACAGTAGTCATTTCAAGTTTTTTTGTGGATTTTCCACATAAATTAGAAACACCTATTGTTCTTTGGTATAAAATGGATACAACATGTTGTGGCAATAAGTAATACATGTTATGCTTTTGTGTTTATTCATATGTAGATTTCTGTTAAATACAATTAAGTTAAAATTTTAATGTCTATTGCATTTTTGTTTAAAACACAGGTGAGGAACAATGTATGAGTGTTTAATCATTTCATAATAATTTGATTGATGATCAAATTTTAACTTTAAAAAGTATACTCTGACTCATGAATGTCTTAAGGAATTAGGTCCGCGCCAGCGACACTTTTGTGATTTTTTTTTGCCTACTTTTCCTACTGTAAACTAACACTAAAATCGTTTCCGTGTTCTGTTTTAAGCTACTGTTTTAAATTTAATAGGGCTGATCATCTATTCTGCTTTTTCAGGATGGGTTGGATAAGTGATGAAATAGATGGGCCAACGGCAAATCATGTTGGAACGACAAGTAGTTGGGATTGGGATAGTTTGGAAATGGAGGTTGTGAATTGTGGCAATATGGATTTGGTTGTGAATGAAAGTGGTAAATTTGAAGAAAATGTTATAGAATCTAGTGTTGTCTATACACCACAAGTAGCACTGGAGAAGATACCATGTAAGGGTTAAGAATTTCAATGTCTTTAAGACGTTAAAGATTTTTACAATGCATACGCAAAGGAGTATGTTTTAGTGTACGAAATTGGAATGCCAAGAAGAACAAGGATAACGACGAGATTGTAAGAAAAGAGAATGTCTGCTTTAGACAAGGGAGTGGTCAATGCGTGGATGATGTTGATGTGAAAAGTCATCTAGGATCTGTGAAAGATGTGCTTTAGACAAGGGAGTGGTCAATGTAGTTGCAAAGTCATACTCCGGCTCGTATGTGGTTACCATTTTTGTTGAGGGCCATAGTCACCCTTTGGCAACACCGCGAAAAACACAATTTTGGGCATTTCATCACATAGTTCGAAATCTAGGGGATACCTTGTAGGCACGTGCTTGATTACTTGCACAAGATCCATAACTTTGACAAGTTTTCGATTCAGTACATAATGAAAAAATGGACTACATTAGCAAAATCTGGTATGGTAAGTGATGGTATGGGTGTGGTGATACACGATGACAAATCATATCACATTAAGAGTACTCAATTAATTCAATCTTCTTTGGATTTAGTTGAGAAAACCCTCATTAGTGAATAAGCTACTAAAGTTTACAACGATCATATGGATAGTGCAAGGAGAATAATTGATGAGATGATTGGTTTTAGTGACGAGAACTCTAATCAAATGTGTGGAACAAGTCAACTAGCTTTGGGGAGAATGAGTCACCGTCTCTAGTGATGGGAGACCGTGGAATCCAACGCATATATTTTTTTACGTTTAGGGTTCATTTTCAACAGAAAATAAGGTGACATTAAACATAAATTAGTTTTTTATTATTAATTAGGAGTTTGAATGGGTTTTATGCAGGAATAGATTAGGCATGAACATAAATGCACAAGTGGAGAGATTTGGAATACATATCAGGTTATATTTGTGAGATATGAATAAGGATCTGGATTTGAGTAAGTAGAGAGACAAAAGGGAGCAAAAAGAAAAGAGTAAAGAGAGAAAGGAGGGAAAAATGAGTTGATTTTGAATTTCGATTTATATAATGGGGTTTCAAATTGTGGAGTTGGATTTTTGTGGTTTTAGGGAGAAATAAAGTTTATTTTTGTGGTGTTTTGGAGTTAGTGGTGGTTTTTAGAATATTTGGGGTGGGAATATAAACACCCAAGTTTATAATGTTTACAATCTTAAGGGAGTCATCGGATCAGGTTCGGGAATCAATTTTATAAGATAAAAAGGAATTTTTGGAAAACGGATGGACCAGGTTGACCCTGTTGTAACACCTCGTATTTCTGAATGATTAGAATTTAATTAATTCAGTTATTTTTAAATTACACGTATGCCATAATTTAATTGAATTAAATATTATGTGTTTATTAAAATATTAATCGGGAGAGATAATGATTAATATTTATGGAACAAATTTACTAAGTGAGTAGTAAATAACCGATGACAATTATTTTACGTCGTAGCGAGTGATATCGACGTGATAGTGTTATATCTCAATCGGGAGTCACGTTAGACTATATTGAGGCCGATATAGGAAATTTATGTCGTTCGCCCGCTTGTTGATTAGAGGTGGGGGACAACAAGTTGTTAGGGTGATAGATGATTCAGGATACTACTGCCAAGATTGAGCTGATTCAGGGACGCACCGTATAGCTCAAGACAGGCAGAAGAGTTACACCGGTGCAGACATGTGGAACATAAAGTTGGAGATTAGTGACCAAGTTTTGGTACGGATGTCTCCTATGAAGGAAGTCATGTGGTTCAGCAAGAAGGGGAAACTAGCACCGCGGTATGAGATTGTTCAATTGGCCAAGTGCCATCGAATTTTTTGATAACATTGAGATGTGCACCCCCCAAAGTCCAAAAGTACATATTCATGGCCTGAGTTGGGATGGCAACTGGGTGAGTTTTGGCGAGGACCCGATCCACCCTCGCTCCCAATGGGGGGAATTTGGGATAAATAAATAGGGAGGGTCCGGGGTCAGATTTAAAATAAAGAAAATCACTGGGTTAGTGTTGGGGTCGGGTTTAGTATATGAAAACCCGAATCATCCCCGTTTAGGTATATTATTACAAATCTACTCTCATTTCTCTATCTGTTATACCAGTCTCACACTCATTTCTCTCTCTCTCATCACCCTATCGTCGCTCTCTGACAACTGTCACCACATCTCCCATTGCTCTGACCTCCGAAAAATGTAAGTTCTTACATTTTTTTTCTTATTTTTCTTGTTCGATGTAAGATCTGACCTCAAGCAAATGTGAGAAAATGATTTTTTTTATTTATTTATAAAACTATTGATGGTGGGTTTATAGAATTGATTTCTTCTTATAACTGATAAAAAATTTGCAAAACGCATCTCAAAATAATAAAACATGTGATTTTGTGCAGGGTCGGTCCTAAGATTGGGAGTGCCCTGTGCGAAAATTAATTTAGGACGCTTCTAAAAAATTGTTTTGCAAAGATATTAAATACCTTAAAATGGTCCCCTAAAAAATTAAATTTATTTTTAGGGCCCCATTTTAGTTGGGTGAGATTTTTGGGTAGTTGAATAATTTTTTATACAAATTGTTTTTGGATAGTTAAAAAAATTGTCCCCTAAAAAATTAAACTTATTTTAAAAATTGACATTTTTAATATAGATAAAATATTTTCGGACCCCTATCATATACATACATAGGTGCATACTCTAAAATGGCCCCTATGCCATTGCCCATTTGGCACATGATCAGGGCCGACCATGATTTTGTGAGAAAATTCTAAATAAAATTTATATCTTTAATAATTAATGGTTCATTGAAGAAGTTCCTTGGGATATTTTTATTTGATGCTCAGTCCAAGTCATTGTTTTGTTAAAAGAGATCACATTGCCATTAGGATTAGATCTGTTGATGATGGGTTTTTTTATAAAACAAGTCCGTTTGAAAAATTATATAAAATAAGATAAAAAAATATCGTAAAAATATTTTGGACGGGTTTGGGGCGGATTCGGGGCCCCTGCAGGTTTTTTAAACGGGGTGAGGATGGGGGGATGTGGGTGGGGAAAACGTGGGTGGGGTAAATGGGATTGGGGTTGGATTTGACCAAACCCGCACCAAATTCATCCCATTGACATCCCTAAGCCTGAGTGATTGACATGGTATGGTGAGGTGAGGCTAGTGGCCCTTGATACGTTACTGATTAAAAAAATGGCTATGATGCTTGTGTTAATGGTTATGGTCTACTGTTAGTGTAGTGATTTTAAATAGACCCACTCTCTAAACCCACTTATGTGGCACTAGATCTGAAAAAATGAGGCATGACACGATAACACAATACGAATCGACACGAAGTTATAAGTTAATGGGTGGACACTAAATATATTCGGTCATATCAGTGCTAACCCGATAAGATACGATAGTTAATGGGTCGGGTTATGGTTGACCTCCTTCACCCAAAATTACATGATAAGACCCGTTAAGATCTATTAATTTAAGTAAATAAAATAAATTATTGAGACTTATAAAGAGTTTATATAAGTTAATGTTACTTTATTCTTAATGAATTTTACTATTTGAGAGAGTTAGTAATGTCAATGAATTAATGGATCTAATTCTATTTAAAAATGAACTACTATGTCAACTTGTATAAGATTCAAAAAATTCATTATCTTAATGGGTAATAACGGGTGAACACGACATGACGCGACACGTTAAGATAGCGGGTCGGATTTGATTATGTTTTTTTTATAAAATTAAAGTCACCCGTTTAGACACGAACCCGATAAAATCTGAATACGATAAAAACAAATATGAACACGACTCAACACGACCCGTTCCTAAGTCTACATGGCACAATCCGGGTAGGTTAGATAAAAAGAAACAAATGTTCAAATAACCTCCCAAATTTGCATCTCACAAATCCCTTTGTATATTCTTGATGTCGCATCTCACCTCACACTAACCAAACGGCTACCTCTTTTCCAAGCCAAATCTCTACTCCAGCAGCTTATACCTGCTCCATTAGTAACTTTCTATTTCTCTTTCTTTTAAAGAAATATATAATAAGATTTATATATATAAGAAAGAGACCTATTAAGATTATTTATATATATAAATCTTCTTATATATTTCTTCAGTAAATAATCAAACATGTTAAGACTATTAAATTAGGTAAACTTGTTATTATTAATTTTTTTCTTTTCCATTTGCAATGAAAAACAGTGGGTTATATTTATTATTTGATGGGTTTGATTAAGCTTGTAATTAATTTACTATTTGATGGGTTTCGTTAGATTGATTAATATTTTGCTGGTGTTGGATATATTTACCCCCATTCTTCATTGTTTATTACACTCTGTTATTAATCGTTTTTTCCCATTTGCAATGAAAAAAACTGGCTAATTTTTCCAAATCGATGGGTTTGAATAAATGTGTAATTAAGCTACTATTTGAGGGGTTTGGTTAAATTGATTAAGATTTTCTTAGTGTTGGCTATATTTACCCATATTCTTCATTTTTATTATACTCTGTTTGTAATTTTTTTTACATTAGAATGTATTTCAAATGAATATTTTTTTTAACTGCTCATATTCTTACAGAAATGGAAAAAATTAATTTTGAAGGATCCTCAAGTACTGGAAAGGATGAATACGACGGTGAGGATGATGTAGAGGAGGTGGACATAGATCAAAATGAAGCTGTTAAAGATGAGGAAATAAGAGATCTCGAAATAGGGATGGAATTTGATATTGTTGAAGACGTATATGCATACTATAAGGAATATGCCAATGCAAAGAGTTTCCTATGAAAAAAGATTTTCGGGAAAAGATGATGATGGGGAGCTTAATCTTATAGTGCTTGCATGCTCTCATTGTGGAAAGCCAGAAAGAAAATACACCAATGCATTCAAAAGGCGCCCACTTGTGAAAACTAATTGTAAGGCTACACTTCAAATTATTACTTGTCCCAATGGAAGGCGGCGATTATCTACGGTATTTCTTGAACATAATCATTTAGTGAGCAACTAAAAATCAAGATTCTATAGGAATAATCGGGCATGAGACCTTATGTTAAAAGGAGACTTAGATTGAATGACTGTACCACTACAAAATTCAAAATCAAGGTGTTCCAAAAGGAGCTGATTAGGAAGCTTGCGACATGGATAAAAGAGGAAGGTGGTGGTGTTGTGTATAACATATCCAAAGATGCGATTGGAAAGACAAAGCATCCTGCCTTTTTTCAGTTTGGTTTAAGGATGAGGGTTGTGATATAAAGTGTAGTTTTCGATTATTTGAGTTTAGAGGAATATTATGCAGGCATTCTATCAAAGTCTTGATTAACTGAAATGTTCAAACGACCCTTGAGAAGTATATTCTCCATCGCTGGAAGAAAGACATGAAGAGGTGTCATACAAAGATTAAAATTATATCCTGACTAGAAATTTCTCCCCGAGAATGAGCGTTTTATAGGGTGTGTGATGTACTTTATCTAGCAGCACACTTAGCAACCGACAGCGAAAATCACATAAAATTGGTGATGCGTTTGACTAAGTGATTAGTTAATGAACTAATGAAAGGAGTGGATGTAGTGAGATATGTCTTGCGGGTGTATTTGATTAAACATAATCACCTAATGGCAATCTTAACTCCACCACGAAAGAAAATTATAATATTTGTTGTCCATTTGCGGTCCGTAGTAAGGGTCGTCCACCTTTCAAGCGATAACAATCAAATATAAAGAAAGTTGTTAGAAAGAAAAAAAGATAAGACCAACAAGAAGAAGATGAAAGCTAAGGAGTAAATTGAAAAAGTTGATAGTATAAATGTATAACTATTTAATTATTTGAAAATTTGCAATGTTTTTCAAATGATTTGGATTTTTTTTTTGAAATGTCATCAATGATTTTTTTTGTAGGGTTCTGAAGTTGTGGGGCAAGTGGGGAATGCTAATGATTTTGGAGGCATGCAATCATCTCAATAAAAAAATGTTGTCCAAGTATATAATCTACTGCCTTAATTATTAAAAGAAATGTAATTGTTGTTTTTCATATTCTAATTCTTCTGTTTTAGGCCATCGTAAATTAACAGGATTCCATCATGTCTGAATCACAAATGCATTCTAATGAGGACATTCAATCTATTTTGGAGTGGTTCATATGGTCCGAGCACATTCAATGGGAATATTCCGAAAAACCAATGAAAATATTTTTGTGGCGTTAAATTTTGGACAACCTCGATTAAAATGTTTTTTTTATGAAACTCTGGTTATGATATTTATTAGTGGATGTAACTATGATTATGATGTATTTTGAGGATGAAACTCTGATTATGATGTCTTTTTTTTGGGTGGGGGGCGGGGGAGATGAAACTGTGATTATGATGTATTTTTTGGGGGATAAAACTGTGATTATGAAGTCTTTTTTTGAATGAAAACTGTGATTTGTGATAATTCATTTTTGAATCCCAAGCAAGTATAAATTGGATCCCTCTATTTCAATTTGACTTATGATAATCCATTTTTGAATCCAAAGCAGGTATAAAAGTTGGGTATTATACCTCTGTTTCAATGCAAATGTTAAACCCAAACATGTATAAATGGGAGGTTATATTTTATGTTGGTCAACTGTGAACCCAAGCAGGTATAAATTGGAGGTATAAACCAAGAAGTTATAACCCATTTTTCAACCTTTACAGCTTAAGGCTTTAAGGTTTCAATGCTAATATTCAACCCAAGTAGGTATAAATTAGAGATTATTTTAACATTTGTTTTTTCCCCCTCTTTTGTACATGGACTGTGCCTGGGTTTATTTAGTGGGTTTTTGTATCATTACTCTTTGTTCATATTATTGCTTTTTTACCCAAAGTTTATCAATATTGATGTGTTATCCTCTTGTCATATTGTTAACTTCCTCATAGGCGAAAGTGGCTGGTCGAGGGAGTTTACCCTCAGTGCATTAAATAGACACTGGTGTGGGGTTTGATACCTACCGCCAACAAGCGAGTCCCTGATTTACATTGACCTAGCACCTTGGGATTGGAGAAACACATGTATACTCGAATAAAAATCAACACGACCCGAAAATGACACGATTAACCCGAATTGCCACCCCTCACATCCCATGAATTAGATAGCCGACAATATTAACAAAGCGGCGCTTGCCGGAAAGGTCTCACGACAATAAAAAAATTGTTGATATAGTGGATTAATTGTTCTTTTACAATTGTTGGGAGTTGTTATTTAAAATATTATTTTATTGGAAGATTATTTTATTTACAATTTTGGAGTAGTAGTTGCAAATTAATACATGTGGTGGATATTTTATATTTTTTAGTAATCTTATTAGAAATTAGTTTATATGTTTATGTTGATTGAGGAATTTAGTTTTACTTTTAAGGAATTAGCGGCTTGAATTTTTTGGTTCGTTGCACTTTATGTTTTAAAGTTTTAAATTTACTCAGGTTTCCCTAATATTCTTGCATTGATGATTAGAAGTATTATAATTTCCCTAACTATCCGCCTAAAAGAATCAAATTGTAGTTCTGGAACAAGGGGCGTTACAGGCATCCTTCGCGGCAATGTTGAGCTGCTCGAGTGCCTTCTTTAATAGTCTCTCTACCTTATTTTCTCTTTTATTATGTTGTAGTATGGAGATACTCTTTAATTATTATTGTGTTATTTATTAATACACTTTTTTATATTTCATTTCAGTTTGGATTAACAATTTTGGATATCGTATTAAATTTCGAAATTCAAATTTTAAATATCATATTTAATTCCTTTTTACTTGTTATTGCATTATTTAATGCTAAGGATAATATTTAATTTGTTTGACGCTCCATATTCTTTTTTTATATGCCTGACCAACTCATAACAAAATATGGTATTGTCACAACTCTTAATTTGAGATGCCCCAAAAATTCAAAATAAAAATGCTAATAGTTACCTATTGAAACTAATTTTCTCAGAATAATAAATACTGACACTGCAAAAAAAATAAACCTTCTAAAAACAATTTTATCTTATATTTTATAGCTGTCTAATGAAGTTAAACAAACATTCTAAAAAAATGTTCATTAATACAAGCTAAACAAGGTCAACTCAACAAAGGGTGTAGACATTATATCATCTTAATTTGTATTTACTGTACTAAATCGTAGCTCAGCTTAACTATTCAAGTATAGTTTCAGTAGCTTATTTGTTTATTTTTATTTATTTTTTGATAGGTCACTCGGTTAATGACTAGGATTTTAAAAAAATAAAAATAGTTGGAATTTATAAAATCAGCAAAATGGAAAAAAAGAAAAATAATGGACGACAAAACCGAGTAAAAGGGTAATAAAAATATATTATTCTAGTATCCTTGTATCTTTATTCAAGAGTGATGCTAAGGACACCCCATTTTTTACTATATAATACCATGAGATTTTTTTATTTTTTTTACTAAGCACCACCACTAACACATGGTGTGTGTGTATGTGTGTATATATATATATATATATATATATATATAACACTAAAAATGGACCACCATCATATTTTCTCCCAAAATATTTTATCTTTAAGCTAGCTTTCTCTCAAACCCTACTCAAATCTCACTCAAACCTTGTACCAGAGTTTAAGTTATCATAACTAGGGTTTTCACCATAACTCAATATTGTCATTGTTAACACCATAGAAGATGTTAAAAATAGTGGTGGTCAATCTAACATTGGTGAAAATAGTAAAATTAATCTTTTTAAGGTAATTTATACTCCCAATATACGTTTTTGCAAATTATTTTTAGAGTTTGAAAATTTTAACCCTTGAGTTGTCAGTTACATTCACTCGGTATCGGGCCCCTGAGTATGATGACAATTTTTGAGGTCACCCTACCGAACAAATGACCATTTTCTTTAAAGGAAACTTAGTTCGGCATGATTAGCTTGAACCAACATCGAATCAATCGTTGTACTAATCCCGAGCATGTGCATACATCTCGGTATGTAATTGGCAAATGAGAAGGAATTTTTTTTACCATTTTAATCTTCATTTGGGATCTTTGCCCCGAACTTGGGACACTTTATTGTTATGTTCGCCCCAAGTTACTAAAAAGAAATTCTAGGGTTTAAGTTCGTAAAAAAGCCCAAAGCCCACGTGTCAGATTGATTAACAGTCTATTTGAAGTTTATACATGTTTACGTAGGTGCGTTTAGATACCACACTTGGTTTTAATCGATTTAGAGTTCCTTATGTTTTAGTTTCACACTTCAAACGTTTTATCCAAGTATGTTTTCATTTAGTTGACTAACACCCTAGAATAGTGAATACCAACTCTTAAGGTTTAGATATTTTATCTTGAATAACGTTTGTTGATGATGATTTAAGTTGGTCTTTCTTGCTTTTGAATTTTAGCGATTTAGAAGTTAAGAGATTTAAAGGTAATGAAGTTAAAAGAGAATGAGATAAACTTAGGGTGTCTCTAAGGACACCCCAAATAATACTTTAAAATACCAAAATTTCTTTTTTACGACAAAATACCACTTGATTTTAAAAGTTACTTCCAAATATCACCAAAGGGCTACCACATATTTAAAGTTGTAAAAAATCATTTACCCACTTTCTCTCAACTTCTCAACCTTTCAACCTCTCAATTTCAACTACAAATTAATCCTATTGTCTAAACCTCCAAAGCTTCAAAGATCTTCATCAAATCCTCATTCAACACCATACAAGCAAGATTATAGTCATCAAAACATATATAATAGACATTGTTTGATATATTATTCCTTATGAAAAGTAGTTAAACCTATTAAAAATCTGTTGAAGAACAATGATGTGTTAATTTTTTGTGCAAAGAACGTTTAATACTCCTCATGTGTTGAGAAAATACCACATAATCAATAAACCCTAGTGTACAAAACCCTAGATAATAACCCAATGGTTCGGTATCTCGACCTCGGGTAAAGACCCAAATTTCTTAATGTTTGCCTCGAACCAAATATGGTATGAAAAATTGGATTGAAACATCATTCGGTATAATTACCCCGAGTATATGCGTTTAATTCAGCATAATTATCCCGAATATAAGCATTTCATTCGGTATAATTAACCCGAATGAGACTTTTGAACAAAAAAAATATATATACATTTCATTCGGCATAATCATCCCGAATAATGCATTCCATTCGGTATAATCAACCCGAATTAAACTTTTTCTTAAATTTTTTTTTATCTTTGGTTCGGGATAATCACCCCGAAAATCATCATCTTCTTCGGGGGCTCGACCCCGAACCACTGAACGATTTTTGTGATTTTTCATATTTTCAATCCTTATATATATATATATATAAAGAGAGAGAGAGAGAGAGAGAGAGAGAGAGAGAGAGAGGCAGGCTCCTGTGCACACTAAGTTTGCACATTAAGTTTTTAAAGTAGTAAAAAAAATATTTTTGAGTGCTGGCGCACACCAATTTTTTTATGTGATATTTTAACATTTCAACGGACTCACATAAAAAAATTAGCTAAAAAAAACTTTTTTTGCTATTTTTAAAAAATCGGTCAAACTTTCGCAGTTTTTAAAGGGCTTAAAAGCATAGAAAGTTTGACCAATTTTTTAAAACTAGCAAAAAAATGTTTTTTTGACCTGATTTTTTTTTATATGGGTTCCTTGAAATGTTTAAATATCACAAAAAAAAAATCAACTCAAAATTATTTTTTTTACTACTTTAAAAAGGTAATGTGCAAACTTAGTGTGCATAGGAGCCTGCCTCTCTCTCTCTCTCTCTCTCTCTCTCTCTCTCTCTCTATACATATATATATATATATATATATATATATATATATAATGGAACCCAAAGTTTAATTCAAAAATATAATTTGGGGAGTTTTCATTGGTTTTTGAGGTGTCTTTTGAGGAATATTCATTGATATTTGAATATTTAATTAACAAACCCTAGTTATTTAATAATGTTGAAGATAGTTGGTTGGATTAATGGTGAAAAGTATAAATAGAATGTGTGGTAAATTGTGTTGAAAATAGTGTGTAATATATATATATATACTAGTGGATGCTTGTGTCGAGAGGACGGCAATAAATTTTTCCCTGTGATAAAACTCAGTCCATAATAACCCGTATTTTATTTTAAAACAAAACACCTTTAAAAAAATAAAAAATAGTTAAAAAATAATTATTTTTATAAAAAAACTATTTAATAAAAAATTTAATAAAATAATATATATATATATATATATGATGTCGTTGCCCTTAGCAAAAAATCGTTTTCTTTCTTGTAGTATTTTTAAGTAAAAGTTGTGGTGCCCTTAGAAACACCTTAAATTTAACAAATAATTTTTTTATATTTTGAATAGTCGATAATTCACTTGGTGATATTATAAAGTAAGAAATGACTTTGTATAATATTATAGAATTAAATTTCTTTTGTGATATATAGAGTAATTATTTATGTGCCCTTGATGCCACCCATATTCAATTCAAAATAGGCCCTCTTACTCATCTAATCATTTATAATTCAAGATTCTCATTACCTAAATAGACCCTATGATAGATATTCCCGCACATACAACAAAGGAAAAGACAAATGAAAATACTACAACAAATGAAGTAACGATAGTAAAAAGATACCACCACTCAACAACACATGAATATATAGTGATTGAAACCTATCATAACTGCTTAGTGAGACGACCTATAATATCATGTGTGTATTCTTTTTTCCAAACCCTAAAATCAGTCAACAAAAATAAGGGTTATTATGAACAGTTTATTAAAAGATTTTTTCAAAACCTATCTAATTTAGACTTTTTCAAACTACACAGACAAGGTCAAAATTTTTGAACAGTTTATTAAAAGATTATACTACGACTAATGAGAAAGTGTATAATTATGAAACAATTATCACAAGTGGCTCATACCAATTATGAAGAACCTCCTCCAGGTCTTTCTTTCCACTTTCCACAGCATCAGTATCTTCAAGATAGTGAGTTTCATCTTTTTCCATATAAGTCCTCCATTCAGTTTTAACACAAGAAGTGGAATCTTGCATAGTTGACATTTCTTGCTGTAATATGCTTGTTCTACTTGCGGCACTCTCTCTAAGGCCATTAACTGCTCCTTGAACCTAAATTAGATACATATACACACACAACATGCACAGAATTTAGTATCCATCATCTGACTGACTCTTACCAAAGTTCCAAATTATGCACAACTCTTTGCACCATATATTGGATCAAAGAAGTTACCACACAATCACAGACAGAAAAGTTTGTTCACCCACAAGATAAAAGCTATGTACATATATTTTTCTGTAATACATAAATTATATAGAATTTGTCAAATATCTGCATTAGTCTGTCTCTAGTTAAAAGAACAAGAACACTTTGGCTAGACCAATACAATTAAGCATCCAAAATTTCTCAAAATTCATGCCCAAATTATGCTCAAGCATGCCCAATTTATCCTTCAGTTAGTAGTGAGTAGATGCAGACTAATTATTATACTAAACCCATACCAGCAGTTTCTTCCTAGCATTTGAACTTGCAAGCAGCTCTGCTACTTTTGCTAAGAGTTGCCTTTCCACATTTACAGCACATTCCTACATATATAAAATGTAAAATTAAAATTGGAAGGATAAATTATTCATGAATATCCAAGTAAAGAAAAAGCATGCAAGACTTAATCACCTAAAACTTCTTTTCTAGTTCACATCAAACTGTGTCAATACCAATGACAATCCCCGGCTCAGAATTCTATGATTTTGATAAGGATAGATCAGAGGAGTGCTTCAAGCCAAAGCAAATATGGTCGACACGATGAAGATAGAAGGCCTTGCCCGTACTGTGTTATCCATGAGTTCATTGAGTAAAATAGTTGACTCATCTTGGTAAAATAGTTTAGGACAGTGAATTTGGATCAGTGAATTACTTTCTCGTCCTGTTCAGTTTTGAAGCCATATCTTCATATCCATTTTGAGAAGTTTCTCCATCACCAAACATGTTTCTTAGGTGGTCTCCTGTCTCTTTGAGATCAAGTGTTCAGTGTATGCATTAGAGCTCGTATCAATCGCAAAATTTCTCATACGATGCTTTCCATTAGTTTTTGAAGTGTCACTTCCATTGGCCTGATGAATAACATTCCCTTATTTCTTAGATAATCCAAGGGCTCGAACAATAAGATCATAATCAGAGCATGTCCAAAATGAAATCCAAAAACCTTATTTCATGTGAAACATACTGTAGTGTTTGGGACAACCCCTTTGGTTGTTATCATGTCCTGACATCAAGTTCACCAACGCATAGGTTTGTTCCCATTTTGTTTGGGTTCAAGTTCGCCGACGTATTAATTAGCCACTGCAGGTTCTCATCATGCGCATGTACTAAATCCAGATCAGTACTGATTTGAGGTCAAGAGAAGATTTGAGGTAATGCCAGATCAGTACTGATTTGGTAAATCTGATGTGTTCCCTACCATCATATTTAACGTGTGTGTGTGATCTCTGCCTCAGTTAGTTATGCATAGTACCTTTGGTATATGCTGTTTAAACTAGCATATTATTTTTTTACAAAATGTTGCAATTCTTTCGATACTGCAGACACTAAGAGTTCCGAGGGTAAGATCAGCACCTTCATGTTTTAATTTTATGAATGTTGCAATCCTATCTTTTGTATTCTTTTGTGAATGTTCTCAAATATATGTACCCTGTTGGACTTCCTATTTGCCAAGCCAAGTATCAGTTGCAAAATTAATAAAATGAAGGTTGCAAATAGGTCTGCCTCTACTTGTAGATGATATAGTGGCCTTCCTAGTGTTTGTCCTTCAATTTGATCCCTATTATCCTACAACTCATTCCAACACTTGTTAATATCTATACTTGTAGTTATAATTCCTAAACAATCAAAACATACTGCTAATGCAATATTAATGATACTTAGGAACAATGAGGAAAAAAATACTCAGGCATAAGAAAGCATAAGAATCAAGTATCATCATCAAGAATAAAAAGGCATATACGAAAAGAATGTCAAACTCAATAATCAATACTCATCATCATCAAAAAATGCAGTCATTCATTAATCATCAATAAACACAGAAATAAGATTGAAAACAAAAAGAACATAACTCTCCATTCATATATATGATATGAAACAAATAAAATGCATTCAGTCATTAGTCATTTTTAAAATATTAAACTAAGAACATCTAAGCATCCTTACAAATAAAACCATTCATAATTGAAAAATTCATGTCAATTTTCATCTTCATCCATGTCAGTATCATAATCATCATTGGTCTCCTCATTTTCATCACTTTCATCTATATCACTCTCGTTAGCTTCCTCGTCCGCCTCTGAATCATCTTTATAAGTCTCTGTCTCAGAAGCATCCTCATTAATATCAACACAAATATCATCACCGCCATCAACATCAACTATATTGTCAACAGTCGTTCCCTCCACACCAGGCCTAACCCATGTAATATCCCCATCATGGTTGATTAGAGTGTCATCCAATTGTTGGATATTGTATGGCTCAACTTTTGTGTCTATTGTGTCATCTCCATAAGTATCTTTACCATACATGTCATACAAATCTCTCGGTATCATCTTCACGACAACATGCCAATCTTCTTCAATCGGGTCTCGCACATATCAAATTTGTTTGGCCTGAGATGCTAATATAAATGGTTCATCTGACAGTCGATTATGCTTGTATAGTGAATGTTTGAAGTTCACTAATGCGAACTCAAAGTCATCCTTGGTTATCCCCGAATGTGTATCGACCCAATCACACTTGAATAGCACAAACTTGAAATCATTCAAATAGCGCAATTCAAATATATCTGTTAATACTCCATAATATGTTACATCCCCGGAAACAGGTCGCTTGTCCTTTGCACTTGCAAAACTTTCGATGGTGGCATTAAGCATAACTCCACTATTCTGAGTATTCAATCTTCTCTCACGCTACTTTGTGAGAAACCTAACCCCATTTACAATATATCCCGTATATATTCTAGCCTATTGGGAGGGGCCCAAAGCCAAAATTGTAACTTCCTTTGACACCTTTCCCTCACTTAGATTCCGTACCTAATTTTTTCATATGATTGAGTAATAAAAATTAGATGTGTAAAAATTAAATGTGTTATTAGCATATTAAAATGTGGTTACATATAAATACAAAGATGACTTACATGATCCCCAAACCACTTGTGAAACGTTTCGTTGTGAATGCGGTTAATTTCGTAGTGTCCAACACGAGGTCTCTCCTATTTTAGAATTGTTATATGTTTCCTGTAAAACATATATGTATAAATTGTATAATGTAGAGGGATATTTAATTACATAAAGTTTAAAATCCATTCAAATGTTATCTTACTTGCGAAAAGGCTTCACTGCGGCGGAGTCGAATAACACGTAAGGATGTGCTTGTGAAAACGAAGTGTCATCAAGCATAAATGCTACTCTTTTACCTAATGTACGACCTATTGAACTTGAGTTTTCATCGGCTTCATCACTTCGTAAAGGTCGATTTAACTTGCACTCAACATCACCCAGGTACCTCACACAGAATGTTGTACATTCCTCTGTTAGGTATCCTTCAGCAATTGAACCTTCTGGACGACTTCGGTTACGAACATATTCTTTTAGTGTGAATAAAAACCTGTTCGTCATTGTAAAAAAATTATAGTATTTATATGCATTAATTTAGATGACACAAACATAATTCATACACGAAACATACCTCTCGATGGGATACATCCATCGAAATTGTACTGGTCCAGCAATCATTGCCTCCTCAGCTAAATGAATTGTCAAATGCTCCATAACATCGAAAAAATTTGGGGGAATATTTT
The DNA here is from genome assembly GCA_949130495.1 of Sambucus nigra. Classification (NCBI taxonomy): domain Eukaryota; kingdom Viridiplantae; phylum Streptophyta; class Magnoliopsida; order Dipsacales; family Adoxaceae; genus Sambucus; species Sambucus nigra. The sequence continues at coordinate 540,977,670 of OX422219.1, read as the reverse complement.
CTCTAGAAGACAGAGTGTAAGAGCAACACGATCTTGCAAATATTCGTAGTATTTGAATGTCATTGTCTTTGAATAGAGCTGCCGATAAAAATTACATAATTCAATCAAAGACCTTGCTACATTCGTAGGCAATGATTTTCGTACTGCTAACGGGAGTAGTTGTTACATTATGTTATGATTATCGTGGCTCTTAAGTCCAGAAATATTCCGGCCTTTAATGTTTACACGCCGTAAAATATTAGATGCATAACCATCTGGGAGTTTGATATTCTTTAAAACCTTACAAAATATGTCTTTATCACTTTTACTCATTGTGAAGCATGCTGGTGGTAAATATACTTTGCTATCTGGCAAGCTCTTAGGGTGCAATGCTTTTCGAATAACCATGTTCTCAAGGTCTCGATGAGCCTTTATATTATCTTTTGATTTTCCATCAACATTTAACAATGTCCAAAGTATGTTATCGCACACATTTTTCTCTACATGCATAACATCGAGATTGTGACGAATCAAGTGATCCTTCCAGTATGGAAACTGAAAGAATATGATTTTTTTTCTTCCAATTTAGAGAACTATCACAATTACCTTCACCGTCGATACTCGTTTTTCTCTTCTTCGTTGTCGATGAGTGACCCTTCTCATTATTTCTTTCCATTGCCTCTAATTGCTCCAAGATATCACCCCCGGATACTTGAGTGGGCTTGACTTCTCTTTTAACTTTCCCATCAAAAGCTACGGTATCATTTCTAAATTTATGGTTGTGATCCAACCACCGACGATGACCCATATAGAAAAATTTCTTCCCATTCTTTAACTACTGTGAACGAGTGTTCTTATTGCAATAAGGACAATCCAATCTCCCTTTTGTACTCCAACCTTACAAGTTTGCATATGCAGGAAAGTCATTAATTGTCCACATTAGCGCTGCACGCATACAAAACATTTTTTCAGTCTATTCATCGTAAGTAAGTATGCCATCATTCCACAATTCCTTCAACTCGTCAATGAGAGGCTGCAAGGAAACATCAATATTATTTCCTGGGCCGCGTGGACCATCAATCAACATAGACAATATAAGATAAGGTTGCTTCATACACATCCACGGAGGCAAGTTATATATCATCAAAACAATGGGCCACGTGCTATGAGATATGCTCATTGTTCTAAAAGGATTGAAGCCATCGGCTGCTAGTATTAGCCTAACATTGCGCGAGTCACTAGAAAAATTTGGATTTTGTTGATCGAAGGTTTTCCATGCTTTAGAATCAGCCGAGTGTCTTAATATGCCGTCGTCATCGCGTTCCTCCGCATGCCATCTCATGAGGGAGGATGTTTTCAATGACATAAAAAATCTCTGAAGCCTTGGTTTCAGTGGAAAGTACCTAACAACCTTTGCGGGAATTTTTCGACCCCTAGCTTCTTCATCATCAGACTCACCCAAAAATTGTTTCCATTTTGATGTATGACATACTATGCAATCCTCACGATCTTTGTTCTCTTTCCAATATAGCATACAATCATTTGGACATGCATGATTTTTTTTATAATCAAACCCCAGATCATTAACCATCTTTCTTACTTGAGAGTATGAACCTGGCAGTTTCTCACCCTCCGGAAGTGCCTCTTTTAATAATTGAATCAATGCTGTAAACGACGTGTGGATCCACTTATAAAGTGTTTTCATATGAAATAACCGAACAATAAATGAAAGTGATGAGAAAGATTTGCAACCAGGGTACAACTCGTGTTCCCCATCTTTTAACAACTTGAAAAATACTGATGCATTTTCATCCATCCCATCCTGGTCTTCATACGGGTCGTTACATCGCATACCCTCTTCACTTCGATTTTCGAATATATCGTGTAGTAGTCCACACATATCATCTCTTGTATTCGAGTCATGCCCTGCATTCTCTCCACTAATTCCCATTGTGTATGGAGCACCTTTTACGTGATAAATCCACCTAGTATAATTCTTAACAAACCCATGTATGATGAGATGCTCATAAACAACTTCTCTTCTATTGCTAATGGTATTTCGACATTTCTTACATGGGTACTTGATCACTAGCTCGGGATATTTATTAGAAAATGTAAAATCAAGAAACCCATTAACTCCTTTAATATAAGGCAGAGAAACTCTTGACAACTCCATCCAACTCTTATCGCTATCCATTTGAAAAGATTATTGATTACCTCACACTAAAATAAAATTGTTGTTAGATTCATTAGGAATGATTCATAAAAAATACAATAAATAAACAAAATGTTAAACCATAAATCATTAATATGCTCCTTCGAAACTATGTAAATTTACAAATAGTAAGACTTTAATTATAACACCATTTGGATATGGCCTTATATGAAAACTACCAATATTTACTCTTATAAAATGGGGAAACTTAACTATCAATGTTGATGTAAAAAACTAGATTCCTCTAATAATTTAATCACAGATAAATAAAATGAGACAAAGATTTTTAAAGTGGTTCAGCCTTATATGAATGGCCTACGTCCACTGTTATGTTATTGCTGAGTGTTTGGGAATTCTCGAGTACAAGTTCTCTCAAGAAATTCCGGGTCCCTTTGAATGAGGGTGATACAAGGTATTTATAGCCCTTAGGCTGTACATGAATGGGTTGATACATTAAATGATATACATATGAAAGGGTAATACATTTAATGCATCGTGTGCGTCAAGATGATAAACATTCAATAAATAGTTGAACTGTTGATATTCTGGCAATTAATACTACGGCCGAGATGCAGCTCGGACCGCCTTAGTTGCTCGTTGCTCAGGAGTTCCTCGGAGTGCTAGAGTACCTCGGAGTGCTGAAGTTCCTCGGTATATCCTCGTTGCTCGGAGAGAACATGAGATGGTCGTGGAAATGAACTTCCTCGTTGTTATTGTACCACGTAGATTGACAAGTGTCTTCGTATGATTCGTCCACATCAGCATATTAATTTTGGTATCAACAGAAGCCCCCAATGTTTCATATTTCGAACTTTGAGGAGTATGGAACATTCTTTCTCGGTTTATGGCAATATTGAATGATCTTCCTGGGTTTTAGGAGCATTGTATTTGAATTTATTTCCAAATTCAAAGAATCCTCCTTTTTTCGAACTTTTAAGAGCACTTCGATCTTAGTGCCCTTTTTGTCCTTTTAGCCGCCGGAAGTTCAATAGTTTCTTTTGTGTAATCATTTCTTTCGCCGCTTCCCAAGGCAAAGTATTTAAACTTCTTAGGTAACCATACCGTCTTCTTCTTTTTCCAATTTTCTGCATTTAAGCTTTCTATTCTCTCTTTCTCTCTTGTGCGTTCATCTTTTCCCTCGCTAGTTGTTAGCTCTTCCTTTTTTCCTGTAAGATCTTATTCTTTTCTTCTGTATTTCTTTTATTCAGTATGGTTTATATTGTGGAGTCTGTTGAGAAATTTCGTTCCAATTTTTCCATCCCTTCCTGGGTAACTCTGGAGGTTCTTTCTGAGCCTTTAGATTATTTTCGATTGGCTGAGGGACATTGGTTCCCCAATCTATTCATTGCTGAATGTGGATTTTCTTTTCCGCCAAATCCCTTATGCTTAGAGTTCTGTCAATACTTTGACATTGTTCCTGCAAAAATAGCCCCCAATTCATGGAGAATAATTAATGGGGTGTATAAATTAAATCTAACTCATGGAACTCGTATAGGGATTCCTGAAATTATGTTTTGCTATAGATGGGCTATTTTAGATAATGTTTACTACTTAAAAACTAGGTTTTTAAATAGGGCTCTTGTAGTTAACCTCCCTGATGCAAATAGAGATTATTTTGAACGTGGGTTAGTTTTCAAAAATTGGCAACATGCTCCTTTAGTCGGAGACAGAGTGTATGAAGGTCCCAAATGCCCCCATATGGTAATGGGATAGGTTTATTCTCATTTTCCTTTACTTATGAAATTATGCTTTCATCATGTTTGACAAAATGTATGACTGATATCTCATTATATATTTATTTGTAGTTGATAGCAAAAGAAAAACTCCAAAAGAGTCAGAGGTTAATATTACGCATCTGAAACTTATCTGGGGTTTGCATAAGAACGTTGCAGACGAGCACATCAGGTCTGCATCATATTTGCTGCAGTATAGGAGCTATACGACTTCTTATACTGCTCGTCCTGTTGAGCCAGCTTCAACTCCAGAGGATTCTTCTTCAAATTCTCACATCCCTTTAAGTCAAAGAATGGGCAGGAAAAGAGTCCCCCTGCTCTATTTGATGACACTACTTCTGCTGCTGAAGCCAAGAAAAGCAAAGTTGATGTCCCAGAAGGGACTAAGAAGGTGGATGTTGCACCTTCCAAAGCTGCCGAGAAGCCCCCAGTGGCTCCGAGCAAGAAGGTTGCTCTTGTCGAGATGACTGCTATCTCTCCGACCAAGAGCTCTTCCTTGGTTGAAACTGCCGAAGTCCCTTTGAGGAGATTGAGGAAATCATCCTCAGTCAATTTGGCTGAAACTGTCTCTTCTCCACCATCTGGTGTTGTTGGTGTTCCAACCATCATTCCTCTGAGCTCTGCAATGAGCTCGGTAAAAACTTGGATCATACCCGAGGTCCAAGGAATTGATGAAAATATTTCTAGGGATATGCTGACATCCCTAGCTACTCGTCACCTTGCTTCGGTAAATTTCTCACATTCTGAATTTCCTTTCTGTCTTTGAATATTTGTATTTTTGCACTGACCTGTCACTTTTTCCTTTGTTTAGCTGGTGAATTGTTTTAATAACATTGTGAAGAAAGACGAAGCTATTAAAGCTTCCAGCTCCTCGTCAGGTGTAGAGGATGCTCTGCTGGGTTTAACCCAATCTTTGAAGGATTCTCGTCAATAGTATAACGAGGACAAAGTTGAATGGGAGAAAAAGTTGTTTATAGTTGAGGCCGAGAAGGTGAAGTTGGCTGAGACCTCCAAGAGTTTGGAGGATAAGGTGAAAAGTTTAGAGGTCGAGCATCAGAAATATGACGACAAGCTCAAGAACTTTGAAGAGCTTGAAGATAAGATGAAAAAGGCAGAGGAAGAATTGTCTGCCCTGCAAGATATCAAGGGCCAGAAGGAAGAATTGGATGTGAAGCTCTCCTCGGAGAAACTGAAAAGAAAGCTCGCAGTTAAAAAATCCTTCAGCGCTGGCTGGGATAAAGGATGGGACAAGGGGATTGCTGCGATGACATCCCAAGTTCAATACGGGAAGTTGAAATACTTCCGAGATGGCTGGGTAGCTGCCCTGCAGGAATTGAAGATCAAAGAAGATTCTGGGCTATTCCAGCTACACCTTCCTGGTCCTCCTCCACCAATTGTGGAAGAAGAAGAAGATGAGCCTATCTCTGATGAATCTTCCATGGCCATAGGTGACCAAGTCCATGCCTCTCTTCCTTCTGCCAACGAGGACATTTCTTCCATGCCTCCTCCTCCTGAGAAAATTTCAACTCCTGCTGATCAGGCTGCTGTTACCACCGAGCAACCAAGCTCCTCATCCCAGCCTCCCGAGAAAGTCTTGGGAGACAAGGAAAAGGTGTGAAGTTGTTCGGTATCATTTCTATCTTTCATTATTTGTAATCAAACAATGTAATCCTTTTGTGATCTAATAAAATACATCTTTGCTCATCTCTGTTGTTGATGATTTGTTTTTGTTGATTGTTGTCTTCTTTTCATCCTTAGTTTGTGGCTAGAATGGAAATGATATCTGCACATGATACAAAGCTGATGCAGCAATGTCATGAGTATTATAAAGTTGGTCATATAGACCTTAGTACATCAGAAATTGCTGACATCCTTGGTCATGATGCTACAGAGCAAGCAATTGAGTCTTATCGGTACTTGAAGGATTTACTTGATCGAGCTGTGGCCAACAGCGTGGCCTACTTTGACTTGATTGAGGAACTTCATTATTCCTTAGAAGATCTCCAAGGTTAGCATAATGAATCAATTGCTTTACTGCACAAGGAATATGAAAATAGATATCAACAACTTTTTTCTGAAACAGGCCATAAAAAGATCCTTGTTGGATACGATGTTAGGGAAAGAACTTTAAAAGGTGAAATTGAGGTCTGCAGGCAGATTGCTGAGTTGCTGGAACAAGAGAACAATAATTTGCAGAAAAAGTTGGCACAGTATGAATCTGCAGCGTCATCTTCCACTGCTTTAGTACAAGTTACCGATGAAGGTTTCTCGTTCTTAGAAGTTGAGAATGCCAAATTAAGGCAAGAGTTGGACGTCCTGAGAAGATCGGGTATTTCCACTACTGCTCGGGGACGAGGAAGAGGATCTCGTGGGCGAGGAAGAGTTGTTCAAAATGTTGTCGAGGAGCAAAATTCTCCACCTGCTCGGAGTCGATCAAGGGTTCTCAGTCGTAATGTTGAAGAATCTCGTACTCTGTCAACATGGGAAACTCAAGCATACCAATTGAACGCCAAAGATCGGGCTTTATCTGCAATGTCCAAGAAAAATCTATCTTTGGAAGATCAACTTACTGCAACAAAGTCTGCTTTACATACCAAGGATCTTTTCGCCAAAAACTTTCATGAACAATTAAATAGATTAACCTTTTAATTCCATAAACAGCCCAGGGAATTTTGGATGGCAGGATACAATGAAGCCCTTGTTCATTTAGATGCTCGTATTGAACATGCCAATAATGAAGGTTATAAGTAGGGGTAGTTGAACGCCCTGGGTGTACTAAAATTGGAGCAAGGGCATTTTTTATGGGATTATCATGCTCCAGGGATACTAGACTTGCCTGTGCCACCTTTCAAATTGGACATGGCCTGGATTCCAGCTCGTTCCATTCCTCGGAGTTTAATTTCAAAATATCTCGGTGACTATAGTCTTCATTCTCAGATTGAATTATCTCGTCCTGAGCATCTCTTGGATACGCCTTCTGTGATGAACGTCAGAAATGCTCAGAGATGTTAATTTCATCAATTCTCCTCTTTGCTTGGAGGATCCTCCTGCCGGCGAGGAACCTGTTTCAAAAGCTAAAGGAAAGAAACCAATAGAATAGGTTTTTCAATGTAATAATTAGCACATATATGTAGCTTGTAATATATTTTGACCTTAATGAAAAAATTTCATTTTCTGTTTACTAAGTTTGTATTGCGATTGTCTTATGTTTTTCAAATATTTTTACGTTTGTGCATATGTATCTGTTAAAAAGATAACAATATGGTGCTGTTCATCAACCAACTTAGTAATCAAACTTACAAATATCAATGTTGCTCAATCACTTAATAATAAAGTAATGAGTATAAAATGTTTAAAATGTTTCCAACCAACCAAGGTTGTTAAATTGTGTTTGCCGACCAACTACAGTTTATGGGTTTTTATCCCCGACCAACCATACTTGGTAAATTTTTTTCATAAAATGTGCCCGACCAACCATGGTCGATAATTTATCCTCGTCGACTAAGTATAGTTGATCACCGACCAACTATACTTGGTTCAGTTTGGAATTCTTTGTATTTTCTGGAATGATTTTACCTTCCGACCAACTTGTTGGCCTATTTTCAAAATGATATTGTTCTTCCCTCAACCGTAGTTGATTATTGAACTATCAGGTTCTTTCGAACTATCTTGTCCACTAGTTATCTTACCAACCTTAGTCGGTCACGCTAGTGTACACCTCCTAACCAAAGGAGTATATTTTTTGGTTCTTTCGAACTTTCTGTCCACTAGTTATCTTACCAACCTTAGTTGGTCACGCTAGTGTACGCCTCCTAACCAAAGGAGTATATTTTTTGGTTCTTTCGAACTTTCTGTCCACTAGTTATCTTACCAACCTTAGTTGGTCACGCTAGTGTACGCCTCCTAACCAAAGGAGTATATTTTTTGGTTCTTTCGAACTTTCTGTCCACTAGTTATCTTACCAACCTTAGTTGGTCACGCTAGTGTACGCCTGCTAACCAAAGGAGTATATTTTTTGGTTCTTTCAAACTTTCGTCTTCTTTTTACTGGCGAGCAACGTAGTGTACAATACTAGTATTCCTCGAAAAACTTTCAAACAAAGGAGAAGAAAATGGTGAAAACATCATCATTTTATTCATATTGATGGAACCGTTGTACATTTTACATCATTGATAATACTTTCGAAGGGGTTCAGCATTCCAAGCATTCTTGAATTCTTCTCCTTCTAGAGTTGCTATTCGGTAAGTTCCTGGTCGAACAACTTTTGTAACTCGGTAAGGCCCATGCCAGTTTGCCTCTAATTTATTGTGCTTCTGAATTACCTTCTTTAACACATAATCTCCTTCCTTTAAATCGCATTTCCTCACCCTTTTGTTATAGAAAAGAGCTGTTCGTTGTTGATAAGCAGCATTCCTAATAGCTGCCTCTTCTCGAACCTCCTCGAGCATATCCAAATCCAGTCTTCTCATCAAGTCACTGATAGGAGAATTGAAGTTCAGTAATCTATGCGTTGGAAGACTCAACTCGGCAGGTATTACAGCCTCACTTCCAAATGCCAGCATATATGGTGATTCTCCAGTCGCTTCTCGGGGAGTTGTTCGGTAAGCCCACAATACTGATTGTAGCTCATTAATCCAGTTAGCTTTAGCTTCACTTAGCCTTTTCTTCAAACCATTTAGCAGTGTTTTATTCGTCACTTCAGTCTGTCCATTGCTTTGAGGATGGTCTGGTGCTGAATGAACCTTCAAAATGTTCGACTGATGACAATAGGCAGCAAATTCCTCGTTATCAAATTGGGTTCCATGGTCTGTGATGAAGGCATGAGGGAGACCATATCGACAGATGATATTCTTCCAAACGAATTGGTATACCTTCTCGTATGTCATATCAATAAGTGGCTCAGCTTCTACCCACTTAGAAAAATAGTCCACTACAACGACGAGGTACTTGAATCTTCCTCGGGTGATCGGCAGAGGTCCAACCAAATTAATTCCCCACATGGCAAATGGCCAAGGGGAAGTTATTGGTGTCAACAATGCTTGTGGAGTTCGTCGGATAGAGGAAAAACGTTGGCACTTGTCACATTTCTTAGCATAGGCTATACAATTAGCCCTCATGGTCGGCCAATAATATCCTTGAGTCATTACCCTTTGTAAAAGTGTTCGACCTGCTACATGAGCTCCACAAGACCCTTCATGGATCTCTTCAATCAATTCTTTCACTTCGGAGGGATGTACACATCTCTACAAACCTGCCATAATTCCTCGTCTATATAAAATACCATTAGTTAATACATACCGAGCAGCTTTATACTTTAATTTCTTGGCAGCAAGCTTATCCTCTGGCAATTCTCCCTCTTCAATATATACCCTGATTGGATCCATCCAAGATGGTCCTAAATCAAGGGCAATAACATTCATTGTCAAGTCTTTCTCTATGCTCCGACTTTCCAGTACTTCAATCGGTATTGTTCTTCGTAGCTCGGTACGAGTAGCTGATGCTAGTCGGGCCAGTGCGTCTGCTTGTGTATTTTCTATTCTGGGTATTCTGATCAACTGAATCGCATCAAATTCTGCCAATAACTCCATTACCTTGGCATGATATTTGATCATTAATTCTCCTTTAACTGCATACGTTCCCATCATCTGATTCACAATCAATTGAGAATCACTGAATACCATCACTTGTTGCGCTTCCATAATCTTTGATAAATTAAGACCTGCTATCATGGCCTCATACTCAGCCTCATTATTGGAGGCTTTGAATTGGAATCACAAAGCATATTCCATGTCAATCTCGTCTGGGGTGTTCAAAACAATTCCTGCCCCATAACCTGCTGTACAAGATGAGCCATCTACATATAATCTCCATATGGGCAACCCGTCTTCAAATTTCTTATCTGATAGAGTTCCTCGGTGAAATATTTGTTGCTTCTTTTCATCCTCCCCTGACACTTTTCGCTCCTCATTGACCATCTCTTCTCGCTCTTCAACCAACCGGGGTTGGTCTGAATTTGAAGTTGATGATCCTTCTACATCCACAGGCCGTTTTACCAACCGGAGTTGGTCTGGACTTATGTCTGTTGATCCTGTAACATCCACAGGTTGGTCAGCGAGCAGTTTTTGTTCCTCGGGGGTATCAGGATATGTAAACTCTGCTATAAAATCTGCTACAGCTTGCCCTTTCAATGATGCTCTGGGCTCATACACAATATCATATTCACCGAGCTCTATTGCCCAGTACATCAATCTCCCTGACTTTTCTGGCTTATGAAGAGTTTGCCTCAGTGGCATGTCGGTATAAACGATGATGGTATGGGCCTGGAAATATGGCCTCATTCTTCTACTTGCTTCAATTAATGCCAATGCTAATTTTTCCAGCTTTGGGTACCTGATTTCTGCACCTCGGAAAGCCTTACTTGTGTAATAGATTGGTTTCTGGACTCCATTCTCCAATCTAATCAATGCTGAACTGACTGCATTCTCTGATACTGCCAGATACAAATACAACCTCTCTCCTGTTATTGGCCTGGACAACAATGGAGGTGCTCCCAAATACTTTTTCAAATCTTGAAAGGCCTTCTCACATTCATCAGTCCACTCAAAAGTTTTTCGAAGTGTTTTGAAGAATGGGAGGCATTTGTCAATTGCTCGGGACACAAATCTGTTGAGCGCTGCAACTCATCCTGTAAGACTCTGCACTTCTTTCTTTGTTATCGGAGATCGCAACCCTAAAAGAGCTTTGATCTTATCTGGATTTGCTTCAATGCCTCGATGGTTAACAATGTATCCGAGAAACATTCCTTCTCGTACTCCAAATGTGCACTTCGTCGGGTTGAGCTTCATTTGGTATTTATCCAGTTGATCAAATGTCTGAGCTAAGTCAACTAGATGATCTGCAGCTTTCTTGCTTTTTGTCAGCATATCATCGACATAGACTTCCATGTTGCAACTGATTTGTTCGGTGAAAACCTTGTTCATCAGCCGCTGGTATGTCGCTCCTGCATTTTTCAAACCAAAAGGCATAACATTATAGCAATAAGTTCCCCTAGGGGTAATAAAAGAAGTACTTTCCCTGTCTTCAGGTTTCATTTTGATCTGGTTGTAACCATAATACGCATCCATGAAGCTGAGCAGCTCATGTCCCGAGGTAGCATCCACTAGTTGGTCAATTCTGGGCAATGGAAAATGATCTTTTGGGCATGCCTTGTTAAGATCAGTGAAATCAACACACATTCTCCATTTATTGTTCTTCTTCTTTACCATCACCACATTTGCCAGCCAGTCTGGATATTTCACATCTTCAATGAATTGGGCTTTCTGGAGCTTCTCGACCACCTCTTGTATGGCTTGATTCTTCTCGGGGCTAAATACCCTTCTTCTCTGCTTTACAGGCTTGATCTCCTTATTCACATTGAGTTCGTGACATAAGAAGTTTGGATCTATTCCTGGCATGTCCTCATGACTCCATGCGAAAGTTTTCTTCCTGTTTCTCAAGAACATTATCAATTCTTGTTTTATTGAAGCATCTAACGACGAACCTATCTGGGTTACTCGTTCAGGGTGCTCCTCGTCCAGAATAACATTTTCTGTAGATTCTACCACCTGTCCTTTTACAAGTTGGGATTCATCCGTGGGATCAAGAGTTTCAATTTCTGTACCTTCCTCCACCTGGTAGGTGATAGTCTTTTTCCTTAATTCCTCAAGCTCTTCTTACTCGGCAGATGAATAATAGCATTCTCGAGCTATTTTTTGATCACCTTTCACAACTCCTACTCAGAATTTTGTTGGGAATTTTAAGCATTGATGCACTGTAGACGGAACTGCTTCGAACTTCTTCAAACCAACTCTTCCCATGATGATGTTGTAGGCTGACTGCACATTCTTATCCATCACAAAGAAGCGTATTCTTTCTGTTCGACAAGCAGGCCAAGTTCCAATGAATATGTCCAACTTGATCGTCCCAAGTGGAAAAACTTTCTCGCCAGCAAAACCCAGAAGGGGTCTGTGATAAGGTTCCAATTGAGATAATTTCAAATTCAAGCTATCAAAACATGAATAGTACATGATGTCTGCTAAACTACCATTGTCCACCAACACCCTTGAAATCACCACATCTTTCATCCTCATTTTGATCACCAAGGGATCGTCGTGAGGGTAAAGGACACCTGCCAAATCATTTTTTGAAAAACCAATAACTAGCTTCTCTTTATTTACCTTCCTCGGACGATCATCCTCGGCAAGATTTATTCGTTGAATATATGAGCAGGCTTGAGCTTCTCCGAGATAGGCCTTTCTTTCTGCAGTAAGGTCTCCCCCTCCAGCATCTCCTCCTGTAATAACATTACAATCAAACGACCGAAAACGTATGGAAAATACCTCTCGTTCAGGCTGTCTTGGCTTCTTTGGAAGATCGGGGTCTTCATCTGGATCATCTTCATGATCTCTTTTCTTTTTCTCCTCCGTCCGACGAGGAGATCTGGAGCGATCTCTAGTTCTATCATCATTCTTCCTTTCACCTCTGCGATCTACATATTTTGACAACTTTCCTCTTCGGATGAGCGTTTCAATCTCGTTCTGAAGGGCTATGCAATTTTTGGTCGTATGGCCATGATCTTTATGGAACTCGTAATATTTGGCCCTATTCCTCAGTTCAGGATTGGTCCTCAGTTTATCTGGCCACTTGATTTCTTCGTTATTCTTGATTTCTTCCAAAACACGATTAATACCCATTTTCAATGGAGTATAATTATCGTATTTCTTCAGGACTTCCCATGATGTCCTATTATTCTTGGAATGCTTGTCACCACCATTACCCTTATGCTCTTTCTTCTTGGATTTGTCGTCTTCCACCTTAGTTTCTTTATCCATATTCTTCTTCGCGGCCATAGCCTCCTCGGAATTCATGACTTTGGCCACTTTTGCCATCAACTCCGACATAATTTTAGGTGGATCTTTGGCCAAAGTGTAGTATAACTTGTTAGGCAACAAGCCACTCATCAAAGCAGTGATCGCTGTCTTTTCTTCGTAATCTATGACTTCCAACTTCTCGTTATTGAAACGAGTTATGTAATCTCTAGTACTCTCACCTGATTTTTGTCTAACACTTAACAAGTGCGCTACTCGCTTTACCGGCTTTGCTCCAAAACAGAAATTACTAATGAACAACTCGGCTAACTGAATAAAAGTCGAAATCTTACCCCGAGGAAGATTGTTATACCATATCTGTGCAGATCCGGTAATAGTTCCCGAAAATGCTCTACACCTCATCTCGTCGGGGACATCATATATGTCGGCAGCAGCTTGGTATTGTTCTATATGAAGAACAAGATCTGTCTTTCCATCATATTTAGGGGTCACCACAGGTGCTTTAAATTTCGATGGTGTAGGAAAATTCACAATGGCCTGCACAAAAGGTGTCCCTTGAACAAAAGTTCTCTGTAAGGGATTCCTTTCTTTAACCATTTCTCCAAGTCTATCCTCCAATCGCTGAATGGAACCCTTCCATGCTTCCTTTCCTTCCTCGGGCTGCTTAGTCCGAGCAATTGATTGTTCTAACGTAGCTTCCTGAGATCTATCTCGACGAGTAGCTGGCCTTGATTGTGCTGATCCTTCTCTCAAACCTGATGGTGTTCGAAAGCTTCTCGATGGGGCTCTAGGTGGACTCATATTTCTCCTTGGTCCTAACCGACTGAAAGGAGATGCCCTGCTTAATCTTTCCAGGGCACTAGTTCTCTCTGGAGAGAGGGTGATATGTTGATCTGTATCCGTAGCCCGTATCGATGAAGTTCGCCCAGGTTGATAAGAAAAATCATTAGATTCTTCATTACGATATGACCGGGTACGCCTGGATCGCGATTGCCCACGATCACTCCTTTGCCTTGAATGGGTAGGTGCACCGCCGTGAAGAGTTTGAATGAGTTGCCTCATTGTTTCTTGCATGGCAGTTTGTCCTTCAGCCAGATTCGTCATAATTCCAGCCAGATCTGGAGGTGCAGATGGATTAGGAGGATTTCCAGTATTTCCAGCATTTCGATTACTGGATTCTGGATTATCTGCCATTGATGATAAATGATTTTTGGTGAAAAACGATAGCAACAGTCGTATTCCCACAGACGGCGCCAATCTGTTGATGTAAAAAACTAGATTCCTCTAATAATTTAATCACAGATAAATAAAATGAGACAAAGATTTTTAAAGTGGTTCAGCCTTATATGAATGGCCTACGTCCACTGTTATGTTATTGCTGAGTGTTTGGGAATTCTCGAGTACAAGTTCTCTCAAGAAATTCCGGGTCCCTTTGAATGAGGGTGATACAAGATATTTATAGCCCTTAGGCTGTACATGAATGGGTTGATACATTAAATGATATACATATGAAAGGGTAATACATTTAATGCAGCGTGTGCGTCAAGATGATAAACATTCAATGAATAGTTGAACTGTTGATATTCTGGCAATTAATACTACGGCCGAGATGCAGCTCGGACCGCCTTAGTTGCTCGTTGCTCAGGAGTTCCTCGGAGTGCTAGAGTACCTTGGAGTGCTGAAGTTCCTCGGTATATCCTCGTTGCTCGGAGAAAACATGAGATGGTCGGGGAAATGAACTTCCTTGTTGTTATTGTACCACGTAGATTGACAAGTGTCTTCGTATGATTCGTCCACATCAGCATATTAATTTTGGTATCAACAATCAATATATTTTAACCTTAATTAGTTAACAACAATTAAAAAAACTCACTTATAACATAAAAATTCTAATATTGATTTTTCAAGTGTCACATGAATATACTTTCTATAGTCTAATGCCATCATACCAAGTAGTAGTGGCAAAATGTGGCCCAACTATAAAACAACACATATTAGCCCAGTCATTTCTATAGTCCGATTTCAATGAAGGAGATATGTAATCTATTAGGTTCTATTTTTGATTTATAATCTACTTTTTCCCGGTTAGCATTTTTTTAGGGCAATTTACAGTTAGGTCCCTTGGTAACAATTTTTAAACATTTAAGGAAAATTTACAATTAGGTGCATTTGTTATGCCACCGGCGTGGACTTTTATAAGAAGAGAATTAGTGGACCTAAGTGTTTAAAATTTGTCAAAATTCCTTTAGTGCTTAAAATTTGTTTGTGAGGGACCTAAGAGTACTTTACCTTTTTTTTATTAATTTCATCATCATTTATGTTCCCCATAAATATATTTCTCAGACTTTTGTTGCAATCAATATTTCGAGCTCTCGGTTTAAAGGTATGCATTTCTAGATTCTTTTTTCCTTTATATTGTTATGATCGATTTTTTTTAAATTACTTTTTTTTTTTGTTGGGGAACATATTTTTTTCCGTTTTCCAATTACACTATATATACACTAGTATATATATATATATAGAGAGAGAGAGAGAGAAGCCAATCAAAACCCAATATATGCAACATAAAAACAGATACCGAAAAAAAAGGGGCAATATACAAACAATACCTGCTTGCGTCAGTTCAGTCCACATACAATATATTACCAAAGCTCATATAGAATTTGATAAGATAGAATTTTGAATGCATAAATCCACTAAATAAATTATCACCGTATTGTCACTAGGCTACAACAATATACACTCAAATAAAATTTAAAAAAAACATGCAATTTACCTTAAAGCTTCAAAGATCAAAACCCACTGATTCTCTGAACCAATATGGCTTTCCAATGCTTTGTAAAACTGAACAATGATGAATGTTAGCAACGTGATCCCTCTTCCTTCTTTAAATAGGGGGAAAAGAAGACGAGATTGACGTGGATGGGTTGGTTGATACAAAACAACTTCGTGGAGGATTAGGTTTAGCCAGATATGTGAGAGATTGAACGTGATGGGAGATAGATTGAGGTAGATACGGCCGGAGAGCGCGGGTGGGAGAGAGAAAGTAGTGCGCCATTTCTAAAAAAAAACACCCGCTCTTTTTTTTCCTAATTTTAGTGGCATTAGGTATAAAATACCAAAAAAATACCACATTTATTTTAGTATTAATTAGTAGTGACAAAATGTGGCCCAAATAATAAAACAACCCATAGTCATTTAAATATGGGGGCCATATTTAAAAGCTATGAGTTAAATATGAGGCCCATATTTAAAAGCTACGAGTTAAATATGGGACCCATATTTAAAAGTTATGAGTTAAATATGGGGCCCATATTTGAAAGCAAGGAATCAAATATAGAACCCAATTTTAAAAAATACAAATCAAATATAATACTCATTTTTAAAAGTTATGAGTAAAATATGAGTTTTTTTTACATATACCTAGAATTGTAATACTTAATATAGTAGAAAAACAATGGGTTTGCCCAACCCTTTTTTGGTTCGCCCATATTTAGCCTAGCCCACATTTAACCCAACCCATATTTGGCCCAACACAAATTTAGCCCAACTCATATTTGACCCGCCCAAATTAGGCCCAGCCCATAATTTTGCCAGTGCTAGTATTAATTAAGAAAAGTTGTATTTATGCGGCACATCAATATAAATTCTGTAAATTTTCAATACTTATAAATAAATAATGGGAAAAAAATTCTCAGCATTTTTAAATAATACAAAAAAAAAGTGCCGTAAAAAATTAGTTTTCTTATAGTGTTTGTTGCAGTACAAGAGCTATACTTCATCCTTCACTGCTCGTCCAGTGGTGGTTGACATCGACCAAGTACCCACTTCTGAAACTGGTGTGGAAAGTTTCTCCTCTGAATCGAATATTCCCCTTAGTAACATAATGAATCGATGTACCCCCTCCAGTTGCTGCCAAGAAAGTTGTTGTGAAGCCCCCTGTGGCTCAGAGAAAAGCTGTGGTCATTTCTCCTCCTAGTGAGGTTATAGTCATATCACCAACCAAGACAACTTCCTTGGTTGAAAATATTCCTGCTCCTTCGAAGAAGTCAAAGAAAAGTTCCTCGGATAGGCTTCCTGAACCTGTTTCTTTTCCTTTAAATGCTGAAAGTGGTGTTCCCACTTTTGTTCCTCTGAGCTCTGCCATAGGCTCGGTGAAGTCTTGGATTATCCCAGAAATCCAAGGTATTGAAGACACTCTTCCTCGTGACAGGGTCACTACATTGGCTGCTCAAGATATTGCCTCAATAAGTATTACTAGTCTAAGTTTTCACTTTTCACTGTTATGTCTCTGTATTGACTCAAAATTATTTCTTTTTCAGTTGGTAACATGTTTTAATAGCATTCTGAAGAAAGATGAGGCTATTAAGGCTTTAAGATCCTCGGGAGGTGTAGAGGAAGCTTTTGTCGGTCTGACTCAGTCTTTAAAGGATTCTCGTCAAAAATATGAAGAAAATAAAGTGGCTTGGGAAAAGCAACTCAAGTCCACTGAGCAAGAGAGAGATCAAGCTGTGGAGGTCTGCAAGGGTTTGGAGAAGAAGATGAAAGAATTTGAGAAGAATAATAAAGAGCTTGAGAAGAAGCTCAAGAATGCTGAGGAGCTTGAGAATAAGCTCAAAACTGCCGAAGAGGAAGTTGGTAGACTTCGTGAGGTTGATCGTCAGAAGGAAGAGGTGGAAAGGAAGTTGAAGACTGTCGAGGAGCTCCTTAGGTAAAGGACCTCCTCAGAGAAAGAAAAAAGGAAAAAGGCTGTCAAAAAGTCATTTAGTGTTGGTTGGGATAAGGGCTGGAACAAGGGCCTGGCTGCTATGACTTCACAAATAGAGTATGCTAGCCTCAAGTATTTTAGGGACGGATGGATTGCTGCTTTGAAAGAGATGAAAATTATTTAGAATTCAGAGTTGTTCTATCAACACCTTCATGGCCCTCCTCCCTCTCCTGGGGAAGAAGAAGAGGACGAAGCTTCCTCAGAGGAATCTTCCATTATGATTGGAGATCAAGTTCCTCCTGTTCCAGTTGTTCAAACTTTCTACGAGTAACTTCAGCCCACCAGTACCTCAGTCGAGAAACTTCCATTATCTTCCGATCAACCAACCTCCTCGTCCAAGCTTTCCGAGGAAGTTTCAAAACACAAGGAGAAGGTGTAAAGTTGCTCGGGTTTTAATTTTCTTATTCCTTTTGAATGTAACCTTCAACTTTGCATTTACTTTTGATGAATAAAAATTCAAACTTTTGGTTGTTCATATTGACTTTCCCTTCTACTTGCTCTGTCTGTATTCTTATTGATTCTTTCTATCTCTTCTCTTTACTAGTTTATGTCCAGAATGAAACTCTTGTCAGCTCATGACACAGAACTGATGAAGAAATGTAATGATTACTTCACAGATGTTCATGCATATCTAAATGAGACTCAAATCATTGGCATCCTTAGTCCAAATGCTTTAGAACGAGCAGTCAAGGCTTACCAATATCTGAAGTGATTGCTCGACCGAGCTGTGGCTAATAATGTAGCCTATTATGAGATGATTGAGGATCTTCAAGGAACTATAGAAGAACTTCAGCAGCAGTACAAAGAGTCATCCATGCTTTTACACCAAGGGTACGAGAAGAAATATCAACAATTAAATGCTAAAAAAGGGTATGATAAATTCATTGCTGCTTACGAGAAGAAAGAGAGAATTCTGAAGCTTGAGGTTGAAGAGCATAGGAAAATTTCTAAGCTATTGGAGGAGGAAAATAATATTTTGCAAAAAGAGATATCTCAACTAAACTCTGCAGCATCTTCCTCGGGAGCCTTGGTCCCTGTCAATGATGAAGGTTTCTCTTTCTTAGAGGTAGAGAACGCCAACTTAAGAGATGAGTTGGAAACTTTAAAAAGTGTTGGACCCTCCACTTCTACTCATGCCGAGCAAGATCTTCTTCTCGGGGACGAGCAAGAGCTGGTCGGGTTTCCATTGAAGAAGCAAGAACTCAAGCTACTTTAGAGAATCAGGCATTCCAGTTGATGGCGAAGAACCAAGCCTTAGTAGTGATGTCTAAGAAGATTCTGAACCTCAACGATCAACTTTCTACACAAAGCTCTGCCATGGAAAATAAAGAAATCCTGGTGAAGACTCTTCACGAGCAACTGGAGAGGTTAACTTACCTGTTCCACAAATAACCCTGAGAATTTGGATGGCTGGATACAATGAAGCCCTTTACCATCTTGATGATCGGATTCAGCAGGTAAATAATGAAGGGTACAAGCAAGGGTGGCTGAATGCACTGGGTGTGCTGAAATTGGAGCAGGGTCACTACTTATGGGATTATTATGATCCTGGATTGCTTGAGTTGCTCCTGCCTCCTTTTAAGCTTGACATGAGTTGGATTCCTTCTCAGAAAATTTCTCAGTGCTTGATCTCAACGTACCTCGGCGATTACAACCTTCATTCGAATTTTGACATATCTCGCCCAGAGAATTTGCTTGATCGGCCATCAGTGATGAATGTTTGAATGCTTCGAGATGTAAATTTCATAAACTCTCCTTATGCCTTAGACGATCCTCTTGATGGAGTAGAACATGTTTCAAAGGCAGAAGGAGAAAAACCAATAGAGTAGGGTCTTTGATGTAACAGTTTGTAGTTTTCACAGCATATGTAATTCTCCTTAATTTAAATGAAATTTTTTTCATCTTTTGCTATTTTATTTTCTTCTAAATATTTTACAGAATGTCTTTGTTTGTGACTACATACATATTTTGATATGCTATTCTATTTTATTTTTTGATTATAGTGACTTATCACTCTTTGATTCTAAGCAATGAAACGACTTACACCCCATGATCCTTCTTAGTTTAATCAACCGGAGTTGATTGCAATTGATTCCTGACCAACCGGAGTTGGAAGAAATTATTTTGCTGACCAATCGGAGTTGGTGGATATCGATTCTCGACCAACCGGAGTTGGAAGAGATTGTTTTGCCGACCGACC
This sequence comes from Sambucus nigra, assembly GCA_949130495.1. Classification (NCBI taxonomy): domain Eukaryota; kingdom Viridiplantae; phylum Streptophyta; class Magnoliopsida; order Dipsacales; family Adoxaceae; genus Sambucus; species Sambucus nigra. Next base: position 540,957,908 of record OX422219.1, on the reverse strand, counting down.
AGAGTTGGTGGATATTGGTTCCCGACCAATCGGAGTTGGAAGAGATTGTTTTCGAACTTGATGCGCAGTGTGTAGCACTAATACTCCGAAAAAATTTCAACAAAAAGAGAGAACTGGGTAAAACATTCCACACTTTATTCATACAGAAGAAAACTTCTTTTACATAGGAATCCTAACTACTGATAATACTTGCGTAGATGCTCTGCATTCCATGCATTCTTAAATTCTTCTCCTTCTAATGTTTTAATTATATATGTTCCTGCTCGAATAACTTCTGTTACTCTGTAGGGTCCATGCCAGTTAGCTTCCAGTTTATTGTGCTTTTGAATTACTTTCTTTAGCACATAGTCTCCTTCCTTAAAATCACATTTCTTTACCCTCTTGTTGTAAAATAGAGCTGTTCGTTATTGGTATGCAGTATTCCTGATTGCTTCTTCTTCTCTAACTTCTTCGAGCATATCCAGATCTAATCGCCTCATCAAGTTACTGATTGGAGAATTGAAATTCAGCACCCTGTATGTGGGGAGTCCCAACTCTGCAGGTATAACAGCTTCGCTTCCAAATGCCAGCATGTATAGAGATTCTCCTATTGCTGCTCGCGATGTAGTATGATAAGCCCACAGAACAGAATGTAGCTCATTAATCCAATTTGCCTTCGCATTATCCAGTCGTTTTTTCAAATCATTCAGTAGCGTTCTGTTGGTCACCTCAGTTTGTCCATTGCTCTAGGGATGGCCTGGTGCAGAATGGGTCTTCAATATGTTTGACTAGTGACAATATGCAGCGAACTCCTCGTTGCCGAACTGAGTTCCATGATCTGTGATGAATGGATGGGGCAGACCATATCTATAAATGATATTCTTTCGAATAAATTGATACACCCTGTCATACATCATATCAATAAGAGACTCAACTTCTACCCATTTAGTAAAATAATCCACAACGACCACGAGGTATTTAAATATTCCTTTAGTCGTTGGCAGTGGTCCGACTAAATCTATTCCCCATATAGCGAATGGCCAAGGATATGTTATAGGTGTTAACAATGCCTAAGGAGTTCTTCGGATGGACGAGAAGAGCTGGCATTTGTCGCATTTCTTAGCATAAGCTGCACAATCAGCTTTCATCGTCGGCCAGTAATATCCCTGCGTGGTTATCCTCTGTAAAAGCGTCCGACCAGCTACATGGGCTCCACAAGACCCTTCATGAACCTCTTCGATCAAGTTCTTTACTTCAGAGGGATGAACACATCTTTGCAATGCTGCTATAACTCCCCGCCTGTATAAAATACCATTAGTTAACACATAATGAGCAGCTTTGAACTTCAATTTCTTGGCCGCTAGTTTATCAATTAGCAAAGTTCCATCTTCAATATAGGCCCTGATGGGATCCATCCATGATGGTCCCAAATCAAGAGCAATGAAGTTCATGATCAGATCTTTGTCTATGCTCCGACCAGCTAGAATCTCAATTGGAATTGTTATTCGTAGCTCAGTGCGTGTAACTGATGCTAATCAGGCTAGGGCGTCTGCTCTTGCATTCTCCAGTCTTAGTATTCTGACCAGCTGAACAGCAACAAAACTTGATACCAAATCCATTGCTTTTGCGTGGTACTTAATCATTAACTCTCCCTTTGCTGCATATACTCCGAGCATTTGTTTTACGATCAACTGTGAGTCACTGAATACAATAACCTACTCTGCCTTCATGGTTTTTGCCAAACTAAGACCTACAATCATTGCTTCATATTCGGCCTCATTATTAGAGGCTTTAAATTGAAAGCACAGAGCATACTCCATATCGACTTCATCTAGACTTTTCAAGACAACCCCTGCTCCACTGCCTGCAGTGCACAATGATCCATTCACATATAGACTCCATATAGGTATCTCATCCTCAAACTTTTGATTGGGCAAAGTTCCTCGATGGACTATTTGTTGCTTCTTTATCTCCTCCTCTAGCACTTCTTACTGCTCGTCTACCAACTTAAGTTGGTCGGGGTTTAAGTTTGATGATCCTGTAACATCCACAAGCTAGTCGGTATTCAATTTCTGCTCTTCGAATGTGTCAGGCTAGGTGAACTCTGTAATAAAATCTGCCACTGCCTGCCCTTTAAGTAACGATCTAGGCTTATAAACTATGTCATATTCACCAAGTTCTACTGCCCAGTACATCCATCTTCCTGATTTTTCTTGTTTATGAAGAGCTTGCCTTAATGGCATATCAGTATACACGACTATTGTATGAGCTTGGAAATATGGACTCATTCTTCTACTCGCTTTAATCAACGCTAAAGCCAACTTTTCCAATCTTAGATATTTGATCTCTGCTCCTCGGAAGGCCTTGCTAGTGTAATAGATTAGTTTTTTCACTCCATCCTCCATTTTTATTAACACCGAGCTCACTGCGTTTTCTGAAACTGCTAGATACAAATATAATATTTCTCCCATCACTGGTCTAGACAACAATGGAGGTGCTCCCAGGTATTTCTTCAACTCTTGAAAGGACTTATCGCATTCATCATTCCATTCAAACGTCTTTCGCAGTTTTTTGAAGAATGGGAGACATCTATCATTTGCTCGTGACACAAATCTATTAAGTGCTGCAACTGGCCCTGTGAGATTTTGGACTTCCTTCTTCGTCGTTGGAGATCGTAGCCCCAATAGAGCCTTGATCTTTTCAAGGTTCGCTTCGATACCTCGCTGATTGACAATATACCCGAGAAACATGCCTTATCTTACTCCGAATATGCATTTGGTAGGGTTCAACTTCATTTGATATTTATCTAGTTGATCAAAGGTCTGGCCTAGGTTAATTAGATGATCAACAACTTTCTTGCTCTTCGTCAGCATATCATCAACATAAACTTCCATATTGTGACTGATTTGCTCTACAAACACCTTGTTCATCAATTCCTGATATGTTGCACCTGCATTTTTCAATCCAAAAGGCATAACATTATAACAATAAGTTCCCCTATGGGTGATAAAAAAGGTACTCTCTCTGTCTTCAGGCTTCATTTTAATCTGGTTGTAACCAGAATAAGCATCCATCAAACTCAACAGTTTGTGTCCCGAGGTGGCATCCACCAATTAATCGATCCGAGGCAGAGGGAAATGTATCTTTTGGGCAAGCTTTATTAAGATCAGTGAAGTCCACGCACATCCTCCACTTGTTGTTCTTCTTCTTTACCATCACCACATTAGCTAACCAATCAGGATATTTGACATCCTCAATAAATTAGGCTTTTTGGAGCTTCTCGACCTTTTCTTATATAGCTTGGTTCTTTTCGGGGATGAACACTCTTCTTATTTGTTTCACTGGATTGATCTCATTGTTCACATTAAGATCGTGACATAGAAAGGCTGGGTATATCCCCGGCATGTCCTCGTGGCTCCATGCAGAAGTTTGTTTTCTGCTTTTTAGAAATGCTATCAGCTCTTGTTTTATTGACACATCTAGTGACGCACCAATTTGAGTTGTTCGTTCTGGATGCTCGTCATCCAGAATGATATTTTCAGTAGCCTCCATGACTTGGCCCTTAACGAGCTAAGACTCATCTCTTGGGTCTAAAGTCTCAATCTCCGCATCTTCTATCTCATCTACCTGATAATTAGTAGTCTTCTTCCTAGATTCTTCACGCTCTTCTTGCTCGGAAGATGAATAGTAGCATTCCCGAGCTACTTTTTAGTCGCCCTTCACCACTTCTACTCTAAAGTTGGTTGGTAATTTTAAACATTGATGTACCGTAGATGGTACTGCTTCAAACTTTTTCAAACCTACCCTTCCCATGATGATATTGTAAGCTGATTGGACATTTTTATGCATCATGAAAAAACGCACTCTTTCTGTTCGACAAGCAGGCCATGTACCGATGAACATATCCAACTTGATTCTCCCAAGTGGAAAAACTTTCTCGCCAATAAAACCAAGGAGGGGTAGATGATATGGCTCCAACTGGGATAACTTTAGGTTCGAACTATCAAAACATGGGTAGAACATAATATCTGTCGAGCTGCCATTATCCACCAATACTCGTGAAATCACTACTTCCTTCATCCTCATTTTGATTACCAATGGGTCATCATGAGGATATAGCACACCTACGAGGTCATTCTTAGAGAAATTAATGGCTAGTTTATCTTTTTTCACCTTCCTCGGGCGATCATCTTCAGCTAGATTTATTCGCTGAATGTATGAACAAGATTGAGCCTCGTTGAGGTAAGCTTTCCTCTCTACAGTAAGGTCTCCACCTCCTGCATATCCACTGATAATAACATTGCAATCAAATGATCCAAAACGAATTGAAAATACCTCACGCTCTGGCTGTCTTGGTCTCTTGTGGAGATCGGGGTCGTCTTCTGGATCATCTTCATGATCTCTTTTCTTGTCTTCTTTTGCTTGAAGAGGAGATTTAGACCTCTGTCTTCCTCGTTCTGTAGTTCGACCACCATTTTGATGATCAACATACTTGGTCAACTTTCCCCATCTAATGAGTGCTTCAATTTCATTCTGGAGAGCTATGCAGTTTTTGGTCGTGTGACCATGGTCCTTATGGAACTCGCAATATTTGGACTTATTCCTCTTGTCAGGATCTGCCTTTATTTTTTCAGGCTAGTTTAGCTCCTCGCTGTTTTGATCTCTTCCAGAATGTGGTTTATATCTACCTTCAAAGGAGTATAATTTCTAAATTTCTTCAATTGTTTCAATGCTTGCTTTGCTTTTAATTGCTTGTTGCCACCACTGTTCTTCTGCTCCTTCTTCTCAACCTTATCGTCCTCAACTTTGGTCTCCTTAGTGTCCATGTTCTTCTTCGCAGCCATAGCTTCCTCGGTATTCATGATTTTGGCTGCCTTTGCCAACAGTTCTTCTATGGTCCTGGGCGGATCTTTGGACAAAGTGTAGTACAATTTATTGGGCAACAGTCCACTCATCAAAGCAGTAATCGCAGTTTTCTCCTCATAATCAATTACGTCCAGTTTCTCGTTATTGAAATGAGTAATGTAATCCCTGATGCTTTCACCTGCGTTCTGTCTAACACTCAATAAGTGTGCTACTCGCTTAACGAGTTTTTCTCCAAAACATAAATTTCCAATAAAGATCTCGACCAGTTGAAAGAAAGTTGCAATCTTCCCCCGAGGAAGATTGTTATACCATATTTGAGTAGATCCAGTAAGAGTTACTAAAAATTCTCTGCATCTCATCTCATCTGGAATCGCATAGATATCAGCAGCAGCTTGGTATTGTTCTATATGAAGGACAGGGTCAGTTTTCCTATCATATTTAGGCGTCACCACAGGAGCTTTGAATTTTGATGGTGTAGGAAAATCCACGATTGCTTGTACAAATGGTGTTCCTCGGACAAAAGTCCTTTGTAGGGGATTCTTGTTTTTTTTCTATCTCCCCTAAACGATCCTCCAATCTTTGAATTAATCCCTTATAGGCATCATTTCCTTCTTCGATCCTATTGGTTCGAGCAACTGATCGTGTCGAATTAGCCTCTTGGGATCTTTCTTGACGAGCAGCTAGTCATGACTGGGCAGAGCCTTCCTTCAAATCAGATGGTCGTTGAAAGTTCCTCGACACAGTCCTAGAGGGACTTCTATTCCTCCTAAGACCCAAACAATTAAAAGGAGAGACCCTACTCAACCTTTCAAGAGAACTTGTCCTCTCTGGAGATAGAGTGATGTTTTATTGAGTGTTTGTTGCTCGTACCGAGGAAGTCCGTCTAGGCTGATAAGAAGGATCATTAGATCTGTTAGTACGATATGAGTCGCTAGTTCGTGAAGAGGGAAAACGAATATTTCTTTAAACACTTCGTTGTCCTGATTGGGCTGGCACTCCGCCTTGAACGGTTTGTATGAGTTGACGCATGGTTTCTTGCATGGCCATTTTCCCTTGGGCCAAATTGGCCATAATACCAGCCAAATCTGAAAAACTTGGGGGAGCAGAAGGATTCGGGGGAATCCCAGTGTTTTGATTACTGGATTCCGGATTATCAGCCATTGATAATGAGTTGTTTTGGTGAAAAACGCTAATTACAGTCGTTTCCCACAAACGACGCCAATCTATTGATGTAAAAAATTAGATTTGACCTAATTATTTTAATCACAGATAAAAATGAGTAAATAAATAAGACAATCGATTTTTAAAGTGGTTAATCCTTGAGAGAATGTCCTACGTCCACTGTTTTTGTATTACTGATTTTTTTGCCTGTAATTCTCGATAAATAATTTTACCAAGAGATTCAGCGTGTCCCTCTAATGGGGAGATTACAATGTATTTATAGCCTTGAGGATGTACATGTGAAAGAATAATGTATAGCTATCCAGTAGGCGTATACATTTGTACGATAATAACTGTGCATTTAATGCGTAGTTATCTTTCGGTTTTCTTTGATGCATATGCCACAAGTATTTGAGTTGCTCGGACCGACTTAGTAGCTCAGACCGCTTAAGTAGCTCGACACGCTTGAACTGCTCGGGGCCCCTTGGCTCCTCGTGGATTCATAGTTACTCGGTGATCTTGAGTTATTTGGAGTATAGTAGTTCCTCGGGGGTTTGAGTAGCTCGGTATAAACATTTACAGTTGCCACATAGGTTGACACCCGTCTTCAAATAATAGTTCCATATCAGCAGAATAAATTTGGTATCAACATTATCGATTGGGAAACATTGTGTATATTTCCTAAATACATTGAGTTCAAGGGAGATAACGACTAATACAACTGCGTGGTTACGTTGCAGAATAATCAATTTCCGCAGTTCTCATCAAATGACATTGGAGAATCAAGTGCGCACTTTGAGGCTTATTCTGGAGGCTCACCCCTTACTCCTCCTATATATTGGCTGACACAAATGTCAATGATATTTTGTTCAATGCATTGTTTAACCCAGTCAAAGTCAGTAACAATGATGTGGCACTCATCAACCTGGCTCACAACAGTAAGATCTGCAGGAGATTTACTGCTTCCAATAATATAAGCAATCTTTTTAATGTCGACGTTAACACCCTGACCAGCACAGCACGCCTAGTGGTTGAAGAGGTTGTTGTATCAAGAATAGCCTATAATGTCAATTTTGACTCAATGACGCAAGGATCTACAACGAGACACCACACATTGTGATTAACGAGCAAGCTAACCCTAGTCCCACTAGCGTTGAAGTAGAACTGAGGCTTGACTATACAAACACTTTGAGTAGGATATGGAATGCCAATGTCTAATTAATGCTTGGATTTTAATGGAACCTGACAACTAGCGTTCCATTAATCGCACAGTGAACAATCTGTATTGGAGCTAAGATTACCACCTCATATGAATTGGGACAAACTCAGGAACATTCATAGTCCGTGAGGAGTACCTACAGGGTTACTATACCTGCAATGTCTAGGGAGATTGCGACCATGATGGCGATAGAGGGTACATTCGATGTTCCCTTTTCCTACAATCAACGCGATACCCTTTTCAATTCGCATATGATTGATAAACGTAAGAACGATAGGGTTTTCACCGGCGTTAATAGCTATAACTTCTAGTGTGGGCACGAAATAATACCGATGACTGTTGATGAAGTAACTTGGGAGCTCGCAAAACAAAATATTCTGCTCACGAACACCACCAGAGGAGCTGGTGATGGTGTGACAACCGGAGAAGCAAATGTGACCTCTGAAGAACAACAACCTTTGGAGTGATCGAGTGTACTCCTGCAATCAATCCAATGATTATTACTATTATTATTTCTCTGTGTGTGTGTGTGTTTCCCTCTTCTTCTTGCAACTTCATGTTGATATCAGTTTGTTTTTCATTTTCATAAAGAGAAGTTTGTGTGTTTTTCGATTTCACTACATGTCAGTTACAATTTTATTTTCAAGTGACAATAAAAAAAGAAGAAGAGTTGTGTGTTTGTTTATTTTCAAGTGTGGATCATTTCATTATCAAGTTTTGAGTAAGCAATTCAAATGTGAGTAAATATGTAGATTTCATAAGTTAACTTATCAAGGCATATCTGTTTTTCTTGGAAGACATTAAATTAAATGAAATCTTTCGACCAAATTATCAGGACCATAAATGAGACAAATAATCTATTTTTAACTAAAATTTTTCCACTTACCTTTGTCATTTTTTTGGTGTGAACGCGGACAAGTGACCAGGATATAGAACAGTAGGTCTGAACTTGGTGGTCACGACCTCAATTAGGGCAATAATCAAGCATACCAAAGATTTTTCCTATTTTCACACACAAAAATTACTATCGGAATGAGATTTATTAGTAAAACAATGTATTAGAGAAACATTAACACAAATATGTGTTTGATCTGAACATCATATTGACTAATTTACAAGGCTCATTTTTCCTCTATACTATATTCAAGTAAAAATATTACTTAGACAATTAACAAGAAATACTTGTAAAAATCTTATCAATTCTAAAAGAAGACTAGTAAGTAGCAATGCTTCTAATTATTGATCCAACCATATGAAACTTAGTGTCTAACAGGTAGTCTATCAAGCAGTATAAAATCTGAATAACTTGTTCAACCCAACTAAGCAACACCGAAATCCCCTCACATTTCAACCTTTACTTCGTTGACGAGTTGAGTCCTCTCTTTTGACCAAAACCACAACTGCGGTGACGAAATGGTGATTGTAATGCATATACTTATGGGCTCAGCCTCTGAGCTTCTTCTTATTGACTTGCTTCGCCACCTTGGGCTTTGGTCTCTCACCTTCTCTGCACGTGCCAACTATCCATGAACTATAGCCATTGTGGATTGATTGCACTAGAGATCCTTTTCTTTTTTTACTTTCCTACTTCTTCATCTCAGGCAATAAGAGAATGAGTATGCAGGAAATAGCTAAATTGAGGGAAGGACTAGGAAACATATTCAATATATCATCTGGGATGGTCATGATACCAACTTTTGCGTAGATAACTAGCACCCTATAGGCCTCTAGTGGATAAAATAGGGCAGGAGGGTCATCTTTGATGCAGAAACCCTCAGAGAAGTTAAGATAAGGGAATTTATTGTTAATGGGAGTGGAATTTTCCGAACCTTATATCCCATTCTCTAAGAGAAATATGAGATTACCATATTCAGCAATAAATGTAGACCTGCCAACGGGTCGTATTCGTGACAAAATTACCTCCACTATTATGTGCATTATCGGGTTCATGTCGTGTTTGGGTCGTGTTCAAGCCATGTATTAACAAGTTGTGTCATTTATTTCCACTAAATGTCTAAACCCAAACCCGACCCATTAACTATTGATGATCAATAGGAAAGAAGGGCACTGTGATATGAAAAGCCAACACTTGTGGGAAGTGTTGTTTGGACAAACTGGGAACTCGAGACAAACTCAAAGGGTGGGGATATGTTGTCAGTTCTATCTGTGTGATTTGTAACAATAAGGTGGAGTACATAAATCATCTTTACTTTGAATGCACAAAAGTGAACAATATATGGAAGTGGATATGTGAAAGGAATGGCATGAACATTTAGACTGATTGGGGCCATATGATAAGACATGCTCAATCAATTAGAGATGATAACTTAAAAATAGGGTAATTCTATTGTCTATCCAAGCTACGGTATATGGAGTTTGGAAGGTCAGAAATGATATCATTTTCAATAATCGACCAATTAGGATTTATTTATGATGTGGGTTATCTCGAAGCAAGTTCTACAAACCCAAAAAAGAAGAGTTCATGTCATTTTCAATAGTCCGTGCTCGCTTGCGTCACTGCCACAATTCCCCAAGTGAGAAGCACCATCAAAGTTTCTAACCCAAGTGCCGATATCATGCATGTCGATGTTACATGTCTCACACCATCTGCCATCAATTTTGAGGCCCTCATTATGCCAAAGCTGACATAGATGCTGGGATGAAAATAAATAACCTAACACGTCGGGGGGCTCACTCGAATAGCCACTAATGTCCCATCCTCGGTTGCCACAATGAATCCTGTCGGACAAGGGGTTCTGCCACGTCCCACTGCAATTTATCCTATTGAGGGCTTGCCTACTAATGCAACATAACATAACAAACAAACACCATTTGATGTTCGGTATGTCACCCCGGTACGAAACAGTCCGATTTTAAAATAACAACCGCGACTGAGACTTGTGCAAGAAATTAGGTACCACAGGCTACTTCGTAACCCTTCCTTTTTGGTTATTTCTCCGATACCGAGTTGAAGAAGGATATAAACCCTTTCACCATAATGCGCACATGAAGCTCTGATTATTTGACAATCAGTTCACGATGATACGCAAAACCCATGCTTGAAAAATGGTTACATGAGTTGATTCCCCATGACAAGAGGTAGAAATCCAACTTTGCTTTTGGGTCATTAAATAATCATATATGTTTATTGTGTAATAATCGCAGTCACATGATTTTTGTTTGTCTTCTACACAAACTGATTGAGAAAAAGCAGCCAGAGTGGCCACGTATACCACGCGGACAGCACTGAACTGGTGTATCCCCAAACCCTAGCAACCTTGTGTATTGGGGAAAGTTGATGTGGTTCACGTGAAGAAGATAGTAATCCATTCAACGCAATTGGGGACAGGAGAAAGATAATTATGTGTCTTTTTTACGGTTGCGTGTGTTCTCGTGTAAATGTGTTGATCTTTGATGGGCGTACAGATACTGATTCCTTTGTGGATCAATTGTACGGATTTTAAATAATATTTGAATACAAAAACTATTTACTATGTCAGGTACGTGCAAATGGACAAAATACGAGTTATGTAGAATTATGTTGGAATGACATGTTAAAGGAGAGGGGAATAGAAGTAAAAAAACCTATACACTCCAAGGCCAAGATGAAAAGAACCTCATGTTGATGTTCATAAAAAATCATGTAAAATCATTTCTTTAGGGTTTATGGCTTAAAGAAAAATTTAATGTCTATAATTTATTGCGGAGGATACATTACAATTCCACTTCTTGGGCACCCGAGTAGTCCTAAAGGAGTAGTAGCACAATGTATAAATTTTTACATTACTGGGTTGCAGAACTGAGTCGAGTCCAACATTCGTAATGGTTCAACAAGAAGCCCATTATAAGCAAACATAAGTTTAACCTAAAAAGGTCAATCATCAAAGCTATTAAATTTAAGGAGATTATTATTTTGTTTATAGAAATAAATCACTCCACCTATACTACTTGGACAAGGATTGTTTGATACAAAATCAGACACCAAATAATTATTGAATATAAAGAACAAACACTAGATTAGTAATCCCGAAAGCAATATATGTACAACCTCTAAACTATGAAAAACCCTTTCTCTAGGACTAGAAAAGTCTTCTTAACAGACACAAGGTCGAGGTCTTAATATTAGGCTTCCACAATTAACATAAGGCACAAAGGTCAAGGCCTTAATATGATTGTTATGTACGCCTAAATCTGTGAACCTATACTTATTTAAATATTTGAAGAATCAAAATCAAGTCTAACATAGAAGACACGGGAAAAGTAGCATAAACACTTACGTAAAGGACTTGTTGTCCGTGTCAGGAAGATGTCGATCAACATTTCTTTTCAGCATGTTGATAGGCCTATGGATGGATCGATTTATAACTAGATTAGGGTGATTTAAATCCGATCTGACGAGGAAATAAAGTTGATTTGGACCTGAATTTGTTAATGATCAAAGTCTAACACTACAAGAAAAAAACATAATTTATGTCAGTTTAGAAATTGACTTTATGTCTGATAAATGTAAACTAACATAAATGGTATTTATTTATGTCAATTTGACTTTAAAGGTATATTTTTATTTCAATTTAAATAAAATTGAGATAAAAAATAAATTATTTATCTCATTTTTTTTATATAAATAACATAAATATAATGTTAATTATTTTAGACTTTGAGTCAAAACTGAGATAAATGGAAAAAAGAAGGGCGCCTATTTTTTTGGCACTCCCGCTCTAAAATTTGCTCCTCTAAATTGTTTCCCGGCTCTCTCATCCACTCGCTCGCATAACTCTCTCTCTCTCTCTCTCTCTCTCTCACACACACACACACACAAACACACACACACAACTATCTCTCTCGCTCGCTCCAACGCACATCTCTCTTTCTCGTTCCACCTCCGGTGCTGGCAAACTTCCATCACGCAGGTACAAATAGCTCACGATTGTAATATGTTTGATTTGTTCTTGATTTTTTTATTATTTTTGGATTTGATTTTATATAGATATATGGATTTAAAAATGTTTGAAACCCCATCAAATGCTACCATCGTCCCCATCGTCCGCCTATTTAAACCCCATCATTTGATGAAAAATCTAAATTGAGAAATGATGGGGTATTCATCGACCTAGAAGCACATGATACTATGGTACCTCTTCTTCGATTTAATAATTGGTTTTCTTCTCCATTTGAGCAGTTATGAGAACCAGATCCACTACAAAATTTGATGATTTTTGTCCATATCTATTTAGTATGATTTTTTTGCCATGGTATTATTTGAATGCAATTTAAGAATTATTATACTAGTGCTCCCCTTACTTTAGATATCTTGCTTAAAGAATTTTTCAAATAATCACAATGTTGCTACTTCCCTCTACACAAAGATGGGTTTGTATTCCTAACTCTGACCACAAACATGGGTTTGTACATAAGATGAGTTTGTTTTATGTAATTGGAATATAGCTTGTAAATAATTGAATCAAGGTGGAGTATGGTTATTTGTGTGTAATTGGATTGGAGCTTGTTGCTCAATCTTAAAGGATTTAGTCATCTGGAAAAAAATTAAGGAGACCAAATTTTATTTCAATTAGATTATAGATACCGAGCATTTTAGAGCATATGAGCAATGGATCTTGTGGAGAATTGCTCCCTTGGTTTGCTTTATAGTTTTTATCTTATTGTCATCAATTTGGGTACATGGTTATATAAAATATTTGTTAATATATATGAATTTACTTTTTCCTAACTGCTGCAACATGTATAATTAGTTTCTTCTTATTTATGCCCTATTAAAAAGACTTTATCAAGTAGTCTTTGAATATCAGTAATTGTTTTTATCGCACAATTTATGTTGGGAACCTTCCCCTTAATATATGAGAATATGATAATGGTAAGTTTTGGATCTATTCTACAAGGATTTATTTGAATGTTTCCTTCTCATTTATATTTCCCAAGAGTTAAGTGTGTATTTTCATAATATTTTTCAATCTACAACATAAAACACAATATATTGTATGTATAATTATGTCACCATTTTTAAATGATTATGGTTATGTGTGTGAAGTGATTCACATTCATGTTTGAAGTTAGTTACACATGGAACCCATCTATTTAAGTATCTCTTAAGGTAATCTATCAATATAAAGACCGATTGCATTGTCGTTGACAAATTATCATATGGCATAATTATAGCAATTGGTTTTATTTTGGGTTGTCAATTCTAATATTGTTTGTTAACAATGCAAAATAGGTTTCTAAATATTCATATTGATATGCATGTGTGTATCCCCCTCCCCCCCCCCCCCTCCTAAAAGTACTTAATAGTGGTGGTAATTGACAAGGCAATGATACTGGGAAGTGCAAAATTTTTTTGTTTATTTAACCTATTATTTGGTGAAATTATATGTAAACTATGTATGAATTAACCTACTTCACACTTTTGTATCTTGAATTTAAGAACTAAAATCTGTATTTTCTATTAGTTAACACATATCTTACCACCAATGATCATGTTCATTGTGGGGGATACTAATTGTAAAGAAATTGCCATGTTAAATATCCTAGTTGGTAGCTCCTCCACACTGGTGTTCCTGATATCCAGCATTTGTAGGTTTCACATGTGTTTTATCATTGCTTGGTGATTTTTTTAGTGTCTAATATTTGGAGATGTTGGAAATAACATGAAGTTCAGTAGTGGTGATTTTGAGGTGTTGGCAATAGCATGAAGTTCAATAATGATGATTTTGAGGTGCCATAGTTGTGTTGTTTCCATTAATATTGGTCCTTTAATATGTTTGGTATGGTCTCCTGATTTGATTTTTCATTATGTTTTCCATAGTTGAGGTGCCATAGTTGTGTTGTTTTCGGTAAAAGGCAACACATAATTGAATGTTATATGACGGTCGCTTCAATTAGTTTCTAAATGTGCTAGTATTCCCCAATTGTGCTTTTCATAGATGGTTTCTTGATTGTTATTGGGTGTTTGTCGGTTCGAGCATAAAGTGATGAGGCTATACACCTAATGGAAATGGTAGAATTGATAATAAGTATCCCATGGATCTTATGTCTTAGAGCAAGATTCACCTTAATAATAGCTGTCATATTGGAAAATTCACCAAGTATTATTTGTATCTATTTAAATGAAACACATCAAATAATATCTATTTGACTAGAGTTTATTATCACTTTTGTCATTTGAAGTTAATCAAGTTCTTCCAACATTGCAAGTACTGATTTGCTTCATGATCCTCTTTGCGTGTTTTGTTAAAAATGCCCTCAGGACAGCAATAGACATACCCCTGTTGTCAACATGGTGTTCATATATCTTCAAGATCAGAAATCAATCATAATCCTTAATTTTCAAGAAAAAAGTCAGTTGGTTGAAAAAGATATCAATGCAAGGTTAACAACAGGGGTATGTCTATGGTGATGCACGAAGTTATCCCACATTAATTATATTCCTGTGAAGATCCCGAAAGTCTATAGTAAAAAATGAAAAGGTCAGTGATGTAATCGATAATTGTAATATCGAAGTTAAAGAGGCGTGGTATAAAAGGCCCAGTCTATTTCTCTTTCTTTGAGTTTGTTTATTTTCATATGTGGTTCGATTGCCATGAGTATGAATGGAGTAAAATTATAGTTCAAGCGTAAAGGGTTTTATGGTTCCATTGGGATGAGTTTGGACGCAGAGTTTCGAGAGATGATGGTCTAACAGATGTTATCAAAACATTGATTCAAATACTGTTTGTTGACGTTATCAAATAAGTCTGATTTCATTTTGTTAAGATATAGTTCTATATACATATTAATACCTGACTCAGACCTTTGTTGAATTGATTGGATAGATGTTTGGAATAATGTTTCTTGTACTGGCCTGCCTAAGATTGAATATGATCATCACCCACTGCTATTTGAATCTACTTGGATTAATCTTACATAACCAAGACCTTTCAAATTCTTTTCTTCTTGGGTGGACCATCCTCATTTCATGGATCTTATTAAGAGTGAATGGACTAATATCACCCCAATTGGTTATCCTATGTATATTCTAAAAAAAGAAACTCAAAAACGTCAACTGTGTATTGAAAAAGTGGAATGCCTTTGTTTTTAGAAACATCCATTAAAATATGCTACAAGCTAACTCCTCTTTAGCAAAATTCAAGAAGAAATTTAAGGGTTAGGCCACTCCTAACTCAGACATATGTGTTTTACTCTGAAATGGTGCCTTTTTTTCTTGATAGTTTGTTGTGAGAAAGAGCAAATCAAATTTACATATGTTGGAGGACAGCATTGCTGGAATTGATTGGAATTTCAATTGTTGGAGAGGTAAGGCTGCAATATCCATTTCTGATGCCTATTGTCAACTATTTTGTACTTTATCTATCACAAATCAATTGGTAAACATTATGATGGCATATTTTTTATTGGATGCTGCTATTAGATCTTCTCATTTGAGAAGAGTATCCATTATAGCATGGAAACTATCCGTAGATAAACATTCAAGCAATTTATCCCTCTCCATTGTCTATTACCGTTGCAAAGATCGTTCACCTGAAGCAAATCAGTGCAGCTAGTATACTGGTATAAAGGTCATGTAGGAGATAAATGGAATAGTTATAGGATAAACTAGTTTCAATACTAGTGACGTACTTTAAGTAATTGTATTATCCAGAACAGAATCACTAATTTTTTTTGTAAGACATATTTTTTGGGGACTGCGATTCCTAGAAAAATATGAATTTGGGCACATTTTGTTGGAAACTTGCTTTTATTTACATGCACACACACGCACATATCTCTGCTTTAGATAATTGATTCTCTTTATTTCTTTTTGTGGAGGTTTCTGCCCACATGCATTTGAAAAAATAAGTCCATATGATATTCGTAATTCCAAGTTTCATGTTTATTTATTCTGTTATTACTTCATATCTTTTTAATTTATCTTCTATTGCCAAAGATTCATAAATATTTGTTAAGTGACTTGCTGAGTTATAGTGGTATGTTTTCAATCTTTTGATTTCCTTCTTGTTTAGAAGCAGAGAAGCAGTTCAAAATTCCCTATTCATGGTTGGACTGGAAGATTTATAACAAAACAGTATTCTAATGTTCCTCCTAGTCAACCTTATTTGTTGACTTTTATAGTGGTATGATGTGAATTTGGGACTTTTAACTTTGGGAATGTGAGCGATAAATGTGTGGTTTATTTGTTGTACCGACATACCATTTTTAAGGGAGGACAAGAATAAAGATGTGATATCATCCCCGATAGCGTGCCAATATTTTTGAAAAAAATAAGGCAGGCATACCATCAGAACTGAAATATTTTAAATGAGCTGATATATTTTAAATGAGCGTAACTCATGCATGAAACTCCTCAATTGGGCCTTCTACTACTGCTGTATGGACTAGGGGTTCTCGAACCTCACCATCTTCATACTCGTCATCTTCTCTGCCATCTTGTCTATCTTCTGTATCCTTGGGAGTGACTAGAGCATGATTACCATCTGACTCGCAGTCAGAACCGTAATAATCTTGTTCCAGCATATGAGATGAAATATTGATCTTTCCCTCATCACTTTCAGAACCCTCACCATTTCCATGAAAATAAGTAAGCTCATCCATCACTTCCAATTTGCATGCCATAGGGTCCTTAACATTCATCCCATCAAATGATATTAATTTATTAGTCTCATAGCCTATACATGTAGAACCCATTTTGGCAGCAACCTTTTTCATACTTCCATGTGCTTCTTGAGGTGTGTTCATATTAAAATATTCTTCTTTTGTACAAGTAGAATATTCTGATTGATTTGATGCATCCTCAATTACAGACAACTTTGAATAATTAGGCATTGCTGAAGAACACGACTTTTGGGGATCAATAAATACAATAAACAGAGTGTACAAACTTTCCAACTGATCTGAGTGATAACACTTCTGTTATTCTCTGTGTTTCCTAATTACTATCTTGAACTGATTCAGATTTAACTGACCAGTGTTCAACTACTTTTGAGGGGATAATATCTGGAAACTTAAAATCTTATTTACTGACCCCTTGTACCAATTCCTTATTTCTAAAAGCCGGTAGTCCCTTAGACTTCCCTTTAGTGTCGCCAGAATCATCTTTAGCACTCTTATCAAATGGTTCTGGTTTTACATTCTTATCACCAGCAAAATTGATGCTTTTAGTAGAGACCAACAGTCCAAGCATATTTGAGTCAGGTACAACCCTTCATGAATCTACTTTAGTTGATGAGCCACAGTGTTCACTGAAATTTGACGGACAAGATAATGTACTAAGGATTAAATAAAGAAGATCCTAAACTTTAGAGTTCTGTCTAGGGGCCATGTGGTTTCAAGTCTCCTAGTGTTTGCACCATAAGATCCATATGGGTCTGAGTAGGCACCACATCATATAGGTGTTAGTTGATAAGGCTTCCCGAACTCGGTTGTTCTAGTTATATTGTTAGATTTAGTGCCTGAATTAAGAAAGATGGACCATATAATTCTTCTCCCATAGTAAGAATGTTAACCCCCGTGCTATGATTGGGTAAGGGACTGGTGTTGTGTTGTTGGATTACAAAGGACTTTATGTAGGTTATAACTTGAATCAAGATCATGAGTTACTTATTTTGGTTTAAGATGGATTTGGAAGTTCAAAATATATACATATATAAGAAATTATTGACTGCATCAAATCGACCCGCACTTTTTTACTTGCTCCTTGTGATATTTATGTGGATGATTTGGTATCTTTTCCTTTGATATAGCACAAGACTATTAATAGTGTTCTTGGAAGAGGTGAGAAGCTGGATAGTTTAGTTAAGAAGGGTTCAGATATGAGTGCAGCTTCACAAGTACATAAACACTAGGGATTTTAACAGAAGAAACATATTTGGGGTCTTCGAAGTTTAAGAGTAAAGAGAATAAACATATCTGATTTTTCACAAATCTAAGTAAAACTACCTTAACACAAGCTGGGGTCTTCCATCTCCTCAAAATCGACCTCTTTCTCACTGCTACATGTCCAAAGCCTATGATAGATTCAATTGGTTGTTCTTAATAAAAGTTCTGAGATAATTTGGTTTATGTCAACTATGGATTGACTTAGTTTTAAAGGATGTATCTAATTATTTGTAATCTATGATAGTTAATTATAGTCCATCTAGTTTCTTCTCTTATACTAATACTTACCTATTAAAGTATCAATCCTCATGTGGAGACTTTTGCAGCAGCTTATTCCAGTTGATGACTATATTATTAAACATTGAGTTAGACTCTGCTCTAAATGAAACTACTTCCCAAATCTTTGCCATATCCTTAAACTTAAAGTCATTCAAGTGGAATCAGATTCTAAATTATCTATTGATATTTTAAATGGACACATTAAAACTCCTCCTTAGAATCTAATAGAGGTCATTTCACTACAAGAAAAAACATCATTTATGTCAGTTTAAAAATGAACGTTATGTTAGATAAATGTAAATTGACATAAATAATATTTATTTATGTCAATTTGACTTTTAAAGTAAATTTTTATTTCAATTTAAGTAAAATTGATATAAAAAAAAAATTATTTATCTCATATTTATATATAGAAAACATAAATATACTTTAATTATTTCAACCTTCTGAGTAAAAACTGAGATAAATGAAAAAAAAGAGGCGGGGATATTTTTTTTCATTCCCCTCCAAAAGTTTGCTTCCTCAAACCCACGACCCCCTTATGCTCCGTGCGTCAAACCCTACCACTCCCTCTCTCGCTCGCACGACCACCCTCTCTCTCTGCTCGCTGCGTCCCTCTCTCTCTCTCTCTCGCTTGCTGCGTCCTTCTCTCTCTCTGCTCGCACGACCCCCTCTCTCTCTGGCTCGCTGCGTCTAGCTCGGACGGCCCTCTCTCTCTCTGGATCGATGCATCCCTCTCTCTCTCTGGCTCGCAAGTACAACCCTCTCACTTCACCTCCGACCCTCTCACAACTCATCACCTCCGGCGCCGGCATCAATCAGGTACAAAAAGCCTTAATATGGATTTTCAAGGGTTTGTGTATATATATGGATTCGATTTGTGTATATGTGTTGTGTATATGCAATTTGTTCTTGATATGTATGTGTGTGATTTGTGTATATGCCATTTGTTCTTGATTTGTGTATATGAGTTTGTAATTTTTGTTTGAAAACCTAATCGATTTCTATTCCTTTTTATTTTGCCTCTTTTATTAGACTCGCAGTTGGGACTCCTTCCTTCTTCTCCTATTTTCTACCCCGGCCCAGTCTGCACATAGAGAATTTGGGTACGTTGCTTTACCAACTATTTTTACATTAGTAAATAGTTATGTTTGTGCCAAGCATTGTTCAGGACTTTATTTGTTTAGATTTATTACAACTATTAGCACTAATACTCTTTAAAGAATTGTGTCTATTATAAATTCAGTTTATATATTGTCATTTTTAAAAAAAAAATACACATTAAAGAAATAGTTGAGTGACATTAGTTTCAAGCGTAATTTTATTTGCTTTTCAGTTTATATGTTCAATGTTTAATAATTTTGGTTAATGACTTGTTGCAAAAAAAAGTAGGGTCATTCGACGAATAGTCCCTCGACAATTTTATAATTAATATATAGTCCAAACTTTTTTATTTTGTTCCAAAAGATCCCTCGCTGCATAAAAGAGTTACAAACTTTTTTTTATCTTATCCTAAACTTTATGAAATAATTATAAAAAAAAGTAAACAGGGGAGTTTTTGCAAAATTGAAAAAAATAAGGTGGACTAAATGTAAAATATACTTAGCTCCTAGTGGTTAAACATTAATTGTCCCGGTTGACTTAAAATATTTACGTTAAATGTAAAATATCTAGTTTTTGACGTAATGCAAAATTTTATGCTTAATGTATAATTTTTAGATGTTTAGAAATGTAGGGTCAATTCATTTAGTGCTTAGTAGTTGAATTTTGGTTAAGATTTTTACCATATTCATTGATGGTCACTATAGATTTATATATGTTTACCTTACGCATCACAAGTTTGAAGCCTTTGATTACGCATAAGGTAGAATGGTAGGTCAATAAAACTCAAAAAGATTACATTCACACGTTCAAGCATGGAATTGTAGCTCAGTTGCCAATTAAGGCTATCGTGAACCTTCTTCTAGTTGAGCCATTTGTTACTTGAACACATGAGCCCCCCAATTTTTTTATGATAAATTATCTTTATCTTTGTTCATTGAATTCTAAGTTACCAATTCACAACTTATGTTTGAATTTGAACGTCCAAATTCTCATGAATTAGAAGGAACCGAGATACGAAATACACTGTCTCAAACCGAGAGTGTTAATTTGAAAGTTAATATTTTTAATGAATACTATTATTAATGTAATCATTGGTCAAAATTTAAACTATCTAACTAATTTGGAATTTGGTACATTGATTTTGAACATACTTCTCTAAATATGAGACGTACTAAGAAGCAATGTGATATTCCCAAATTGAAAAGGAAGGAGTGTATTGTTTTGTTTTCCAGCACTTCCAAATTCTGAAAGCTAGTAACTGAATACAGAACCTAACAAGACCTTAGTTAAAAAAATCTCAGCTCCTCCACACGAGATGTAATGAATTTCTACAGACATATCTTTCTTTCTCCTTTTTAAAATTGTCAATTTTTATAGCCCAAAAGTGACAAGTGTGTTTTTAAAGTCATTGTTCTTTCTCATGTGTTCTGTGTTGCAATAAATACTGTCCCATGCTTATACTATGTGCTTTCATTAATTACTTTATTATATTATAGGTATATAATTGCTAATGGTTGTTGCTGTCATGTATAATATGTATAACAATTGTTGTTATACATATTATATATAACATTATAGTATAATATGTATAATAATTTTGTGAATTGAAGTTCTTCAATGTTTAAAATTGGTTTTGGTTGTACAGTGTTTGGGTGGTGTGTTAGTGTTCTTGAGTTGGTTAGTTATGGTTGATTGAGTCTTATTACTATTAGGTGTTGGTGTCTTTGGTATTTTTTGTGATAGTTTTAGAGGGATATTATACTTTCTACGATATTTTCTAATGGTGTGAATATATTATGTTGTATAATATTGCATTATTTTTAACAATTACATATCTTTTATTGCTTATATCTCACTCGTGGTGGTTTACATACTCAGGCCAGAATGGACAGGTCTTGGATGAGCAAGGACAGATTATCAAAAGAATACATAAAAGGTGTTGATAATTTTCTTAGGGTTGCTCAAAACGCCTCCTTGGATGAGAACTTCATACGATGCCCTTGTAATCAATGTGAAAATAGATTAAAAATGGGTGTTAAAGAAATCAGACAACATTTGTATAGTTCGAGTATCGATCCGAATTATACTGTATGGAAATGGCACGGAGAGGAGGATTATCGTGAAACACTGTCGGATGTTAATATGGGTGATCCTATCTGTGACGATCTTAATATGGATACCATGGTGGATGTTGAAGAGTTGATTGACATGGTGGAGGCTATAAAAGAAGACTTCACAGGAAATGCAGAAATTTTTCAGAAGTTGCTTTTAGATGCGGAGAAGCCATTGTATGAAAGATGTAAAAAGTATACAAAGTTATCCGCTATCGTCAAGCTATTCAATATTAAAGTGAAGAGTGGGATGTCCGATAAATGCTTTTCAAATATGCTGTCAATCATTGCCGACATGCTTCCGGATAACAATGTATTGCCTTCATCCAGTAATGAGGCAAAACGTTGCTTATCGGTATTCGAAATGGACTTTCAAAAGATACACGCATGCCCTAATGACTGTATACTCTATAGAAAAGAGTATAAAGAAGCTGTTGAATGCCCCACTTGTGGAACATCCAGGTTCAAACAGAAGAAGAATTTGAAAGAACAAAAAAGGGATGAGGGGAAACAAGGTGTTCCTGCGAAAGTGTTATGGTACTTTTCACCCATTCCGAGATTCAAAAGGTGGTTTCAATCTAAAGAGACCGCTAAGTCTCTGACATGGCATGCAGATGATAGAATTGTTGATGGTTTGTTGCGTCACCCAGCAGACTCACCAACTTGGAAATTAGTTGATGAAAAGTGGCCCGATTTTGCAGCAGAACTAAGAAATCTTCGATTAGCACTATCAACGGACGGAATTAATCCTCATAGTTCCCTTAGTAGTAGGTACAGTTGTTGGCCGGTCATGTTGAACACATATAACTTTGAACCGGAATTGTGTATGAAAAGAAAGTTTACAATGTTGACTACGTTGATATCGGGTCCAAAACAACCAGGGAATAATATAGATGTTTATTTGGCTCCGTTAATAGAAGATCTGAATACATTGTGGCATGAAGGAGTTAAAGCCTACGACGCCTTTCGACAAGAATCTTTTACATTGAGGGCAATACTGTTGTGGACAATTAATGATTTTCCAGCGTATGGATATTTATCTGGAAGTGTTGTTCAAGGCTATAATGCTTGTCCAATATGTAGTGAAAAAACGTATTCCATCAGATTACAACACTGTGGCAAGTGCGTTTATATGGGACATAGGAGATACCTTCCACAAAACCATCCATTTCGAAGCCAGAAAAAGGCTTTTAACGGTGAGCAAGAGTTTCAAGGCTCCCCTGAACCTTTAAGCGGCGAACAAATATTGATAAAAGTTGGGAGACTTAAGGTTGCATGGGGAAAGAAGGCAAAAAAGGTGAGGGCGGTTAATTTGAAGAAATCATTAAAGCGTAAGAGACCGAGGAGGGTAGGTAATGGGGTTGAAAAAGGCGGTCCTAGTAACAATAGGGTTAAAAAATTTTGGAAGAAGAAATCGATATTTTTTGAACTTCCTTATTGGAAGGAGTTGCCTATGCGACATAACTTAGATGTCATGCACATTGAAAAGAATGTCTTTGATAGTATCATTGGAACCTTGCTTAATATTCCAGGAAAAACGAAAGACGGGGTGAAGTGTCGACTCGACCTTGAAAAAATGGGCTTAAGAAGTGAGTTAGCACCGCAGGTTAATGAAAAAAGGACATACATACCGCCAGCATGTTATACGTTATCGAGAGAGGAAAAAAAATGTTCTGCCAAACTTTGCATGACCTTAAGGTCCCGAATGGGTACTCTTCTAATTTTAGAAGCCATGTCTCTATGGAAGATTTGAAATTGTATGGCTTGAAGTCTCATGGTTGCCATATTCTAATGCAAAAACTTCTTCCAATTGCAATTCGATCGGTGTTGCCAAAACATGTGAGATATGCGATCATGAGAGTATGTTTTTTCTTCAATGCCCTTTGTGCCAAAGTAGTGGACTTGCAAAAACTAAAAGAAATTCAGAATGAAATTGTGATCACATTGTGTTTGATGGAAAAATACTTTCCACCATCCTTCTTTGACATTATGGTGCATTTAATGGTGCATCTTGTGAGGGAGGTCGAACTTTACGGTCCTGTTTTCTTTCGATGGATGTACCCAATTGAAAGGTTGGGTCAATTTACTTTACTATCATGTATTAATATAAGTAAATCAGTGTATCGATTTAGTTTTCTTTTTAATGTGTTAGGTACATGAAAGTATTAAAGGGTTATGTGAGAAATCGTAATCGCCCAGAAGGTTGTATTGCTCAATGTTACATAGCAGAAGAAGCTATTGAGTTTTGTTCCGAGTTCTTATCGGAATTAGATTCAATTGGAATTCCGGCGAGGAAGGATGATGATAAACCGATAGGAGGTTCAGATGTCGTTGAAGCTGATCGCATGTCCTTGGAGCAGGCACATCTTCATGTGTTACATAACATGAATGATGTTCAACCTTATATAGAGTATGACTTTCCTAACTTCCCATTAATATGAAGTTAGTTCCTCACATACTTATCTCATATATTAATAACTAATGTTGCGTTACTCATTAATACCTTGTTAGGGAGCATGAACAGTGCTTGAAAGAAACCCATCCTCGAAAAGGGAAAAATAAGAAGTGGCTTGAAGAAGAGCACAACCGTAGGTTTATCCATTGGTTAAGTAAAAGGGTATGATTTAGGGACATGTTGACTTAACCACCACTTTACTTTTCATAAGACTTTACCCATTTTTTAGTTTTCTTTTAAACAATGCCACTATTTTTTTATTTATTAGTTGCAAATCTTAGTGAAAAACAATTTCGAAGTCTAATACCAACCACTGGAAAATAGTGGTAGAGTGTAAAGTAAAACTAAATAGTTGGTGAGGTCTAGTATTAAAAACTAAAGTGGGAATAAAGACGAAATATCCCCTTACTTTAATTTGTTTGAATTTTGTTTTGTAAGTAACTAAAATTCTTATATTAATAGGTTACTCTCGAAGAAGAACTCCCAAACAACAATATCTCAGATGACTTAAAATGGATTGCTCGTGGACCTCGTCGAGACGTCATCAAAGTTCACGGATATGTCATTAACGGTGTTCGTTACCTAACAAAGGATCGCGATGATGCACGAGTAACCCAAAACAGTGGAGTGAGCCTAGTTGCTAAGACGTTGCAGATAGCTAGTGCAAAGGACAACAATCCTGTTCGTACCGATATGATTTTCTACGGTGTCATAAGGGAGATATGGATACTTGACTATTTTTCAATTCAGATTCCTTTATTCAAGTGTGATTGGGTTGACAACAAAAACGGAATTAACATAGACGAGCTTGGTTTTACATCCGTCGATCTTGATAGAGTTGGTCATAAATCCGATTCTTTCATCTTAGCTTCTCAAGCGAAACAAGTTTTCTATGTTCCGGACCAAATGAATCCTAAATATTCAATTGTATTGTCAACTCCTCAAAGGGATTACTATGATAAAGATGATGAAGATGATCTCAATGATGGATATCTCGGGGATGATATTTGCACTACAGTTTTGCCAACTATTGAATCCTTCGACGTGGTTGAGGAATCTTCCGAAACTTATATGCGTGAAGATTGTGAGGGGACATGGATAGACAATACGCCAGCATAATTGTGTTAGACGATGTTATGATGCTTAATGTTTGAATTGTTCTTTATTATTAGTTATAGGTTCTTAAAATGTAAGCTTGTTTGGTGAAGTTGTCCAACTTTTTAGTTTTTTGTGTGGAACCTACTACAGTTGATTGTTGCAAATTGAATGTATGGAATATGGGCTATGTGACATTTGTTCTAGACTATGGATTATTATTTTCGGCTTAATATTTTGGCAATTGTGCTCTTGTACATTTTAATTAACATAGAATAAAATGGTGAATTTTAATTTGTGGTACATTTCAATAATTGTATTGTTTGAGTAGTTACGACTTGTATTGCTGAAATCTATATTATTGCTCTTTTTTGTGTTTCAACAGTTCGATTGCTTTAACTTGAAATGGAAGACATTGATCTCGAACTCGTGGAGAAACCTTCACAATATAGTAGTAAAGGCAGAGGTGCGGCGAAGCTAAAGCGATTGACTAAAATAAAGAGCAGTGAGGATCGGATAAGAGTTTTATATAATGATCTTGGTCAACCAATAAGTACTAGCAAAAAAGAATTATCAAGTTATGGGGGTTTGATGGTGAAGTGCTTTGTGCCGATAACTTATCCAAGTTGGCCTAAAGTGCCAATCAAATTGAAGAATGATTTGTGGGAGGCAATACAGGTATATATATATATATATATATATATATATATATATATATATATATATATAGCTGTTATATATAGAAAATATTATTTGATGCATTTTTGTTGTATCCATGGCTGAATTCAGATCACTCTTAAATTCTGTTCGTATTTGTTCCAATTTGTGATCCATTACATCTTATGTTTGGTGTATTTATGCAAACCCTGACTCTATCGCTTGCCATCAAGTTTCCTTCGTTTGTGCAATCTTAACTTACTGCTCGGATACCAATTCTTGTCTATTACAATTGGGTTTAATTTAATCTCCTTTTATGCAACACTAGTTTGCTAACAGACTAAATTACCTAGACAACTGGCCAATCAAAGCTAAGTAATCAACTCATAGCAGACTTCCAAACTATTACAGCTAAATTAACAGTAGAAAATTTGTGTGGTACTTTTTGTCAAGCAATCCGAGTGTGTCGAAATCCAAAACCTAACATATTTACACTGATTTTAAGACATCTTTACACTGATTTTATGTATTCAACATCTTTCTTTTTCTGATCAAATTTGATATTGATCCGAACAGCAAGAGGATGGTGTTATCCTCTATGGGTTGCAGTTGGAGAGCGTTCAAAACAAACCTCACGAGACTTTGGATTAGACCATTGAGACACAAACGCGAGCTTCTCAAACATCCTCCTTCAAAATACGAGAAATTCATTAGTCCAGATGTGTGGACTGAATTTGTTTGCAGCAGGCTAACCAAAGGATTTGAGGTATAATTGAAAAAATAGTAGAAGGTTTGTGTGGTACTTTTTGTTATTCTTTTCTAATTTTTTTCTTTGATTTATAAGATTGCAAGTGAGGCACAAAGGGAAAAGCGATTCAAGGTCACATACAATCATCGTATGAGCAAGAAGGGTTACGTCGGTCTTGCTGAAGATTTGGTATGTTTTAGTTTGAATATTTTCATTAGATTTGTGATGGTTTGAACTTGAACATTGAATTATTCTTTAATAATATGATTTTTTGTTTTACAATTGATACCAGAAAAAGAACATGGGTTCGGAATATGAAGATGACAGGGCTTTCTTATGGTTGAAAGGCCGTGAAAAGAAAAATGGTGAATATGGAGATGATTCATTAAAAGAGGTGGCGGATAAAATGGTTAGTTTTTATAAATTACGACACGAGTTCCTTTATTTGGTGTTTTTTAGTGTATGATTTGTAATTTTGATAATATTTAGATGACATTCTGAATGATTGAATCTACTTCATTGTAGGCTGAATTGAAAAGACAAGTTAAAGATGGTAGTTTAATCACTGAAGGATGTAATGATGTTCTTACTATGACATTGGGTACTCCCGAACACTCGGGCCGTGTTCGGGGGTAGGGATTCGGAGTTGTTCCCACAAGGTACTTCAATCTTCCAAAGCGTGGTTCCAAGAGGCATATTACCGAGTTAGAATCTGAATTAAGAGAAGCAAAGAAAAGATTAAAAGATATGGAAGCCCAGTTGAAGTTAAGAAATGAGCCGGTTGCCGCAGCCCCAACAGCCGCACCCCGAGCTGAGAAAGTTGCTTCATATATGCGTTAAAGTGAAAATATAAAGCGTTCAAGTTCGGGTGGAAAAATTGCAACACAATCACTTTCTTCAAAGGTATAATGAGACAGATAATTATACAAACGCATACCATTAAGGTTTTGTGATTTTTGTTGTAATTGCAATTTGTTTTTGTGTTTCTTTGGCATAGTTCACAGATTGTGGTGTAACACATAGTGAAACGTTACTACCTCAATCAGTAGCTGATGTGAAAAGTAAGAAACCTTCTTCGATAACTAGTGATAAAAGTACGAAACAAGTGTCTTCTTCAAAGGTAATGGTATCACATTTCTCGATGGTGATAACTTTGTAGTTTTACTTGGTTGGATTAGTAGGGTATTGAATTTTATGTACCAATAAATTGCTCAATTTTAACACATTGCTAAATTTTTATGTGATTATTTTACGTAATTTAGGTTAGAGAATGTAGGTTGGCTATTGGCAATAAAACTAACATCGTTGCCGAGGGGATCGTATTCGATAGGAATGGACCGAACGAGAAAATTCATAATATAGCATTGGGAGAAAACAATGTTCGGGTTTCCATTTCTAAAGTTATTTCTTCTAGTGCCATCCTCCCGATACCTGTTCCAAGTGAAATGAATTTTGTGAAAGAGGCTATTGGGTCATATGTTTCTTTGCACAAAGAGTTAGTGTTGGGATTTGAGGTAAACCATTGGTTCTTATGTTTATCTATAAGTTTGTGTTTGTGCTATAAATGACATTGCTTTCTGACATTTCACATGATTCAATGCAGAATGAAATGGAAGTTAGGAAAAAAGCAGGCCATGAGAAAGAGAAGGATATCTTCGGTGAAAGTAGATGTGATATAGTAAACAAGAATGTTGATTGCGATTTGATAACTGCCTTCACCCATAATTTATTTATAATGAAGACGAATCAAATAACGATTCCACTGGAGAAAGAGATGTTTGGAGAAGATAAGGGTCAATGCTATGTTTTTAAGAACGATTTGTTAGACTTTTGTGCATTGAAGCCTTTAGATGTAACGTGCATTGTTGCATACATGAGGTATAACTTGATTTAATCGTGTTATTTAAAATGCGTAGTGACTAATTTAGTTACTTACTTTTACAGGTTCTTGTATGATAAGTTTCAGTGCTCCCGAGAAGAGTTTCAACTCTTCAATCCCGAGTCTTTCAATGGTACAAAAAAATTTGGTTTAACTCGACTTATTGGAAAAAGGCTGGGGAATGCAAAAAAAAGTCAGATTTGTTTCATTCCTTACAATCTCGAAGATATGTAAGTAGTTAAATTAATTTTTTCCAAACGAATAAACAAATCTTTATTATATTCTAGACTATATAATTATGACAAAATTCGTTTTACAGGTTCCATTGGGTATTGATCATCATTGATTTGTCCACAAGAACTATTTATTGGTTGGATTCATTGAATACGGTACCCAGTGACAAAGATAAGATGTATATCACTACGTGAGTATAATATAATTTTTAATTTTGTTTGACATGCATGGTGAGTGCATTATTATTGAACATTACCTAATACACGTCTTTGAATTCTCCTTACATGTAGTGGGATTAGCACATTGATCATCGATGGGAAAA